>JARBWK010000001.1:42313098-42913098 GCA_030556195.1 Anolis apletophallus | reverse complement strand
CCAGTCAGACTGACCCTGCTTGATGATCATCCTTACTTGTACCATACTTGATGTGAGCACCGGCAATGGAGCTCTAAAGAGCTCCTGGCTGCCAGGCTCCTTTTCTGACATTGGTAAAACTGATGTAAAGTCTGGGTAAAGTCTGGGTAAAGTCTGAGAAAAGGAGCTGGCAAAAATTAGCTAAACATTGAGAAATAGAGTTTAGGCATCCAAGAGAGAGGGGGGGAAAGGCAGGTAAAATTATCCAGATACAAATACAAAAAAACCCTGTGTATGCATGATTTTAGTGTCTTTTTATGAAGCTAGAAATTTGGGGGTGTAAAGAAAAACTCATTGAGGGACAGAATTCATATCATGGGACAATGCCTTTATCCTGTCCCCACTAACTACACCTCTACAAGTTAAAAACCAGTCAACATGCTACTGAAATTGAAATTGGGCTAGTATCATTTTTGTTGGGAAATGAGAGTGTGAGAGTTCTCTTGGAGCTTGTCTACACTGATAAAAAAAATAAAATTCAACTAGGGAAAGTTGCATTTTCTATTAATTATACTCACTTCCTACTAACCAATTCTCTCTCCCCTGCTCTGACTATACAGTGAGGCAATGCCACTTGGAGACCTGGCCATATGCCTGGATCTTCTGTAAATCTGCAGGGTAAAAAGTGAGGTTTATTTTTTAATGATTAAAATCTAAAGAACCACACTGCAATCAAATTGTCAATAATGCCATGTGGCAAGATTGTAATACCTAAAAGATGAGTACAATTTTAAGTGAATGCAGGCAAAAGCTTGGTCTCGTACTTGTGGACTTCCCAAACATTGGGCATTGTAGAAACAGACATCAGAAGACACAGTTTTACATTCAGAGAGCGTGTTTAAGCAGTCTGAAGGCTGCTGAGGTGGCCTTCCTCCCTTGCAATCCCTCCAGCCAGAGAACTGGAGATGTAATTGCTTGGTAGTGTTGGTGTTCTGATTGCTCAGTAAAATCAGTCAATTTAGATCCCCATCTAGATACAAACACAATTTTAATTGAATCAGCCCTATTTTTATTATCAGAGGATATTACTTAAGCAATTCCAATAACATAATAACCTTAAAAATAAAATGCAATGTTTTAACATGACATCAAAGGATTGGAAGTGTTAGTATATTGTTTCATTAGGAATCTGTTTTATTTTAAAGTTATCAACTAGCAATTGAAATGTCAGGCAAAGATTACGGCAGTTAAAGTACAATTATTATTTGAAAAATAAGTCTTATAAAAACCTAACCCGATTTAATTTTGTGTATTGTGTTAACATGTCTGTGATAATAACAATGTTATTCCAACCTGGTGCCCAGAAATAATGACATAGAATGCTATTATATGAAAAGCTGAAAAATAACGTGGTTGAAAATATGATAAAATGCAACACAGTGCATTTTCTTCTGCTCACTGGCTAATGTAGCCCTTAAAATCCACTATTTGAGATGTTAGACAAGAATCATAAAATCATAGAGTTGGGCCATCCAGTCCAACCCCCTGCCAAGAAGCAGGAAAATTGCATTCAAAGCACCCCTGACAGATGGCCATCCACCTTCTGTTTAAAAGCTTCCAAAGAAGGAGCCTCTACCATACTCCGGGGCAGAGAGTTGCACTGTTGAATGGCACTCACAGTTAGGAAGTTCTTCCTAATGTTCAGGTAAAATCTCCTTTTTGGGAGTTTGAAACCATTGTTCCATGTCCTAGGCTCCAGGGCAACAGTAAACAAGCTTGCTCCTTCCTCCCTATGACTTCCTCTCACATATTTATACATGGATATCATGTCTCCTCTCAGCCTTCTCTTCTTCAGGCTAAACATGCCCAGCTCTTTAAGCTGCTCCTCATAGGACTTGTTCTCCAGAACCTTGATCATTTTAGTCACCCTCCTCTGGACACATTCGAGATTGTCAATATCCCTCTTTAATTGTGGTGCCCAGAATTGGACACAACATTCCAAGTGTGGCCTGACCAAGGCAGAATAGAGGGGTAGCATGACTTCCCTGGATCTAGACCCTGGCTTATATAGGTTAATCAGGAAGCAATCACTCACTCCCAGAGAGCTTCAAAGAACACCCTCTGCGGGGGTGAGAAGGGCAGGGTAGAAATAATATAAATAAATAAATAACAATAAGTAACTAATTGCTGCCCTGCAGTTGTCAATCACTGCTGGCTAAAGAATTTAGCCTCGCCTCTCAAACAAAACAAACACTCAGATCTTAAACACTCAGATTCCTAATGCACTCTAAGACAAGGCTTACCTGAAGCAGAAGGGAACAAGATGGCTTCTTGCTTCCTCAGCTTCTGTGGGAAATCAACTACCACGTGAGCTCAGGCCCTATAGGGGTGTTTATACCAGAATCCATAAACAATAAATTTATTATTGTGGGTACTTCAAATTTAATGTTTATAAAAATCCCAGATTCAATTAAATGAACTGGCTGTGTCTTCACATAGTTTACAACATATGATAACCTTAAGGTATTACCAAATCTTGGCAAGGGATCCCTGTTTAGGAAAGCTTGTTAGGAAGTGGAGCAGTCAAAGCTTCAATCCAGTGACAGAAATGGATTCAAATTAGTCCCACACCATGTACCTGTTCTTGTCTTAGATATGGCAGGTTGCTTGCCACATTTCTGCATCTGGGGATACCCATACATAAGAAAAGACAAGTGTGATGAAGTCCTGTTGTTTTGTTGCAAGATAAATGTATAGTTTGTTATTGCTTATTTGCCCATACGTTTGATGGTAAAATGTTTAACAAGCCACAGAGGGTTGGTGGGGAATGTTGGAGCAGCAGGCCCCTGTGAAGGCTGTTGCTGTGGAGGTGGAATTTAGAGCTGCACCTGTTTTAGAACTTTCAGATTTTTGAAATAAATCGGTTGGTTTTGTCGTTTGTTGGGAGGGAAGCTGTCTTTCAGAGCTTTTGGAAAGCTCTTCGATTAGGGGTTTGAGAAACCCAGGTGAAAGACAGACTTTGTTCAAGTTAGGGTAGAAAACTAACTTAATAGATAGGTAAAGCCTATAATTGGCTATTTACCTGCTGGAGCAGTTAGTTATTAGGACTGCTTGGTTCTGTGTTAGGAAGTACAGTGGAAACTGTACCCTATTGTTGAAACGTTGTAACCGCAAGATTTGTACCTCTTAGGAGACTTGTTTGCAACCAACTAAGCTCTGAACTCTGTTATAAAATAAACGGTTGAACATCTTTATTATAACACCTCTCAATGTCGTCCTTTTTGAAACAAAAGCCTTAAAAGAACAAACCCTCACATCGGTGGCTGATCTGATATAATTGGTGGCAACAAATATATTAACTGGTGGCAGTTTGAACATCTGTTGGTGGGGCTCAAAGGGAAAGTACCCACCCTACCACAGTGAGAAGAAAGCCTTACTGCCCAGAGTTATAAAAGGGTCCATTCCTTACATGTTAGTGGCAGTGGTAAGATTTGCAAAGTAGACCTGCCCTGCCACGGTTAACATAAGGAGCTTGGAAGCCTTCTTTATATACTTCATTACATTATTTGGTGGCAGTGTATTTATTGTAAGGGTCAAGTGGTCCAAGCCCTGACATATTTGGTGGCATGGTGGGATAGCCTGCCCTGCCACACTGAAAAAGGAACGGTCAGTGGTGACTGACCAACAGGCCAACCCTGACCCCTTACAACAAGTATTTATGTTGTAGTTTTTTTGTTATAGTATTATAGTGCTGTTATTGTGCCTTTTGTTTGACATGATTTCTCCTTGTATGTCAGAGCAAGGACATCTGTATTTAAATTTAGTTTCAAACTCTGCACGTAAGCCAGATGCAGTGTGTGTGATAGGCAGTATTGCATTTCCTAACATTGCATATTTTTAGTTTGAAATGTAAACAAGACATGCAGTGACCTTGTGAGTATGACGCGATCATATGCAATTTGCCATGTCCCAGATGGTCCTTCAGTCAGTTCTTAGCATGCTTATGTCCCCCAAGTAAAGTTTTCTGCTCTCAGGAAAGTGACCATGTTTAGAAAGAGGGGAAAGAGCCAGCACCGACAACTTTTTCTGAGTAAAGCAGGACAATTTGTGAAGCAGTCATAAATAATAATAACAATAATAATAAAATTTATTTTTATCCTGCGTTTCTTCCCTTGGGGACTCAAGCTAGCTCAAGGGGGTGATGTATGGCTGGATCATGCTTTTTAATAAGAGAAAAATAAAAATATTCACTGCTTAATAACCATGTTAATTATCCTGCGTACATTTTCAACATAAAAGTAACTAAGCATTGCTGTCCAAGAGGTTCATAATAAAATGTAGACTAGTTGTTAAAGAAGCTTGGAGAGCTCAAGTGGGCAATTTGATCCAACAAACTGAAATTGAATTGAATTTCTACTCCTCTGGCACATCTTGATCCACATCTTTCCCTAAACATGCTGAGGACCTCAAAGGGCAGTTTATGAATTGGATCGCAACACCTCTCATCCTCTTGATTTATTATCTCCAGACTTGTTGTCTGCACTCCTGGGGATGTGGAAGGGATTGAGGGAGGGGGCAGTAAAAGAAATCCCACTTCAAACCCCAAAGCTCCCCAAACTGGAGATCACATGAGAGGAAGTACTGGTTTGTATTATCTTCCAATCAAATGTTAGGCTATTATCCAGGATGGCAATAATTGCTTCACCAAATGATTCACCAGTCATCTATTATTCTTATAACCTTAACATATCTGTAGCTTGTTGTTATAGATATTTTGATAAATTGATAACCATGGAGGTCATAGTACAGATCTAAAGTTACAACTCTTAAAGTTGGTTTATTGGTCTGTGAATTTTATTTTAAATACTCAAATGTTCTGTTTTCTTGAAACAAATTGATAATCAGAATAAGCTTCATAAGATAACAGAGTAGCTCCCCTTTTGGACGAAAGAACACTGGAGATATAGCGTCCTAGTCAGAAACTCAGCTTTAATGTCAAACCACAAAATAAAAATAAAAAATGTCCTTTTTAGATACGATTGCCAAATTGTCCCTGACCTTTATGAAAATGTGACATATTCCATGATCCTAAAATAGCAAGGTACCCACTAAAATACATTAATAGGGTGTCTTTGGCTCCTCATATTCCAGAGTTACCATGCAAAAATCCATAAAGAGAAGGGGAGAAGCTTTCTTACATTCTTGTTTTCTTTTTTAAAAACTTTCAAAAGTAATTTATTTTTTTCGTATTATCAAAAATGTCAGTGATTTACTACTGTTTGTGCAGGAAATTCAGAGAAGTCCCTGCAAAAGAAATTACAATATTACTTAACTTCAACCAGGAAAAAGCTTAGTGCAAAGAAAAACATGGAAATCTTGTGTTGTGGATTAGCTACACCAAGATTCACAACAAAAACTCAACAAGCAAGCCATTGCAATAATAGAGAGAGTGAGCCAGATTATATTTGTTGTTTTTAAAAAATAATGATAAATTGTGGTTTCTTTCAGCACAATTCTTGGACTTTTAAAACATATTGTCAAATATAATGTCAACCTCAGTTACCAATAGAAAATGGCAGGTTCAATAGTTTAATGGAGGAGTAGTGAATAGATATGTTTACTTGTTGTCAAGCAAATTACATAGAATTTTCTTCTAGAAAGTATACCAGTCCTATTTATTTATCTTCACAGTGACTCTGTGACTGATAGTTACCTGAACAAGTTTACTCAAGTATAGGAATAAGCGTAGTTTGGGCCTGGTTGATACCCAAACTCTCCTGGCTTCAGTATTCTGAGCAGGCGTAACCTAAGAAAGAGAAAGGTTAGAATGATTGGTATAGGTCTGTGAACAGCAGGATAACAAGGCTCAGATTTCTGGGATCTTACATATGAGTGTGTTTCACTTGTTTGGGGGAATTTAAAATCCTGAATGCTTGCTTGCAGGCATGACAGCATAGTTCAACTGATATTTTGATAATATTTTGATTTTAAAGAGCTAAGCCGAGGTCATGCATAGTATTTCCTTGCAATGATGGCCCAGTCTTGAAGCCGTATTTGTATCTTCATCTGGAACAAATAAAATCACATAATACCATAATGACAATAGCCTCAGCTACATACAAGATGTTGCTTAAGGCACTTTAGCAGCCCCTGGGTGCCAATATGTTTCCCTGGAAATCCAGAACAATTTGACTTCCTATTAAGGACTTAATATCTAAGTGGTCTGAAAACAGATTGGGTTGAAACAGAGCCTGCAGGGTCTCATCTTGTTGGGGATGTTTTCCTGTGCAAAAATAGTCCAATTCCTTAAGGCTGCAATTACTGAAATGTGAAAAAATAAAGGGGCTTAACATGATTTCATGGGTCTTTCAGAACTGCAGAGAGAGAGAGAGAGAGAGAGAGAGAGAGAGAGAGGGAGAGAGAGGGAGAGAGGGAGGGGGAGGGAGGGAGGGAGGGAGGGAGGGAGGAAAAAAACCAGAGAAGTGTATTGAACTTTTCCGTTATGTTATGTTGTTATGTTTTCTCTGAGGACTATGTGTGTTTTAGTGGGACTGTGCATATTTTAAAAACCATTCTAATTATATTTATCATCTTTAGTGCTGAAGTGGTGATCATTTTGTTTTATATGGAGACCTAAGGGGGAAATGCCTTTCATTATAGGTGGACAAAGTGAAATTAGAAACAACAAACAACAAATAAATAGTGCTGTTTTGATTGAAGTTAATTCATATGGCACTTCTGATAAGCAGTCTCCTGTGACCCAGTTACAGTAAATAGAGCCTGTGGTCCTGTTATCTTCCAAAGGAAAAAATATCCATGCATTACCTTAAAAAGAGCCTCAGTAGCTTACATTTTTGATGGGGAATGATCCAAAATGCTGTTGTGGTTTGAACTATGGACTATGATTCTGGAGACCAGGGTTTGAATCCCCACTTGGGTATGGAAACCCACTGAGTGACTTAGGGAAGTTGTGCCCTCTCTGTTGCACAGGAAGGCAGAGTCACTATAGGGCAGGGGTGGGCAACCTACGGCCTGCGGGCCGAATCTGGCCTGGCAGCCAATGCTGCCTGGCCCTTGGCTCCCTCAAGGCTTCGTCCTGAAGAGAGGGAGGCGAACTCCCATTGGGGCGGCTACAAACGTGAAGAAGCAGGCAGGCAGGCAAACGGAGGGGAAGGGAAGGGGAAGAAGGGGAGGTGGCCAGGAGGAAGAGCATGCCTTTGCCCTTCTCCTCCCTTCACTTCCTCCTTACACGCTCCCCCCTCCCTCTTGCCTCAGCGCTCTTTCCCTTCTTCTGTTTCCTGTCTTCCTGTTTCCTTCCCTCCCTCCCTCCCTCTTTCCCCCTTTCATTCCTTCCCCCTTCCACCACCTGAATGGAAGAGGGAAGGAGCGGGAGTGCAGCGATGGAGAGGGGGCAGGACCAGAGTGAGAAAGGGGCGGGTCCGAGGCCGGAGCGTGCGGGGGGCGGCGCTTCCATTCTTTCCTCGTCTTCCTTCTCTTTTCTTCTCTTCTGCCTCTTTGGGCAAATTGAGGACTTGTGCCAAGTTTGGTCCTGATCCATCATTATTTGAGTCCACAGTGCTCTCTGGATGTAGAACTACAACTCCCAAATTCAGGGTAAATGCCCAGCAAACCCTTTCAGTACTTTGGTCTCATGAGAGTTCAGTGTGCCAAGTTTGGTTCAAGATGGCTGAATGGCCATCTGTGAGGAATGTTTTGTGTTTTTCCCTTATGGCAGAAGGAGTTTGAACTGGATGGCCCTTGGAGGTTTCCTACTACTCTAGGAACCTGTTGTTGTAGTTATTATTATTATTGGCTGAATGGCCATCTGTGAGGAGTGCCTTGATTGTGTTTTTTCCTTATGGCAGAAGGAGGTTGGACTGGTGGGCCTTGGAGGTATCCTCCTACTCTAAGAACCTGTTGTTGTTATTAGCAGAGGCTGAATGAATATTATCATCATCACTATTATTATAATGCTCTCATTGAAATAAATTTCCAAATATTTTGCTTTTATGGCTCTCTGAGTTAAAAAGCTTCCTGACCCCTGATATAATGAATCACAAATGATACAAATGTTCACATTTTGTTAACCATTGTTTTGTAAAATTTTAGTGAATAAATGTCATTTTTCCTATGACAACCTCTCTTTTTCATTGCTCATAACATATACTCTTATCAGTCTTATTAATATATCAAAAACGCAATGTAGTGTCTTTTTATCATTATTAAAGAAATTCAATTGATATTATGTAGAATGTAGTTTAGCCTTTAGGTGCGGCCCTCCATAATATTTTTTGGCTCTTGTGTAGCCCCTTGGAAAAAATAATTGCCCACCCCTGCTATAGGGTCACCATAAATTGGAAATGATTTGAAGGCACACCACCACCACAACAACAACAACAACCCTGTTGTAAGAGCCAGAGTGGTGTAGTGGTTTAGATGTTGGATTAGGATTCCAAGAAATTGGGATTCAAGTTCCTGCTCAACCATGAAAGCCTTCTAGATCAGTCATTGTCAACCGGTGTGACTCGGCACACCAGTGTGCCGTGGGGGATCATCAGGTGTGCCGTTGGAAAGCCTCTTCCCCCCTCCTCTCTCCCCCCTCCTCCTCAGGGTGCCACGAGGCCAAGGGCACATATGTCGCGGCCGCCAGGATCATGCCCAGCGGCCAACCGAGGAGAAGGGAGGGAGGGAGGAGAAGAGGAGGAGGCCAGGGAGGGAGGCCACGCCTCTTTCCCCCAGCATGCCTCCCCCCGCAGCAAGCATGCGCGGAGCTCCCTTCCTCCTCCAATCAGGAGCGCTCGTGATTGGAGGAGGAAGGCAGCGGCGTGTGCGTGTCCCCCCTCCTTGCGCCAGGCCTGGAGGCGCGAAAAGTCTCCCCTGAGCTTCCTTGCCGCTTCTCCAGCTGGCGAGAGCAAGAGAAGCAAGGAGCAGGGCCGCAGCAAGGAGAAGGGAGTGGGGGAGGGCGTGGCCAGAGGCAGCTCCAACTGCGGCTGCTGTACCAGCATGGACATGCTTTTCTCCCCCCTATCCATCCCCCTCTCTCTTTGCTTCATCCCTTTCTTCCTTCCCTCTTTCCTTCCTTCCCTACTTCCCATCTTTCTTCCCTTCCCTTCTTTCCCTCCCCCTCCTTCTCTTCTTCCTTCCTCTCCTCCCCCCCTCCCTTGCTTCCTAATCTCCTTTCTCCCCTCCTTCCTGTCTGCCTTGCCTTCCTTCCTTCCTTCCCCCCTCCCTCCCTATCCTTCCTTCCATTCTTCCTTTTTTCCCTCCCTCCCTCCCCTTCTTCCTCCCCCTCTTTCCTTCCTTCCATCCCTCCCTCCCTTCTTCGTTTCCTCCTTATTTCCCTTTCCTTTCTGGCAGCAGTGCACGAACGGAGCAGGGCTAGCTTCCCTCCCTCCCTCTTCATCATTGCTGGTTTTTTATTTGCTGTTGCTTGTGGGGTTTCTGTGTGGTAAGTTTGCCCCAATTCTGTTGTTGGTGGGATTCAGAATGCTCTTTGATTGTAGGTGAACTATAAATCCCAGCAACTACAACTCCCAAACGTCAAGGTCTATTTCCCCCAAACTCCATCTGTGTTCACATTTGGGCATACTGAGTATTCATGCCAACTTTGTTGTACTATTACAACATTATTTAAAAGAATAAATTCAGAGGCTTATTATACTCACATTTAGTTGAATTCAGTCTTAAAATATATTATATGGCTCACTGATATAAATTTCCAAATATTTTGCTTTTATGACTCTCTGAGTCAAAAAGGTTCCTGACACCTGGTATAGTGTTATTGCATTATCCTTTCAACCTTTCTTATTGTCCTCTGTTGTTTGTTGTGACCCTTCCTGGTAAAGAAATATGTAATTTCTTTATGCTTGTGGATAAATAGTATTTCTTGTTGTTTCCTTGCAAGTGTACTTGTGGAGATTGTCTGGTTTGCTGGAACATGCAATGCTCCAATTCCATCATTGGTGGGATTCGGAATGCTCTTTGATTGTAGGTGAACCAGAAATCCCAGAAACTGCAACTCCCAAAAGTCAAGGTCTATTTTCCCCAAACTCCATCTGTGTTCATATTTGGGCATATGGAATATTCATGCCAAGTTCGGTCCAAATCCATTATTGTTTGAGTCCACAGTGCTCTCTGGATATAGGTGAACTACAAATCCCAAACTGACAGTCAATGCCCACCAAACCCTTCTAGTGTTTTTGTTGGTCATGGAAGTCCTGTGTGCCATGTTTGGTTTAGTTCCATCATTGGTGGAGGACAGAATGCTCTTTTTGCGAGTGAACTACAACCCCAAATGACAAAATCAATTTTTGACTGATGGTCCCTCCTTGGGTTAGTATTAGTATGTTTTGTGGCCAAATTTGGCAGCAATTTGTCCAGTGGTTTTTGAGTCATGTTGTTCAGCAGTGGAACTCTCTGCCGCAGAATGTGTTTCCGTCTGGCTGCTCTCTTTCCAGCCGGCTTCCCTGAAGACCAGGTACATTTTCCATGAGGAAAGGGTGACTGCAATAAAAACTAAACACAGAGTAAGTCTGACAGCTGTTGAGCAAGACCTCCGTGTGTGTCTTTCTACCATTCCTGCCAAGATATCCATGTTGTGTTCATCGAAACAGGCCCAGGTTTCACACTGAGTGTATAAATACTGTGTTAGAGTGTCATTTTGGTTGGTGGTGTGCCCCAGGATTTTTTAAATGTGAAAAGTGTGCCTCGGCTCAAAAAAGGTTGAGAAACACTGTTCTAGATGACCTTGGGACCGAGGCTCTCTCTGAGCCTCAGATGAATGCACCCCCCCCCCCCAAACAAAACGTGCCATGTTAGAGGGTGCCATAATTCAGAAATGATATGTAACCACACAACAACACATTAACTGTCAACATATTTCACTCACACATTGGATCCAGTACATTCGGGGATGGAGGATCAAGAATGGGCCAGCTAGACTCAGCATCTCATTTTGTGTTTATACTGTAAACAGCTTGAGGTTTCTGTCTTTGCATGTACATTCAAGAGTAGAGATGATCATTCAACTTGGACCCCTACACAATCAGAGTTCTAGACATACATCTGTTCTAATGGAGGCTTGTAAACATGTACATAGTATGGTTGGGTGCTAGGGAAAGGGCCTAATTGGTTCACATGACATTGGGGGGAGGCTAGTCAGCATAACTTCTCTTCCCAGGTGATTCAATACATGAAAGAGACATCTCAATAAGATAGAAACTACAGGATAAAAAAGTATTATAAAAGAAAGGCAGAAAAATAAAAGTTTTTTAAAAAATTTTCCTACCTTTCTAGCATCCCACCTCATATATGAGGAGGGATACAGCATTATCTTAAATAAGGTGTTTTGAGGAACTATAAATATAGCCTCACTTTCAGAAGAAGGCAGACAAAAGTAGGATGCATTGACTAAAACTCAAAACATGATTTGTCAATCTGCTTAATATCTATGGTGCATCAGGCTTTTTTCTTTTAAGGAAAAAGTTTTTTACATTATGGCTATATGTGCACACTTTCCTATGGGAGTCTCGTGTACCTAATGTGCCTGTAGCCTTTCTCTGGTGTATTTTGGTATATATTCTTTTATGACATGAAGAAGTCTACAGAAGTGTGAGAAAATCCTGAGCTCTGAGAATTTGACTGCAGCGTTACAGAAAAAGTATATGTTCAAGCTCCATGCAAGAGTGAGCAAAAAGAGCAATCCCCAAAGTAGACATTTGGGATTTTGTAGTGGATATTGCTGATGTGAGATTCTGTGTGCATGGGATGTCATAACAAATTTATTGATTTCTTATTG
This sequence comes from Anolis apletophallus, assembly GCA_030556195.1. Classification (NCBI taxonomy): domain Eukaryota; kingdom Metazoa; phylum Chordata; class Lepidosauria; order Squamata; family Anolidae; genus Anolis; species Anolis apletophallus. The sequence goes on along the minus strand of JARBWK010000001.1, from coordinate 42,901,322 downwards.
AAACAAAAGACATTTTGTAAGAGGAAATTGTTTATAGCACTTTTAAAAAGAGGTCACTGGTGTAGATAGATAGATATTTATTTACGGTCAAGGACCAACGTCACATTGTACAGAAAATAAAACAATATAAATGTTAAAACTCCGTTCAACTCTACAGTTTAACACCAACAGTATCAAGCCTATTGTGTTTTCTGCGCTCAATTTAATATGCTGGTTCCTCGTAGCTAGAACGGCCATGAGATATTTGGCCACCAGGTTGGTTGTCTCCTTGTGTTTGTCGTCGAGCAGCCAGTATAGGTAGAATTCCTCAGATCTGCCAGGTAAGCGGGACAGTATTGGCGAGATTAAGGAGAGGCGGGCATCCACATACAGAGGGCAGTGAAAGAACACATGCTCTATAGATTCAACCACCCCTGCGTCGCAGGGGCATATACGTTCATGATAGGGTGTTTTTGTGTACCTGCCCAGTAGCACAGCTGTTGGCAGAGCATTAACTCGGGCCAGAGTGAACACTTTCCTGTGTTTCGGGTTTGTTAGATTTGTTAAATAATTTTGTGTAGCAAAGGGTACATTAGTACTGCATTTAAATAGTGGCTGGTATCTGGCACAGGCTAGGTGTTTTTGGTAATCTATATCCATTGTTCTGCGCCTTACTGCTACTCTGGCATTCGTATATCCCAGGAGGTCTAGTTCTTCTTCCTGTAACCCTGATAGTTTGAGGTTTCTGAGAATCGTGTTTTTCCATGTGGACCTAAAAGAGTCTGTCAGGGTTAGAGGGGCCAGTCCTTTGGGTAAGTGTTTTAACTTTAGCCAGAAGTTTAGTGTAAGAGTCTGGACTCGTGCCTCCATGGAAGGTAAGCCCGCTTCTAGGCGTAGGGTGTTATTCGGGACGCAGCATGGAGTTGCTAGGATACTTCTCAGGAATTTGGTTTGGACTTTTTCGAAAGTGTCCAATTTTTTGAAGGCACATACCTGTGCGCCGTACAGAAGTTGGGCAATTATTTTCGCTGCAAACACTTTTGTGACAGCTGGGATATATTGGCCTCCCTTGGTGAAATAAAAATTCTTAATGGCTCTGCAAGCTCTTTGCACGTTGTCTGTTGCAGATTTTATCTGTTCATTCCACCGACCCGAGGAATGGAATGTGATCCCCAAGTATTTGTATTTGTCTACTTGTTCGATGGGTAATCCATTGATAGTCCATTTTGGTCTGATTTTTCGCCTGGTAAAAATCATTATTTTGGTTTTACTGTAGTTTACAGTTAGGGAGTCTTTATCACAGTATCTTTGGAGTTCTAGTAATAGCCTTTTTAGACCAATTTGTGAGTACGCTACTCTCGCCGCGTCATCTGCGTATCGCAGCATGGAGATTGGTCTGGAGGCTAGACGCGGGGGGTGGAAATGATCCCCCCTTCAGGGCTTTTACCATAGAATTTATATATAGATTGAATAAGGTGGGGGCCAGAATACATCCCTGCCTAACGCCTCTGTTGGTAGAAACTATTCCAGAGTAGTGGCCAGTCTGGGAACATCTTACTCTGAGTGAGGTGTTGTGGTATAGCCCTTGTATTAAGATTAAGAGTCTTCTGTCTATTGATGAGCACTCTAGTTTCTTCCATAGTTTGTCTCTCGGGATCAGATCAAACGCAGATTTGAAATCAATGAAAGCTGTGTATAATGCTCCTCTGTCCGGGCAGAGTATTTTTCTGCTAGATGCTGTAGGATTAGACATTGATCCAGGGTAGAACGTCCTTCTCTGAACCCAGCTTGTTCATCCTCGAGAATGTTCTCTTGGTCTATCCAGTCCATCAGCTTTAGATGTAAGTGAGAAGCATAAAGTTTGCTAACAATGCTTAGCAAACTGATTGGTCTGTAGTTTGCTGGGTTGGAACGTTCTCCTTTTTTGTATATCGGGATAATTGTGGCTATTCCCCATTCTGTAGGGAATGGGGCTGTCTGGTCTATCCTGGTAAACAGACGTGCCAAGACTGGTATCCACCAGTCCTTGTTTGTCTTTAGAAGTTCTGCCGTTATATTGTCACAGCCAGGGGCCTTACCAGGCTTTAACCTATTAATTAAATTCTTGATCTCTGATTCATTTACCCGGGGCCAACTGGATAATAATAATAATAATAATACTTTATTATTTCTGAGTCGCCCTCCACCGAAGTGCTCCGGGCGACTTACAAAATAACAGTAAGACAACATAGTATGTACGACACGGGGGAGAACATGAGGGGGGAAGGGAGGGGGGGGGGGTGGAGGGGGTAGGGTAGTGTCAAAGAGGTGACAGTCAAGACACTACTCTGCCATCGAAGGAGGGCAGGATGTTGAATCTATGTCCGGATTGCCCTTCCTCGTAGTAACCTTGCTGGACATATATACATTTTTAAAGTGTTCTTCCCATGAGTGTGCTGTAATGTGGCAGCCTACGCTGAGGGCACCATGTCTGATATCTCCTGCAACGATTTTCCAGAACAGAGCTGAATTATTGGACTTTGCAGCTGCAATTAATTTATCCCAGTCACTCTTCTGGGCTTGTGACTTCTTTTGTTTAATTACTGCTTTATATCTTGCTTTTATGGTAAACCAATCCTGAGGTATCTGACATAAGTTCTTGCTTCTGTATGTTTTATATATCTTCATCATGTCTTTTTAAGGGCTTTGCATTCACTGTCAAACCAAGGTTTATGTGTGTGTACTTTCCTATTCATATTATTGCAGTGCTTGGTAGTCAATAACTGTTGTAATTGTGCAATCACATTTTGGTAGAGTGGCATCACGTCATCTGGTTGGGTAGTTTGAAGTATTTGTGAGTGTATTTGAAGAAGAGCATCAGATTGCAGGGCGTTCTTAACTGCCATATCTAAATTGTGTATCCATTTTGCTCTGATAGTCCTTGGTCCCTCTTGTGTTTCGCATGAGGGAGTTTGTTCCAAATAAGTATTTCTGTCACAGGTCTTTAGGTTGAGTGCTAAAGGTAGATGGTCACTGGTCAGCTGTTTGTCAACCCTAAAGTTTTCGATTAGATCCAGTCCTCTATAGGAAACTAATATATAGTCAATTGTTGAGGCTCGTGAGCCTGACATATAGGTAAATTCCCTGGCTTGTCACCAGTCACAGAGCCGTTCAAGATTACAAGATCTAAATTATTGGACATATGTAGTAAGCATAGCCCCGCGTAGTTGTGACCTGCGTCTGAGCCTCAGATGAATGCACCCCCCCCCAAACAAAACGTGCCATGTTAGAGGGTGCCATAATTCAGAAATGATATGTAACCACACAACAACACATTAACTGTCAACATATTTCACTCACACATTGGATCCAGTACATTCGGGGATGGAGGATCAAGAATGGGCCAGCTAGACTCAGCATCTCATTTTGTGTTTATACTGTAAACAGCTTGAGGTTTCTGTCTTTGCATGTACATTCAAGAGTAGAGATGATCATTCAACTTGGACCCCTACACAATCAGAGTTCTAGACATACATCTGTTCTAATGGAGGCTTGTAAACATGTACATAGTATGGTTGGGTGCTAGGGAAAGGGCCTAATTGGTTCACATGACATTGGGGGGAGGCTAGTCAGCATAACTTCTCTTCCCAGGTGATTCAATACATGAAAGAGACATCTCAATAAGATAGAAACTACAGGATAAAAAAGTATTATAAAAGAAAGGCAGAAAAATAAAAGTTTTTTAAAAAAATTTTCCTACCTTCTAGCATCCCACCTCATATATGAGGAGGGATACAGCATTATCTTAAATAAGGTGTTTTGAGGAACTATAAATATAGCCTCACTTTCAGAAGAAGGCAGACAAAAGTAGGATGCATTGACTAAAACTCAAAACATGATTTGTCAATCTGCTAAATATCTATGGTGCATCAGGCTTTTTTCTTTTAAGGAGAAAGTTTTTACATTATGGCTATATGTGCACACTTTCCTATGGGAGTCTCATGTACCTAATGTGCCTGTAGCCTTTCTCTGGTGTATTTTGTATATATTCTTTTATGATATGAAGAAGTCTACAGAAGTGTGAGAAAATCCTGAGCTCTGAGAATTTGACTGCAGCGTTACAGAAAAAGTATATGTTCAAGCTCCATGCAAGAGTGAGCAAAAAGAGCAATCCCCAAAGTAGACATTTGGGATTTTGTAGTGGATATTGCTGATGTGAGATTCTGTGTGCATGGGATGTCATAACAAATTTATTGATTTCTTATTGAAACAAAAGACATTTTGTAAGAGGAAATTGTTTATAGCACTTTTAAAAAGAGGTCACTGGTGTAGAGAGATGGCCAAGGGCATGATTAATGTTTGAATGGCCACATGTAAGTAGACGGGAACCATATTTCCATCTAGTGTAGGAGTGTCAAAACATTTTCCCACGTTTAGTGTCAAATAGTGTGTACTCCCTCCTGTATGCAATTTTTGCACAGTTATGCATACAAACACACACATCTCAGTGCTCATATGTAAGTGTACACTTTCACTTACACACTCCTATTCCCACATTTGGTGTACACTTATCCCCCAGTAATCAGTGCTATTACTGTTTCATTGCAGCTATTGATAGCAAGCAAACTATAACTTCAGAAACAAGAGAGCATTTAACAAATCTCAAAATCAACATGATCTGTAGTCTACCTACAAAGCTCCTGAACATTGCTCGCTATGCATTTTCTTGTTCACTGGAAGCTGCCCAACAGTTGATATACCAGCTTTTTGGAGCTAGCCTATTCTGTAAAAATCAGGAGGGCTGGGATGCCAGATGGGTAGATGGTACAGCTGCCATGCTTCACCAACTTTATCTTCCTTCATGGTTCCCACAGGTAAAAACATGATGGTGCCTTTGAAGTTCATTAGAAGCAATGGGATTTTGTGTGGGTTGAATTTAATCTCTTGGGTTTAAAATGAAGAATTATCTTAATTAAACAGGAACTAATTATTTATCCCAGGGTTAACGGGTTTCTTTTGATCACTGATGGAAACCCAATTACATCTCAGTTAGTTGTGGTCAAGTCCATTAAAAAAGTAATTTTTACTGCCGCTAACTCATGTGCCAATATTTATATCTGCACTTGAGCCAAAATATATTTGAATTTCAAAGAATTCACTTTAAGCAAATCTTATTCAGTTTCATTTTACTTTTCTCTGAGTTAAATGAGTTGTTAAAAACCTCTAACCTGAATAACAATGAGTTAGCCAGAATTAAGATACTCAAATGGATGGATTCATTTTCGCCTTTAAGGAGATCAGAATTATCTCCTACATTCTAAAAAGCAATTAGAGTTTCTACTATGACCACTATAGTGAAAACAAATTTTATCCTTTTTTGCTCTACTCTCTGCAGGAGTTTTGCCTTTGTTTTCATTTTAGGGGACAAGAAAACAGTTTTAAGGCCACCAACAATCATGGCCTTATTCTGTGAAAATTATGTGTTGTCCATTGGGCCTACACATAAAATAAATTCATGCACTGGTGTGCTCCAAGCAAGTAAAGGTCCCATGGCAATCAACAAGTGACAATGAGGACAGGACTGTAACATCTGGAAGCTCCTAGCTATGAACTGGCACATGAGTGGTGGATATTGAGTCAGTCATTCTAACTAAAGTCCAAGTCAATTGAGCAGTTCGGCAGCTGTATCCAAATCTGAGCAGCCCTGTTTAGGATCCCCTGTGCTCACCCCATATGGGGACAACACTAGAAAAAGTGTAGTCTGCCTCTTTTATTTATCTCTGACTGAACTGCCACATCCAGAGGGCTCAGCATCTTGCAGTAAAAAAAACAACAACAAATGAATTCAATGGTGCTATGGATTTTGTAGAGGCATGAATAGAGGGCAGGAGGAAGAAATGTGCCTAGAGAAAGACAGGTCAAGCAAACCCTTGTCTGGACTGCCTTTCACTTGGAAATCTACGTCCTTGTTGTGAAAACAGTATAGATCCAAAATAGATCTCCAAAGTCATTTATGGACCCACTACCAGGACCCTACCCTTGGAAGACAATCATTCCAGGACTATGATGATGTGATGACATTTAACGGCAATTGGTATTGCATTGAATATCAGTAAAAATATTCATTGATTGCATATTCAGTATAAATGTTCTTTATTGATTTCATATACATCCTATGTCCTTTGACTTCTGTGACTTTATTTGGGACTTTATTTGAATGCATTGGTCCTAAGGACTAGATATAAGTATTTATAGGGATTGCTGCATTGTGTTTCTTCTTGGAGTTTTACATCATAGCTACAATGAGAATGTTGCATGTGTGCGTTTCCAGATGGAAGCCTGAAAAAGGCCATTTCCTTCCCGCAGTTGAAAACAACAATAAAATAGAGAACACAAAGTCATAGTAGTATTGCTCAGTATGAATGAATCAAGGTTTCTGGCCCTGCTTTCTGTCCTTCCATACAAAATATTTTGGCTTTCTACTTTCTTGTTTCTTTACTTTACTTTTTTCTTTTCCTCTCTCCTCAGTTGCTGCTACTATCTTAACTAAGTTGCAACTTGGTTTTAAAGTTCAAAGAAACAAAATGCACATTAACATCTATTGGTGTCATACCAAGTGGCAAGTTCATTGAGATTTTGCCATCAGCCCAAGCAGAGGACCTCTTCTTTACAAATGAATCTGAGGAAATAGGGAAAAGGATATTCTGCCACAGAGTCCCTTTCCCACCTCCTGTCATTTTGAAATTTGCAGCAGACTGCCAAGATTATGGCACTATAGCAGAGAATCTCAGTGGTCACCAAGGAAACAATCAGGTACGCTGGTTGGCTAACCGGTGGCAAGAAGAAAAGAAGTATCCCAGCAGGGTTATAGGTGAATGGCAATATGCAGACATAGTCATCCAGAAAATGTTTTTATCAACTGCCCCTAGACTGTGGAATGTCTTGTTAGAAGAGCTCCAATACCTAAATGAGATGTCAGAATGTAAAACGTAATTAAAGATCCATCTCTACTTGCAGGCCTACCCAGTAAATTTTCAACTATTATTTTTTTGAATGTACATTCTTTTGTATCATTTTAAATCTTCATACTATGTATTGTAATATATGTATTTTATGGTATGACTTTTATGGTAATGTATTTTAACTGTGTTGTACCCTGTCATGAGGAGATATGGGTAACAACTATTGTTATTATTATCTTTCCCAATTCTTGTACTTGACAAAAAAAGTTCCCTCTCTGATATTTGATGTGAAAGAAAGAATTTTCCAAGATGGTTTCAGAGTCCTTAGAAAGTGTTCAAGTATTACACAATCTAAAGAAAGGAACTGTTCTTCTCTGTGTAAGGTTCACAAAGAGGTGAGGAGTAGGAGTGCCAAGCTGTCCATAAAAGTATTATATAAATCAGGACTTCTGGGTATAAAAATGGCCAGCTCACAGGTCTTCATGAAAGAGGGTGACACTAATCTGGAGACAGATCTGGCTGGTTTTTAAATATCTTTCCTGGACAAGGGGAGAACCCAGAAGGGTCTGAGAACCTCACAAAGCTTGTTTAGACTGTGCCTGTCAGTGGCATCCAAAGAGAAGGGGGACTGTGGAACATGTTCCATCAGCTCAACCCACTGCACACAAAACTCATAGATGCATACTAAGCTGCAAACCACACTGTGTTCTTATCTTTGTAAAATTTATTTTGAGATAAAAAGACATCTTTAAACCCATCTTCCTCAATGCCAAGATGAGTTTCCTGCTTTTCATGTTAATATGAAAGATCTTTGGCTTTATTCTTTGCAAAAGTTTAGGACAGCAATCTAAAACAAGAAAACTGAATATGCTGTGTGAAGAAAGAACAAAACTAAATTTCCACGGTCTCAGTGTGTGAGAAGGGGCGGAGTGGTCTCCGAGGGCTCCCCATTAGTTTGTGGAGTTCCGCAGGGGGCCATTCTTTCCCCTCTATTATTCAACATCTACATGCAGCCGCTTGCACAGCTGGTGCGGAGTTATGGGCTTGAGTGCCACCGGTACGCTGATGACACTCAGCTCATTCTGAGGATGGAGGACAGGTCCGGTTCCGCCCCCGATTGTTTCCAACGCTGCCTCGAAGCCGTTACTGGATGGCTGCGAGCCAGTAGGTTGAGGGTGAATCTGGCGAAGACGGAGATCTTGTGGCTGGGTCGCCCGGGTGGTGGGGATGTCCAGCTTCCGACCCTGGACAGTGTGGCGTTATGCCCATCGTCTTCCGTGAACAGCCTGGGTGTCCATCTGGACTCCTAGCTGACCATGGAGACTCAGGTCTCCGTGGTCAGCAAGATCGCCTTCTTTCATCTCCGACAGGCAAGGAGGCTGGCCCCCTACTTGTCCCGGTCCGACCTAGCCACGGTGATCCAAGCCACGGTCATCTCGAGGCTTGATTACTGTAACGCTCTTTACGTTGGCCTGCCTCTGTCGGTAACCCGGAAGCTCAGGCTAGTGCAGAACACTGCCGCCTGGCTCCTGTCTGGCATGCCAGCAGGTTGCCACATAACACCTACCTTGCAGGATCTGCACTGGCTGCCAATTGAGCACCGGATTGCCTTCAAAGTGCTGGTTCTCACCTTTAAGGCCTTACACGGCCTGGGGCCAACGTACCTGAGGGACCGTCTCACCCCATATTGTCCCCCGAGATCACTGCGCTCGGAGGACACCAACCTCCTAGCTGTACCCTCCGCTAAAGTGGCCAAAAGGACAACCACCCGGCGAAGGGCCTTCTCAGTCGTTGCGCCGACTCTTTGGAATGCCCTTCCAGCAGCTACTCGGGCCATTCATGACCTGCTCCCGTTCAGGCGGGCGTGTAAAACCCACCTCTTCCGGCTCGCCTTTCAGGTGCAGGCCTAGTGGATTGCACCCTGGCTGGGAATAACCTATGTCCAGGCCGTGGTAGTGGTGTTAAACTGTTTTTAATTGTTTTAAATGCTGCACGCTGTATTTTTAACGATGTTTTTATGTTTCTATGCTGTATCTGTTTTTATATTGTTGCCTTTGGTTGTGAGCCGCCCCGAGCCTGTTTGGGAGTGGCGGCATAAAAGCCGAATAAATCAAATCAAATCAAATCAAATTAAGTAATGCAGTTGCTGCTACTATCAGTTGCTGCTATTATTTGTAAAGATGTGGAAGAGGTCCTCTGCTTGGGCTGATGGCACAATCTCAATGAACTTGCCACTTGGTATGACACCAGTAGATGTTAATGTGCATTTTATTGCTTTGAACTTTAAAACCAAGTTGCAACTTAGTTAAGATAGTAGCAGCAACTGAGGAAGTAACTTTTGAAGTAGAATTGTGTGTTTGTAGAGTCTTATGATTCAAAGGGCTACAGATTTGTGATAAATTGGTAATTGTTAAGTACACAAAAGTTTTTCAAATTTGGCAGTAAATATATAACTTTTATATGAATGGTTTGGAGATACAGTTGATATTGAATGGGATAGTGGGAGGTTAAACTAATTATGTTAATGGAAGTATGTATACTTATGAGGTAGTAAACATAAGGGGAGTACACATAATATAGGTATAGTTCTGTTTAACGTGAGTTAGGGTGGAAGGAACAAAAGTAGATTTTTATTATAACTGCACTTTATAGAAGGAGGTAATGATTTAACTGTATGAGAGAAATATTGATGGATGTTATTGTTTGTTCTACTTTAATAACTGCTGAAAAGAAGATGGAAGTCTTTTTTTTATCTTTCCCCCTTCTTTTCTTTTTTACTCTTTGAATTTAGCCTTTCTTTTTTTCTTTCAGGGTACTACTACTACTACTACTACTACTAATAATAATAATAATAGGTGTACGAAGCAGCTGAAATCCGATCAGTAACTAATTTCAGAGATTTGGATAGCCGCCACTCCATTTCATAAATATTTAGAGGGGTCCCATTCCGATTAGTAATTTGAATCTCTGAAGGTTTGCAATTCTTTTGTTAAGCTTTATTCCATTAGTAGTAATGAGGAAAATTTTGAGGCTTGTTTCATTTTTAGGGCTATCGGGATGAAAGTTGGCACACTTGTAGGTAACATTTTATTTATTTTATTCATTTACAGCATTTTGCCCTGCCCTTCTCAACCGCTAACGGGGGGACTCAGAGCGTACTTTGCAACTTTAAGCCAGTCAAGTTTCAGGGCATTTCAGCCATCTACTGAGTTTAGAAAATTTTAAAAGTGTTTAAAAATAATTTTTAAAATAAACTACAAATCCCCTTGCATTTCTGCACCATGAGACAACATAAGCAGGGCATCCATCCTGCAAAATTTCAGTAAATTCATTTGTATACTGATTTTTAAGAATTATTTTTTCCATTAAACATTTTTTAAAAAAAAAAACTACAAGAGATATTTTCACACTCCAGGTGACCTGGGCCCTCTAAATCACTCACACAACACCAGTACTTGATATGCAGTCTTTTTATTGAAGCAAGCAATCCAATAAATGCAAAAAAAGGGTAAAAGGTAAAATGTTGAAAAAAAAAGCAATCAATATTCCATAAGAGAAATATTCCATAAGCCAAAAGCAAAATAAAGGCTCCAAGGTAATCCAGATGAATCAGACAAGCAATGTCCATAAACCCAAAAGTCAGAATATTTCCATAATCAGAACAAAGTCTTAAGTCTAGCATAAAACTCCAAAACTAGGAATACAAGAACAAGGTTTCCTGAGACCCCACTAGGCCAACAACTTCAGCTCAGAATCCATGGACCTTCTAAATTTCCCAAGGTATGAGCAAAGCTATAAACCCCAAAACTAGATTTTTCTTTTACTCCCCCTAATTGGCATTCAAGCCGCAGCAAGAGCAAAGGCCTTGAATCTGCCAATTAGCATTCTTTCTATCTGAAGCTTAAACACAGGTGTCTTATCTCCCAACTGCTCTGACTTCAGAGGTTAGTTCCCAAGAGAAACTGAACTCCCTTCAGCTACTTTCCCAAAACCCTGCCTTTGCAAATTTCCATCCCCTTGCACTCCAGATCCCACAATCCCTGGACTTACAGGCCCAACAGGAATCTCCTTAAATTCTGGCACAGTGAGACAACATGAGGAGGGCAGCAAGCCTGCCAAGGTTCACAAAAATCAGTGTATTCACTGATTTTAGATATATACAGTATTTTTTCAATTACCCTAACCCCCTAATCACACCAGCATTTTGATGCAGGCAACCCTGTTCTTCTAGTGCAAGCAGAATTCTGGGAAATGTAGTTTAGGGTGGAGCCTTTTGAATACTCTTCTACAGAGGTCCTCACCTTCCTAAACTATATTTCCAAAATTTTTGCTCATGTCAGGTGTACAGAGCTGCCAGCTTTACAGCCACAGTGTGATAAAGCAAATCACTTCCATATCAATGAGACTTGTGAGCAAAAAAGTACATGCAGGAAGCTAATAAATAAAAGAAAGAAGAACTGGGGGAAACTAAGAGCTGTAAAGTTTGGGGGAAGGAATATGGACATTTGAAAAATATAAGTTTGAAGGGACAGAAACACAGATGCTGATGGGAGACCAGCTTGTGATTGGCTTTCTTCTTGGTTCTTCTTTTGATTGGTTGACTAAGGGCAGGGGGGAAGCATGTAGCTGCCATTGTCAATCACATCAGCCCCCTCCCACCTGAGAAATCTCGTATGTTACATTGAAAAAAGCACAGCTTGAAACTCTTTCAACAACAAATCTTTACTTATCTTTCCTAAATGTTTTGGAGGCTTCTGTTTCAATTTTAATACTTTGGAGGGGGTCCAGGTCCAATTAGTAATTCAGAGATTTGCATTAACGAATCATACAAATATCTGTATTAAAAAACAGAGCCCCAACATTTTGCACATCCATAAATAATAATTATTATTATCATCACCATCATCCACCCTCGTAAGCACTTGTGGAATAGGATGTTCTGATGCATCTAGAATTTCTCACTAATTATTACTTTTCTATTTAGTTCTGAGGAAAGAGTAACTCTGCTACACTGAGTAGGGTAGTTTTGTGTCCGTGTTAAAAATAGAGTTTTGTACATGCCGAGAAATAGCTTCCAAGAGTGGACCTTGATTTTGATCCTCTAGTGTGATTGCAGGAGGCTGCACATGTAGGAAGTCCAGGTATAAAACACAGATCCAGTGGCATTAAAAAGTGATGTTATTTAAGCTGTGTTTCTCTTCAAAGAAATTTGGTGTAGATTGGTTCATTTGAGAAGATGCGCTGGTCTGTGATATTTTTGTCACCCATATATTAAGTAGTTGGTATTATATGCTCAATATATTTAGGATTATAAAAGTAATTAAAAGCTAGAAATGAAATGCTTCAGTAAACACAGAGAGTGAGTTATGAACACTTTTTTTTTCAAATTGACTCCCTTTAGATTTAAAGTCATTATTTTTGCAATAAAATACTAAGCATTTCATCCGTTGTGCTGAATTTCCTCCTTGAAAACCCTTAGTAATATTCAGATGTTAAGATTTAGCCACAGGAGAGCTCACCAACATTAATAATGCCACAAAGAAAAACGTATGTATTTTAAAAAGAAAACCAAAGCAATAAGCATCAAAGAACCCTGGACAAAAAGTAAGCAAATCATATTAGGACAGATGCTATAGACAGCTAAAAAGCAAATGCCTAATCCTGGTAATGTTTATTTCTTCAGCCTCAGCTCAGTTAAAACTGAATCTACATGACGGTTATATTCCAGATCTCTTCCTTAGGCCCCTTACATACAGCTAAATAAAGTCCAATCTCATGTGGCAAAATCTTAGTTGTTTGAGTTCAGTCTAATGATGATACTAGGAAATGAAATTTTGTATTGAATATTCTAACAGCAATTATTGCCCCCTAGTGTTTTTCTTCTCTTCTCTTTCTTCTCTCATGCATTGTTCTTAATATTGTATTGGTGGGGAGGTAGAAGGGATTATCTGAGAGAGAAGAGACATAAATGTGCTTTGTAGTTGTTTTTAAAATATTTTTCAGAAGCTTGATTCAGAGCCTTATTGATGAAGTGATCTTAATCCTAGATAATGTGATAATTACACATAAAGTTGTTTATGTTGTACTGCTGGTATGTCTTTTCAGAGCCTCCCAAACCGAGACAACTTTGTGTAATCAGTCTAATTAAGTGGATTTTTCACTCTTAACATCTGAGCAGTCTTAAATTGCAAAAACATTCATTTTAATTAGATTAATTTTCATGCCCTACTTTTAGGCCCTAGTTGAGTGGCATGTGGCTTTACATTTTGATGTGTAAAGAAGGCATAATAGATCTGAAAATGGTGCATGCTTTTAGAAAAATAAATTGCAAACAAATCTACTTTATTCAGTCATTTCCAGTAATGGCTTTGGAATTTACCCTTAATGTGCAGACTCTTAACACATTTCAGGCATTGACGTGTTCCAGGCATGACTTTCTTCCCTCATTTTCATGCAGTGTTTTCACAATTACATTTTAAAATATTTTGGCCTAAATCCAGGTGGTGGTGTCAAGTAGAGTGGTCCAATTGAATCTTTCAGAATAATAACCCAACATTTGTGTAAATTCATTTATAAAATAAGCATATTCTGGCTGATGGGAACCAGCATAATGTAATAGTTTGAGTACTGGGCTAGTTTTTGAATCTCTACTTCACCATGGAACCCTAGTGGTTAGACTGGGTTTTCATGATGAAGCAGGGGTTCATATTTGTTCAGAGGATATTTGCCTTAAAAAAGGGAAATAATAGCAAATATTTTCTGAACAAATCTTGTCAAGAAAGCCCTGTGATACAGTTTGCCTTAGGGTCATAAGTTAGAAATGTCTTGAAGATGCACAACAGCAGCAACGAGTTTTGTCTCGCTATAACACATGGATTTAAGAAAATATAAGTCTTTAACTGTTCTATAGTGGCTCCACTTGCTTCCTTTCTCTATGATTGATATTATTATAAAGAGACATTTTTTTTCTAAATCAATAATAGATAAAGGTAAAGGTTTTCCCCTGACATTAAGTCTAGTCATGTCCGGCTCTGGGGGTTGATGCTCATCTCCATTTCTAAGTCAAAGAGTCAGCGTTGTCCATAGACACCTCCTAGGTCATGTGTCCGGCATGACTGCATGGAGCGTCACTACCTTCCCGCCAGAGCAGTACCTATTATTTACTCACATTTGCATGTTTTTGAACTGCTAGGTTGGCAGGAGCTCGGCCTAACAATGGGAACTCACGCCGCTCTCCAGATTCGAACCTGCAACCTTTAGGTCAGCAAGCTCAGCAGCTCAGCACTTTAACCCACTGCGCCACCAAAGTCGTTTTATTATGTACTATTATTATTTTGCAGCCAGCTCCAGCCTGGTTTTCTCTTCTCACTGCACACATTCCTTATTAAGTCTTCTCCCTAATTATATCTCACCCTCTGTCTAAAAATCAAAAGGTGGCATACAAGAAAATCAACACGATCAGTTTAAAGCAATCCCAACAGTTAGAATATCCTTCAATGTAACTTTAAATTTAAAGGTAAGTGTAAACATAAAGCTTAAAAAACAAGCATTTAGCAAGTTACATGACAAGTTAAGACCAATTTAATATGTTAAAACAGTTCAAAATCATACATGTATATGGATCTGCATAAAATTACTTTAATCATGTTTTCATGGGGTGATCGAATGAAGCAATGTAGGTAGGTACCAATTATTGGGAGCTGAAATTCTTCTTTCTCGTGTTAAAGAAGGTTAAAGAAATTAGCCATAGGCAGTTGAAGTGGTATCAAATTGTAGATGGATGGCAGATCCAATATGGATTGAAGCGTATCCTTAGTTTATACACATGCTACCTGTTCTTTAAGGAAAAATGCAACCTATCAATGGCAATTCATCAATTCATATAACCTTATCAGGATTCAGCTTCTGTTTACTAACTCTCCACAAACCCATTATAACAACAAGCCAATGGACAACCCCAGCTGATAAAAACTAAAATTCGCTTTTTTCCCCCTCTTTTGATGGTGATTATCTTCACTTTTTACAAACATGCAACAGTGCTTAGTATTACTTGATCTCTGGAACATGGCAATTGAAGTGCACAGAAGGAGGCAAATAAAGATGCCGCCCAAAGGCAAATCATAATAAAACACCAAAACAAGCAAAATCAATCTTTGTAGAATTATTATTCTTATGAAACTGGTTGCTAGGTCAGGAATGAAAAGTGTATTTGAAGCCTGATAGCTTTTACAATATGTTCAGTTTTGTCACTGATACCCATCTATAAAAAGATGATTTTTTTAGGGCAGGGCAGACCTTCCCTAATCTATCCCACCGCTGTATACCAATTATAACGGGACAAGGCTTATCAGGGTATTTAAAAACCCAAAATCAAAACTGTGATAAAGCAGGAATAATCTTCTGGCTGGAAAACCTCTTGAAAGACCACTGGCCACCACCAAACTTATAAGCAATATTACGCCTTCAGCTTACTTGAGGTATCTTCAGCAAGAATGTGCTGGATTCACATTCAGGCTTGTGTACTGAAGTAGAACTGAAGATATTACTTCTTTAAGATGTACACTGCCACTATTAGACTTTTGATTACTGCAGGAAACTGCTTTAAAACTGAGGCAGATGTGTTGAACAATAGAACAATTATGTTTATTTAAGAGAACTTGAACAAAATTGGCATTAAGCTTAATGGTTCAGAAATATTGGCATAAAAGCGTATGGTTCCTTTAAGCAGTTCGAATCTTAGTTGCAAACTCCTTTCTTTCTCAGAAATTACTGATAGTATTTCCTCTCAGCCTAGCAAATCTAAACTCCACTACAGGTAGTCCTTCCTTGAATCTATCTCTCCTTGGATCTATCTCTCCACTTCTCCACCAAATATCTTTCCTGATAGCTGTAAAATCCTCTCATTAGCTTACTCTTCTAGCTAACTGACCAATTTCAGGCTTCTTCCCCTATTCTCCACTCCAGACTCCTAACTCCTTCTTCTCTAATACCCGCTCCAACCAACTCTTCTCTAACACCAACTCTCACAAAGTGACAGGGTTTTAAAAATGCCCCTTCAAGTCATTTTTTTCTTTTCCTAAGTTAGGCTCTGCCCTCTCTCTACCAGCCAATCCTAACTCCCCTTATTTCCCTCCAAGCTTACTCCTAAGCACACCCCCTTCAAAAAATGAGATCCAAGTTGGATGTCCCCTGCCACCTATCTAACATGGCAGCCAATTCCTGGGCCTACTTTTCCAAGCTTTACCAAGCCTCACAGGTAGGGAATTCATCACACCATAATACATACATGCTTCATGGACATGCTGCTGCTGCTATTAGTGTTGCTGTTTCAATCCCTTTTTATCTCTCTTAAAAATAGACCCAAAGTGGCAAATGAAAAAACAATACAATATAGAATTTTAAACTGAAAAAACATACAATCCTTATAACAGAATTAAACATTTAGACTATTAAAAATAAACATCTAAATAAAACGACTAAGAATAAAACCTATGTTATCTAGCTAAATAAATTAAACCTTTCCACCTAGCTAAATCAGTTTTCTTCTTTTAGATGGGGCCTGCCAAGTGTCATCAGATGATACTGGGTTGGCCCTGCCCATATTTTCCCCAAAATGGAGAGGAAGCGCCACAGGACACATTCTCCTTCACAACTGAGGGAAAAGTACTTTTTGTGTAGCTCCAATGGTGCTACCTGCACTTTCATCTCCCTTTTCTCATATGATGGGGGAAAGGGCATTGTGTATTGCTGCCCTTTTGCCCACCTGATGGGGACAGAGACAGGGTGCCATCCCCACCATATGATAGGGGAAGGAGGGAGGGTGACTGCTTGCAAAACTGTATGGTTCCAGGGGCTGTGTGAAGAGGTCCATTGTAAAATTGTCAAGAACTTTGTAGCAAATTGACAATAATAGATACATTTTGCAAATTCCAAGATGAGTGCTGAACATTTTATTGGCTTAAATTAATATTTTTATTTTTAACTAGCTTGAGGACCCGGCGGTGCCCGGGTCATTTGAGAAAGGCATTGGTTGCCTGTGATCCAAATTGAGTCTAGATCCAATGTCAGCAGGGTTCAGTGGATACCTGTGAACTACTACTCTGATATGCATGTCCCATTGTCGATGTCTATCCTCCCCCAAACCACACCAGGATGTAGAGTGGGTCATGGGAATTCTGTGTGCCAAGTGTGGACTTGATTAGTCATTGGTGTGGTTCATAGTTGTCTCTGGAAGTGAGTGAAGGTACTGGAAATCCCATCATCCATTGTCCGTTATCTGCAAATCCGTACCAAGATGTAGAGTGGACCATGGGGGCTCTGTGCCAACTTTGGCCCAGATCTGTCATTGGTGGGCCTCACAGTGGTCTATGGGAGCTGAAGGAAATTAAAGTAGTGCAAATCCCATCATTTGTGGTGCATCGTCCCCTAAATGGCACCAGGACGTAAAGTGGGTCATGGGGGTTATGTGCGCCAAGTTTGGTCCAGGTCTGTAATCAGTTCACGCCCAGTGTCCCCAAATGATAGGGGTTTGGCTCCAACAGGGTCACAGTGGCCTGTGGAAGTGGGAGCCAATCAGCTGATACATACCCACATACATACCCACATACACTGACTTTTATTATATGTAGTAATTAGGGTACCTAGCAGTGCCTGGAATTTTTGAAAAAAGGCATTGTTTGTTTTGGGGTGTTAGATAATATCATGTAGTTAATTAGTAACATTATTTATTAGAAAAAAGCCAGTCTTTGATTTAGTTTTATTAGTGCTCCCGTTAGAAAATACATAACAATGTGGATGAACCTCAATTCCCAGAGCCGTGGGTCAATCCTCCCTAGAGCAGGCCTGTATACACAGCTGGCCATGTTGAGTCTGTGTGCCAAGTTTGGTCCAGATCTGATGTCGGCTGGGGTTAGTACTCTCTGTATAAGAGTGAACTACAACTCCCATATGCGAAGGGCAGTCACCCCCAAACCCTGTAGTTGGTGATATTGAGTCTGTGTGCCAAGTTTGGTCCAGATCGAACGTTGGCTGGGTTCAGTGCTCTTTGGATGCAGGTGAACTACAACTCCTATAAATCAAAGTAAATTCCCCCTAAACCTGGTCATTGGGGCTCTACATGCCAAATGTGATCCAGATCTATTATTGAGGGGGGGGGTTGCCTTGATGCAAGGTGAACTACAACCCCACCGTGTTGAATCAGTCCCCCAAACCCAGCCAGTCTGTTCTGTTGCTGATCAATTCCTCTTTGCTGTGTGCCACAGGAAAGGATAGGAAAGGGTGAAGGTAGAGACAGTGGGTGGGGTGATGCAAATAGAAAGAGAAAGGAATCCTGGGATGCCTGCCTGTGCTGGAGGAAACACCTAAAATCTAGGATAAAATTGTCCCAGAATGAAAGAATTTCTTGGATGGTGGGTCGTAGCGTGTGTGGAGGACATAGGAAGGGTTTGGGCCACATATTCATGGCACTCACTATAACCTGTATTGTCCATGAAGGGAGTGCCTTGGAGGGTTCTCAGCACTTGGAACTATAGCCTGTTGTGGAGGCCAGAGGCTGTCTGTGTAAGTGGGCAACTCTGCCACATACATACATACACATTTTTCACTTTTATTATGTGTAGATAGATATGCCATCCTGCTCCTTTGGGCTCTTAGTATTTGGGAGTCAATCCTTGCAGGCCCACACCTAGAAGGTTCCAGACCTTTCAGTAAGGTCCTGATTTTTCCAGGTGTTACATTAATATAGAGTAAATTGAAAAATCCCAGTTTACTCAGGATTAATCTGGGTAAATCTGTGACCCATCGCAAGATTTGGACCTGTTTAGAAAGGCCCTCTGAGTGCATCTACACTGCAGAATTAATGCAGTTTGACCCCACTTTAATTGTGATAGCTCAATGTTAAGGAATTATGGGAATTGTAGATAAACCCCTATGATTCCATAGCAATGAATCATGGCTGTTAAAGTTTTATCACACTGCATTAATTCTACAGTGCAGATGCACCCTAAGGTTCAAGATCAGCTGGCCACATGTGATGACCTAGTGTGGGCCTATTAATTCTTGACCAATTGACTGTACTGCAAAGAGAAACTTAGATGAATATGTTGAGCCCCCACAAGATGGCAGCAAGATGGCTTGTTTATTTCCACATAAATGGAAAGAGCTAGCTGACTTGTACAAAAGAATGATATGATCTTGCTCACAGTTTTCAGAGGATGCTCAGTCACATGTCGCTCTGTCACTGGAAGTACATTGGAACTTCCTGCTTTAGGAGACTGGCTCCTACTCTGAGTAGCTTTAGACTGATGATATATCTATCTATCTATCTATCTATCTATCTATTTATCTAGAGTTTTCCAATGCACTTTCCTGTAGGGGGATTTAGGAAATTTCATGATGTTTTCTGGAAATATATTTTAATAAATAGAGAAATTTATTTGAACTGAAGGAACTGGCTGGCTTAAGAATGAGGTACAGATGTAAAATGTTTTGATATATGTCACATTCCATGAAAACGTTGGTTGCTAAGACAAATGGTGAATAAATCCAGATGTCACTGATATCTAGAGAGGGAAATTGGGAAGAATAAAATATCCTGCAGGGTATGTTCAAACCTATACATAAATTTAGTAATAACTCTTTGAATTGGAACCAAAGATGTTTCTACAGAAAGAGATCAAGAAAGATTGAGAGAGAGAGAGAGAGAGAGAGAGAGAGAGAGAGAGAGAGAGAGAGGTGATCTGGTGATCTGCTCTTTTTTTTTTAAAAAAAGCATTATGGAGACTTTTAACAAAAAAAACTAATAAAATTGTGGGCATTTTCAAACATCTAAAGCTATGTATGATTAACCCTTAAGACTCTTTGTTTTATTCTTGTAACAAGCTTATTCAAAGCATTGTAACACCACAATAAGTTTTAAATAATTTTCTTCCTGTAGTGATAACACTAGGTTTCATTTATTTCACTGAAAGCAAAAGTAGAGTAATTGAGTTGCACTGGGTTCATGCAAACTCTGGAAACCTATGAATTATAGCTTTTTCACACAGAAATTTCTGATGTTGAGTGCTCCTGTTGTAGTACAATCATTTATGCACAACTGAGTTAATAGATGCTTCAGTTTGAGGGAAACCTTTTGTAGAAGGTTCAGCTATGAAAAATGTGTTTTCTGATTGGCCCCGATTGGCAAGGACTGCCAAAACCAGGATTCTCAATGTTCTTGTAACTTTATTTCAAAGTTTTGTGCTTTTATAGTTTTTGACATCATGCAGGCTTGTCAGGATAGTGAACATAATCAGAAAAAATGCATTAGTTTGGCATGTAGGTAGAACCAGACTGTTGCACATCTGAGATTATGGCTGTTTTTGAATGGTTGGGAATGGACAGGTGAACTGAGGCCAATCACATTTGGCAGGTAGTGGTTGTTGTTTGCTATCAGGTTGCTTTAATACAGGGATGGGCAAACTTTGGCCCTCTGGGTATTTTGGACTTCATCTCCCACAATCCCTAACAGCAGGTAGGCTGGCTGGGATTTCTGGGAGTTGAAGTCCAAAACACCTGGCAGAACAAAGTTTGCCCATGCCTGCTTTAACGTATGGGAACCCTGTGAATGAACTCTGGTCCTTGACTGCCCTGCTAAGACTGTCAAACTATGGCTTCTTTCATTGAATCAAATCACCTATTGTGCAATCTCTTTCTTTCCCTACTGTCTTCTGCTTTACCAGGCATTACCATCTTTCCAATGAGTGATGCCATCTCATGATGTATTCAAAGTAGGGCAGCCTCAGTTTAAACTGAGGGACCGTCTACTCCCATATGCTGCCCAGAGATCCCTTCAGTCAGAGGACCAAAACCTGTTACACGTCCCTTCCATTAGGTACTTTCACTTGTCATCAACCAGCCAGGCAGACAGCCTTTTCCATCGTTGCACCGAGCCTGTGGAATGCCTTGCCGGCGGAAGTTCGGGCAATAAATTATCTACCAGCCTTCCGGAAGGCGTGTAAGACAGCTCTCTTCCGGCAGGCATTTAATCTTTAAGCCATGTCAAGCTGTATGCTGTCAGAAACATTGTTTTTATGCTTTTTAATGTTCTTATCATTTTAGTGCTATGTTACCTTGTGCATTTTGTAAATTACCCTGAGTCAATTTGGAAAGGGCGGTATATAAATTGAAACAATAAATAAATAAATAAATAATAAACATCTTTGCTTCTAGTGAGAGTTCAGGGTTAATTAGCTGCTCTGAGCCTAGATCTACACTGCCCTCTATCCTAGGATCTGATTCCAGATTATCTTGCAGTGTAGACACATATAATCCAGTTCCAAACAGATACTCTGGGATCAAATCCTGGGATATAGGGCAGTGTAGATCCAGCCTGAGTCTCCTTCTGGAGAGAAAAAAAACAGGGTGTAAGTAAACATGGTAATAGTAGTAGTAGTAATATTTGCACTAGGACCCATTTATCTGTCTTTTTTTTTGTATCCGTAAGTCGCTTCACCAGCACCATAGCTGATATTCTTCCAGGTTTCTTTCTCTCCAGCTTTGGAAATTGGAAACATTATAGCCTGAATGCTGGACAGCTGCATAAAGCTTGAGAAAATGTTTGCGGTATTTTGAACTTCAATTCCCAGCATACAGAGTTTTTGCAACTCTCAGAGCTGTAGTACAAAATAACAGTTATTGCCTATTTGGGTTGAGTACAGACAAACTGATCATTCTGGGAATTTATTTCAATATTAAATTCGTAAAATGTATGGAATATCATTGCACAGAGAAGACTGGGACTATGATAAAGGGCTAATATGGATCTTTTCTTCCATTCTATAACAAATATATCCCATAAAGGAAGAAATTAGGTTCAGCAGAAGTAAGCAATCTACAGCGGAATAACAGATTGGATAATAAAGGTTTATCAATATTGGTTTTGTGGCTGTGTAGGTTGGGGATTTCTTGAAAGTAATGCATCATTTCTTTTCCTTTACTTAGCGCCTTGTTGAAGCTGCAGAAGAGGCTCAGTTGAAACATGAATTTGATGCCGATTTACAGGTAAGCAGACTTTGCCATTTTAAGGTGAATGGGTTAGACCCAAAACTTAAGTTCTGTGTATAGAAGAAATTTCTTTACATGAAAGAAAAAAAATCATTTACAAAAGGTTTTTTTCTAGCACCGAAACTCTCTGCTCCTCCAAAGGGGCTTCTGAATCCAGTTTTTATCTAAACATTCCACATACAGAAGGCCTTAATAACCTTGCTTATTTATATAATGTGTGGGCTCCAGAAAAGAAACAGGTAGTAGATGATGTTTCACTTTTACACCCATTCTATGGAAATAGTCTTTTTTTGTTCAAACATTTTTATAGTGATATTTTCTCTACTTCCTATATAAAAGAAAAGAGTTGGTCTTCAACAGAATAGATTGGAGTTTATTGGATTAGGGAAGAGTCTTGAGCTTTATGTTTAATTAATCATAACCTAAACTATCTAAAAGTTAGGAGACAGCAGTAAATCAATTTAAAAATATTTAAGCTTAGAGTTTCTGAGGCCAAAGTTTTAAAGTGGATTGACTATACAACACCACAGCCGAATCATAAAATCATTGTGTTGGAACTGGTACCAATAACCAAGACACTCTTCAATCTTCTCAACACCAAACTGAAGATACCCATTTTTTCCAGTTTTTCTATATCATTTAACATCTTTGTTGACCGTTTCTCAGTCTGCTCCAACTAGTCTATATCTGTTGGGCTTGTGGCTTCTTTAGCTACCAGGATTGTGGGATCTGAAGTGCAAGCAGATACAATGGATGGGAATTTGCAAGGGTTGCGTTTCCCTGGGAATTAGCCTGTTTGAAGCAGAGGAGTGTGAGATAACACCTGGGCTGAAACAGCTTTGGGAAGACTCAGAGCATCATCGGTTTGAATTTTAATTCATGGCAACTTTTGGAAATTCCCAATTCTATTGGATTTTTAAAATCCTATGCTGTTTTTGGCTCCTGCTTGGATTATAGATTTGGGTTTTTTTTCCTTTTACCCTTTTATTACTTATTGCATTAATGGATATTGCCTGCTTTAAATAAATGACTATATTTCAAGTGCTGGTGTTGTGTGATTACATCTAGAGATCCACGTTTCCCTGGAGTGTTTGAATATGACTCTGGATGTCAGAATTTGAATCCCTGCTCAGTCATACAAATCCACTGGAAAATCTTGGGCAAGTCACATTCTAAAAAGCCCAAAGGACAGCAAAAGCAACAATTTCTGGACAGATCTTGCCAAGTTAACCCCATGATAAGTTCACTTTGGGGTTGCCGTAAGTCAGAAATGACTTGAAAGCACACAAAGAGTGCTTTCCACTAGTTCCTCACTACTCTAAAAAAGTGAGAAGTGATATACCACAGGGGTTCTGTCTTTTATAAATGGCTCATCATGATGGGTATATACATCACATTTGCAGGTGGCATCAAATTGGAGGGGTGAACAACAAATTAGAAGACAAAACTAAGATTCAAGACTATTTTAATAGATTGGAGCAGGGGTTCTCAAACTTTTCAGCTGTGGAGCCTTTTTTAAAAGCAGTTGTTTCTCATGGAGCCCAATAAATATTTATATATTATATTATATCTTGCAGGAAAAGCACAATCAAAGCACCTCCAACAAAGCCAGCCTTTGTAATAATTATAGTAGTAGTAATAATGATAATAATAATAGAAACCCCAGGTGCCATCCAATTAAATTCCTCTCTGCCATTCAGGAAAAGCACAATCAAAGCACTCCCCGAGCAGTGGTAGTGATGGTGGTGGTGGGGGGGATAGGGGTTTGGAACCGTGGAGCCCCTCAGAATGCCCCTTCAGAGTCCCAGGGGCTCCACAGAGCACACTTTGAGAACCCCTGAATTGGAGTTTTGGATAAAAATAAAATGAATATCAGCAGGGAAACATATATTTCTACATTTAGGCAAAACAAAATCAGATGCATAGCTACAAGAAGGGTGATTTCTATCTTGAGAGCAATAGAAATGAAAATGATTTCGGAATCTTAGTAGACCACAAGTAAGCATTACTTAACAGTATAATATCATGCCAAAAATGAAAGGATGCAGTTTTCGGGTACATTAACAGTACTAGGGTACAGTACTAGGGTACTGTCCAGATCAAAATAAATAGTAACACACTCTTTATGGCTTTGATTAGTCTTCACCTGGAATACTGTGTCCAGTCCTAATCACCACAATTCAAGGAGGATATTGATACAATGGAACATTGAAGATGGGAGATGGCCAAGATGATCAATATTGTGGAAATCAGGTCTTATAAGGAATGGATTAAGGAGCTGAATATGCCTAGCTTGGAGAATAGAAAACAAAAAGATTACATGATAACCATCTGAAAAGTTGTCATGCAGATGGAGTGTCCTTGCTTTCTGCTGTTCCAGAGACTATAACCATGACTAGAATATTTTACAAGTTTAGAGATTTAATCTAAACATTAGGAAGAACTTATTTACTGTAAGACTTACGAGTATTTGCCAGCGAAAGTGATTGCATCAGAATATAGATTCTCCTTCTTTGGAGCTCTTTAAATAAAGGTTGGATGGCCATTTTGTGGGAGTGATTTAGTTGTGTATGCTTGCATGGCAAAGAGTTGAATGAGATAGTTTTCAATCTTTTGTTGGAAAATATATTGGTGTAGCTGTAGATATCTATCGATTGTTATATTATATACTTTATATCACATATAATATTACATATTTTAGTTGTTCTTTATTGTGTGTATGTGTGTGTAAGTATGTTTATATGTATACAGAGTTTGGGGGTATTATATAATACTTCTTATAAATATATAACGTTTTTAATTTTATTTGTGTGAAAATTACTGCAATGAATAATAGCTTATCAATCATGTCACCACCAGTAACTTCTATTATTAGTTTCCAGGCTCTGATCTATTTATTCAGTTACATATCAATTCATTTTTCATATTGGCTTTCCCTCACAAAAACCAATTCAGTAGAAATTCTAGTGGAGTGGCATGGTCCATGACACAGGACCTGTTTGAACTAACCACAAAAATCTACAAAAAGAGCTTATGAATAACACTGCCTTTTATTTGAAAGAAATAAATCAAAACGGGACATAGGCTTGCCTATCTTACTGGAATTTTGTAGTGTATGCTTGATTAATGGGAGAACATAACTTCCAAGTCTATCTGGATTTAAAGCTTTAAACTGCTTCTTCTGGCCTTGACAGACTTTCTAGAACAACTCTTACTGTAATGCTAGGATTAACTGAATTTTCTAAGCATCTTGATCCACATGTTTTTTAAGAGATACAGTATATCACTGTTTTCATGGAAATCAATACCTTTCTATATGGAGCTATACCAATACTAGAATGTTGCATGCCCATTCCAAAAAGGGCATAAACAAATGTGCATGTGTACATACATGCACACAGATGTATATGAGTCAGCATGGTGTAGTAGTTTGAGTATTGGACTATGACTCTGGAGACAAAAGTTTAAATCCATGCTCAGCCACAGAGGAAGGCAAAGGCATCACCCGACCCACAACAAATCTTGACAACAAAATCCTGTCATGTCAGAGTTCCTCAATGAGCGAGAGAGGGAGGGATATAAAACAAAGTAAATAAATAGGTTGCCTTAGGATCATCATGAGTCAGAAACAACTTTATATATATATATATATATATATATATATATATACACACACACACACACACACACACACACACATACACACTGTATATATATATGTGTGTGTGTGTGTATACAAACACACACACGGTGTAGGGCTTCTAATAGGCTCTTACCCATGTTTGTAGTCCCATTTTGAGTTTTCATCATGTCTGTGCTTTCATGTCTGAGCCACTCATTACACCACAATTGGCTCCATAGGGAACAAGGGTTCAAGTTGGCTCCACTTCATGAGAACGGGGACTCAGAGCAATTGTGTGGGCTGCCCTGGAAATTTTTCTATTCCAGAGTTCAATCAGAATTCAACCAAAGTTTCAACAGAATCACCTGCTCTGGCAATAGGAAACTCCCCAAGAGCTATCATGAATCCACCTGGATCTATAAGTTTCTTGAGACAGACTAACTTAATGATCGAATTACTGCCTATGTAAGCCATCCTGAGTTCCCTTTTTGGGGTAGAGAAGAGACAGGGTATAAATACCAAAAATAAATAATAAATAAAATAATGATCCCTGTAACCTTTCAAAGATTCCCATGAATCTAAATCTCACCAGTTAGTGATCTGTCTATGGCAATGGAACTATAATGTCTTTAGCCTTTAAAGCCCTAAATGGTTCTGGTCCAACTTACCTGTCTGAACGCATCTCTCCCTATGAACCATCGAAATGTTTAAGATCATCCGGAGAAGCCCTTCTCTCGGTCCCGCCTTCTTCGCAGATGTGATTGGCGGGGATGAGAGACAGGGCCTTTTCAGTGGCGGCTCCTCGGCTTTGGAACGCCCTCCCTAGTGACATCAGATCGGCCCCCTCCCTCCTGACATTTCGCAAGAAAGTCAAGACCTGGCTGTTTGAGCAGGCATTTGCTGATGAAATATAACGGTTTAATTAGATATATGGAATGATGACGATGTGACGGAAAGTGATTTCAACGTGACGCTGAAACTGTAATTGTATGTTTTAATTGCTAATTGTTGTGTTATATGGTTATTGTTGGTTTGTTTTGCTTGTGTTTTGATTGGAGGGGAGGGCAGAGATTGCCTTGTGTAAACCACCCCGAGTCGCCTTTGGGCTGAGAGGGGCGTTATAGAAATGTGATAGATAAATAAATAAATAAACTATAAAAATGTCCTCCCTCATTCATCCTTTCTGGCTCAGAGATAACTATTTCATCGTTGCCTACTAGGAGATGAGCAAAGCAGAAACTAAGATGTACTGTCCCTCTAGGCTAGGATCAGTTGGAGCTGTCCAAAAGTCCTATATACTAAGAGTATATTATTCAGGGGAATTCAGATATAAGAAGTGCCACTCTTTGCTTATCCTATTCATTCTTTAAGTGGCTGGGAGATCTTTCTTCCTTAAAACAGCATTTAAAAAGAATTCTTCCCCAGTATTCTTTTACTGGATTGAAGTATTATCTTCACAGTCATCCCACACATCAGTGTTTTTCTATTAGACTATGCAACATTGTGTCCACAGCAAATATCCTGCGTGGTTTTAAATATAATTGACCCCACATAATTGTCTTAATAGTAAAGAAAATGTCCATTCGTGTTTCCAGGAATGCAGGATTCCTTTGCTCACAGCTTTACTGTTTAATAGCACCTTCCGAATTCCAGATGGATTGCATGGCATCATATGATCACATGGGGATCCTATATTCACAGTTGGTTGTAGTCCTATTGTGATCCGCCCCGAGCCTGCAGGGAGGAGCGGAATATAAAACCGAATAATAAATAAATAAATAAATAAATAAAATAAACTGTCTGAAAAATCTGTTTCTAAAGTCAGAAATAATAATACAGAAGAAAAGATTCTGCATCGTTTTCATCCAGTATTTATACTTTGAATTCAGTATATATATTTAAAATGCACAAAAACTATGCAATTATTTTGTGTACAAAGTGGGTTTGCACCATGTTTGAATAACATGTGATTTTCCATGCAAAAGAGTAAAATTCAGATTCTAACCTTGTGCTATTATAAGTACGATCCTGAATTCAAATCCTGAAATAAATGTTTTTATACTGAGAACACAGGTTCTTTTTAACCCTCTTTTTCTTTTGGCTCGGCATGCCTTTTAAGAAAACACATGTATGGAATTCAATTGAACTTTGTCTGTGTCTTAGTTACGACTATTTTTAAGTACTGTATGATGGATTTGTCTGGATTCTATTCATTTTTCTGAAATATAAAGCAAAAGAGTATTTTTCATTTACAGATAGTATCACACTATCACATGTAGTAATAAATAATAAAAAGCTTCATAATATCTATATACAAAAGTCTGAACTCTCTCACAAATAGGGATGTGAAGGAATCATGTAGCTCTGATGGTTTATGCAGATCTGATAATCTCAGCATGACAAGTCTGCTGTGCAAGCATTTGACAATCCTTTTGAGAACTCTTGTCTCCCTTGTGAGTCTGGAATGTTGTTTTCCCCCTAGTGTCCTATCCCGTTGTGAGGCTAAGCACACACAATCATCAAGCAAAACATAACAAGATTGCAAAGACAAAAACTCACCCAGCGCTACTGTTATTTTTATGTGAAAGAAAACTGTTATTCTACTACACATTCTACGGAAATGCACAAAACAATGTGGAAATGTGTAGATTTCCTGGGCGATCCTGACTAATGCTCTTATTGAAATTTTGTTTTTTAAAAAACTTTCCATTTACTATACAAGAAGTCAATCAATTGAAAAAGGGAATTTTTCAGCAGGATTTGGTGCAACTTAAAAGTTTGCATACCTGAAAAATATTTTGGAAAAGGCACATAAGAGGAGAAAAGAGGTTGGGGCAAAATCACTGAAGATTAAGGGCTCATTCAGACAGACCTAAAAACCGAGACTTGTCTTAGTTTCACTAGAAGTGTCTAAACGATGCCTCTGGTAATACCAAATTAATTAAAGACCTGGTGAGAACCAGATCTTATGTAAGACCCTATGTGGATTGGGTCCAGGGACTGTGTCACACAATCTTCGGGCCCAACCCACACAGCCATCTTGGTTTTTTGGTCTCCATGGTGCACCAGAAGCCCAGGGGGGGGGGGGGAATTTCTTGACATCTAATTTCCTTGTGCCAGGAGGCACTAGGAGGAACATAATGACATCCAGGTAAGTATTTACTGTTTAGTGGTTATTGGGGGGGGGCTTCAGGGTGGCTTCATGCCATTCTGGTTGTTATCGAGATGGCATATAGCCACCCTCCCTGGAAAATCCTGAGTTTTGGGGAACTTGTAAGAATCCAAACCCATACAGAATCAGGTTTTGTTAAACCCACTTTGGTGTGGGTTTCAGGCTTGTCTGGAAGCACCTTAAGTATGTTCATAATGATATGAAAGATATGAAACTGTGGAGGTGTGTGCGGGTGAGGGAGGGAGAGAAAAGAGAGAGATAAAGAGAAGCTTCCTGTAAGACATCTGGAATATTGAAGGGAAGTTGTCCACAGCAAGATTTTGTTACACAAACTATTTGTTACTATATATTACATCCTGCATTAAGGAATTATATTTGACACTTCGGGCACATCTGAGCATTTAATGCAGTTTGAAGGCAGCTTGAGAGTGCGGCATTTACATGATGCATGCCACAAATACACACTGTAGCACACTTTAAGCTGAAGCTGAGATTTGTGAAGTTGAGATAGAGCCCTTAAAGCAAATCGGCACACTCTTATATAAACCACATTTTACAGCAAAACTGATTTTTTAGAATGTGAATCACTGTGCAGACACCCAAAGTGCTATCCTGTTCAGTGCACATTTAAGTGGAAGGAGCTAAAAATGCATTATTGATAGTTGTAGATACTTCAGATCCTGTAACTGGTCTGAGGCCAGCTTCTGCATTGCATGTAAATACCATCTGGGCCCTGAAACAGTTCCAGGAAAATCTATTTTAAACTAATTTTATTGTTGCATATTATGATTGTGCTCTTTTTAGGCTATGTAAACCGCCCCGAGCCTAAGGGGAAGGGTGGTATAGAAATGGAAATAATAAATAAATAAATAAAACCACTTCCTTCTATGCTTCTTTCACCCTGCTTCATGTGGTCAGTGTACATGAGTTCATAGAGTACATCTACACCAGTGGTTCTCAACCTGTGGTCCATGGACCACCAGTGGTCTGCAAGAACTAAAATATGGTCTGCAGCCCCACTGTTACTATACCGTTGCAACGAGAGTGACTGGTCTCACAAAACCCTCTTATAGTGCAGTGGCTTATTAAATATGGTTTTCTGTCAGCGAGCAGATGGCAACTACTGGACAGCTTATGTTCTGTATCAGACAATAGAGCTCATGTGGTCTATCCAATGCAGATTTCTGAATCAGTACCCCAAATAACCAAACTGAATCTAAAGGTGACCAAAAATGATTCATAACCCTTTTGGTACTAATGTTGGAGAGTGGACCCTGGTCAAAGTGGTCCCTGTTCTAATTGGTCATTGGTCAAGTGATCCCTAGTCAAAAAAAGGTTGGGAAACCACAAATATACATGGTAGCCCACGCCTTGGTTACATCCAGATTGGATTTCTGCAGTGTACTCTACGCCTTTGAAGATGGCCCAGAAACTGCAATTAGTGCAAATGTCGACTGCCAGGCTTCTAATTGGAGCTAATTATAAGGAGCGCAGAACACCCCCATTAGAGCATCTCCACTGGCTACTGATAAGTTTCTGGTCCCAATTCAATGTGCAGGTGATAACCTACAAAGCTCTAAATGGTTTGGGCCCCACCTATCTTCGTTATCGCATCTCCCCCTATGAATCAGCGTAGGCTCGAAGATGCCCCAGGAAGGCCATCCTCTCGCTCCCACCATTGTCACAAGCACAGCTGGTGGGGACAAGGGAGAAGGCCTTCTCAGTGGTGCCCCCCCCCCTTTCCCGGGTCTTTGGAACACTCTCTCCAGGGAGGAAAGCCTCTTCCCTGTCCTCCTTTCACAGGGATCTGAAAACCCAGATGTTCCAACGAGCATTTGAGAATGACTAGTCCCTACTTATAAATGCCCAGTTTCTAGCTCTGTTCTTTGCATTTCTTCCAATCCCTGGCCCTGTACTATGCTGTTTTGTACTATCCCAGTCCAGGTGCTCTTTTTACCCTGATGATGTGCATCTTAGTATTCTGGTTATTGGTTTTTGTTGTGTATTGTTTGTGTGAATGAATTGTTTACTGTACCAGCCATAAGCCATGACATCACATAGTAACCTTTAAAAGTACAATAAGCAGTTTCCGATATAAATAATTAAAACGCATTCCATTATATGGCTCTTTAAAATTATAGTAGCAGTGTTATGATGACAATAAAAAAGAGTCTGATTTGTATCATCCCAAACTATCTCCATTTCCATTTCTAGCCTCTGCTGTGGACTTTACTAAATTAGCTTAAATCGTTTGGGCTGCAACTGCAAATGTGGCAACCTTTAATGTTACATTTTTGGAATAATCTGCTATCAAGTCACAGATAACTGCTGACTGTTGCCATGTGAGTTTTAAAGTTGCTGTTTATACCCGTATGTTTTATTTAATTGTGTTTATTGTTATTCTTTGCTATATCATGTTTTTGTTTTGTAATAAATTGTTTTGTTTTGATGTTTGATGAGTCCACAGCAAACAAGATCACTCTTCTTCTTCTTATTATTATTATTGCAATTTGACACCAGTTTAACTGTCATGGCTCAATGCTGTCAGATCCATTTTGGTGAGGCAACAGCACAATGACAGACCATGTAAAACTACAACTCCTATGATTCCAATTAAAGTGGTGTAAAACTACAGTGATACAATGATGTTGTTGCACCTTCAGATGTATTCAGCAAAAAGTGCTCAGTTTGTGCTGAATGGCATTACTGTCCCTGAAAGCTCAGGTTCACAGTTTCGGTTTTCCACTGCAACTTGGATGGTCATTTGCACTGCAGAAAGTACCATATCTTCCTTGAAATATCTGGCCATAGTGACACATGACCAAATTTAGAGTTGGGCTGGTTTTGCAGAGTGTCCAGAAATTTTAGCTGATCCAAAATGTTGCAGCCAAATTGTTGACGTCAACATTGTTATAGAGCATACACAACACCTTTGCTGATAGGTTCAATTGCTGTCACTCTCAACTTTCTCTTTTCTAGACTAAACATATCCAGCTCCCTGTTCCTGATAGGGCGTGGCTTCCAGAGCTTTGATAATTTTGGTCATTCTCCTCTGGAAACCTTTGGTTGCATCTGATGAAGATGACTGGAGTGTTTGAAAGCTTATATTAGAGGGTTTTTTTTTCTGAGTCTCAAAGGTGCTTCAAAGTTCATTTACATTTTTTAAATAAAGGATTATCATAGTGATGGAAAACGTGCCAAAAAGGTGATAAACTGACTGGGAGAAACTACCCTATGAGCAAAGAATAATTGTTAATAGTTGTAGCTAAGTGAGGCACAAGATGCCAGATTAACCTGATCTACTTTTTTGATAGATTTACAAGCTTGGTAGTTACAGGGAATGCGGATATAGCATATCTTGATTTCAGCAAGACAGTGCTCACCAATGGTTTCATTTTATCCTGGAAAGAAGTGATGAGTGGAGTGCCGCAGGGTTCGGTCCTGGGACCAGTATTGCTCAACATTTTTATTAATGACTTGAATGACGGTTTAGAGGACATGTTTGTCAAAGAAGACACCAAATTGGGTGGGGTAGCTAATACTCTAGAGGACAGGATCAGAATGACTTTAATGGATTAGAGAGCTGGACCAAAACTAACAAAATAAATTTTAACAAGGACATATACAATACTACACTTAGGCAGACAAAATGAAATGCAGAATGGGTGTCACCTGGCTTGACAGCAATACATGTAGAAAGGATATTGGAGTCTTCATGGGCAACAAGTTGAACAGGAGCCAACAGTGTGATGCAGCAGTTAAAAGAGCCAATTGGATTTTGAGCTGTATGAAAAGGAGTATAGTGTATAGATTGAGGGAAGTCATTGCACCTCTCTATTCTGCTTTGGTCAGACCTCACCTGGAATACTTTGTCCAATTTTGGGCACCACAATTTAAGAGAGATAATGACAAGCTGGAAGGTGTCCAGAGGAGAGCAACTAAAATGATCAAAGGTCCAGAGACCATGCCCTATGAGGAGCATCTTAAAGAACTGGGTATGCTTAGCTTGCAGAAGAGAAGGTTGAGACATTATAGCCATGTATAAATATGAGAAAGGATGTCATAAGGAAGAGGGGAAAGACTGGTTTTCTGCTTCCCTGGAACCTAGGACTTGGAGAACCTAGGACTTGGAGCAATGGGTTCAAATTACAGGAAAAGAGATTCCACCTGAACATTAGGAAGAACTTCCTGACAGTATGAGCCATTCAACAGTGGAACTCTGCCTCAAAGTGTGGTGGAAGCTCCATCCTTGGAAGCTTTTAAACAGAGGCTGGATGGCCATATGTCAGGGGTACTTTGCGCTTTTCCTGCATGGCAGGAGGTTGGATTAGATAGCCCATGTCTTCCAACTCTATTATTCTATTGTTCTAAGATGTGTAGGATGAAGAGGAGGAGCTGAATGTAATTATATTGTTATCACCCTCTACCAATAGGTTTTACATTAGTTATATTTACTGTACTATTTCACCCTCCCTCATTTTATCCAGTAGATCTTTCTGGTACCTGAACCACATTATGTTGCAGAATTCATATTTGAAATTGGTAGTACTTACAAGGTAGGCATTTTATGGCATTGCCTCCAGAAGAATCTTTTTGTAGCTCCCATATGCCAGTAACATTTCCATCATTTAATAGACAAAATATTGCTAGAACAAAAAACTGTCCCAACAAATCTATTGTATTTTGACAATGGATTTTTATTTCCCGTACTGGAACCAAAAATAACATATGACATTTTGTGGTTGAAACATAATGCAGAAGAGTCCGGTCCTCATGCTCAAAGGTCAGTGGGTAGGAAGCGGATACTTGATCCAGAAGATCCAGATAAAAATCATGAGACACAGGGATGAGATGATCTGGTGCAGACACACATCAAGACAGTTCATTTAAGAACAGCTAGAGATGTTATTTGGGAACATCTGAAGCAAAAGAGAATGGACCTTAAGAAAGTTAAAAGCATAAAACACCTTGACCCCTCTGAGCTGAAGGCATCTAGGATTTCTGGCAGGTCCAATGCCTACTCAAAACAGACATCCCATTCATACGAACATTTGTTTTCTGGACCTGGTGTTCAAGGGATTGTATCCTTCATACTATAGCCACAAATAATCCTGCAGAATTGATATTTGTGTTCCTGAAATACAATATGATTCTCTTATCCACATATTCTATAAACACAATTTCACGACTTGGTTCATTTACATTATGAATAGTGAGGAATAAATAATAAGGGTTTATTAAAAATCAGGTTAATAAACTTTAGTGATTATATAGCTCCAATATTACTAGCTCAATGAAGATGTCAACCCAGTGCGCAGCAGCAGTAAAAAAAGCAAATTCTATGCTTGGCATGATCAGGAAGGGAATCGAAAATAGGTCGTCAAATGTTGTATTGCCTCTCTACAAATCTATGGTGAGGCCACATCTGGAGTACTGTGTACAATTCTGGTCACCGCACCTCAAGAAGGATAAAACGGAACTGGAAAAGGTACAGAAAAGGGCAACAAGAATGATCCAAGGGATGGAGTGGCTCCCTTATTAAACCAGGTTGCAACGCCTTGGTCTTTTCAGCCTTGAAAGACGGCATCTAAGAGGTGACTTGATCGAAGTGTATAAAATCATGCATGGGATAGAAAAGGTGAATAGAGAAAAAATATTTTCTCTGTCACACAACACTAGGACTAGGGGGCACTCCCTAAAGCTCCAAGGTAGGAAAGTTAGGACTAATAAAGGGAAATATTTCTTCACCCAGAGGGTCATTGGGTTATGGAACTCACTTCCAGAGGAGGTTGTGACAGCAGTCAGCCTGGACAGCTTCAAGGCAGGATTAGACAGATTCATGGGAATCAGTAGCTACTGAAATGGACATCCAAGTGCCACCTCTGTGTTGATGGAGGCAGGCAGGATTTCCCCGGGTACTGGTTGTGGGGGGTCGGGAGCAGGTGAGGGTTTTGCCCTCCTTTCTGCTAGAGATCCCTGTGTACAACTAGTGGGCCACTGTGTGACACAGAATGCTGGACTAGATGGGCTGAGGCCTGATTCAGCATGGCTCTTCTTATGTTCTTATGTTCTTATTACTAGTTATTAGTTTATTTCTTTTCACAAATGAGAGTAGGAGAGATAGATTGGATTTGATTCAACATACACGTATTTTGAGCAGTTCCTGTGCCTAATCTTTGAATAGTTTTTGTAATCTCGGAGAATTTGGAGGGATTATAGACTTGTGTATCACAATCCCAGGAAAGGAATGTATGAAGATACACGATGTTAACTTCCTTGCTTTTGGACCTGATAATTTCATTTAGCATCACAACGGAAGAAACATTTATCTGAGCTTTAAACCTCACTTCTCTTGTACCCCCTTGCCTTCCTCTGCTCGCTTTTTCTTTCTTTGTATGTGTGGACAAATGGAGTTGTCATTTTACTTTATGGAAGTCAAATTCCTCAACTATTAGGTTTTTTAAAAAAAAAATGCCAAAAGGCAGAGAATATTGTGTGGTTTAATATCCCAGAACATAATTTTGATTGATACTTTCATAAAAATTTAAATTGCAAAGCTTCTAAACATAATATATAGAAATGTAATAAACCATTATATGAAACAAGTAAAATTTAATTTGTATATACTGTAGCATTCCTAGCCACTAGATGCCACTGTTGTTTTATATCAATGCAACAGGGTGAATTTTCATGATTGTTTTAAAATAAGTCTTTAAAGTATGTCTGAGTGTCTGGAATATTTTGCCTCTTTTTGTTTATATTGTCCCACTCTGTACTGTGTTGTGCCTTAGATCACACCTGTTTGAACATTACAGTTTGCCAACATCTCAATCACAAGTATATTGCCGTACACTCCTTGTTATGTACAGTCATATGCACTTATGTCTATATCCTTACTGTTGATTTTGTTTATTTACTATTATTTGTGAGAAGTGGACTACTCACTTAGGATGTGCAGAAATCTGATCACCTGGTATGAAATAATTAATGTTTTATTAAGGCTTGTACAAATTCAAACTTTTTGTGTTTCAAATACAGGTGTAAAAAGTTGGGGTGTGTGAGGGTTTTTAAAAATTATTCATTCATTTTAATGAATATTAGAGATAAATCCAGTATATAATATTCATTAAAATGGATATATGTAAGGTTATAATGTAACATGTGTGTTACTGTGGGGCCATACCAGATGTATTTGTGTTTATTAAACATATGCCTAGCAGTTTGTCATAAATCAGGAGAGGTTCCTTATCCCTTCCTCCCTTTTCTTACCTCTCTGCTTTAAGGTGTTTTCTCCCTTCTGGATCATTATGGCATTAGTACTGGGCTGGAGGAGAAATCTATCAAACCAGCAGAGCATGGGAAATAGGTAAAGATGAAGACAGGGGTTTCTTCTTCTTCTCCTGCCCTACATTCTTCTTTTAGTAGAAGAAGCAAATGCAGACTCCCACAGTTTCATTAAGGTGCTTACATCTGTTCTAAGCTGGCCTCAGACATCCAGAAATAAATGAAAGCTCCTCCTATAATACATTATTTTGAAACACGTTATTGGTCCTTTAAAATGGTTTCCAATGTAAAACTTATCTTTGAGATTGAACTAAAGGTTTTGCGTTCCCACATGTAACAAAAGAGCTCATAACAACTACTCAAAATACATGACTCATGCTTTCTTTGAGAAATTGCCTTCTGCGTGGTTCAAATGTTTCATAAATATCAGGAAATATTACCTTTTAATTTTGTGGAATAGCAATGATGCTACAGCAAGACCAAATCATCATCATAATAACAGCAACAACAGCAATACTGTAGAGTCTCGCTTATCATCCAACATAAATGGGCTGGCAGAATGTTGGATAAGTGAAAATGTTGGATAATAAGAAGGGATTAAGGAAAAGCCCATTAAACATCAAATTATGTTATGATTTTGCAAATTAAGCTCCAAAACATCATGTTTTACAACAGAATGACAGAAAAAGCGCTTCAATACTCATTAATGTTATGTGGTAATTACTGTATTTACGAATTCAGCACCAAAACATCACAATGTATTGAAACAGCTGTGGATAATACAGAATGTTGGATGAGGGAAGGTTGGATAAGCGAGACTCTGCTGTAATAGTAATGACAACAACTTTCCTGTACATTACTTGGAGTAATTTTTATTATTAAGTTGCATATGGGGTTGCCATAGGTTGACAGGTGATTTGAGGGCATATGCATGTGTGCACACACAGTAGTGTATATATATGTAGAATTCAACAGCCATGAAAATGACTTCTTCTGTGATACAACTAGCTGATATGTATTGGCTGGAACCCTGCAGTTGTTTATAATTCTATTGTTGGTGTTTAAGTGAAATAAAATGATATCAGCACAATTACTACAATTTGCCTTTTCTCCTTGGCTAAACTGCAATGTGTATACAAACATATAACTGAAGATTCAAGGAATTCATTGCAGTTTTTTTTTAGAGAAAACTAAATCATAATAATAATATCTGCAACAACAACCAACTTTCTTTGTAAAGCTCAGGCCAGATGATAATGAAAAAAAGGCAACAAAAATATAACACAAGAAATCAACAAGCAACAGGAAAATAAAACAAAAAAACAAAAACAGCTGCAATGTAAAGTTATACTCCAATGTTTCAGAGATAAATGTGTGGTGAAGCGACATTAGATTGTGGTCAAGATGACAAAAGATATTAGTTAGTAAAAGCAGACAAGCTGGGAGTGGCTACACTGGTTTTCTTTTGCCCGAGTCGGTATGGAAAGGGGAAAATTCTGCCCCCTCCTTCCTTTTGCAGTTATGTGAGGGCAAATTTCTTTTGCAGTTTGAACTCACTACCCAACACTTGAAGTAAGCTGATGACAATGAGGGAAAGGAGGAGGTGAAGAGACATTTGAAAAAAGAACTGTAAAGGTGGGATGACAAAATATTAATTGGGTCTAACAAGGAACATCTACTGAAATTCTCTAATCTACACAGTCAGCCATCTCCAGTTTTCACTCTAGTAATCCTGTTTTGTTCTGCATTGTAAATTGTGGTTGCAAAAGGCAGAAATGGTTAAGGAGCTCTGAAAGCATGCCTTCATCTTTGAGTTTTTCATACCTTTAATTTTATACAGATAAGGTAATTAAGTATACATATTTGGCCAACATAACATACATAAATTGGAACTATTTAGTATTCCTGTACTATAGTTGCCTGGGGGTGTTTGAGACTCTAGCAATTGCCCAAGGGTACAGCTAGAATTGAATCAAATGGCTCAGATCACTTTGAGTGTAATGACTGAAATCTACCTTGTCACTAAGCTACTGTAAAACATCCCTAGACTCGGGCCATCGAAACAGCACCTGAGTCTCTAATGTTGACATTTATTTATTTATTTTTTCTATACTTTTACCCCACCCTTCTCACCCCCGAGGAGGGACTCTGGGCAGCCTCACAAAAGCATCATCGGATGCAGGCATCATAAAAACAATCAACAATACATTAAAAATATTAAAAACAGTAATTAAACAGTTCATTAAATCACACCTGTTAAAATCCAAACATTCAATTTTAAATCACCCATGTTTAAATATTTAAAAGGATGTCACATTGAGAATGGGCAGGCTTGTTTTCTGCTTCTCTGGAGACTAGGACATGGAGCAATGGATTCAAACTGCAGGAAAAGATTCCTCCTGAACATTAGGGAGAACTTTGTGATTGTAAGAGCTGTTTGGCAGTTAAATATGCTGTTTCAGAGGGTGGTAGAGTTTCGTCTCTGGAGGTTTTTAATCAGAGGCTGGATAGCCATCTGTCAGGAGTGATTTGATTGTGTATTTCTGCATGGCAGATTGGGGTTGCACTGAATGGCCCTTTGTGGTCTCTTCCAATTCTATGGTTCTAAGATGGAATCCAAACAATAGTTCCAAAAAAAACCATTTAAAAAGAACTGAGATTGCTGAATTTCTCACAGAGAGAAAATGTTATTCTAGAAATGGTGAATGCAATGTTCGGTACTGAACTGACATCTGAAGACAAATAAAAACCTGAGAGAGGACTGAAAAGAAAGACATGCCAGAGCATAGGGAGTGATACTGGGGTGAGCCAGCTGACCCCAATAATGGTGTTGTGAAATGATATGGCTCAAATAAAGGTCTTTCAGTACAGATTCTGACATTGAAAAATGGGCCATACGTTCCTTCAGCTAGGGGAGAAAAAAGCCAGATTTTATAATTGTGTTCTGGCTTTGTTTCGATTTTCATGGAGACAAATATGCACATGCTTGATTGCACTTTCAATGTGAAGCAGGGAGTAAATCCACCAAGCTATCTTTCACTTCGTTCTACACTTTCCCACAGTATGAATTAATCACATTTAATAATCCTAATTATATACTTTATACATACCAAATTCCACTATAAACTGTGGAAAAATGTAAAGACATTTCCAAGCCTGGGGCAACTTTGACAATGTCTCTGTGTGTGTGAGTCAGTAATTGTTTGCCATGTGTCATAGTCAAACCTAATTACTCTTTGCTGATTTGGTGGTATGTTTTGCTGGTAATTAACACTTTTAGGAAAATAGTTGAGCAAAACTATGACAGTTTGTGTCAATGCTTCAAAAATATATAATTGTCAAAGGGTATACCTGTCCTTGTAAGCTCACTGTCAAAATATGATATCATCTTGATAGAAAAAATTAGAAAGCATAACCAACAAGCAAATGAGTGTTTTAATTGTTTTTGCTTCAGATTCCATCATTTAGGGATATTTGAGATGCTGCTAAATAGTTCAATATGCCACTGCTATGGTTTATAACACTGAGTTGGGCGGGATTTTTTGGTTGTTCAGAAGAAGAAAAACACAATTGCATTTCTTCCAGTTTGTGCTGCTGATAATGCGTTACAAGAGAGAAGGTACCCTACAGCTGGTCAGATCCCAGAGCTATGAGGAAGATCCTTATTTTTCCACTGTAGTTTGAAAAAGGGCTGGAATCAGAATGGTGTGTTAATGAGATTGCCCTAGAAACCTGGAGAGCAAAAGATGTTGATAAACATTAGAAACAAGCAACTTTTTGCTTCTCATATAAGAAATCAAATATCACGTGTGAATCATTTTGGCCCTGTTTATATCCCACCTCTCTTGTTTATACCTTGCATTCTGTTGGTCATGCAAAGGTGGAGAAGTGTAAGGAGAGTGGTGAAGGATGAATGCCTATTCTGCACATGGCATTGAGTCCCCTTTGGAGCAGAGAAGGGTGGTATACAAATACCACAAATAAATAAATAAATAATATGGGGAATAGACTTCTCTTGCATTGTTTTAAAGTGTTTTTGCACTACAAATAAGATATGTGCAGTGTGCATAGGAATTCATTCTTTTTTTCCCCAAATTATAATCCAGCCCTCCAACAGTTTGAGGGACTGTGACCTGGCCCTCTGTTTAAAAAGTTTGAGGACCCCTGGAATAAACCAACATATTGGTAGGTTACATACCTGTGACCATCTTTCTTCGAGTAGAGCTCTGTGAATCCACACTTATGAAGTCTGCGCGCCAAAGCAGACTTCCAACGGAAACTTCCCCAGTTTGAAAGGTTTTGGCGGTAGCCCCGCCCAGCGGCCCCGGAGGGCATATAAGCCGCTCCATGTGCGCTCACCCCATTCCTGCGCCACGTGTGCAACGAGGAAAAGGTGGTTTGAGAAAGAGGGGCCGGCCGGGCGGGTTAGTGTGGATTCACAGAGCTCTACTCGAAGAAAGATGGTCACAGGTATGTAACCTACCATTTTTCTTCGTAGGCTCTGTGAATGCACACTTATGAAGAGTTAGCAAGCTAAGGTTCAGGATGGTGGGAACAAACCGATTAAAGTATAGGAACCAAACAATTTTATTGCAACAAACCCTCATGATCAATGACCATAATAAAAATAAATAAGGATGGAAGGCAGGCTCCCAATCCTTGTAAACAAGTGCAACAAGCACCATTCATGCCAGGCACGCAGGCCTCACATTACTGAAAGTGCACATAGAAAGTGCAAACATGTAAACATCATAACATGCCCTGTCGGGCGAAGCACGCTAATAATTATGACACAGTGACCTGAGAACATAGGACACGGTACATAACTTAAACATTGGTCCCAGCCCAGGCTCCGTAGGAGGAGGGATAACCAGTAACATAACCCGACGACCCATGAAAGTGGGACGTGGAACGAAGGTCTAGGGAACAACAGGCCCCTGAAGTGACACTAGTGACTCAATTGGATCGAAGGTATGGTCCTTGATCCAACACCCCGAAATTCCCTAAGGGCGAGTTGTGAGCACCGATCGACTGAAGGCCACTTCCCTACCATGTAGAGTATCCACACGATAGTGGGAAATAAACGTAGAGGGATTGGCCCAAATGGCCGCCCTGCAAATAGAGTCCAGCGGGATACCGTTAAGGAAAGCAGTCGAGGTGGCAACCGCCCTTGTCGACCTACCCTTGACCCGCGGGGGTTGCGGTTGGTGGGCTATCTGATAGCACAGCTCAACCAGGGACGCTACCCAATTAGAGAGTCTTTGTGACGACACCGGCAAACCCAGCTTGTCGGTGGCGTAGGAAACAAAGAGTCATATCTCAGCGCCGCGAGATATGTCTTCAGCGACGACATGGAGAGGCCTCTCTCGACTAGCCCTGCAAGGAAGTCGAGGACTGTAGACACCGAGGGAGGAAACGACCGGTCGGTGTGTATCTCCTGGAACTTTGTGAAGCGGGAGAGACACGCTGAATAAGCCCTCGAGGTGGACGGTCTGTGTGCTGCTGCCAGGATCGAGGCCACTGCCGGGGTGAAGCCTGTCAAGGCCGGAGCCTCCACGCTGTGAGGTGGAGAGATGGAAGGTCGGTATGGAGGAGTGCTCCTTCCCTCGTTAGTAGGTCTGGTCGACACGGCAGGTGGCGAAGCAGGCCATTGGCCAGGTGGAGCAGGGTTGGGAACCACACCTGCCTCGCCCAGTAGGGTGCGATGAGGATGCAGTCCGCTCTGGCCAGCTGAACCCTCTCGATGACCCGAAGAAGTAGCGGGAACAGCGGGAAGAGATAGAGGAAGCCCGTCGACCAGTCGAGCAGGAGGGCATCTCCTAGGCAGCCCTGGTGAGCACCCGGGGCAAGTCTGGCA
Organism: Anolis apletophallus; assembly: GCA_030556195.1. Taxonomy (NCBI): domain Eukaryota; kingdom Metazoa; phylum Chordata; class Lepidosauria; order Squamata; family Anolidae; genus Anolis; species Anolis apletophallus. The sequence continues at coordinate 42,859,425 of JARBWK010000001.1, read as the reverse complement.
CTGAAGCGAGGTAGTTGATTGTTTTCCGGCGACGCGAAGAGATCTGCATCAGGGAATTCCCCACTTCCAGAAAAGGCAATGTAACTCTACTGGATGGAGCATCCACTCGTGCGAGGACCAGCGGGTCCTGCTGAGGAGATCCGCCTCTGTGTTGTCGACGCCCGGTAGATGCCCTGCTCTGGGCACGACCTGATGTAGTATGCACCACTCCCACAGCCTCTGGGAGAGGGCTAGTAGCTTCCTCGACCCGGTTCCGCCCTGCTTGTTGATGTAGTACATGGCCACGATATTGTCTGTCCTGACCAGTACTACCTTGCCGGTGACGATTGGCACGAAGGCTCGCAGGGTCTTGAAGACAGCAAGGAGCTCGAGGTAGTTGATATGGTGGAGCTTTTCCACCATCGACCACTGGTCGTTGATGGATAGCCCTTCCACGTGGCCACCCCACGCTGACAGCGAGGCATCCGTTGTGACTGTGATGGATGGCAGGCTTGCGTGGAATGGGACCCCGATGCACACGTTGCAGCTGAGCGACCACCAGTGAAGAGAGTCTCTGACCTGTTGTGGCGGGGAGAGTCTTTTTGAGTGGTGCTCCACGACCGGGTCGAAGTGGTCGAGGAACCACCGCTGTAGAGGCCGAAAATGGACCCTTGCTAATGGCGTCACTGCCACGGTCGATGCCATGTGACCGAGCAGGACCTGGACCTGTTTTGCTGTGACGGTCGAGCGGTTGCACCGGTTGATCTCCTGTCGAAGCGCCTGGAATCTGACATCTGGCAGAAAGGCGAGCTGATCGATGGAGTGGAACATCGTCCCGATGAACTTGATGCAGGTCGTCGGGGCAAGTTGTGATTTCTCCTCGTTGAGGCGCAGGCCCAAAGAAGAGAGCAGTCGTAGAGCAACGGTGATATGCTCCTCTAGTAGATCTGGGGACCTGGCCGCCAGCAGCCAGTCGTCCAGATATGGAAAAACCTGGATTTTCTGCTTCCTCAAGTGCGCAGCCACCACCGACATGCACTTTGAGAATGTCCTTGGGGCGGTTACTAGGCCGAAGGGCAGGACGTTGAATTGGTACGTCTGTCCGGCCACCCTGAAGGAGAGGAAGCGTCGATGGGATCGCCGTATCGAGATGTGGAAGTAGGCGTCCCGGAGGTCTATGGAGGCGAAGTGATCACCGGAGTGCAGCAGTGGGAGAATGGACGACACTGACACCATCCTGAATTTCCTCGGCAAAACGTACGCGTTTAAGTCTCTGAGGTCCAGGATGGGTCGCAGGGTACCATCAGATTTCGGCACGGTGAAGTACCGAGAGAAGAATGCCTCTCTGTCCTGGTTCGCCGGTTGTGGCGATACTGCTCCCTTTTGAAGCAGAGTGTCGACCTCCCTCAAGATTTCGTGTGATGGCTCCGTCTCGACGATGAACCCCGTGGGCGGGAGCTCTTCGAATTCCAAGGCATAGCCGTCTTGGACAATTCTGAGAACCCATGCATCTGAGGTGATGCGTCACCAAGCACCGATGAAGAGGGTCAGGCAGTCCCCGAATGGAGGGTCTGTGGGTGGAGGTCGACAGATGGGCGGAGGCATGGAGATGGCAGCGGTACCGTGCGAGGAGGCGGTGTCATCCGTCGTCCCGTCAAACACGTCGTCTTGACTGTCCATTGCCGGAAGTTTGATGCGGCCTGGACCGTTGGTTTTGGTGGGAACGGTTTTGTTGCTGCTGCTGTTGTCTCGGCTGCTGCTGCTGCTGCTGCTGGGGCGCGGAGTACGACTGGGGGGACTGGCGGTACTGCGGTCTGGGTTGGTACCTCGCCCGTTGGTAGTACCTTGCTCTCGGCTGCGGTGGTGGATGGTCTAGCTTCGCCGTCAGGATCTTAAAGTCATGGTTGGCTTTAAGCTTCTCATCCGTCCCCGCGAAGAACAGTCCCTGGGCATCAAAGAGAAGGTCCTCGATCACCCTGCGGGAGTTAGAGGAGAGGCCCGACGATTTCAACCACACATGTCGCCTTATAGTGACACCGTGGGCCAGGAGTTTTCCAGAAGTGTCCCCTGTATGACGAGCCATCAGGATTTGATGGTGGGCAAGGGCCTGAGCCTCCTGGCTGATCGTGGCCAGGGCAGCCTGCTGTTCTCCAGAGAGATTCTGGAAAAAGGGTTGGGCCCTTTCCCACAGAATCTGGTTATATGCCCCCATACAGGCACCATAGTTTGCTACCTTGGTGAGAAGGAGGCCAGCTGAGTAGATCTTCCGACCTACAGTGTCAAATCTCTTCCCCTCTTGGTCGGTGGGAGCAGTCGACTCTCGACCGGAAGTCTGAGCGGAGGTGACGATCATGGAGTTAGTTACTGGATGATTGTGGAGCCAGTCCTTTTCCCTCTCATCTGTTTTATACCAGGCCTCGATGCGTTTTGAGGTCGGTGGTATGGAGGATGGAGTCTTCCATGATGCTTTGGCGACCTCTTCCAGGGGCTCGAGCATGGGAAGATGGGGCTGTGCTGCGTCTTCCACCTGGACACGGCTGAAGACTGGGCTGGCGTTGGCTCTACGAGGGATGTATGTCTCGATCCCGAGAGCTCTGGCCATCCTTCCGACCTGGTCCCCGAAGGCCCTTGGTGAGTCTCTAGGGGATGAAGACGGCTCCGGGTCGCATCCATGATATGAAGGGGTGCAATCCAACGCCACTGACAGAATGGAGCCCGACACCACAGATCTTGGGACCTCTCCATCTTCCAACTCGTCGTCCGACGGTGCGGGTGGAGCTGCAACTTCCGGTCCTGCCGGAAGTGAGGTCGAGGGATCCATGGTCTCGGTCGAGATGGCTACCGCCGAGGCCGTAGCAGGAGGAGGCCTTTTAGAGGCCGATGCCAGGGCCAGTCTGGTCGTCTGTCGACCCTTCTCCGGCGTCTGGGACACGAATAACTGTGTCACCGACGGTTGGGCCGGAGGCACCCTGACGACCGTCTGCACAGAGTCATCTGGGGAGATGGTCGGTTGAGTCGCCACTCTCTCCACAGCAAGAGATGGGGTAAGTGAGGAGGTCGAGGATGAGGCCGACGTGGGTGTCAGCGACGACGTTGACGTAGTTTTTCGCCTCTTCGGAGATGGTGGTCTTGAGGCAGCGGCCTCCAAAGACTTGCCCGGAGTCACAGGTACCAGTTCCCTGGCTTGGGCTCTACGGGCCTCCTCGGTCGACCTCCGGAAGGCGATTTCCATGGCCTTGTTGGAGGGAGTCCTCGAGATGGCCGACCTCTGGGAGAGGCCTGACGCCACCGAGCTCACCGACGTCCGTCGGGAGAGAGGCAACTGGACGGTTTCGGTCGTCACCGTGCAGGCCTTCGACACCGAAGCCTTAGATGTTGTAGGCTTCGGGTCCTTCTCCTTCCGTGGACGCTTCTTCCCAGCTGGGAGAGAGGTCGACACGGAGGGGGCCGGAGCAGCTGCCCCCACCCCAGAGGAGGTAGATGGTGCAGCTGCCGCCATCGTTGGTGGAGCAAGGGATTGCTCGAGAAGGTAGGCCCGAAGCCTTCGGGCCCTGGTTCTCCTGGTCTGCGCGGAGAAGGCCTGGCAGTGTCGGCAGGAAGGAACAATGTGCCCTTCTCCTAGACACCGCAGGCACTTCGAGTGTCCGTCGCAGTCCGGGATCTTACTACCGCACATAAGACACCTTTTGAAACTGGTTGTGGACATGCTACGCTCACACAACCAGCAAGGACTTTCCGATGTTGCCCAAGTGGCGGAAAACAAAGGAATGGGGTGGGCGCACATGGAGCGGCTTATATGCCATCCGGGCCCGTTGGGCGGGGCTACCGCCAAAACTTTTCAAACTGGGGAAGTTTCCGTTGGAAGCCTGCTTTGGCGCGCAGTCTTCATAAGTGTGCATTCACAGAGCCTACGAAGAAAAAATATTCTTAACAATAGAGAGTGCTTGGCATCCAGTTTCTACAAGACATTCAGTTGCCATAAGGCCTGTAAAGCTCTTGTTGGAAAATAAATACAAGGGGTTAAGAGCAAACTAAAATTGTAGGCATTTGTGTCCCTGAGAGATTTACTAACCCCTATGTAACAAACTGATGCAGAAGATTCCTTAGTAGTGAACACACTACTCATTCTGGCATTTACTGGCCAGCAGCAAGACCTGAAAGAGCAAGATAAAATGAAAATTAATTTTACTTTAATGTTCCTGTAGACTTGATGCTCAAGGCATTGCTATTAAACTACAAGCTTCCGATACACTGCTAGTACTTAGTAAATCTCCAAGGTTTTCCTGTGTTGTCTTTAAAGATAGAATGAGGAGGGAAATGTGTCACTTCCATTATGAGATATAAATATAAGAAATAGGAATATGTTTTCCAACCTTGTTGCAGTGCATAAATTAATGAAAATAGACAACAATGATTTCTCAGTTGTTGTTTTTGAAAATAAATAATCATCTAAGCTTTTTAAATAAATAAAGCTTGGCCGATGTCTCTTTTTAAGTCACAGTTTTCAAAAAAGAATTTAGAACAACAGTTAATATGAGCATGGATTATTACCATGATAAAACAGTGGATGTGGCTCTTAATGAGACAAGTCACAATATCACAGGCTGTCTGCGCCCTACACCACTGGAGAAATTACACTGTTTAGCTGGTATTGCACCACCTGACATCCGCTGGGAAATAGCAGCCAATAGTGAAAGGACACACGGCAGTGACATCTCCAGCCCATCCCCTGTTTGGATATCAGCCAGCATACCAACACCTTAAATCAAGAAATTGTTTATTAAGATCTAAAGATACACTTTCAGGAACACCTTAGCAAGCGAGAATCCAAAAGTGGCAGGCTAAAACCTGGAATCTCTATCCATGGCTGATACCAAATGAAAGACTCCCTTCTGGGCACACAGAAGACTGGGAAACTTGGAAGGCACTGAATAGACTATGCTCTGGCACCATGAGATGCAGAGCCAACTTTAAGAAATGGAGCCACATAGTGGAGTCCATTCACTGCGAGTGTGGAGAAGAGCAAACCGCAGACCACCTATTACAATGCAGCCTGAGCCCTGCCACATGCACAATGAAGGAGCTTCTTATAGCAACACCAGAGACACTCCAAGTGGCCAGCTACTGGTCAAAGAACATTAAATATAATGCCAAGTTTTTAAACTTTGTGTTTTCTCAAATACATCACAACTGTACCCTTATTTCGCTCCTGATATGATAAATAAAAGCATGGAATACAGAAACAGCTTTCTATATATTCTTCATATGTGTTAAAATTTATCATTTTTACCTCTATATTGAGAGTTAACAGAACATAGCCTTGCTTTTTGTCCCTAAAAAGGAAAGTCTGGTTTAAATCTTTTTGTTGGTTTACAGTACAATTCAGTAAGTGGTAAAGATATATTGTGTGTTGGGTTTTTCATGACGTGCTGTATGCATTCATGTTGTGATGTCTGTGTGGTCTGGTCACTCCATATATTACTGTAACCGCAATAACAAATGATATATGGTTGCTTAATAAAGTATTATTATGGCACTGTATTAAGGTAAGAGAACCTCTTTCAGTCTTTATCTTGGCAGATGAAGGAAGGCTTAGCCTTGGAATGTGCATACATTCAAATCATCAATACAGCAGCTTCATTTTACGAAGCTTGAATTAATGACTTTGAATGAGCCTCACAGGCTATTCATTATTTTGATACTTTCTGGATGATGAGTCATATACCCTGATGTCTCAGTCCAGCTGGATGGAAGCAGCCCTCCACAGACATGTCCCTAATTTATACAGGAAATTATACTATATTCACATGAATAAAATGTACTTGGGGTCAGTGCAATGTACTGGTTCCGATATGTCCAAGATAGATACACCAAAGCAATTTTTTTAATTAAAAAAAATCATGGTTCTAACCAATTGGCTCAGTTCAGTTCTTTCCTAGTCTGTATCAATTCCAAATCATTTATTTCATAATTCTCTTTTATGGAGGTAGTACTTGGTCAAACTGATGCAGCTGTACTCTATCAGATTCAGTGATCTACAGCATTTCCATGTTAAAATGGTTTTCTATTTTTCCTTAATTGCTTCTTTATCAAATGAAAATATGTGCAAAGTATTGTTCTGTATACAACAGGTAAACATGCTACTACTGTAAAAGACACAATCTCACTGCTGATTAATGACCAATGTGAGTTTCCTTACTCGACTATCAGTGGGATGATAAAAAAGAGTGAGTAATGTTTTTTTAGTAATGTTTTCTTAGTGCCAAGCTAAGAAAAAAAATACTTTTTAGACTCCAGAATCCCAGACTACAATAACATGTGGCCTTGTTGGCTGAGGGTTTCTGCCTGCCATAGACCTAAAAAGAAATTTGTTTAGTAATGCTGCAGAGTCCCCAGGAACCAATGTAGTTATCAGTTTTGTCAGGCTATGCTTCTGGCTGTGGTCTAGTCTAACTATCAAGTGTGAAACATTAATTGGCAACAGGAACCATCAGTGCCATCCTCTTGCAGTAACCACAACTTGACAACCCAGAATAACTGAGCTACCCTACCACCCCACCCCACCCCACCCCACCCACATACCTACTGTTGTGAATGAGCCTCTAGTTGCTACAGGTAGTAACATGGAGGGAGGTGTGGAGACAGTAACATCAAGCAATAGCTCAGTTTGGGGCGCGGTTCTGAATGACCAGGCTCCTACAGCTGGAGTAAAGAGGGTGGCTAGTGACTCGAGCATTAATGAAGACAATGAACAAAGGAGGAAAATCCAGCATTTACTTAGGGAGCCTTCTGAGTCTGGCTCTTTTGAGGGTTTCACAGGGAATGCAGAATTGCAGTCAGAGGAAAGTGATACCGATCTGGATTCAGCCTTGGTACAGGAGGTGAGGGATGTATGTAATGCGGACTCGGGGACCAGCACGTTTCTGGGGTTCCAGACGGACCGGGACTGGCCGTCTTCACATTCTGAGGCTGAGGGGGTCCCTTTAAGCCAAGAAGAGCTTTGGCTGGCTTGGAGATCTGGGCCTGATGCGACAGCTGCAGGGAATAGGAATGCTGATGCTTTGGAGCTGGGTGGGGTCTCCGAGGACTCTGATTGAAAGTCCTATAAGAATTATGAGTATTTGGCTTGATCCCTGTGGTGGTCAAGGAGTTATTATTGTTCTAGCTTATGCATCCTGGTTCCTGGTATTCTTGTTCCTGATTTCCAAGACTACTCCTACTGCCGTGTGCCTCTTGATCCTCGTGTGAATACTCTCCTGTTCGACCCGGTGACGTCTCCTCCTTATCCTGATTGATTTTCTCCTACCTGACGACCTCGGACCGGTGACTGACTTCGCTTCTTGAACATTCCTCTACTGGAGACGACAGACGGACGTCTGCTATTTGCTTTGAAGTTCTTTTATCTCCAGCATTTTTTGGTTTGGGGGTCCTGGGTTTAGTGTGGGTTTTTCTCCAGCCAATGAAAGGCTATTTTTTGTTAGCCCAACTCCCATGCCTTGTTAAATAAACATTTGCTATCCTTTTCTACTCCCGGACTTTATTGCTGCCATAGCTGGGTCACAACACCTACCTTTGGTGTCAAGAAAAAAGTTTTCTGCTTGGTAGTATTTACTCCACTGAATTCCTGGATCCATTGTGGAATATCTATGAGCCCATATGGATTGGCTATATCTAAGAAAGATTTGATATAGCTATAATATCATTACAGGAATAGATTGTAGCTTCATATCTTCAATCTGAATCAGGGTGAAATCCAACACAGAGGGCACCTTTCTTCCATTTTCTTGTGCATTTATTGTAGTTAAAGCATGGCTGATTTTTAGAATTATCCTGTCACATATCCTCTCAGATCCTACAGTGAAAATAAGGGATTTTTTTTTCAGAATTGTGCATGTTTCACACTAATGGAGATTATGGGAATGTTTTGTATTTCTTCCTCAGATACCCTTATACCAAATACGGGAGTCCAGTGGCCCTCAGGCCTTCTGTGCAGTGTGAACTTTAAGAATTCCAACATTCCCCTATTTTTTCAGCCCCCAAATATGTAAAATGCTTTCAAGGGGACTCACTACCCTAAAGCAGCCCCCATGAATGGACTGAAAGGTGGTCAAAAGTAATTCACTTCTAGTAATCCAAAATAATACAATGTGGTGCAGCTCTCTGGGCTTTGGGGGTTGCCAAAACGGCACAGTGTCAACTCCAGAGCATGCCCACCCACCCTGCCTTATCAGTTTGAGACAGCAGAAGTTATTAATACACACCAATTCACCAAGTTACCTATAAAGCTCTAAACGATTCGGAACCTGCATATCTGCATGACTGCATTCCCCCCATGAACGTCAGTGAAAGCTGAATATGGGCTCTAAGAGTGAAAGCTGAATATATTTAGAAGAACTGACCATTGTTTGAACACAGTTTAAATACTGATTATGTCATTATTGGATGAGGGACAATGAAATAACTCTCACACATCTACTGTAACAAAGCCTCAATCAAGAATCATTTTCTAGTGTTAAAATTATGGTGATAAAATAAATTACAACATTGTTTGATTGCATACAGATTAGAGCACTGAAACCAGAGTATGATAAACCTCAAAGTAAGATTAAACAACTAATTCATTCTGCAACTAATGGCCTTGAACAAAAGGGATGGGATCAAGAGAAGTAGAAAGGAGAAAAATGTATGCATATACAGCAAGGAGAAAAATGTATGCATATGTGAAGGAGAAGATACACTAACAATTTCTGAAACACCTCACAAGAGTGATTAGAACCTATATTTAAGCATAAACGTGAAGGGATAGGATGTAAAAAATCATTAGTTTATTGGCAATAATTTTGATTGAATGGTTGCATTGTGAAAACACATGTAAGTGAGAAAGTAACTGTTAAAAAAATAAGATTGGCCCTGTGTCTATGAACGAACAACAAGGATTATCACACTAGAACTTGGCAGGTTCTGTTTCAAATTGTAATTTACTTGGCATTTCACTAGTTGACCTTTGGACAGCTACCACCTCTCAGCTTAATTTACCTTCCCATATCTTATAAGGGCAAAATATGAAAAATTCATATACTGTGTATTACTTCATGTGCAACTTAGATTAAGTGATAAAAAATAACAATTACATAAATTTGTGCAGGTCTGGGCTGGGAAAATATTCTAGAGATGTATTTTAAGAGAACTGCTTTGTCACAGGAGAAATGAATGTTTCTTGCATTAAAAAGCAAATATTTTTGGAACTGTCATAGAATCATAGAATCATAGAGTTGGAAGAGACCTCATGGGCCATCTAGTCCAACCTCCTGCCAAGAAGCAGAAGCATTGCATTCAAGGCACCCCTGACTGATGGCTATCCAGCCTCTGTTTAAAACCTTTCAAAGAAGGAGCCTCCACCACACTCCGGGCAGAGAGTTCCACTGTTGAACGGCTTTCACAGTCAGGAAGTTCTTCCTAATGTTCAGATGGAATCTCCTTTCTTGTAGTTTGAAGACATTGTTCAGTGTCCTAGGCTCCAGGGCAGCAGAAAACAAGCTTGCTCCCTTCTCCCTATGACTTCCCCTCGCATACTTATATGTACTTATACATGGCCATCATGTCTCCTCTCAGTCTTCTCTTCTTCAGGCTAAACATGCCCAGCTCTTTAAGCTGCTCCTCTTAGGGCTTGTTCTCCAGACCCTTGATCTCCTCTGGACACCTTCCAGATTGTCAATATCTCTCTTGAATTGTGGTGCCCAGAATTGGACACAATATTCCAGGTGTGGTCTAACCAAGGCAGAATAGAGGGGTAGCATGACTTCCCTGGAACTAGACACTATACTTCTATTGATGCAGGCCAAAATCCCATGGGCTTTTTTTGCTGCCGCATCACATTGTTGGCTCATGTTTAACTTGTCCATGAGGACCCCAGGAACCTTTTCACACATACTGCTCTCGAGCCACGCGTCCCTCATTCTGTATCTTTGCATTTCATTTTTTCTGCCTAAGTAGAGTATCTTGCATTTGTCACTGTTGAACTTCATTTGTTAGTTTTGGCCCATCTCTCTAATCTGTCAAGATCATTTTGAATTCTGCTCCTGTCCTCTGGAGTATTGGCTATCCCTCCCAATTTGGTGTTGTCTGCAAACTTGATGATCACGCCTTTTAACCCTTCATCTAAGTCATTAATAAAAATGTTGGACATGTCAAAAAATCATTATTAGGCTACTTCTAAGCCAATTTGTTGTCTAATATATGTTGTTATGCATGAAATGCATTTAAGCAATTTCTATTCTTGATTCACATACAGAAAAACAATTCTTCATACCCATTTCATTTTTTTCATAGTACACCATCCAACAAATAAATCTGCAGAAAATATGTAGAAAATAAGTAATGCTTATCTTGTCTTTAAATAATTTTCTCTAGCTCTCTGGTTAAATATCATTGATACCATATATGTTCTTCTGTATTTAATGCTAAAAGCATTTTTGCAAATCCACTGCTAAATTCATAAGGCGGAGTTGGGATTTGTATGTCTTTATCTCACTTTGGTGGGAAATCTATTGTTTTGAATTCTCTATTTAATAATTTCCCCTATTGGCATCCTGTTCTACCTTCAGATAAACTTAGTTTTCTAGATGGTCTATATGTTTTCATCGAAGCAAATACAGGATAAGAGAACACTGACACAAATGCTGCCCGTCATCTCTCATTTTGACTTTTGACAAATTATAGTTCAGTCCTGTTGGAAGAGACGAGAATCATGGATTTCTCAGTCTATTCTGAAATATGGTGTCCCCGAGAACACTCTTACCTAGTCAGTAGAAAACCATTAGCAGCACATCTGCTCTGTCAGAGATTTCTGTCAGTATACCCAGAGTTTTATTTAGGGGAGTTAGATATAAGATTATCAGCTATAGGGTTACAGCCTTCAAAATCTATTTTGAGTCCCCCTTTGGGGGTTGAGAAGTGATGGGATACAAATGCAGGAAATAAATAAATAAATATTTTATAATAGAGTAGATTCTAAGTCAATCAGAATTCAAATAGCCAGAATTCTCATTCAACCAGTTAAAAACCAGAAATAACATGTTGAATAAAAATTGAAATACATGTATAATACAGTAAAACTATGTACATCAAGTTTTGTCTTTCACTGTCTTAATTTACTTTCAATTACTGTATTTCAATATTACTATCAATTCAGTACAGAGTTTAAGGTATGTTATGGTATGTAAAGGTACCTTTTAAAAATGTTAGTTAGGCTTATTTTTTAGAGTAATGATATCACCATAAAATATTTTAGTTAGATTTATTTTTAATAGTAACTCTCAAGCAATGGAAAACTACATTTGCCCAGCATCTACCAATCCCCATGGGTGCCAGTTAACTGAGAGTCTACTGTAACAGATATTAGCAAGCCACCCCCCCCCCTTCTTCCCCAAAGTTGTCATGGAGAGTCCAAGTTAGAGTATATATTCAACTACAGGTTGAGACATTTTACTATAAAAACTGGGTTGACTTATAGAAGTTACCCATGGATAACAGTAGAGGCCAGGCTATCCAGATCATGGGAGAAGAAAGGGGGGAGCTGAGGCTGCTAGAAAAGTATTATAGTCTGCCTCTTCTTTCTGAAAGTGGAGGACCACAAAGCATTGTCCAGAAAAGGGACTGGTGCACATAGATGTATCACAAGTCTTTTTTTTTTTGGACAATGCTTTGTTATTCTCTACTTCCAGGGAACAGAGTTATTGACTTTTATGTGCACATGTCTTTCTTTTTTTTGGACAATGCTTCATGGTCCCCTGTTTTCAGGCAGCAGAATCTTTGACTTCCATGTGGACAAGTCCCTTATTTGGATATTGTTTCCAGTTTCCCTGCTTTCAGGGAGCAAAAATGGACTCTAAAACTTTTTCAGCAGCCTCAACTTTCTTTTTCTATCTCCCCTAAGCTGGGCTTGGTGCCTCCACGTGGCCTGACCCAGTTTATTTTGCAAGTAATCCAAAGCCAACTTTCCACACATCACAGAGCCACAACTTATTTCACTCCTCATTCATCCAGTGAATAAGAGCAGTTTTGCCTGCCAGAATTTTAAAGTTCTTTGGCATCATTCTACTTTGCTTCATTATTTACTTCCTTTGCTACATGCTCTTAAGGTTTACCCTCAACATCCACATATCATGGTAAACTGTAATTTCAAGCCCAAAATCTGCCATCTATTTATGTACAATATCATCTTATAGTTAAATGTAGTTTCCTTAAGAGTAATCCTAGCATCATTTTTAATCTAAATAAATGTGACAGTTTTCTTATCTCAATCAGTGTCTTCCCAAGAAGCTAGCTAGCATTTGCTTGCACATAAAGGTATGCCATGGTGAAAGAAGTGACTGGGCACATTAGTTCATACTATATTTTAAAAAGAAAATTCCACCTGTGGATTCAGACTATGTTCTGCCTTATATTCTGTTGGTGTTGGCAGGTCTCAAATAACTTGAGATTTACAGGCTTTGTAGCATTATATAACTGCATTTTTATCCGTATCTATACATGCATAATGTATACATGTATTTAGTTGTAATAAAACTAGCATTTAAGCATCACACAGTGTTATCTATAGCAGTTTATGCCTCACTAAATCTGTAAATCCTTAAATAGATGCAGATTGTTTTTTGCTTTAAGTAATGCCATGATCCCTCTGGAGTCTGTCAACAAGAATGAATCATATTTTAAGGAAGGCCTTCTTAGTATATCGGAAACACAGAGTTGGTAACAATTACAATCGCAATGAAGATATTTATAGAATCTTCTATTTTAGGTTTTGCATAAATGAAAAATAATTAAAATTGAATTAGTTGAAGGATATTATCAGTTTTGAAAACCACACGCCTCTATAATTATTAATATCATTTGTATTCATCTGAGGAGTTCAAATAAGGATGCATTGGTTTCTGCAAGGTGTGTTCTGTAAGTGAAAGGGACTTAGCTAGGTTTATGCAGTACCTCCCATTGTTTTCAGTTGAAATAACATCTAAATAAATGTGATAATCCTTGCAATTTCAGTTCTAAAGGTATGTACAGTTTCAGCAATTAGCTGCAAGGAACTGTCCAGACTGTCCAGACTTCTAAACCCATTTTGAGTATAGTATTCAGTTTTTAACTATGAATCTTAAACTCATGTCCTTTGTTTGATATCTGTTTTGTGTACTTTAATATGTATTTTATAGAAGTGTAGTTTTAATGTGGATATTTTATAGAAATGTGTACGTATATTTGTTGAATATTTGCAATGTATGTGTTTTAGAATTGTGTTGTAATCCACCTTGAGCCACAGGGAGAGGTGGGTAAGAAATAAAATAATAATAATTATTATTATTACTATTAAATTGTTTCCTAGATATTTCAAATAATTGGGCAACTAGAGATTGCATATACACTCATCACAAGAAGGCATGCTTTTACTCTGCCAGATATAATTATTTAGATAGATAGTGTGTGTATCTTTATGTATATATTTGTGACATATCTATTTATTGATACGAATGTATTTTCTGATTATCTGTATTTCTGTAGTGTTGAGCTACAATTTCTATCTGAATTTTGGCAACAAGTAACTTTCAAACATATTCCAATGTGGAGAAGATTTTTATGGATTTGCAGATTGTAATTCTGTTATTGATTATGAAATAATAATCACCACTAATATCAGTAGCCCCTTTCTGTTATTGACATTTTTTTAATCTTTTGCTGTTGCCACAGAGCACATTTATGACCTACCCATCAATTTGTTTTCCCTAAGATGCCCATATATTAGTGATATTCTAAGTCATGGAAGGATGTCATCTCATTTTACAGTTATGTTCCCATTCAAGTAAATTCTAACTGATCCTATTGAATTTTTAGATTTAGGTGTCGATCAGTTTTATATGAAAAATTATGATTTCTATGATTTTGTGAGATATTGTAGCAACTCAGTTCCCTTTCGTGCCTGGGGGGCAGGGGGCAGCACCGGGGGTCCCGCTTGCATTAGGGCCAGCTGTAGCTGATGAGGACATGGAGGAGGGGGATGATGAGGTAGCTGGGCCTTCATCTCCCACAGAGAGCTTGGCCTGGGATGATGGCTGGCCTGATGGCTATGATAGCTGGGAGCATCGAGTCTAGCAGGAGGGAATGGCATCGGAGCCTAGAGTGCCAGAGGAGCGCTAGATCCCGTAGCACAGATTGGCGCCGCAGCCTAGAGCGTCGGGGGTCTCACCAAGGGAATTAAGTATAGGATCCGTGGGAACGGATCCTCAGTTACTCGGCCACTTCTGATCTGAAGGGAGTGAAGCGAGTGAAGATCCACGGAGCCATGTCTGAGGCTCGTGCTTTGCCAAGAAGTTTCTTGGGCTTGATTTCATGAACTTTGCCTTGTTTGCTTTGCCACGGACCAAGTTTGTTTTGATCCACATTGTTTTGCGGAACCTTTGCCAAGCTTTTGTCTTTGGATTTACCTAAGAACCCTTTACCTTTTTTATTGCAACTTTGATACTTTTTTGGACAATTATCCTTTTCACCTGTTTTTTTATTCAATAAATAGTTAACTGATTACTGTCTCTGTGTGTGTGATTAAGGGGCCGGGCCAAGACCCTGCATCGTGACATATATTCTATTCTGCTCTTTCCAGTTATTCCCCCCCCCCCCCATTCTCTTACTGTCTCTCTCTCTGTTTCCCTTCCAAACACAGGAGGATTAAAATGATGAGATCAGAAGTAGAAAAAAGTTTATTTGGGGGATAAATACCCCAGAATTCCCCAACCATTTTTGACTCCTAAATCAGGGAGTTGAAAGGGGAAAAATTGTAACTTTCTAAATTTCTAGAAAGAAGTATTTTCATTTTCATGCTGATTCTGATGTAAGTCTTCTGAGGGGTGTTTTCAGGTGCCCCCCCCAATTCTGCTTTCAGAAGATTTTTTCTGAAATGGAAATGGGACTCGGGGTTCTGAATTACAAGTTTGTACATCCCCCTCCTAATCCCTGGAATATTCTCAAATATAGAACGGTGGCACCCAAAATTTGAAACAAAAATGGAACAAAAACAAAACGGATTCGCACACCCCCAATAACTAAAGAATACATTGTTGTTATGTGCCTATATGCAAATACAAAGTAAAACAGTACAATAATACAAAGCAAGACTTTAAAAATATATGTTATGGATTATATCCTTGATATACAATTTTTGAATTTAATCTTATAGTTATCCTAGTAATATTATATTATTGGAAATGTGATTATAGAGTCTGCCCGGGCCAATGTATAGAACTTACATATTTGATATGAACAAAAATCACTACATCTGTTTAGTGACTTATTTACAGTGGTGACTATTCAGCTATATTTCTGTATCCCCCCTCATCCATACACACACACACACACACACACACACACACACACTGTGGAATATAAATTTTATTTAAAGATATATAACTCTTTCGCTCGATATATATATATATATATATATATATATATATATATATATATAAAACCATATCTTCTCTTCCTTCTCCTCTTCAAATGAACTTATCATTGTGGCCTTGCTATTTTGACTTCATATTTAGCTGACTAGATTGTGCCTCACATGGAAAAGTCATAAATCATCAGAAGACAATTGCATGTATCTTGGACAAAGGTGCTTTACTTTACTAGCAAACCTATTCAGAACTGTTGAATTCTTTCATCCACTCTTCTCACTAATTAACATATAAATTAAAATTCATTTGAAGCATAAAATTGAGATTCAATTAGCATCATGAAACTTGTTCCAATGAAATTTTGTTTTTGACTTGTATTCATTGTGTTCATGATTATCAGCAAAGGTTAAGAATGTACTGAAAAGATAACAGAAATAGGAGTTCATGGCTAGACACTTCATAAAACCGCAATTCGCTGTGATCAGCAAGCAGAATTTGGATCAGATGGACTTGGTTCAAATCTCATTTGATGACCTATGGCTGTGTCATGCATGATGATGCAGGAATAAGCCCTGCCACATTTAATGGGGCTTCCTACTACCCAGGAGACAGATTGCACTGCATTTATAAACTTAAAGCATTCATTGCTATACAGTTAGAAGTGTAAAAAGAGGATACAAACTCTTACTTTTTGTTATTTGGCTACATTGTGCTCCATGTCTAAGATAAATGTCCAGAGAATGAAGTACAGTAGCACATCAATTAGAACCATTTATGCAATGGGGCCTAGCTGACAAAGAGTTCACTTCATCTGCCCCAAATACACCCAAGGAATATTCACAGTACACAGAGCATTATTATTCCACTTTAAGTGCAAAAGTTCCATCCTATGGAATTCTGTGGTCAGGGGAGGTACAAGAGGACCACTCTGTGCCAAATGCCCCTTCCTAAACTACCAGTTATAGGGATTTTTCTATGTGAATTAAAGTGGAATGTAGCAGTATAACTGTGAATGTCCCCCAAATCTCATGTGATTTCAGAAGCTAAGCAGAGTCAGCCTTAGTTATACCTCCAAGGAAATATAGGAATTTCCAGATAAGTCTAGGAGAATCATGTTATCTGAAAGCATGGACAACTGCAGCCTTTCATAGTTGATAATACCAATGGTCTTATTCAGTAGAATGCATTTTCAGATGTTTGTATATCTCACATTTCTTTTTAAATTATTAAATGAAATTTAGATTTTACTAGTGTAATACACAATACACGAGTAATACTTTGTGAATACACAAAGTAACTCTTCCATTGTATGATCCTACTTGAATACATCAGATATTGGTGCATTTCAGCAGCTACATAAAGTTGGCCTGGTTCATGTTTAGATAGGAAACTCAAACAGCTATGAAGTACCTCCAAGTAGGGCTAGGTAAAACTTGATAGTGCAACTCATTGTCAGAATAAACTGCACTAAGCTAGGTGGCCCAGTAGTTAATTCAGTGAAAGACAGCTTCTGATGTCCTTATATAACTGCTTCTGAACTGGGAGGGATTTATTTCTGATGAAAGATTCTTGAAGTTCTCCTATTAATCTTGTTAGCATGTATGGATACTTGATATTAAGGTATGATTGTTGAATTCAAGTGATTGATATTAAGAAATGTTTCATAATATAGTCTAACTCCTCCAGTATAGTACTAGATCCCCAAACATTATATATTCCTTGCACTGGAATCCATAGAATTCAGTAGATCATCCTTCTGGACAGAAATATGTAGGATTGCAATATTAGTGCATTTGTAAAACAGTCGGCAGACTGAAAAAAATCCAAAGCTTACGGAAAGCTTTGTTTCACTGAAATACCATACAGCTTTAATGAGATATTCAGGTTTTTCCCTTCAATTTCAGTGATTTTTAGATCAAGTAAATATTTTGTTTCCTTAGAAACCTAACATTATTTCTTCTTATGTGTCCTTTTGATTTTCTTTCTGATACTTAAATATTTTGGTTTTTTCATATTCTTTCTTCTTTCATTTTCCTTCAGTTCAATTATATACATCCTTTGATTTCTTTAATGTACTTCATACGTTGTAAATGAGGATTATCCAAATGCTACGGTGTGGAATTCTCTTGCATTCTGGTTAAACCCATAGGTTTTGGGAAGCCTTGTCACTCTCAGGGCACATGGAAGGAAGGAAGGGTTGAAGGAAGGACCACGTGAGGGAGAAACTTGTGAGGCAGAAACATGAAGCTTTCTAGGCAGCCAGACCTGGCAATAACATGAGAAACTCTCCTGGTCAGTATAGCAGTTGGGTTAATGCTCCTTGCCTCATTAGTCTGGAGACACTCTTCCTATCTTGGCCGTTCAGCTGCTAGTTGGCCAGTTTTGTCCTTCTTTCAACTCTCCCCTTAAGCTTTGTTTTGAAGTGTCTACTTTTAAAAATAATGTTTGAAAATCACATTTCTTTCCTCCTCTCCCAATCGAAATCACTGCTGATTGAACATAGGAGTAATTTATCACTTCTGCACAGAAGAGATTTATGCAGAAGAGGAGCTGCCATGCAGCTATGCGTATTTGTTAAAAGTCAGCTTTGAAGGCGAACATCTCTGAGGTGGTGTCAGGAGGGTGGTTTTTTAAAAAAAGGATTAAGCACTTGCTCCCTCATCTCTACTGCTGCTTCACTGACAGACATCTTCTTCAAAGTAACATCTCACAAAAAATGATGTTTGGAGCTCTGTTACATGAATTTCTCTGTAAAGTATGATTAGGCCCTTTATCTCTCTAACAAAAAATGTCTCTTTTTAGCATACATAATGCCATATAATAATTGCTTTTCAACCTGCTTATTCACTGCAATATGACAGACACCCAACTTACCAACGTTTCTACCAATATCTTTCTGTCTGTCTGTCTATCTCCACATCCCTAGCCCACCTTAATAACCTTCAGCTAGATTGGACTAAGGAAGTTATCCAGCTGGGAATCAGGTTTAAGAAGAAAGGGGTTGCATCTTGATCACCATCTGGACAGAAGTCTTTTGCCCAATCTGGCTGCTGGCTATTAAGATGGGCTGAAGTGGGGGTTGATCTAGGAACTATTACTTAGTAACTATTACATATTATATAGTAAATATTACATATGTAACTAAGTGGCTGATGTAGAATATTGGTAAACATATATTCATTTAGCATCATAGCATCATAGAATCATAGAGTTGGAAGAAACCACATGGACCACATAAAAGAATGAAGGGGAATTTGTATGCTTATATTATTAAAGAAAATCTACCTTTTGTCAAATTTACCATTTGCAAATGGTAGATTTGCGTGAAGCGCAAAGGAGTGTATCAACACCAAATTAGAGTTGTTTAAAATGAGTTGTTTAAAAAATACTGAGAAATAAATCTACGTGATATTCCAATACAGAAATCTGATTGCAGAAAAACCATATAATATTAAAATGTTTTATTTATAAAGTGATAATGATAGGGGAAGCAGTGAAAAAAATCATCAGGTTTTTGGCGATGGGTTTGAGCAAGGGATGATGATGCCTCATGCCAGCCAGTCATGCCTCTCCACCTCACTAATGAACTCAGTAAATGTCATTTTACAAATGACTATTTATTATTATTATTATTTCCACCATTTATACCCCACTTCTTCTCAACCCCCGAGGGGGGACTCAGAGCGGCCTCACAACGGCAACGATTCTATGCTACACAATATACATATAATAAAAACAACAGTTAAGATTAAAATACATTAAAATACAACTAGAGTTAAAATACATTAAAATACAATTAACATTAAAATGCATCATGAACATTCACCACAGTTAAAACAGTATTCCATCCATAAGCATTAGGTCTTATCCACCTGTTTGCCATCTACCCAATCTCAGGTGCCGTATCGTGCTACAGACCATCCATACTGCAGAATTATAGCAGTTTGGCACCATTTTAATTGTAATAGTTCTATCCATCCAATGGAATTCTGACAGAGAAGGGCCAGCTTTAGCACAATAGGTTAAACACCAGCTGCAGCTGCAGTAAATCTTGCCAACCAAAAGGTTGACAGTTCGAAACTGGGCCAGGTTGAGTTGCCCACCCAAACCCCGAATAACGAGCCGACAACAATAACGACACGGACAAGTAACTTTGGGTTCAAATCTTTGGGCAACATTTATTGTTACCTATTGAATTCCTGACCACTAACTCAAAGGGGTGCTAGGAATCAATCAACTTTAACCAAATTTGGGGGCGAACACCGAGGCTGATCTGCCAAAACACCAGATCCAGCCAAACCAAGGAAAGGGTAAGGGCCAACTCACCCGAGCTTGAGCCTGGCCCCCCACCCTTCCAGGGCCATCCAATCCACCTCACTCAACAACAGAACTTTACTGTGAGGCTTTAACCAACTGGCCCTCACCCCTAAAGGGGGTGCCTTCCGGTGAACACCAATTAGGGAATTTCCCTAACAACCAACCGCCTCTCTATTTAAACTAACCTAGTTAAACAAAACACCACAACCACATTAGCCCCTAATGAATTTAGGAGGTGGGCAAAAATCCTCCCCGGCTTAAAAGCAGCAGTAGGAGTCAAAAATACCTCAACCTGGCCCCTAAGGTGGCCTGAATTTAAACCAAGGGCGGGAGTGGTGGACGCTGAACAAGCTAGCAATGGCTTGTTGGGGCGGTGCCTCACGAAAAGCTCCGCCCCCACGCCAGAAGGTTCCTTCTGGAACCTTCGCTCTCATCGGAGCCGGGGGGGCAAATCCATCTCATCCCAGCAAGCTGGGATGAAATGTCGTTGCCCACCCAAACCCCGAATAACGAGCCGACAACAATAACGACACGGACAAGTAACTTTGGGTTCAAATCTTTGGGCAACATTTATTGTTACCTATTGGATTCCTGACCACTAACTCAAAGGGGGTGCTAGGAATCAATCAACTTTAACCAAATTTGGGGGGCGAACACCGAGGCTGATCTGCCAAAACACCAGATCCAGCCAAACCAAGGAAAGGGTAAGGGGCCAACTCACCCGAGCTTGAGCCTGGCCCCCCCACCCTTCCAGGGCCATCCAATCCACCTCACTCAACAACAGAACTTTACTGTGAGGCATTAACCAACTGGCCCTCACCCCTAAAGGGGGTGCCTTCGGTGAACACCAATTAGGGAATTTCCTAACAACCAACCGCCACAACTTGGGGCCAGGTGTCTACCTTGTCCCCAACCCCACCATTCTTCTAACACCCCCACTAACCTTTCTGGATGTCTAAAAGAAACAGGTGGTTGCCCTCATCTGACAGGTGAACCCCATCCCTCCGGAAAACCCCATGATTTTCCGGATGCAGAAATCTATGAGGCACATAAGATCCGTTTGCACCATGTACCAACGACCTCATGGCCCTGCTCACACGCTTCAGCGCCCTTACCAAGAGCCTGAAGTCGCCACCACCGGGCCAGCACATCCTCGGCACAATACCGACCACACGATGTGCACCGCGGGCCATGCCCGCCAGATTGCATACAGATCGGCCCGAGCCTGCAGGTACAGCGCTCAGCCGGTCAGCAATCCCAGGTCATTCCCCTCCCAAATGAATGACCAGAATATCCGGGTGGGACCCCCTTCCGTGGAACAACAATGGCCAAAGCCCGCCCCACCGCAGACCATGTCTGCCCAGCCACTGCACATCCAACCGGGATGCCAGGCCCAACTGTCGTCCGAGGGGTGACTGAGCGCTGCCTTCTCCGCCCAATGCACATAGCTGTGCCCGCAGATCAGGACCTTCAGCCTCCCGCGCATCCCATCGGACCTGCAATGAAAAGAAACTGGGCAACATCAAACCGCTTACAACTGAACATTACGAACATAAACTTTGTAAGCGTCCGATCGCCACCTCCCGAGGGACCTAATTGCTTCGGTGCCATACCCCATTGCAGCTGCAGAGGACGCCGCGCCATTCTGAAGGAGTGGGTTCCGAACTTCACACCTTCCAAGCCCAATAATTTCAGGGCCTTTTAGTGACTGCCCAAAACTGAAATTTAGACAGTGGCGTCCCATCCAGATGGCAAAAAAGATAACCGGTACCCATGCCACGAACAGCCAAATATTGTGACATGGCACGCACCGGACACAACTCCTCGTCACTGGCTCTCCCCAAACGGACCAGGGAGCCCTTACCAGCCTGATCAGTTTTTGAAAACCTGACATTCATTCAAGGCCAAATTGTCCTGCTCCAAAGAAATGTCAGATAGTAGAAGGGCCCTGTGAGAGAGGTCTTCCTTTGATGAAGCCACCAACTCACTGATTCTAAAGGCCCCAAAAAATGCGGTAAGGGCAGCCGAATGGAACAAAGCCTGTTCGTAACGGGAGTCACACACCGATGACCACACCCGGCCCAGACCCTTCAAAATCTCAGGGGTGAAGGGTTCCCTGGAGTCAACAGACCTGCCAATTTGTCTGGACCATCCAGCCATCAATTTGTGCAGGCGAAAATCGTTAGTCGGGTCTTGCAGGCCCTGCGCCTTGAACCAATAGGCCAGCGCTGACAGTTTAACCCGTATAGTACGGGCAGCAAGACCCCGCCTGTGATGATAAACACAAAACTGGGCGATGTGGTCATACGGCACAGGGAAGGTCTCAGGTAAACCGTAATACTCCCTGAACTCCGAAAAACTCCCTGACGGCCCTGAAGTATCCGCGTCGGGAGCTGGGGCTAACGCCAGCGCCATGCCGACCGCTATACGTCACTCCAACCAGCCAGAGATGGTCTGGCATGTTTTCAGGGGAGGACTCTGCTTCGGGCGCCATTGCCTGAAGCGCTCCATCTGCATACGAGACAGAGCGTCAGCCAATGAGTTATCGAGCCCTGCAATATGGAATGCCCGAAACAATATGTTCGCCTCTAAACACTGAAGCGTAAACGCACGCAACAGGCCCATAACTCTGCGGGAACGTGAAGTGAGCGTGTTGATAACATGCACAGTGGCCATGTTATCACACCAAAAATGCACAGTGGAGTTGGCAAATCTCTCAGTCCAAATGTGCACTGCCACAAAAATAGGAAAGAATTCCAGAAAAGTCAGATCAGATGTAACACCCGAACTGTGCCATTCCTCAGGCCACAGCTGTGCACACCACTGACCCTCAAAAAACACTCCGAAACCCAAAGATCCGGAGGCATCAGAAGCTACCTTCAGGGCATCCTTTACTAGCAAATCCTGTCGCCAAAAGGAAATGCCATTGAAATTTGAGATAAAACTCAGCCAAATTTCCAAATCTGATTTGATGTCCCTGGTAACCCGGATACGGTGATGCGGCAACACAGTGCCAGAAATCGCATCACACATCCTGCGCAGGAAAGCCCTGCCAGGAGCCACCACTTTGCAAGCAAAGTTCAGGTGACCTATCAACACCTGGAATTCTTTCAACGTGGCCTTTTTCCTGAGCAAAAACTGCTCAATCCTGCACTTCAGGTCTGCCACCTTCCCCGATGGCAGCCTGGAATATTGGTTCACCGTATCCAACTCCACACCCAGGAATGTCAGAACCGAGGCCGGCCCCTCAGTTTTTTCCTCGGCTAGGGGCACCCCCAAGCTTTGGGTAAGGCGCTTGAACGCGCCCAACAGCGACTCACAGTCACCCGACCCAAAGCGGCCCACGAAAAGGAAGTCATCTAAATAATGGACCACCCCGCTAAGGCCCGCCTCGGTTCTGACCGCCCATTCCAACAAGGTACTAAACGTCTCGCAGGCGGCGCACGACACGGAGCAACCCATGGGTAATGCTCGATCGATGTAAACACATCCATCGAAACGAAAACCCAACAAATCAACATCCGCTTGGTGAACCGGGAGCAATCTAAAAGCAGATTTGATATCACACTTGGCCAATTCCGCTCCCGGCCCGTGTCGTTTCACTACCCGCACAGCCGCATCGAAAGACGTGTAGTACACAGAACACAACTCGTCCGGTATCGCGTCATTCACAGAGCTGCCCCTTGGATACGACAGATGGTGAATGAGGCGATACTCGCCCGGTGCCTTCTTAGGCACAATTCCCAACGGGGAAACCCGCAAACTATCAACTGGGAGAGACTCAAACGGTCCCAACACCCGTCCCTCCCTCAACTCTTTGGCAATCTTTTGCCGCACCACCTCCTCCATCCCAATTACCGACTTTAAATTGGGAGAAAGACGTGGTGCCCTAGGACCCAGGGCTGGAATGCGGAAGCCGAAGGTGAACCCGGACAACAGGTATTGTGCCGCGGCTCGATTCGGGTAGATCTTCAGCCACTGTCCTAGCGGGCCCAGCTTAACTGGGCTGGGGCCCTTTGGGAAGGGGTGGCTGAGCCGAAGCCTTTTTGGCGTATCCCTCTCTGGGATTGCCCCTCCAAGGCTTCCCCTTAGTACACTGCTTTGCTCCGTGCTGCCCGCCGCAGGTGGAACAGGCGTGCCGGTACCTGCACACCTTCCTGCTGCATGTCCCCTGGGAGGAGAACTCCCAGCACACCGGCCCCTGCTTCTGCGACTGCCCACCCTGGACGGCTGGCCGAAAGGGCTGCGTACCCTTGGTGTTCTGGACCAGGTGCCCACTGTCCGCCGGCTCCCCTGGGACCGACTTGGCAGCATTCATCACGGCCAGCCAGAGCTGCTCGTGAATCAGGTCCCACCGTATCCGCGGATCTCCCGCCGCCAGGGCCCTGAAGCGCCGATCGTATTCGAGCCAGGCCTTCCCAATAAACCTGACCTTGGCCCCATAAATGATGTTTAGATACCGCACAAGGGACTTCGCCTCAGGGCTGGGCATCCACCAGGATGCCCATATAAATTGTGTAACAGGCGAGCCAATTTTCCCAATTTTGCTCCACCTTTCTGTGCTTTAATTTCTCCTTGCCCTCTTCGTCCAATTCATCTTTCTCCTTTTTCTCCAGCTCTTTGTAGAGCAGCGAGAAAATATCTATGTACTCCGCCGCAAAATTTTTCCAGCGTCTTGGGGCCAAATGGGCCCCAAACACCCCGCCTGTTGCGGCTGGCAGTATGGGAGCCGTCCACCGGTCGGTTCCCCAGTACTGGGTCAGCTCGCCAGTACGCGCTGCCTCTACCGTGACCGCCCCGCCAGCGGCCCCTTGTGCCAGCCCCCCCAGGGATAAGTCGGATGACGCCACAACCGCGGCTCCCGAGGAAACCGCTGGGGAGCCGCCTGACCCAGTTGACACTCCTCCCCCCACCACAGCCGCGCCACCACCCGGCGCCAGCGGGGAAGAAGCTCCACACGGCGCCCCCAGGACGCCCCCCAGCCCGGGGAACCCACCCCAAGGCCAGAAAGAGCTGGGCTCCCTACCGTGTCCAGAAGGCCCGGCCACCGCTGGCGCTGACCATCCATCTGCGTCGCCGTCTGCGTCGCCACCGCCAAGGCCGCCCGTCCTGGACGCGGCGCAGCCACCGGCCCCGGCTCAGCCACCGCCGCCCGATCTTCCTGCTCACCAGCCCTGGTCTCGCTCTCCTCAGTGCGTCCGCCCGGCTCCGTCAGCTGGCTCCGGCACCTCGGCTCCACTCCTCGCGCCACTTC
Organism: Anolis apletophallus; assembly: GCA_030556195.1. Lineage (NCBI taxonomy): Eukaryota > Metazoa > Chordata > Lepidosauria > Squamata > Anolidae > Anolis > Anolis apletophallus. The sequence goes on along the minus strand of JARBWK010000001.1, from coordinate 42,834,441 downwards.
CAGTCCTCAGCGGTGTCCTCCGGCCCCCCCGCGCCGCTCGAGACCCTCGATCCTGGCCAACATGGCAGCCAGGGTCCCTGAGGGCACGGCCTCTTCATCTGACGATGACTCCTCTGCCGGGGGTGGGCGCTTCTCTCCGGCCCTCTGCGCCGGTCCCTTTCCTTTCTTCCCAGGGACATTCTTCTTGGGCTCCATTCTGTAAAAAATATTACACAACATTCTCATGAGCTCCTGTCCGCAAAATCCACCGTATCCAATCCCATCCATCGCTGGCTCACAAAATTGAGCTGCCAGAAGGGACCTCGTCCCCTACTCAGCTCCAAACCTGCGACCTGCCGGTCTCCGCATTGATGGCACCACGCTCAAACCACTGGACCACGCCCAACGACGCCGCCTCTCCGATTGCATCCGCCTGCCCCTTGGCGGCAGTCCCCAACCTGGCGGCTGCCCGTACCTGGACCCTTTACTCAATTCAAGCAACGAAAGCTGGAGCTAACTGTGGGAGCTCAGCTCGCCCGAGCTCCCTGGGATCCCCCCCCAAAACCTGGCCGCATACCGCCATGCCGGCAGGGGGGGGAGGTAGGAGGGGGTTCAACCCTTGAGCCGCCCAGCTTCCCGTGGGTGGCCGCCCTTCTCCAAATGGCGGCCGCCCCTTCAAATGGCGGCCGCACTTTAACATGGCGGCCGCATCCTAAAATGGCGGCCGCCCACGAAATGGCGGCCGTGACGTTCAAAAATGGCGGCCGCCACAAAATGGCGGCCGCCTCCTCTGCTGCGGCCGCCGTAAAATGGCGGCCGCACCATGAAATGGCGGCCGCCTACAAAATGGCGGCCGCACTTCATCATGGCGGCCGCTCCGAAATGGCGGCCGCCATTCAAATGGCGGCCGCCACTCAACTGGCGATCGCCCAACATGGCTGCCGCCACTCCAATGGCGGCCGCCCAACATGGCGGCCGCCACTCCAATGGCGGCCGCCCAACATGGCGGCCGCCACGCCACTGGCGGCCGCTCAACATGGCGGCCGCCACTCCAATGGCGGCCGCCTCAACATGGCGGCCGCCACTCCAATGGCGGCCGCCCCCAAATCAGGCGGCCGCCACCCAAATGGCGGCCGCCGACAAAATGGCGGCCGCCCGCCAAAACCAACGGCCCGCCAGGGCCGAAAATGGCGGCCGCCACCCCGGAGGCACCGCCACCCCCAGGGCGGCGGAGCAAGGCCTCCGCCCCGCGACCGCCCCACCCCGGTAAGAAGACGCGCCGGGGACCCGGAGAAGCCCCCGCGGCGCGACCCGCCCCGGGAGAGGGGAAGAAGAGAAAGGGGGAACAGAGAGCAGGGCCAAGGAGGGAGGGGAAAAGGGGGTCCTCACCAACGCCCCCGCAGCCCCCACCCAAAGCCCACCCCCCCAGGGAAGGGGAGGGGGGGGAAATTAAAGAAAAAAGGGGGGGGGAGGGAAAGCCACTACCTCCCACCTTCCCCCAACACCCGGCACCGACCTTCCGCAGCCGATCCGACCAACTCGGTAAGCTCTCTCCGCACTCCTTCGCTCCTTCGATCTTCTGTCTTCTTTCTTCTCTCTTCTCCCGCTCGCCCGGTCTTCTTACTTCACTCCTCCGTCCGCCTTCGCCTCTCTTCCACTTGCTTCTACACTGGTCCTTCAGCCCTCCGTCTACTCCTTCTTCTCTCTTCTCTCTTCCCTCTTCTCCTTCAACCTTCTTTTCTTCTCGCTCTTTTAGGCCATGCAGCGTGCAGAGAAGGAAAGACCCAACCTTCTTGCACGCTGAACAAGCTAGCAATGGCTTGTTGGGGCGGTGCCTCACGAAAGCTCCGCCTCACGCCAGAAGGTTCCTTCTGGAACCTTCGCTCTCATCGGAGCCGGGGCAAATCCATCTCATCCCAGCAAGCTGGGATGAAATGTCGCTCCTGATCTTCAGCCCATCTCCCCGCCCACCTAGCAGATTGAAAACAACACTGTGAATAGATGAATGGGAACCACATTAAGTGGGGTAGTATTTTAGGCACGGCGTTTCAGACGAAAGTTTACGAACAAAGAAACCTCTTTAGTAATGCAGTGACAGCACCCCCTGTGGTTGGAACTGAGTACAGCCACCCAAACATGCAGAATGATGAGAAAACACCTCTCTCTCTCTCTCTCTCTCTCTCTCTCTCTCTCTCTCTCTCTCTCTATATATATATATATATATATATATATATATCTGTTATCTGTCTTGTCATTGTATAATCAGCATTGAATATTTGCCGTTATGTGTTCTGTGATCCACACTGAGTTCCCTTCAGGGTGGGGAGAGAGGAATATAAGTACAAGAAATAAATAAATAAACAAACAAACAAACAAACAACAAATCTCTGGCCCATCTACACTGAACATTTAATGCAGTTTCAAACTGGTACTGAAAAAATGGTTTTGCTGTGCAGGTGATTACATAGGAAATCCTGGATCCAGTTTGAGGCCCAGATGACCATTACACAAACCACAGAGTGCTGATGTGCATTGAGGGGTTTCTTTTGTGCACTAACTTCAAACTGTATTTAATTGTTAGTGCAAATGAGAGCCCAGAATTCAATGTGATGGAGCCATGGCAATTAATGTAGTATCAAATAGCGATAATTCTGCAATGTGGATGTAGCTTTGGCTCCTGATCTCCCTCTATAGCTGTGGTTCCCAAAGTGGGCGGTACTGCCCCCTAGTGGGTGGTGAGGCGATCCAAGGGGGCAGTGGGAGGCTCAAGAGAATTTGGGGGGCACTGATTCCAACTCACAAGCGCGTGAGTGTGCACCTGCCAGTTGGAAACCTATGCAGGCGTTTCCTGGAAACCGTAACATATGCCCCCTTCCTCTCCTCTCCTCTACCCACAGTGCAGTCCTGTATCTCCCCTTCCAAACCAGTGGGTCCCTTGGAAGGAAGGGGCAATAAGGGACGAAGGAAAATGCAAGCAGCTCCCAATTTCCAAGGTCCAGTATTCCCTATTGCTCAAGTTTAGTTCAATTCCATTGCTGTTGGGAGTTCAGAACGCTCTTTGATTGTAGGTGAACCATAAATCCCAGCAACTGCAACTCCCAAATGACAAAATCAATCCCCCCCAACTCCACCAGTATTCAAATTTGGGCATATTGAGTATCGCTTTGTGTTGTTATTATGTGTTGTTGGGCTTGGCCTCATGTAAGCTGCCCCAAGTCCCCTTGGGGAGATGGGAGCAGGGTAAAAATAAAGTTAATAAATAAGTATTTGTGCCAAATTTGGTCCAGATCCAGGGTTGTTTGCGTTCAGAGTGCTCTTCAAATGCAGGTGAACTACATATCCCCTAAATCACTGTTAATTCTTCCCAAACCCCTCCAATATTTTCTGTTTGTCATGGGGGTTCTGTGTGCCAAGTTTGGTCCAGGTCTGTCATTCAGGGTCTCGGCTGTGGAAGACAGAGCTCAATTGGTCAAAGATACTGCAAATCCCATCATCCGCTGTCCATACTCCCCCAAACATATTGTTTTTGTGATTATTCACTATGCTTTAATTATGTTCAATTTGTAACAATGAAAATACATCCTGCATATTTGATATTTGCATTAGAATTTATAAGAGTAGCAAAATTATTTATGAAGTAGGAACGAAAATATGGATGGGGTCACCACAACATGAGGGCTCACGGCATTAGAAAGGTTGAAAACTACTGCATTAATACATATCTCTTTCTGTTTAATTGCTATTACATTTTTTAAAAAAATAATTTCCAGGGGGCGGTGAGTAATTTTTTCCTGGAAAGGGGGCGGTAGGACAAAAAAGTTTGGGAACCACTGCTCTACAGCATGGAGACTATCATTATTGTATATAGTTATAATACTAACATGGCATGGTGGACTGTTGAAATCACTGCAAAGTGTTCAGTGCTACTGTTGTTTTACTTGTATGCCCAGTGTCTTCATCATCCTTGTCTTCCTCCTTCTCTTGTTTTCCTCATCTTCAAAGGTGTTAAAATGATCTCACTTCTGATCTTGTCACACCACATCCCGGGGATGTCCTAATGTAAATAATCTAATGTTTATTATCTTAATACATTTCAAGCACAGCATATTGTGCTGTCTCTTGAATCACCTTGTTAAGCTTCTATTAGAGGTTGACCCATATTGACAAGATTAAATTGAAGTCATTTTCTCTTCGAGCTTTGCCGTTTGGGTATCTGTGTTGTCAGCAAATAAAGCTTTAGCACTTTACCCTGGAGCATTATCTCAAATGTGATGTCAGAGTGCCAGACGGATTTGCTTTCACTTTTTTCAAATGCAGTTTTATTTTTTAAATTTTCTTTCTAGCACCTTTCAGTTGTCATACACATTTCTCTCCTAGAAATCAATTGCAGATGTTCACAATCCAAGGCTTCTGACTATATGCAGGGATTTCCTTTCCTTCTCTACTACAGACCTGATCTTTCCAGCATAATCCTATAAGAACTGCTGAATGTAGTTGCTTATCTAGTTGGGGATTATAATTTGATCCTTGATAAATAAGAACAACAACAACAACACTGTATAACAGCAAGGGGCAAACTCACACGCCAACTCATTCTCAAAGCCTCTTGGTTAGCAACATGTATTAAGGAATGTAGGGTATATCAGCAACTCCTCTTATTACCACTTACTTCATTTGCCCCTCTTTTACAGGGATGGGCTGTGGAAAGGAGAAGGGAAGACTTCATGGGAATGAAAAATTAGAGATGTATCCACATTACATGGTTTTACCACTTGAATGTCACTTTAATTCTCACACCGCTGTGCTGTGGATTTGGTACCAGCAAGCTTTAATATTGCATTTCAGAGGAATGGAACAGAGCAGAAAATTCAGAATGCCACTCAAACTGTAAATCCCAATAATCTACAATAGTTAAAGTGGTATCCAGTTGCTATAACTAGGCAGTGTGTATTCATTCATTGTTTTAGCAGACAGGTATATTTGATTGGCAGTAATCACTAAACAAAATTAGCATGTGTAAACTACTGCGCAGTATGAATCATCACTTTGTGAGTTAAAGAAAAAGAGAGGAAAAAGATGAAGAGAAGTGCAGTACCTAAAAGATGGCATTGTTTGTTCATTTTCCCCATGCAAAAAGTAATGTTTGCTCATTACTTTTCCTTGTTACTTTTGGAAGATATTATATGTAGTATGTTTTTAAAGTAGCCACTCTAGATTTGGAGCAACTCTATCTTTTTGGAAAGACTTTGTTGTGCGTTGTTGTTGGGTTTTTTTTCAAAAAAAATTTTTTAACACCAATTCTTTTTTTCCACAATTTTTTTCATACATATATTTTCAAATTAATGGCTAAGGATTAGCCATTAATTTGAAATGGCTAATACAGCATGGTGTATTGATTTGATTGTTGGATTATGAGTCTGGAGACCAGGTTTCAAATCTCTGTTTAGCTAGCCATGGAAATCCATTGGATAACATAGAGCAAGTCATATTCTCTCAGTTTCAGAGGAAGCCAAAGGCTGAACAAATCTTGCTAAGAAAACCTTAAGGCACATGCAAATCACAAACAACTTGCAGCCACACCACTGCTGCTGCTGCTACTACTACTAGTAGTAGTACTACTAATGAATAAAACTATGAATAAAACAGTGCATCCTATCAGTATGAAATTGTCTCTGCGGTGGCAATTACTTTCTGGGATATTAGTTATATCTAAAAAGTTGTCATTCCAAGTTTGGACCAACTCTAAATAATTATACACAATGTATCTATCTCAGAAGTATAATAGAAGTTTGGATAGTCTGTACCTCTTCAACCTATGAAGCTTTAATATGGGCCCATAGGCAGAATATTTATCTTTAAAGATAAGGTTATAATAAATTAAATACATTGTGAATAGAAAAGTTTTACTCGAGAAAGAAAAAGATTACTACTGGACCAAAGCCAAATTATATGAAAGATATACTATCCAGGCTTCACTCTTGGAGCTTGTACTCTAAATAACATAATATGGTTCAGATGCAAAAGCTGCTGCTCTTTTGTAAGGGAAAGGCAAACCAAGATAGGCTCTCAAATCAGACAATAAAATTGATCGGTTGAAGGGCAACTGGAGTTGGAGGATAAGGTGGACATACTGTAATAAAATCTTGAGCATGACTGCTAACTCTACAAATCCCCTTCCTTCCCAATTTTACAACAGGAGAATATCCTTTGAATGCACAAAGTGGCACTCTCGATCTGTTGACCAAATTAAAGATGATTCAAGCATGTAACAAAAAGAAAGGGACAATGGAAAAGATCCCTACCTATATTTAGGCATTTAAGAACAAATCTGAAAACATGGCTCTTCAAACAGGCCTTTGACAATGCTTAGAATCGTACCTGTTATGTTCAAGGACCTAGTAATTTGCCTCAACCTAGCATGCGCCTATTTGCAGTTTTTGGGGCTGATGTTAAATTACAGTTTAATTTTTATATCTGCAGCCACTGGTAGGGATTTTATACAAAGTTTCATGTTATTTGTTTATGCTGACTTTATTGTTATTGGGTTATTCTGTTTAGGTGCCTTATTGTATTATATGTTTGCACTATTGAATGTTTTTGTGAGCTGCCCCGTGTCTCTTCAGGGAGATGGGGGCAGAACATGCATAAAGTTGTTGTTGTTGTTGTTGTTAGAGTGCAGAGGGGAGAGGGAAATTTACATGAGAATCTAAATATAGTAGAACTGATGAATAAAATTGTTTAGAGAAACTATAAAATAAAACAAATCAGATTATTTTTGAGAGTTGAATCCTGTTAAAATTTCACAGCATAAAATGTACGTTTGTATTTATGTAGGATAGGTATGTATTTGTAATGTATTAATTTTTTAATAAATAATAATAACAATTGAAGTAAAAAGTTATGCATTACTGGAGGTTACTTTTTCTGTTTACAAAAAACATTTAAATATAATACAAAACTATAACAGCATCTTCTGACATTATGCTGTCTTTGCTGTTTTTTATTTTTAAAACTCTTGATTTTCAATGAATTAAGAATATCTGTGAGATTTCAAAAGGGCGACTTATCTGTTTTGTAAAGATTATGACAGAATCCCTCTTTGACCTAGGTCACACAGAGAAATAATCAATAGTTTTATCTAAATTGCTTTTGCTTATCTTTTATTTAATGTTTGAAGAATGCTAAAGCCTATCTAGAATTCCGTCTATCTTTCTCCTTCAAATGCTGTAGGAACATAAAAAGACCTCTGTTGGATTAGACCAAAGGCCTAATCCAAGAGTCCTGTTCCCACAGTGGCCAAAAACATTCATGTCCAGTGGGAAGCCTAAAAAGAACATGCTGCGTGTGGTTTGAGAGGTAGTCCATGACTTAATAGCTACCAAGGGCTTTATCCACCATCAGTTTACCTAATCCCCCTTGAAAACCATCCAAGTCAGTTATTCATCACTATATTTACCAGTTACAAATTCCACTGCCTGAGAATATGCTTCATCAAAACATTCTTACATCAATCTGTTTTGGTTCTCCCACCATTCTGTTTCACTGGTTCTGGATTATCCATGACTCAGACTTAGGTTGACGAAAGGGCAAATATTTCTCCATATCTACTTTCCCTAGATAAAGCATGGTGTTATACACAGCTGTCACAACCACATTATATGTTTTATTCTGAACAAAAAAACCCCATCATATTTACAGGGATATGTTTGGGTTTTTTAAAAAAAAATTATATTGGAGTTTTTAAAGTATGATTATAAAGAAAGAGAATATGAACATGAGCTTAGACTTTAAATTAATATAGAAACATGTTTTCTTGAAGACAGCATCTGTTAGATAAAATATAAATGCATGAACAGCTAAAGCTATGACACTGTCTGACCATTGCACAATAGGTGGAGAATGTTTTTCAGTTCGACCTTGAACTACAAATATTTTTGAAAAAGGATCAATATACAGGCCTTGACCATGTTGAAAATTACCTAAATTCCATCTCTCAATGGTATCATTTAAAATAACATGTTTCTACAACTATATACTGTATTTTCTGGTACAAAAGGATAGACTGTAATGTGTCCAACAACAACAAAAGAAAGGCCAATGGGATTTTGGCCTGCATAAATAGGAGTATAGTATCAAGATCCAGGGAATTTGTGCTACCATTTGATCAAACCACACGTGGAATACTGTGTCCAATTCTGGGCACCACAATTGAAGGGAGATGTTGACAAGCTGGAATGTTGACAAGCTGGAAGGGAGGCAAATGTAACTCCGATCTTCAAGAAAGGATCCAGGGGTGATCCAGGAAATTATAGGCCAGTCAGTTTAACCTCAGTTCCAGGCAAATGATGGAAACCATTATTAAAGAAAAAATTACTAAGCACATAGAAGAACAGGCATTGCTGAAGGAAAATCAACATGGTTTCTGCAAAGGCAAATCATGTCTTACTAACTTGATAGAATTCTTTGAGGGTGTAAATAAATACATAGATAAAGGGGACCCAGTTGATATTGTTTACCTTGACTTTCAAAAGGCTTTTGACAAAGTTCCTCACCAAAGGCTCCTAAATAAGCTCTTCAGCCATGGAATCATGGGACAGGTCTTGTCCTGGATTGGAACCTGGCTAAACTGTAGGAAACAAAGGGTGGTAATAAATGAACACGTCTCTGGATGGAAAGAGGTGAGAAGTGGCGTACCCCAAAGGTTCAGTTTTAGGACCGTTACTTTTTAATTTATTCATAAATGATCTGGATGTAGAAGTAAATTGTGAGGTAGCAAAGTTTGCAGATGACACTAAACTGTTCAGGGTAGTTAAAAATGAAACTGACTGTAAAGAGCTCCAGAAAGATCTCTCGAAATTGAGTGAATGGGCAACAAAGTGGCAAATGCATTTTAACCTAAACAAGTGTAAAGTCATGCACATCGGGGCAAAGAACCCCAAATACACTTATCAACTGATGGGATCAAAGCTTTCTGAGACAAACCAGGAAAGGGATCTTGGGGTTTTGGTGGACAGCTCAATGAAGATGTCAACCCAGTGCGCTGCAGCGAAAAAGCAAATTCTATGCTTGGCATGATCAGGAAGGGAATCGAAAATAGGTCAGCAAATGTTGTATTGCCTCTCTACAAATCTATGGTGAGGCCACATCTGGAGTACTGTGTACAATTCTGGTCACCGCACCTCAAGAAGGATATAACGGAACTGGAAAAGGTACAAAGAAGGGCAACAAAAATGATCCAAGGGATGGAGCAGCTCCCTTATGAAATCAGGTTGCAACGTCTTGGTCTTTTCAGCCTTGAAAGACGGCGTTTAAGAGGTGACTTGATCGAAGTGTATAAAATCATGCATGGGTTAGAAAAGGTGAATAAAGAAAATATTTTCTCTGTCACACAACACTAGGACTAGGGGGCACTCCCTAAAGCTCCAAGGTAGGAAAGTTAGGACTAATAAAGGGAAATATTTTTCACCCAGAGGGTCATTGGGTTATGGAACTCACTTCCAGAGGAGGTTGTGACAGCTGTCAGCCTGGACAGCTTCAAGGCAGGATTGGACAGATTCATGGATACCAAGGGAATCAGTGGTTACTGAAATGGATATCCAAGTGCCACCTCTGTGTTGATGGAGGCAGGCAGGATTTTCCCCGGGTACTGGTTGTGGGGGGTCGGGAGCAGGTGAGGGTTTTGCCCTCCTTTCTGCTAGAGATCCCTGTGTACTAGGCATGGTTTCGAACCCAAAAATAGGGAATCAAAAATCTAATGGGGGGGGGGATTTTTTTTTATTAGTAAAAGAAAGACTTACAAAAAAAATTCCAAAAATTTCTCAAATGTAACTTAATTACTTACGAAATTCGTTAGTAGTTCTAAAGTAGGCAAAGCAGGGAAACAGGACTGACACTGTTTTAAGCACAGGCAAATCACGGGGCAACATGTCCCTTGGTGTCCTTGCAGGGAGATATAATGCATTAATATATTATTATTAATATTATTAAATACCTCTGGTGCAGGCCTTGCTAGAGTTCTCTTCACTCCAGCTTTTCCCCATTCAGTTTTACCATAGCAGTCTAGGACCTCCGTTCGAACTCTATGGCTTTTCTTGATTCTGAACTCTTCCTTCTCCTCTCCGTGCTCTTTTCACTCCTGCTGCCCTTCTCTCAGCAGTTCTTATGTCCTTCTACTCTGTCCTTCTATCTAAACCCCCCTTCCTGGGTGTTTAAATCGCTTTTTCCTCAGTCCTCCAGCCCCTCTAGGAGTCCCGATCTGGATCTCTCTATCGTTTCTGACTTCTTTTTCACTTCCTGGAGGAGGCCTTTCACTCTAATTAGGCTTCAAGCATGGAAAGGCCCCGATTTGACTGTGAGTTATGTCTGCAAAGCTATTTTGGAGGAAAATTTTCCTGTTGGGGGAATCCGAGATATTTAATAATCTAATGAAATTTTGGGCCCAGGGGGTGCGGAAAAGAAAGTCCACTTCCGGGATTGGCCTTGCGATCCGTATAAACTTAAAAGTCGCATTACATACGAATCCCTTCCGATTTCTTTTCATTTTCATAACTTTTTTCTCATGCCTACTGTGTACAACTAGTGGGCCACTGTGTGACACAGAATGCTGGACTAGATGGGCTGAGGCCCGATTCAGCATGGCTCTTCTTATGTTCTTATGTTCTTATGTGTCCAGAGGAGGGAGACTAAAATGATCAAGGGTTTGGAGAATAAGCCTTATGTGGATCAGCTTAAAGAGCTGGGCATGTTTATCCTGCAGAAGAGAAGGCTGAGAGGAGACGTGATGGCCATGTATAAATATGTGAGGTGAAGTCATAGGGAGGAGGGTACAGGCTTGTTTTCTGCTGCCCTGGAGACTTGGGCAGCAGATTCCATCTGAACATTAAGAAGAACTTTCTAACTGTGAGAGCTGTTCAGCAATGGAATTCTGCCATGGAGTGTGGAGGAGGCTTCTTCTTCGGGGGGGTTTTAAGCAGAGGCTGGATGGCCATCTATCAGGGGTGCTTTGAATGCGAGTTTCCTGCTTCTTGGCCAGGGGTTGGACTGGATGGCCCATGAGGTCTTTTCCAACTCTATGATTCTATGGAAAACAAGTAAAAATGCCCACATTATGTGACACTATTGTTATTTGCCATGAAATTAACTTTGAGTGAAAGTCCTCTAAGACCCCATAGTATCAGCTTCTCTGCTCAACTCTTATAAACTCAGCTCCATGACTTTGTTGAAAAAATAAAACATTAACAGTATTATATTGACAACATTTAGCTGAAGTAAACTGTTTCTAAATAGTTGTAATGGTGCATAGTATATCTGAAACATTTTTTTGCTGAATCAAATGAAGAAATTTTAGATATTGAAGAGCATGCAGTTTTACATTGACTACCTTTCACAGGATGATTTAGCTCCACCTTCAGTTCCATTCTAATTGCATTAACCTCAAATTTGGTACTTTTCAAAAAAGCATTTAGAAACTTGAGCTTCCTAATACAGCAAGAGTTCTACAAGTGCTCAAGTCTAATAGTCCATGATAGAAACATTTTAATAAAGAAAGAAAGAAAAGCATCATAGGGAGACCCTTTTAAACATGTTTTCGTATTCTACAATAAGCTTATTGGAACATATAGTTATGTATATATGCTTTTGTCAAAGAGAATGGCAATTATATCACATATAATACAACAATTAATAGGTTTTTTAAAAAGATAATAATAACTATAGTATTAACGACTAGATTAATGAATCCTTAAACTTCAAGGGGCATCATTCAATACTAAATAAAGCTATATTTCCAATGTTTATTAAGTTTTTTAAAAAAACAAATACATTTTTTTAAAAAAAAACCACCCCCCAACCCCTTAGTCCTGCCCTTTAAAAATACAAATAAACTAAAAACAGAAAACAGAAGACATCAAAAACACAGTTGATTTCTCCCCCACTCAAACCAAGGCATCTATCAAACTGTTAGATTGTACTTTTAAATAAGGCTAAATTAATGAACACAGCTAACTATGTTTTTATATGAATATTTTATAATGTTTCATACAAATACGTTGAATGAGGTTCTATGAAAGAGCCCCATTCAGCTGGGTGCCACTTTCCAGATATTTTAAATTGCATACTTCATCATCACTGACCATTGAATGGGCCAACTTGTAGTTCAGACTTGTACCAGGGGTTTTCTAAGCTCTGATGGAGGTAATGGGATTGGTGTCTTGATCTTACGGCAGCTGTATGAGGAGATGTGGCTTGGGAAAACCAAGACCAGGTTGCCAAGCCATAAATGATGGCTAGGTCTATAGATGGACAAATGGTATCCAAAGGATATTGATAATAGAAGACTATACTGTCCCAAGATTCAGTGACAATATTCACCCACCCAGTGTCTGCTCACAAAATAAGCTGTTCATGAGCATCCATCAGAGACCTGGTTGACCACTATTGGAAACTCAATACTGCATTGGGTGGACTTTTGGTTGTATTTCCCTGAGGGTTTTTAGATAAATATTGTATACTGCAGAAAATAGAAGTGAATCGCTTTACAGACATTTCTGAAAGGATCACAGATTAGATAATGTAATTGCTGGATTTCTGTTTCAGTATGAATATTTCAACGCTGTTCTTATTAATGAACGAGATGAAGATGGGAACTACTTAGAACTGGGAAAAGAATTCATTCTGGAGCCAAACGACCATTTTAATAATTTGCCTGTGAATGTCACTCTGAGTGATGTCCAAGTTCCAACCAACATGTACAACAAAGGTAAGTTAAAGCATTTTCATTCACAGCAATTTATAACTTTAAAACAAGAACATATCTTATGTTCCCTAATGATGGGGAGTTGGCCAGCTGTGGAACAAAACTGGTGTTAATTTGATCTGAATTCAAGTTACTGTTCAGTAGGGATGTGAGAATATTTGGAATAATTTTGTCCTCAGTGTTGTAAGAGTGTCTTGGGTTTTTGGACCTTAGCACATTTTTTTTAAAAAAAACAAACCCAAAACATATCAAGCCCTTTACAACAATTTACTCAATATCTCCAGAGAATGAAAAACCATACAAATGCTTTGCATATTCTGATCCAATACAGACAGCAGAAATTCCTCTATAATTCCCTGTCTATGAATGTGGGGTGGGAAATTTTTCTTACAAACTTGTCAGGTATCTTTATCAATGACCCCACTCTGCCGGTCCCCTAAGGAGACCTCATCTGACACATCCCCACTCACAGAGAAGCTCCCCCATCCACAGTCTCAAAACGGAGGGCCTTTTCTATACTATCAAAATCAATGGGACTTATCATGGTTGGATCTTGTGTTCCATTGCATAGCTTCATCTTCAACTATGATTCTCTTCCATGTTTGTATTATGAAACATGAACCAAATAAAAACTCTGAAAACCAATATCTTAAAATACAACTCTGTAGAAATAAAAACATAACAATAGATTATAAAAAGTAGTGAATGAGAAAAGTATTTCTCAATAAAAGTGATGTAAATGATGAAAGAACATGAATATTCTGTTATAAACTGCCCGTTTTAGGCCTCCTGTATGTCTGAAAAAGCTCCCAACTGAGTGATACACTTTGGGTGCTCTTGCTTAATTATTTCTTTCACCTTTTTCCTCACTATAAATCCCTCAGTATTGCAGTGAGCTTTTGGAGAATGCAGGGAGAGATTTTATCTGTTTGCTAGAATTATGGACCATTTTTCCTTGTTAGTTGGTAAAGTCCATGAATTTTTTCAGGCATTCCTGTCAGTGGGGACTATATTTTACTTCAACTCCACTGACAAAAATAAAACAAGCAAGATGTTGCAGAAAATTTGAAGCTTGTTATCAGTTTTTATATCAAAACATATGGATCGTGCACACTGTAAGATGGGAAACTCGATCATGTGAAGAAAGAAATTGAGAAATCTTGACTAATTTCCAATAATTATATTGCAATAAGTGAAACTCATTCACACTATATAAAGTAACAAATTATATATCCATGACATGTAAAATGGACAATTTTCCTGTTCTCCTTTCACACATAGAGAAATGGCCTGTTTTCACCAACAATATAAATCTGGAAAAAACCCACATTGTCCTCTATTTTATTTTTTCTTCAAGTCATTGACTAATTTGGAAACAAAACCAGCTTTGGAAGAAAGCATTAAGGAAAAAGTATATTAATAGCTTTTTTCTGTAGCCCATTTATATTTCTTACTTCATTTATCATCGCAGGAATATTGAAATTAATCCTGAGGGCCTACTGGGTCATTTTATTTTGGATATGACTCTTTACACACACTTAGCCTTGGTTATATGGTGTCCCTCTCTTTGTAGGGAGAAAATAACCAATTAGTTTAATGCTGTATCTTGTTTCCATGGACATCTGGTCAAATTAACTTTCTCTGGACTCCGTGGGTGGATCAGGTTCATAAGGAAGTACCAAGTTCAAGTAAACTTTGTTGCTTACTTTCAGAGGAAATAAGAAGCATGAGAAGCAAGAGAAAACTCTCCGCACAAACGTATTGACTTAGCAAGCCCCAAGGAAGTCCTTGATTTTATAGTGATTTAAGGTGCTTAAGTTTTACCAATATAGGTTGAGCATCTCTTATTTGAAAATCCAAAAGACCTACAAAATCTAAACCTGTCCACATTGCCTTTTGAACCCAGAACTATATTACCACTTACTTCAAACATAGATCTCTATAACCCATCTAAACACAACTACACTTTTTTCTGCAATTCAAACATAATGGAGAACTACTGAGAATATAGACTTAGCTCATATGCATTCAGAAAAATACACCCCCACCCCAAATCTTCACAATATTTTATTTTAGGACAGATAGTACTGGTTCATGAAATAGAACAGTTTTCAAATACATAGGAGCATAACATGCATGACATCAGATTGCTTAGTCAAGGTTCATTGTGCAAATATGGACAACGCTTAAAAGGAGATAAAATCACTTGGATCCAGTCTGACTTGGATTCTTTAGTGGATATATGTCCAGGAGATATAAATAGATGACTGTAGTAGCCTTGGTGGATGATTTGCACATGAAAGAGGACAAGGAAAAATCCCTATTAGTTCTACTGTTGTGATCAGTGGCTTGATACCATTGGTCATGGCATCCTTTTGGTTCACTTTTTTTGGGATGGAGTTTGGGAATGCTGTTTTATAGTAGTTTTGGTCTTTCTTGAAAGAGTAAGCTCAGAAAGTATTGTTCAGTGATTCCTGTTGAATGTTCTGGCCACAAACTTGCAGGGTCCCTCAGGATTCTCTTTCCTCATGCTTTTTTAACATATACATGAAACTATTGGTAGAGGTTTCCAGACTTTTATTCTTAGTGACACCTATAAGATGATATTATCCAAATTTGTTTATCCTATCCATCTCTCCAAAGAAAGGTATGGTGTTGGGAATACAGTGGATACTGGTGTACAATCTTCAGTTGCTGTCAACCATTAGTTTAATCTAGATAAGAGTTTCCCTCAGTCATAAGAAGAGATTACAGAATAGGAAATTAAATTGTGCTAGATCATGTTACACTTCTTTGAAAACCAAGTTTTGTAGCTTGGGTGTACTCCTAATCTCAGCCTTGAGCAGAGTTTTAGTAGTGGCCAGGAGTTGCATTTTCACAATGTGTTAGCTGAACTCATTTCTGGATATGTCTAGTGTCATGATGGTGGCACATTTCTTACTTGTATCCTATTTGAAATACCGTAACATGCTCTGTGTAGATGCCTTTGGAAAGTGTTCATAAAGTTTAGCAGGTTCCAGATGGTGTGATCAGACTGGGGCTGATTACAGGGGAAACAAAAACTGCTTGTTACAACTCCAACTTATGTCTTTTTGGTATTATTTGCCATTTTGACTTATGGTGATCTTCTGAATGGAAGATTTTCAGTTGCCTTGGGTATAGCACTGGGGAAAAGGAAACAACAAACAAACTATAAGAAGCTACAGAGATCAGTGTTTTCCTAGAAATCTAATAAAATTGTGGGGGGGGGGGAGCCAAATGGAAAGGCGATTTTTTTTCTTTAACACTGATGGGAAGGAGGATAAGGAGGAAATGATGCAACAAAAGACAATGAGATGTATTGCTTACTCAGAAATACCTGGCTCAACTTAGCGTGCAGGGATGTTGTGCACCATTGTGCCTGGGAGGCTCCTTCTTCCCAGGAGCTCCCTGCTCAGGCTTGCTTCATGCGGCCGGCCAGCCAATCAAAGGCGATTCCTGCCCTGTCCCCTGATTGGCTGGGTCAACCGTCACCCTGATCCACTGGCAGACTGCTTAAGGCTGTGCTGCCTGCTCTCTGCCAGTGCACCTGTTCAACTGTTTTAGTTTTTACCTATAAATCAAAACATAATTGAGGTCCAGTTTGTTTGAAATACCATATTCTATGACATTAGCCTTTCTGAGCTATGAGAGGTATAGGATAGATCATTTCTCACACCATGTTGAAATATCAGAATCCTCCAAAGTCAACAAATACACTGTTGACATTTCAGGAGGTCTTCCAGTAATATATAATGAGTAGAGAGATTTTTCCATTGTGGTAGAACAGGAATATGTGCCCTTCGAAGGTATCCCTGGAAATTTGCAAGCTTCATTTTTTAAAAATAAACAAATCTGGGCCTATTTTCAGACAGTTTTCTTTCCAAACCAGCACAAAATGGAGTGTTTACTTATCATACTGGGACATTTAATTGACTCCCTCTATGCTTGAAACAAGTCAAAAACAATGACCAGAAATTATGTTCTTACATTTTGAGCATAGGCAGAATTCACAAATTGTGGCCTGGGGTGACAATTGCTCCCTACCCTGTGGAGTAGCCCTCTTTCACAATAGAGGAGCTCAGCTGGAAACTTTCAAATGCATTTTCTACCTGTTTTATCATTACTGCCACTATTTCTAGACATTTTGAATTCATACAGGAAGGAGGAGTTCAAAGGGATAAAAAGAAAAAAAATGAATCAAGAAAAAGGAGCATAGAGGTCTGAAATTTTCATCTGATACTTATTTTCTATTCATTTTGAATGGCTTATTTGTTTATTTTAGCAAATAAGGCAACAGACTTGCTGTACAGAATGAGCATATTTCTCACACGTTCCCTTCCTATTCATCAGCTTTTGGCTCTTTAAATTAGCAAGAGAATTAAAAAACCTCATAGAATAAAAAGGGGACAACCTAAACACAATGAAATAGATAGGGTTAGAGTTGCATCATGTCATGTTATGTGTTATATACTGTTCACTAAATGGCTTTTCAGAAAAGATATTTGTAAAAATAAAGTCTCCATGGGACTTATATTTCTAGTTTGATTTAGCTGTTTGCTTCTCCCAGTGCAAGATTTGTGGTGATTGACTCCAAAGTTTAATTTCTGAATGTGAACTTAAAGGGTTTCCTGGTCTTTCAAGTCCAGTGTGAGCAATAGAAAGCTATACATGGGGGAGGGTGATCTCACCAGATGTTTTTCACTGGCTCTCCTGTGCTATGGGCTGATTTTCTAAAAGTTGATAAATGTAGTCTGCAATCAAACCTCTGATTGCCTTAAAAAAGAAGTTCTTCTGAGTATATAAAGCCTTCTCAACGAAGTATTCTGCTATGAAAAACCACCACTACTTTTGATGAAGTAGGGTTTCCCCCCCAATTTGCCACTTTAAAGGAGATATGACTATTATTCAGTCATACTTCTCTAGCAATATTTTCCATTTTCCTGAATATCATAGGCCAGGTTTTTTTTCATTCTTTAATATTAATTGATTATAATCCACAACTGGGAGATGGGTCTGACATCCACCTGTTAGGTAGTAAAAATTTGTGTGTAAAAATGTGTGAATGTGTTGTATGAGGGAGAGTCTTGTTTGTCACAGTGTGTAACTTGTTGGTTTTCTTGCCTGATAACCCACATGAAACATAGTGCTGAAAACACGTGCTTTTAATATTTTTTAGCTGCATTCTATTTTGTACGTCTTTTTATGTGTGAAACAATAAATTAATTTTTCATTTAGATAATATGCTCTTTTAGAGAGGATTTATATTTCTTAAAATACTTATATGTTTTCATTAGACAAGATATCTGTGTAGTATTTTATTCTCATTATAAGTATTTTCATTGAGAGATGATTTATAAAAGTATTTACTTTATTTTATTTATTTATTTACAGCGTTTTTACCCTGCCCTTCTCAACCTCAGAGGGGGGACTGTATGATATTATATTGCATGCCATATTGAATACTTTAGAATACTGCCTCTGCAGTGTGGAAACCACAAACCACAGTTTTAGCAAGTTCTGTTTATAGTAGGCAGAGAATAGATTAGAAAAATGCAACTGATTGTTCTCTTGAGTTTATATTTGGCAGTAATTGCAGTAATTTATTCAGCTTTATAACTGAAGTTACTCAGTTAGGACAAAAAGAAATGTTTATCATTGGTAATAATCGAGGATTCTAGCATATGCTTCATCTCCCAGATATATGTCCTATGAGAGTTTTGCTGTAATAAATTACAGATTACTTGTAATTACTTCATTTTCCTTTAGCAGATGTACTGGGAACATATCATGTGGATGTCATATACTGGTAGATGTGTTCCATGTTGAGGATAGGTACTGAGCGGGGCTCATATGCATTCTCCTTTTGTCTATGTTTTGCAGTTCTCTCTCCAACACACACTCAGGGATTCTAGAAACAGTTTCTTTTTACCTTGCCTATTGTAGACAGGCAGACATGACGATCCGTTGGAAAATAATACAATTCTTTTCTAGATAAACCTTTATTGCATTGTTTGCTGCAGCCCAGCATTAAATGTCTGCATTTCTCCAGCTCTCCTTCAACATGTTTCCAGTACTACTGTTACATTTAAAAAATCTAGATAAATCACAAGGGAAAGATGTGGGCTGAGCAGTCATAAAATACTTTATAAAAATGAACTTTTCTGTCAGAGGCTGAAATATGCCTATAGTGAGTTAAGCTACCATAGTTTGTTGAGGGTAAATGTATCATTTAAAGTTACTTTTATAGTTATGGAAGCATGTTCTCTCTTAACGGAAGAACAACAATATGAGGTTCAGTTGTTGTTCAAACAGAACCGAATGTTCTGGCTTTTGTTTTGGGCATTGAACCAAGTGACAAGCAGCTTTTGTTCTTATTCAGAATTGGGGAGTTGGAAACACTTTGGCTACTTATTCGTCCCCTTAAACTGTACATATAACTCATTACATATACAGTGGGTTTGGTTCCAGGACTACACATTGATACCAAAGTGTGTAGATACTCAAGCATAGTAATGGAAAAATCAAGGTTTGCTCTTGGTTTTTTAATTTTTAGAATGTTTCAATCCATGGTTGTTGAAATCTGTGAATGCAGAATTCATGGATATGGAAAGCCGAATGTAAAAGTAACTTTCCAAACATGGATCAATATGGGTAAATGGTCTTCTGACTGCTCTCATCAGCCATGCTCTGACAAACAGAATGATATACATACCAAATGATATGCATATTGCATAGGGGTGGTCTGGGTGGTCCCATTATTTTTAAGATGATTATGATGATGATGTTGATGATGATGATCCAGCAGTCTTTTGGATAGGGTCTTTGCTGTGCCAATTTTTGCTACTGTTTATCAGTTCCTGAAGTAGTATCAATTTGAAATACTGTCAGGAATGGAATCTCTATGCCTTGGGCCAGAGTAGATTCCACTCTGCCATGAGTGGGATGATGTTCAGCTGAGCCAGAAGGATAGGACTGCAGCCATGAACTTTGCTCCACTTCTCTGCTGAGGATCACAATGGGGTTGTGAACTTTGCTCCAGTTACCAGGAGGATATGAAGTAATATCCAAGAGGACTCTGGGTGGGAAAAGGACTACTGGGTATGCTGAGTCAGGGTGGCTGATGTAATCTTTACAGGATGTTGCATAGGGAGGGGGTTGGTATTTAAGGATTGTGGTGGAGGGGCTCAGGTGTCTTAGCTTTACAAGTTTGCTGTACTACAATAAATCACCATTGGAAGATGGAGGACTTTTGGCGTGTCTTTTCTGGTCGAATTGGAGTTCCTGACAGAAGCTAAGACCCCTGAAACTTTCCCAGGCTATGGAGAGGTTTTTGCATGAAGCGGAAGAATACCCGGAGAGCTGGGATTTCACTACGGATGCAGCCCAGCAGGCCCAGGATGGGGAGTGGAATACCATGGATGAGGTTGGTCTCCCTGATCGGATTGGAGACCCAACAGGGGCGTGGGGCGGCTCCTTTCCAGAGAGAAGTGATTTCTGCGGAGACCCAGCGATGGCATGGGGTGGCTCCGTTCCGGAAAGAAATACTCTCTGTTTTGGTGCTGGAGATGGAAGTTGGATGTTCCCATCCCAGCGTGTCGGTGGAGCGGGGCTCGGCAGCAGCGGCGGTGCGCAGTAAGTCTAGAGATGCGGCGTATGGGAGTGAGACCACGGAGCCATGCTCTCCCACGGAAGTGGAGGTGTTGAAGGCCCAAATGGAGGCTATGGAGAAGACGCTCCAGAGGGTGTCACAGCGGTTGGCGAAGAACCCTAGCCAAGACTCCATGTGGGGCCCGGTCGGCGGAGGTGATTTTACCCGCTATTCTTGGATGGACGAGGAGAGGGTTGAAACCTGCCCTAGATCTCTTGCGGGAGTGTGGGGGGTGGACGCCCGGACTAGAGGCCAGAAGGGAGCGGTTGGAGGAACCCGGCCTAAAGTGACGAGTGAGGGGATTCCAGTCCAACCCAAAGCTGCAGGGCTAGGCCGAGGTATTCAGTTGCTGAGGAGGAATGGCGGAAGTGGTCATGTTCCTGTCCCAGCCCCAGCTGGTGCGGAAAGAAGACCCTTGTATGGTGAGAGAGCGGCCCGGAAAGAACCACTTTGGGTGGAATTCGATGGCGAGGCTTGCAAAGTGGCCTTCTTTGTGGCGGCTGTGGGGGGACCATATGGAGGACTACGGCCACCTGTACCCCAGTGAAGGCAGTAGGGTGCGAGCTGTTGGTGCGGTGTTAAAGGGAAGAGCGGCGGACTGGTACGTCCAGTGCCATGACCGCGAGATCCGTGTTTGGGTGATCTACGAGAATTCCTTCGAGCGGTGAGAACTCGTTTCCGTGATCCGTTGGAAAGAGTAAAGGCGAAGGAAGCGTTGAGGTGCTTGAAGCAAGGCAGCAAGTCGGTGACGGAGTATGCGGAGGAGTTCATGTGCCTGGCGGGGAAGGTGGTGGAGTGGTCACAGGCAACTCTTTTGGAACTGTTCAAAGAGGGATTGCGGCGTGAACTACTGGAATGGTGTTTGCATCGTGGAGACCCAGTTAATGTTGATGGATGGATTCAGTTGGCTGGTGCTGTCGAAGGAATCCTGGCTCAGGTCCAGTGACGGAAGTCTACTTCTGGACCTTTGCGGAAACCACGGCCTACGCTGAGGCGGCCGGCTGGGAGTGAGCCAACTGAGAGGAACGGGCCCTGGTGGCAAGTTCAAGGGGAAAGGCTTGTGCTACATTTGTTCTCAGTCTGGACATTTCGCAATTCAGTGTCCACAAAGAAGAGGCCCTGATGGCAGACCTGTGGCGGTGGCTAGAGGGGCTTTAGGAGAGAAGGTCGAGGAGAAGGAAGGGGTGAGCGAGAAAGCCCCAAGTATTATGTGTGATATTGAGTTAGAGAAGAGGGGACAATACCAATTACATCAAGCATTAATTGACTGTGGGTGTTCTGAAAATATTATATGTCCCACATTAGTTAAGAATCTAGAATGTGAAACTCAGGAGTTACCGATTCCGGTGCATTTTGCTCAATTAGATGGTACTTTTGGGGGGGGCTTTTCCCTTAGGGACCAAATGTTTAAAGGGTAAGGTTGACAATTGGGAGGGAACACTGGATTGTGTAGTGGCCCCAATTAAGGAACATGAGATAATTTTAGGATTGCCATGGTTACAGCAGGCCGACCCAATTATTGACTGGAAAGCAGGTACCCTAAAGTGTCGGCCGGAATTGGATGTGAATGTGAGCATGACTGAGGGGGAAGGGGAAAAGGAAGAGCCGCTGATTCCGGAAGAGTATGCTGATTTAAGGGATGTATTTAATCCGGTATTAGCAGATAGTCTTCCCCAGTCAGGAGGGTACAATGTAAGGTGGAATTAAAGGAAGGAGCTGTATTGCCCAAGCCCAAAATATACCCTATGACAGAGAAAGAGAAGCTAGCGTTAAGAGAACAAATCGATGACTATTTGAGGAAGGGATTTATCCAAAGGTCTGAGTCCCCTATAGCCGCTCCAGTCCTGTTTAAAAAGTTATTTAGGATCAGGCCAAGTTACTACCTGGAAAGTAGACTAAATAAGAAAGACCAGTAATTGTGGTTGCTGTTTTGGAGGAAAACAATGGAAAACCTTCCCTGAATAAATCATGCCAAGAAACCAGTATGTTAAGCTTTAAGAGTTGGCTTGAAGGCACAGCAAGAAGAGGTGAGTCCTCTAGGATCCATACATACAGTGTTCTTGTAGAAGTTGTTTATAAAGAAGGAATGTTGGGCAAGCTAGGGAAAACATAATAAACAATCAAATAGCTCTGCATCTTCCAGTTCTATATTGTGTCTCGTGTCATTTTGCCTGGCGAAGTAAGGTGGTAATATGAGGTTAATATTTTCAATAATTTAATACCTAATAGACACAAGTTTCAAATGGCCACCAACAGTTCATCAAAATTACTTACAAATTAAATAGAGTGTACTATGAATTAATGTCTGCAATGCCATCTTTCTTTCAGTAAGTGATTTAATATCATCACTATGAGAAATAGATTTTACTTGTAATCTACAGACCTATTTTCTTTGAAGCATTGTTATTTATAATCACTTCCTAATTTAAGTATCTTTTTGAAAGTCCCTTATTATTTGATTACTATTAGCTTCTCTAAAAATTCTTCCCTATGGAATGTTGTATAAATATATTTTAATTTAACAAACACATATTACACTTCTTCCTGTCTATGTTGCCACTGTTCAAGATTTGCTTATACTGTAGCACCATATATTATTTTCAGTTGCATACACAAGAAATGAAACCCATGTACATATATTCAATCAAAGTGCTTTAAAATAAACACAGTAAAAGTAGGACAGAAATAGACACCCCAGGTATTATCAGATCTTGATTCTCCAAGTAGGAATCTGTAAGCTTGTAATTGATTTACACTTTTGAACAAAATAACTGAAAAACAGAAAACAGGCTTCATGTCTTTCAGTGTAAGACCCACCTCTTCAAGCTGGCTTTCGACTGCTGAATTTTAACCTTACTTAGCCTAGTTTAATTTTAGCTAATTCTTATTACTGATGTTTGATCCTGTTTATGTTTTATGTGATTAGTGAGCCGCTCCGAGCCCTTGGGGAGTGGCGGCATACAAAAACAAATAATAAATAATCAATTACATAGAACATACACTATAAGATGCAATATAAAATTACAGTAAAATAAAACCATTTCAGATGCAGGACAATAAGTGGGCCGCATGTACAGATTAAAATAGAAAGATAAAAACAGGGCGGTGAGATAGCTGTGAGGCAAATTATTTGTGAGGGAGAAAGCTCTTTCAAAGGGAGGTCATATAAAGGAAAGAACATTCATATAAAGGGGGAGGGTGTAGACTCAAAGCAGATATTGAGGTTGAATGCTGGCATAAGATTATATGATTAATCTTCGAAGGCACAGCGGAACAGCCAGGTCTTGAGATTCTTCTTGAAACTCTCTAGAGTAGGGGCTAGTAGGAAAGCTAGTAAACCCCATGAAAGAACTGCAGGCAGTGATTTTAGAAACTGTTTTGGTGGCCTTGTGAAGTAACCATAGAATCATAGAGTTGAAAGAGACGACAATGGCCATCCAATCCTATTATTATTATTATTATCTTTTATCCCACCTTTCTCTCATGAATGGGACTCAAATTCAACCCCTGCTATGCAGGAAAAACTTATGCTTGTACTACACAAGGGGGGATGTTTAGTTTTTCAGGAATCTTCCTCACAAGCACTCTTTAAGTTTATTCATATGAGTAGATGTGCAGGATCACTTTGCATTGTCATAGAACATATGACTGATGTGCTCAGTAGTGGGATCATAGGAATTGCTAGTTCTCTGACACTGCATGATTTCATTGAAACTCTTTTATATTAGGCATTATTGGACCATGAGAATCAGTTGAAGTGCTAGGGATCCCTAAACAGCTATTCCGATTGATGTTATTCCAGCAGTGTGAGATTGAGGCTCTGTGACCATGGCCTTCAGAATACTTCTTATTCTTCACAAGGAGGTGAGGGAGCACCACTGTTACTTTTCTGTAACGTTGCTGAATTCCCATCTTTGGCCTGTTGATGCACGGCTAACACACATTTCTGAGCCAAAGGAAAGGTTTTTATTAGAGAAATGAGGGGGAATCTTTCTGCTCAAGTCATCTGCAGCTCATAACACTATCTGTAGTATGTATATATATTATTGTGTGTGTACGTGCGCACGTTCCCCATAGGGAACTGTTTTCGGTGGAAGCCACGGTGTATTGTTAGTCTGTGGTAATAAAAAAGTTTAAGAGTTCACATACTGTTTTTCCTCTAATTGCATCATGAAATGGAACAGAATTAATTATTGTCCAGACAGAATTTTGCAATGTTCATGCGTCTGGATAAATTGGCAGACGGGTATGTCCAGACATACTTCATCAAGATGATTTTGATGTATGCAGCAAACTGTGACAGCAACACTGCACATGGCTGGGTTTCTAGGCATCAAAATTTACTGAAGCTATGCACAGCTGCACATCCATTTACAGGAATCAGTGGCATGAATTTAGAAATGTCTCCAGTTCACTATGGATTGTCCACAAACATCTGGAATTTTGCATAAACAGCCCCTGGTTGACCTGGGAAAGCATTTAATCAAAATCTAATTAATTCATTGTTGGCAGGTTGGTCCCCCACTCCCTCTTGTGTCAGCAGCAGGTAGATCTACTTACTACATTTTAAGAATGCTGAAGAAATACTTACTCTCTATGTTTTTTATAGTCAGATGTTTTTAAAGGAAGGACTGTGAATCTCATTTTGAAGAATTTAGTTAAAATATGTCTAATCAGAGTTGATGAATACTCCAAAGAAAGTAGGCATCATATGAAATCTTTTCACAATTTTCTCTCATTCTGGGATAAGTTTTATCACATTTACTGTTTTGCACAGATTGTTTATTTAAATTATTTCTATGCTTTTCCCCAGCTCCAGAGGCAATAAGCAAATTAAAACTATTTAGAACAATGCAAATATAAAAACGTGACCAGCAGCATTTCCATCTTGTCTGGATTAAGCTCCAGTCCTTTCACCCTCATTCAGTTCTTTACTAAATCCAGAGAACTGTTCAGTACTATCACAACCTCCTTGTCACAAACTGTAAAGGAAGAAGGGAGGGAGGGAAGGAGGGAGAGGGAGAGATGGGTATCATTAACATACTAATGACATCCAACCTAAAGCTCTGGGTGACCACTCTCAGCACCTACATGTAGATGTCGAAAAGCATAGGGGACTGTATTGACCACATGAAACCCCACATTATAATAGCCAAAATGATTTAGTGAGACAGATACCTCCCTCCTCCATTACTCCTCTCTCCTCCCCCCCCCCCCCCACAAATATAAATATCATGCTCATTTGGCCTCTCCCTGTTACCACTTTGTGAAAACCAAACTGAAAAAGGCTGTCCTGAATCCTAATTTCCAGACTATGATTTGCCATCTTGTTTGACTAAAATTACAGCAGGGAGATTGTTGATGTGTTTACTCCTGAGACAAGAATGTATATGCCCAGGACCTGTGAGTAGTTAAACATGCTAACATCTGTCTCATTTATAGACAGGCAGTCATAAATCCTTCCTATACTCTGCATTTTGACAGACTAGTGGGAGTATTCCTCTATTGAAAATGTCAGCATGGGAAGTAGAAACCTGTCACAGAACAGTATTAAAGAGTTTCAGTTTTGTTTTGTTTTCTTTAAAAATATCTTACTAATACTGTTTTAAAAAACAACATATTTGACATTTACACCACATATCATGCCACATATTCTAACAACACAAATGCACATGCACACACACACAAAGCCATATAAAACATATAAAATTGGTTTTCCACTTCCTTATTGCTGAAAGTGTATTATGAAATTATATTTTTATTTTCTATAAAGACTATACCAAAATTATTAATTCAGAGAAATTCAGGTGTAATTTTGGGCTGAAGTCTTGGAAAAATGTTGGGCAGATTGATATACTGATTTTAGTATCTCTATTTTCTCCAAATTAAAATTGTTTTCTCCTGTTTCTGCATCAATTTGTCAAGTCTGTAAATTCAATTGTTTACAAGGTCTGCATGGATATATTTACTCATTTTTTCCGCATGTTTTAATGATACATTATTTTTGCATGAAGCGGAGCCTCATTATATGCATTTTTGCAAGATGGGAGAAAAGGTGTAATCTGGAAAAAGCTGAGGGGAAAAAGAACATTTATGGACCACGAATCCCCATGCTAACTAGGGATTCTGGGAGCTGTAGTATAATAAGGTCATTTTTTCTAAACTCCATCAGGGGTACTCCTTTCCCCCCTCATTCTGAATCAGGCAATCTGTAACATATTTCAGGCAGTGGGGCTCAGCGAGGGAGCAATGCAGAACCCATTAATAAATCAGTTTAGTTTCACCACCTCAAGTCTGGAGGCTTACCTCATAGCCAACCAATCTTGAGTTACAATCTCTCTTGGTCTCATCTGGTTCCAGTATTGTATAAGACAAATTTATCCTTAAAATCTCTGTTGCGTATATTTCTTCTTCTCAAACCTATATATAACATAAAGTGTATCCATTGACATAATACACTGGGTTTTCTACTTCCAGTTCTCTTAACAATGGAAACTGAGCTGTTCTCTGCACTTTTGCCAACAGAATCCAAGCTGTTGTGGATATATAGGTCAATATCACCATATGGCAGTTTGTTATTTTCCTTCAAACATGCCTCTAATACAGTATTTGGGGCGGGGGGAGAGACAATTTGATTAAACATGTTATCTGATATTTCCTCTTGGATCTGTCTCTCCAAATGCCATCCCAGGTAGATACAATGGTCAGAAGTGATACTACCAGCTTAAGCTGATACACCAGCTGTGGCCCTTGAATTCAGTAGCTGAGAATTCAAAAGGCACCACCCTAAACTACATTTCCCAGAATTCTGCAGGTGGCATTAATGTGGGGCTGCCTACTTTAAAGCCCTGGTTAAATATTGTCCTTACAAATATTTATCTGACTTGGCTTTTTACTAGAGTGTTCGATTTGTAATCTGATTTTAATATTTGT
This sequence comes from Anolis apletophallus, assembly GCA_030556195.1. Classification (NCBI taxonomy): domain Eukaryota; kingdom Metazoa; phylum Chordata; class Lepidosauria; order Squamata; family Anolidae; genus Anolis; species Anolis apletophallus. Next base: position 42,807,106 of record JARBWK010000001.1, on the reverse strand, counting down.
AGTCTAATGTTTCCTATTTCCTGTTTTTTTATGTAAAGTGCTCAGAGCATCCTGGATGGAGGGCGATTAACAAATAATAAAGCGATAATGATCTAATTAATACCAATATTGCAAATTTTGTCTGACAGCAACTCTCCAGGGTTTTGCGCAGGGGTTTCTTTCCCCCTAGTCCTACATGAAAATCCCTGGTGGTCTCCCATCTAACTAATGCCAATCCTGATTGGCAGCTGAAATAAGACATCATCAGGTGTATTCAGGGTATCATCTTAGTTCCTTTAAGAGTTCAGCAGATAAGAAATTGAGGAAGCTCTGTTGAAAGAGTGCCTGCTTTCTAGAATGATTTAGATGACTGTGAGAAACAGCTCGATTGGCAGGTGCTCCTTGTTTAGAATTCATTTTGACCTACCAAGTTCTGTGGGTTTTGAAATCACTGGAACTTATTTTAGCATTTCCTACTTAAATTGCATTGTGTAAGGTGATTAGAAGGTGATGTTGATTATGGTTTAGGTTAAACTGAGCTTTACTCAAGTTCTTTGTTAACTCTAGCTGTTTGTTTATAACACTTTATTATACGTAGTAACACATTTTTAAAGTCACTCTCATTTTATAATGTGTCAGATTTAGAACCCACTAAACATATCTTGGGCTCCCTTATACATATTTTGTGATACATTTGTCTCCAAGATATCCTGAGAGCCTTTACCATAGAAGGTGAAGTGGAATTGTTAACATTTCTATTTAACAGTAGGTTGGTTTCAGTGATATGCCAGATGTTATTTGACTTTGAGGGATACTTGCCCTCTTCCCTTGTTTCACATTGTCTCTCTGATTGAAATCCAAGTGTGCATATTAATTAATTTGTGATAAGCTTTATGTGAATCTAGTTGTATGGTCTCCCCATTTTCTGTAGTTATAAACTTAATGACATCAAACATATGTGATTTATGTTTAAAATTATCTTATACATGCGATCTTGTAGGAGACTTTTTTACATATCTTTTCTGGAATATAAGAAATGCATGTATAGTACACACACCTGTCGTGATTTAAAATATGTGACAGTTGGTCACAAACTTTTCAAAATTTAGATTTGTTTAGAGGAACTATTCATGGGAATTTTTTTGTTGTTTCGAAGGACCATGTGATACTGTGGGAGGTAGACTAAATTGAATATACTGTATTATTTGAACATACTTCTCTTAACATATCTCTAATACTAAGTTGCGAGTTCTTAGATTTTACATTGCGCTGAAAAAGAATTGGGAAGTACTATCAATGAGATGCCTTTTTTACTTTTTGCATTCCACTACATATTTGGAGATTAAATGCAATACTTGGCTCTACTTCTTGGAGACAGTAATATCTATGACAGATACTTAATTGCTACATGCATTTGGACAATTCCTTGGCAATTATGTTTCAGGTTCCTGTCATGGTACCTGTTTGTCCACAGGCATTGTTTACTTTAAATATCAATAGAAAACCTGATAACAATTGCAGGAATGTCAGTGAAACAAATTGCACACTTCCACAAATGTCTTATTAAAGGAATGGAAAAAGAAAGCCTCTAATTTTATTGTTGCCGAGAAATTTCTCAGGGGAGGACAGAACTAAAAAAAACCTTTAAAGAAGTCAAATATACTTCTACATTTTCCAATTCTGCCAGACATAGTTATTATTAGTTATCTAGTGACATCAATATACGTGGTGCTATAAAACAACCAAAAACACTGGGTTCTGCCAAAGGCGTAGAATCTAAAATATATGCATATAATACATAATTATATAATATAATTATATAATTTGGCTTTGTTTTTAAAATTCCCCTGCTGCAGTGTCCATGTGTGGATCACCGGAGCACCCATCCCTTAATTCAATCAATCAATTGCCTTTATTTCAGTTAACAAACCTTAGGCAGATACAGAAAAATATAATACAGATAAAAGTCACATATAAAACACAATACATGTTATCAAATGTACACATATTAAGATAGCTGGCCTTAAATTTTATATCTCTTAGAAGCTAAAAATACGCATCTAGGGCTGTGTAGTTTTCTACTATTTAGTGTACTACAGTTATAATCACACACATACTGTAGTTAAATTTCTCAGTTTCTCTTTGGTTACTTTTCTTTAGATAAAATGCTCTTTCGGGTGTTTGAGGCATGAGCAAAAATTTTTGCTATCTCCTCTGTAACTTTTTTATTTGAGTCCCCCAAAAGATACTTTAAGTACCATTGTAAAGATCTTCCTGGCCAATGACAGATAAGAGGCATTATTGCCTTCCTTCTTTCATCCCTATAAAAGGAACATTCCAACATAACATGCAGTAGAGACTCTACTACGCCTGCCCCACACGGGCAAAGCCGATCATTGTAATCTTTATGTTGAAAACGTCCTTCTAGGATAGCTGAGGGAATAACATTGAATCGGGCTTTGCTAAACACCTGTCGATATTTAGGGATATTTAAGTTTTCTAGGTATTTAGCTCCACTTAGTGGTCTAAACTCCAGGCCCAGGTTTATAGGGGAACAAGTACTACATGCTGCAGTTGTAGACTTTTGCATATCGATGTCAATTATTCGTTGTTTCAGAATTTGTATTGCCCTACTTGAGTCTAGGGAGAGTAATAGGTCTTGTGAGAGCCCCAGTTTGAATAGTTTCCCTTAATTAATTTCTCCATGCAATGTGGTTTGTGTCATGCTCACTGATTCTCTCTCTGGGGCCTAATTTGGAGTATCCCTTGATTTTGCTTATTCTGGTTTAAGTCCTCTAAAGTTCATTCCTGTTTGTGCCATGCATTATTTGAACACTGCTTTTTTGAGATGCCTTCAAGCCACATTAAGTGGTTAGTATAGATGTGCCTCTGGAAGGGATTGGCAACTGACCAGCCAAAAAATGTAATCTTAGCACCTGGATATTGAATGCATTGTGAAATGAGGATGATATTTAAAAGCACTTGAATGGTTATAAATAACTTTATATTCCTCATCAGGTATACATTTTAAATTTAAGTAGCAAAACTGAAATGAATGGAAGATAGTTTAGGATCTATGTAAGGAATGTTCTTAGCAGAAATAAACTATAGACTTGACATCAAGGTCTTGTTGCACATGGTTATAAGAGCTGCTCTAAAAGCAGATAATGTCAAATGGTGAGGATTTTTGTTGTCTCTTTCCAAATTATGTACCCAGGAGACTTTAGTTCCATGTAGATCAGGCATAATTTGGTCTTTCTGAAAACAATATAATCCACAAAACATAGTGCTTGAATTGGTCATGGGAGATCTCTGTTTATGTTCTGGTTTGGGAATTTGCTATATTGGAAGGAATAAGATAAACCATATTCACATATGTCATCTTTCTTCTGCCAGCATTTTGCAATGTTCATGTGGAATCAACTATTTTTTTTTCTTATTGTTTGTTTCAGAATCCTTTAGCCATTTCTCAGAATTCCATTCATTAGTCTACATTGACTTATTGGTATAAATGCTGAATGGGGAGTCATGACATAGATAAATCCAATTGATTGAATGGGTTACTGTAATTAGAATTAACAATAGGATTGTTGTCACAGAGTAAATATGACTCCATAAAGTGAAGTATAGATTAGACTTTCTTTCTAAGAAAGATCTTTACAGTTGGTCCCAGAAAATAGGCCTACTTTTGATAGAACCTTAATTGCACATGTGAGCACTCACAATTAAAAAGCTTTCTTCCCTACCTAGACTAGTTTTACATCTGATGCTTAGAACACCTTCAAAGAATGTGCCTCTACCTTCCCTCAATAGCACTTAAAACAGTAGCAGCAGCACAGGGCATAGGAAATGCTCCAGAGGAAGGAATGGTCAACCCACCTTTGAGTATTCCTTCCCCAAGAAAACCCTGTGGAATTCAAGGGGTCATCATAAGTCTTGAAGATACATATATCCAGAGTGTAGAAAATGTGTTTTCTTCCTCCATCTTTGTTATATATCTTATGAGAGGCTTTATTCCTGAAGTGCTTACGGCAACAGAACAAAGAGTGGGAACTCCTCATCCCTTTCTAGGTATAAGAATAATATTGCCTGTGTAATACTTTGTTTTCTAACAAATTAAAGAATTGTATCACTAGCAGGCGTGATTCCCCTCATCTTATTATAGCAAAAAAAATCTGCTTTTTGCCTACAAACTAGAATTGTCTTTCTGTTCAAAAGCCTGGAGATGAGATTCAGTCATGTCCTGATTCGCTTGGAGGGGCTCATGTAGTTCCTGGAGGATTCTGTGGCTGGGAAATGAAGTTTGCAATCCCAGCCTAATGTGAGGGACAATGGATATAATTTGGGTAATAGCTCCACAGGGCAACAAAGTGTTGAATAATGTAATTCTTATTTTGCTCCAAGGTTTTATCATGAAGTCAATTAGCTATGGTCCTCTGTTAAAGAAAGAAGAAGTTAAGATTTACTTATCCTCATGGTTCTCAGAGGATTTCTCATATAATGAAACCCCAACAAAATTTTTTTTGGCCAGATTACTTCCATCTCTTCTGGTGGGCAGGTAAAACTGTGTTATATCGATAGGATTTTCATTTCTAAAATTAGGAGTGGTTGCTCTAGCTGTTTTGAATAACATGATATCAATGTTTACAGGTATTTGTGGTTATTAATTATCTGACAGTAGCTTACTATCTTGTTTTCCATTTTTTTCTCCCCAGATCCTGCTATTGTGAATGGAGTCTATTGGTCAGAATCATTAAACAAGGTGTTTGTTGACAATTTTGACCATGACCCTTCGCTTATATGGCAATATTTTGGAAGTGCAAAGGGCTTCTTTAGGCAATATCCAGGTAAGAAGAAATTGTTGTTTGCACTGATGATATTGAGCTTGAATCCTCTCCTAGTCTTCTCTTACCCTCCACTCCATAACAGCCTGCCCAATTCTGTATTAATGTCTTTGCAGCTATTTCAGTTCAGAAATAGTGATAAACCTGAAGATGATGTGTGGAGTGCACAGAGCTAAAGCATATTCCTGCTGCGTTAAAAATGCTGCTTTTGAAAAGAAAAGGCAGAAACATGCCTGTCAAGTGGAAAATTATAGTTTCAATGTCACTGTCTGGATTCTCTCCCTTTCTCTTTATCTCACACTTGCACTGAGAAAGGAAAGACCCTGACCCTTTACCATTAGGGTTGGGTTTTTTTTTACATCTTTGAGTCTTCACCTCCAAGATGTCAGATTCTACAACACATCTGGATTAAAATGTAAAGAATATGCATACAGTTTCTTGTTCTTGATGAAAAACTGTGTCATGGCACAGTAAAGTGCCTATTTATTTATTTGCTATATTTCTATCTCACTCTCTCACCCCGGACGGGACTCAGGTCACCTTACAGTTTAGCAAATTTCCATTCCACATAGCAAATACAAATATATAAATAGAACACATTAAGCAATAAAAACAGATAAAAACATATAAATACAGTTAAACTATTGAAACATAGCCTAGCCCCATAGGTGTCATACGTGCTGCTACATTTATGTTGGTTCCGTATTGCACTACTCCTCAAATGACTAGCTCCATAGCTAGGTCTTAACTTTTTTCCTGAAAACCAAGAGGGAGGGGGTTCATATAATATCACTGGGGAAGGACTTCCTTAGCCAAGGGGCCACCACTAAGAAGGCCCTGTCTCTCATCCCCACCAATCACACCTGCGAAGGAGGTGGGACCAAGAGCAGGGTCTTCCCAGAATATCTTAACCTCCGAGGTGGTTCATGAAAGGAGATACATTCTGATAGGTAAGCTGGGCCAGAGCCATTTAGGGCTTTATAGCCTAAAGCCAGGACTTTGAATTGTGCTCAGTAGCAAACTGGCAGCCTGTGAAGCTGATGTAACAGGAGGGATGCCTGCTCTCTGTACGCCTTTCTAGTAAGAAGCTTGGCTGCCACCTGTTGGACTACTTGGGGCTTCCAAACAGTCTTCAAAGGCAGACACACATATTTGGTTATTATTTATTTTACTATATTTCTACCCCGCCCTTCTCACCCCCCACCCCAGCGGGGGGGCGGACGGACGACTCAGGGCAGCTTACAAGGCACAATTAGATGCCGGCAACAGTACACAATATAAAAACACTAATACAACAAGATTAAAACATCAGCGTTAAAACAATTATCAGCAATCAAATTAAATTAAAAATTCAATCTCTAACAAGTCCACATTCAATCAATGGCAGAAGCTGTATTTTCATGTCCGTCATCATATTAGTCCATTCCAAGTAAAGGCCTGGTCCCATAACCACGATTTTACTTTCTTCCTGAAAGCTAGGGGGGATGGGGTCGATCGTATTTTGCTTGGAATTGCATTCCACAGGCGGGGGGCCACAGCCGAGAAGGCCCTGTCTCTTGTCCCCACCAGCCGCAGATCTACATATACATAGATCTACATAGAGCATGGATCTACATATACATTTCAGTATATGGTCAGCTGATGCAAGATTTCCTTTTTCCCCAATTTGAACTTCTTTAGGGGGAAAACAGCATAAAATTTGGATGTTTTCTAAACTCTGCATATTTGTCCAGAAAATCATGTAGTTGCACAAAAGATTGGGAGTTGAGGGCAAACATCAAGATTCTTTTGTATGAGAATATGTCATAAAAATGTTGCAGAATGTAACAATTCATTGACAAACATGTAAAAAATATTTCTGTTGTTTTAATCTGCCTTGTGGAAAGGAAAATATAGATTCCTAATCTGGAGGGCTAACAATTAAGACTACTGAGATCTTGATATTGCTGAAAATAAAACCTTTGCAGCTGCAGGGAAATGCTTCTTATATAATATTTGCATGGGTTTAATTTACCTTGGAAAAGTTTATTCTAAGTTTAAATTGCTGAGATAATACTAGCTTTTGCACATATTCTAAGACTGTTCTAGGCAGCAAATCTTCTCAGTGAAAACAGCTGAAACCCTTAGGATATATTTCTAACTATAGAAACATTTCCTTTTTTAAGAGAGAGGAAGTTTTAATTTTACTTGGAAATTTAGAAAACATTACTCAAGGCTCCAATAGAGCTGACTTTGCAGCTGCAGTAATAAAAGTACATAACTAAAATAATATTAAAACCTAGTTTTAGGGTCGGTTTTACTGTTTTCTTGTTTTCTTACATGAAGTTAATATTGTCACACCATATCTGTTTTCAAATATTCAACTTACTAGCTCTTTTTCGTTGGTGTTTATTGCAAAGCACTGGGATTTTGCACCAGTAATGTGTTTATCTTGCAGCTATTTATACCTAACAGATCATTCCAACACAGTTCTAGACTACCTTGGTGTGAAAGTTGCTTTCTATAAATGGAATAGTTCACAGGAGAAATTATTTGTTGGTTTTTTTCTTCCATCCCAAAGCATTTCATCTGTTGTTCCTTCAGTAGCAACAGGCGGCTTCAGAAGAAAGGGAGAGAGCCAACCTTTGATCCTGCCTCTTCTTCCAGCAGAAGAGTCTTGCCCTTAGACTTAGCCTTGCCCATCAGAGGCTAAACTGAACTTCCTGCCTTCTTCTTCCAGTATTTTGGATGAAAGAAAGCACCAAAAAGTTAGGATCATGTTAGAGTAAGACATGCTATTTTCAGTCAAGATGTTTATAAGCTATAAAGAATTGATTTCCTTACATGCAGTAATACCTAATTTGAATAAATTTTCTCCACTGTGTAAGGCATTGTTTCTTTTCCTGTATTCATACCTCTGAAAGTGTTTTGGGAACCAATTATGTGTAGAAATATGGGTCTTTTTCTTGCAAATCATCATTTTTGTGTCACTTCACACACAAAAAGGCTTTGCATGCAATGTACTGTTTCTGGAAATACGTTTTTTCCATGTCAGGAGCTACTTGACAAACTGCAAGTCACTTCTGGTGTGAGAGAATTGGCCGTCTGCAAGGACATTGCCCAGGGGATGCCTTGATGTTTGATGTTTTTTTACCATCCTTGTGGGAGTCTTCTCTCATGTCCCCACATGGGAAGCTGGAGCTGACATAGGGGGCTCAACCTGCTCTCTCCAGATTTGAACCACTGACCTGTCAGCCAGCAGTCCTGTTGGCACAAGGGTTTAACCTATTGCACCACTAGGGGCTCCTGGAAATATGGTTTATTGCATGAATAAACATGGTTTTGCACAAAAGCAGGATTTTCATGCAAACACTAATTCACAGCAAAATTGTGCAAGAAAATTGTGCAACAACAACAAACTCCATGTGCTTCTTTAGAGAATAATTTCCTCTAATACTGTTGTATTACATTTCATATTTTAAAAACTGTTTGTGCTGCCCAGAATGCTTTCTTTGAAGGTAGTTTAAATGTATATTAAACAAACAGACAAGAACAAACCTATGAGACAGTGTACATTTACTATGCCCACCTTTCATATTGTTATTTACATCCATGTTTTGTATTGCCTACTTACCTGCTCAGTGAATAATAATATTGGATTTCACTTTCAAATATTAAAACATGTCTATGAATTTGCTATAATGAAATATTTCCCACTTCCCCTTTAGGAATAAAATGGGAGCCAGATGAAAATGGAGTCATTGCATTTGACTGCAGAAATCGAAAGTGGTAGGTTATGGTCATCCACAAAGACTTTCAAAGAAAGTAAACAGTTTTATTCATATAATACCAATGTACATGTTTCTTCTGTTTGATCCAGGTACATTCAGGCAGCCACTTCTCCCAAAGATGTTGTTATTTTAGTTGATGTCAGTGGGAGCATGAAAGGACTCCGCCTGACAATTGCAAAGCAGACCGTGTCATCCATTTTGGACACTCTTGGGGATGATGATTTTTTTAACATAATTGCTGTGAGTTATTAAATTTCTAGTCTTTTCTCTCTTTTGGGGAGGAAGCATGATCTTCTCTTTGATTCCTCTATAGTGGTGCATGCTTGCAATAAATTATTCAAAGCACAATTGGAGAAAAATGTGGTTCTACACTTAGACAGAAAAAAATGAAATGCACAAATATAGGATAGGTGATATCTGGCTTGAAAACAGTACCTATGAAAAAGATTTAGGAGTCTTACAGCAGATCACAGTAAACAAGTGTGATGTGACAGCTAAAAAGCAATGTGATTCTAGAATGTATCAGTACGAATATAGTGTCTACTTGATAAAGAGAAGTAACATTCCCACTTTAGTCTACTTTCATCAAACCTCGCCTGGAATACTTTGTCGTTTTTTGGACACTACGATTCAAGAAGGATATTAACAAGTTGGAACATGTCCAGAGAAGGTTGATCAAAATAATAAAAGGTTTGGAAGCCAAGTCCTATGAGCTTAGCTTAGAGAGCCGAGTATATTTAGCTTGGAGAAAAGAAGACAGAGAGGCACATGATATCCATGTTTAAATATTTGAAAGGATGTCATATTGAGAAAGTAGTAAGTTTGTTTTCTGTTGCTTTAGAGACTATGACACAGAGCAACGGATTCAAATTTCAGGAAAAAAGATTCCATCTAAATATTAGGAAGAATAGTGGAATATGTGCCATGTGGTGTGGTAGAGTCTCCTTCTCTGGAGGTTTTTAAATGGAGGCTGAGTGGTGATCTGTTATGGGACTACCTTAATTGTATTTTCCTTCATGACAGGGGGTTGGACTGGATGGCCCTTGTGGTTTCTTCTAACTCTTATATTTTTATGATTCTATGGTTTCATTTTGTCCCATTGCTCAAACTCATGGATGGATATTGGGGATCAAACTCCACACCCCTCTCATCATACATTTTATTTTGGAAGTCAAATGAAGACCAAAAAGAATTTTTGCAAATTTTGTGAGGAAGCCCTGAGTCATACGAGTCAATTCTTTTATGTTCTGCTATGGTACAACCCAGGTGTAGCTTTGGTATCTCAGTCAGAGTTAGAACAAAGGGACTGACACCAGTAACAAGATGGTGTTATTCTTTTCCATGCTGTTGGAGGTATGACGCTACCTTTGCTTGGGACAAAGTAAGCCCTGATAATATTGTTTGAAGTCTATGTAATTGGGTAAATGTTCAGTGATCTGTACCAGCAAATCTGTATCCTGATTTATGTAAAGATTTGTATGGTCACTTTTGAGTCAGAGGGTAGAGGTCAGAGATTTCTGAATTCCTGCCTCTTTTTTTAAAAAAAAACCCTTTCTCACTTAGTTTCTTAAGTGCTTCTTGATTACTTTGGGAGATTGTAGCAACTATTTATACATTTTTATATGTGAAAATTTAGTGGGGATTTACAATCATGCCCCAAATAACAACATATTAGTTCAAGAGTCTTCAGATTTATGACAAATCCTTGACTCTCTCTCTCTCTCTCTCTCTCTCTCTCTCTCTCTCTCTCTCTCTCTCTCTCTCTCTCTCTCTCTCTCATTCTCCCACATTTTTTAAAAAAATCTCCCTAATCCAGTGTCCCACAAACTGCTGCCTTCTTCAACACATCTTCAACAAAGGGCATAGAATAAGTATAGGACTGAAATAAGTAAATACAGATGGATAAATTCATATGTACATAAATAATGTGCAAGAAAGCACTGAGTTATGAGCATATTTTACTGTCCATGTCAACCTAGTTTCTTTATAAACGAGATGTTTTTAGGCTGTTGCATGTGCTTTAAATGCTTAAAACTAAGCTCAGTCACAAAAATCCTTCCAAGTGGTGTACTTTATTTCATAGAATCTTTCACTAATATTGTATTAAAACATAGCAAACATTTATCTGGAGTATCTTTCTTATTAATTTATAATCACACACTACATTATGTTTAATAGAAACCTACACAATAAGGAAGTATAATTACTTTTTAATGGGAAGTAATAATAATTATTAAACTTTTTAATATTTATTTTTATCATTTTTAATATTTTGCATTAATATAATTACTCACCAGATTACTGTTTCCAGAAACTCACAGAATAGGAAAAAGCAGTTAAATTCTCTGTCAAGAAAGGTTTATTCTTTGATAAATTCAAATGCTGCGACAGTTTAGTGGGCTAAAAGTATCAACTAAGGGCTCTCTGATTTATCTTGGACTTCTAGGATGTGGAGATATGTTTTCATTGATCAATTGTTTGCTTGCTCTCTCCTTGCTAAATTGTCCACTAGAGTCCTGCAGATACAGGAATTAATATCACCTGATTTGCTTGGTCTTCTCACATAATTAGATTAGTAAGATGAGACTTTCAAAGTGGAAAGATTCCATTAGATATCACCTGCAATATTTAAATTGATTTCAGTTATTGGTTAATCAGGAGTGATCAGTAATCGCTATTAGTTATTGTAGTTTGCATCAATTTCTCTACATAGTCATGTATTTATCAGAATTTTAAAAAAGAAATCCTGTGTAAAATTATTGACAGGTCTGTGTAAGTACCGTACTTTGAGTCTCAGCAAAAAAGGAACCATCTCCTTCTCTGAGTAGAATGGCTAAAGAGAAGAGCTTAGTGTTTCCAGGGAGAACCTAAATGAAGGACCAACCCCCTCTACTCTTTCCTCTGTGGTGCCACTTCTGGCCTTTCTGATTATCTGGTTGAGGAACTGATGGTGGTAGGCAAGGGTGCTTTCACTTGACTTATCTGTGGATCATATCAAAATCTATAACATTGATCCAAAACCCTGACCTCAGCATATACTTGAGGTTGATTTGTACATGAGCATGTATAGTAAATAACTTCCTTATATAAAAGAATGTAACCACCAGTGGTTTTTTAGAGAGGAAGGCCAAGTTTCCATTTTAAAAATGTGGTTTTTCTCACAAGACATGTCTTTGTTTTCAAGTGGTATGTTAACAGGAAGCTTTCTGTTGTCCTATTTTCCTGTTCATTGTGTTGATTAATTTTGGGGGCAAAATTTCATGAAATACCAATCTTAAAAAAACAAAACAATTTGCAGGATATCACAGACATTCTCCAATCACACAATACCACGCATTTCCCACAATTTCATGTCTGTGCCCAGATACACTTAGCTTCTTGCTGTAGATCTTCTTTTAGAAACATTAACAACAGTTTCTATAACAACTCATTTTCTTTGTTGCAAAAGAAGTAAGAGATGACATATTCAAGCTGGTGTAATAATTGATTACAAGAAGCACAATTGTGATGTGTGCCTCAATCAGAATATTTAGGCCCCTTCCACACAGCCATATAACCCAGAATACCAAGGCAGGAAATCCAACAATATCAGCTTTGAACTGGAATATATGACAGTGTGGACTCAGATAACCCAGTTCAAAGCAGAAATTGTGAGATTTCCTGGCTTGATTATCTGGGTTATATACGATATTTTTCGCACCATAAGACGCAGTTTTTTTCCTCCCAAAGTAGGAGGAAAAATCAGCCGCGTCTTATGGAGCGAAGAGGGGGGGAGGCGATAGTAAGCCTTTCCCTTGGCCGCCTCCTCCTCAGTCCCGCCTCCTCCTCTGCCTCCTCCTCCGTCGCCGCCCGCTGCCGCCCGCCTCCGTTGCTGCCGCCTGCCTCCGTCGCCACCTACTACCTCTGCCTCCCTCCCTCGCCGCCGCCCGCCGCCGCCCGCCTCCGTCGCCGCCACCTACCTCTGCCTCCCTCCCTCGCCGCCGTCGCGCATGGGCATTAGGTCTCAATCTGACGCGTCTGACGTCTGACGCAGGCGCGCCTGGCGCGCTGACGCAGGCATGCCTGGCGCGCTCGGGACCTACTGCTCATGCGCGAATGGCAGCGGCGAGGGAGGGAGGCAAAGGTAGGCAGAGGCGACGGAGGCGGGCGGCGGCGGGTGGCGACGGAGGAGGAGGAGGAGGGACCGAGGAGGAGGCGGCCAAGGGAAAGGCTTAGGGATGGCGTAGGGCGCCGAGGAGGGTCCACCCTTCCAGGTGGGCAGGCCGCGCTTCAAGCAGGCAAGCGCCGGGGCCCACTTTTTGGCTCAAAATATTTTTTCCCAATTTTCCTCTTCTAAAATCTAGGTGCGTCTTATCAGCAGGTGCGTCTTATGGTGCGAAAAATACGGTAGCTTGTGTGGAAGGGCCCTTGGTTGCTCTGTCAGTGATAGGTAGTGTTCAAGTGCATAGTTCAACAAAAGAATATGTTGTTGGTTCAACACAAGAAGCCTTGCATTTAACCAGACCATTGGTCTATCTATATCAGTATTTTCTACAAGTGTGGACAACCTTTTATTCTGTTGAGGACCATATTCCCTCAGGAATAATTAAACAGAAAATGGGGGGGGGGGGAGAGATACAAAATACACTCTTATTAAAACTATTGTGAAAAAAATGGGTTTTTAAGCTTAGAACATGAGGCTTTTACATTAAAATGCAATAAAAATTAATAATAATAATAATAAAACTTTGTTTATACCCTTCCACCATCTCCCCAAAGGGACTTGGGCCGGTTTTAGGGTTCCCATATGTCCCTTATTCTAAGGGACATCCCTTATTTCGGCCCTAAAATTTGTGTCCCTTATTTTCAGGCCCTGTCCCTTATTTTTGACTAGCAGGACAGGACTGGGCGGGGTTGACCAGAGGAAGGTGCACGCTGTGATTTCCACGGCAATGCCTGCCCGGGGATTCCAACTCGCAGGGCAGCCTGCATGCCCATTGGAAGGAAGAGGTGATACAGGACTTTTTCAAAGTACAGTAGACTAATTAACTGTTACCCAAGGGGAATGCTGGATCATGTTGGATAAAGATAGTTTCTGGTTGCTTGAGAGTTACTCTTAAAATAGGCCTAGCTGTGCATCCCAATACTATACAATGCTGTGCATCCCAATACTATACTATACCATTAACTATTGACATAATAATCATGAAGATGTACTGTCTTATAAAATTTATTTTATTTTAATGTTTAGACAGTGCACTTTTAAAGTCAGCAAAGTCAAGTACTAAATACAGATGGAGAAAATAAGGTAGTTCTAATGTTTTTTCTGCATGACAAAGCATGCAGAAACATACCATGAACTGTTAAGAGGGTATAAGTCAGTTTCTTTTGTGAGTTTCAATCATTATCTTATTCTGTTAATAAAACTATTTCTACCTAATGTTTGAGTTTCAAGTTTTTCATGAAGTGTCCCTTATTTTTGTGAAAAATCCCGTAAATGTCCCTTATTTCTGATATCAAAAAATGGCAACCCTAGCCGGTTTACATGAGGCCAAGCTCGTCAAATACAAAATACAAATACAACATTGCATCAACAAAACAAGCAAGCAAAAACAATATAAATAATATAACTAAATATAAAACAATAACACAGATGAGATTTAAAAACACTATGATAGGGTCAAATGTAATAAATTATTTTTACAAAAAACAAACAATGGGTATGTCTAGACATGGGGTTTTTGGAGAGTGATATAGGGAGATTAATCCAACGGGTAGGTAAAGTGCTTCAGAGGACATATAGAGGAAGATTAGACAGAACAGACAATTATTTCCTTTATTCAGGGAAGGCACATTGGAACAGCCACTTTTTCAAGCTCCTCCTAAAGACTGCCAAAGTGGGGGCTTGTCTGATATCTTTAGGGAGTGAGTTCCAGAGTCAGAGGGCCACCATAGAGAAGGCCCTCTCCCTCGTCCCCACCCATTGTGCCTGTGAAAGGGTTGGGAGTGAGAGCAGGGCCTCTCTAGATGATCGAAGAGATTGTGTGGGTTCGTAAACAGAAATGTGGTCACGCACGTAGGCGGGTCCCAAACCATTCAGGGCTTTGTAGGTATGAATATGCACCTTGAATTCGAACTGGAAGATGGATGGCAGCCAATGGAGCTCCTTAAACAGGGGGATTGACCACTACCTGTACATCACCCCAGTTAGCAATCTGGCTGCCGCCCATTGGGCCAATTGAAACTTCTGAGCTGTCTTCAAGGACAGCCCCACATAGAGTGCATTGCAATAATCCATTCTGGAGGTGACTAAGGCGTGGACCACCACTGCCAGATCCAACTTCATGAGGTATAGTCGCAGCTGGTGCATGAGTTTTAATTGTGTGAAGGCCCTCCCAGCCACCGCCAATGCCTAGGCTTCAAGCATTAGCGATGAATCTAGGAGGACACCCAAGCTGCGGACCTGTGACTTCAGGGGGAGTGCAACCCCGTCGAGCACAGGTTGCCACCCTATACCCCGATCCGGGTTATGATCGACCTGGAGGACCTTTGTCTTGTCAGGATTGATCCTCAGCTTATTCATCCTCATCCAGACAGTCACAGTGGCCAGGCACTTGTCCAGCACTCGGGGGGCTACTTTGGAATTAGGTAGAAAGGAGTAGTAGAGTTGGGCGTCATCTGCGTAGAGATGGCATCCAACTCAAAAACTCCGGATGATCTCTCTCAGCGGTTTCATGTAGATGTTAAAAAGCATGGGGGACAAAATGGAACCTTGTGGGAGTCCACAGGAGGCAGGGGTCTGAGCAGGTGTCCCCCAGCTTCACCATCTGGGAATGACCCTCCAGGAAGGACTATTGTCCCCTAGACCCATCCCGGAGAGTTGTCCCAGAAGGAATCTCACAGCCATTGCACATTTTCTCAGCAAGATGTTCTCATATGTCAAGACCTTTCTTTTGATCAAGAATGAGAAAATTTACAAGTATTATTTACATTCCTATTTAAGCGAGGTTATGTCTCTGTCCTCAACAGAGTTTCCATTGAAGCTTCTGCATGCAAGGAAGGGCAACTTAATGAGACCCTCCTGCCACATTGTTATTTCAAGTCTCCAGTGGCAATACTGCCCACATAAAGATAGGAATATTATTCCCTGAATGGTGTGGTTTTTTAAAATATGTGGTCATCCTACTTTAGCAGAAAACAAAAAGCAAAAGCTATGCAAGCAAATAGAAGGATAAGACACTAGCCACAGCTAAATACAAAAATTGCATATAATTCGAATACCATACATAGGTTATAATGTTATACATTCATAGTACATACGTGCACCAAGGAGAATGGACCAGGTAAGCAGGGGAGATAATCCCAAGACTACAGGAACCAGGGGTAAATCCCCAGGACAACCTGTTCAGTGGGTGTATTCCACAATTGTGAGTCCCAAAGTAAAAAACTACCATAAACCTGTGAGTAAAAATACCTACTTACACTACAAGAGCTGCCATCCCCACAGATTAAAAAATAATTTGCCATACTCGCAATTCCTTAGAATTAAAAGAAATTTCTCTTCACCATATGATTTCCATAAAGATGCTGAAAGAATGACCTGTGATTTTCTAGAAAGAGGCTACCCTATTAATGTTATAACCTCAGCGAGAAAACGAGCAGAGAATGCACACAGAACCTCCTTATTATAGCCCAGGAACAACACTTCCCTTGCCAGACTGGTATGGCCTCTTACCCTGACTCCCCATTCTAATGATATAACCCGCATTATTCATTCCCATTGGCCCCTCATATCCCACATTGAAGGCTTGCAGGAACGCCCGATGGTGGCCTATAAACGAACTAATAACCTTAGAAATTATCTAATACATAACAACTTATCCTCCACTCCTGCACCCACTGCCCTCAGTCCTGGCTCTCAACCTTGTTTACATTGTTCAATTTGCAAAAACATTAGTACGGATAAACGTATCTATAGTCTCTCCAAAAACAGGTGGTTCCAGATAAGATGCTTTGGAACCTGTTCCTCTAAATTTTTAATTTATGGAATTTCCTGTGATTGTCTTATGGTTTATATTGGCCAGACGAAAAGAGAATTAAGATCGAGATTTATAGAACATCATTCTAAAATACACAGAAAATGTACTGACTCTGAATTTTATAAACATTGCCTAGATAAACAACATACTGCTGACTCTTTAAAAATCAGAGTTCTGGAGAAGATTACTCCTAAACCTCATACAGATGGTTCTTTGCAATTAAATCAAGCTGAATTAAAATGGCAAATTCTCCTGGATTCTGAGTGGTCACGTGGCCTAAATGACCCGGTTCATTCACACACCCTTCTAACATAATTATTTAAACCTCTCATTTAGTGTTTGATATTACCTACGGGTCACCCTACTTCATTGAAGCGGGGTTAGGCTGGTCAAACCGGTAAAATGGGTATGTATCCCTTGATATGTGATTATTACTTTTGTATGCTATGTTAGACACTTATGTATAGTAATGAATGTATGTTTTATGTATATTTCCAGTAAATATGGGATGCCTGTATTAGCATTAACGCCTTGAAAAAGCCAAGTGGCGAAACGGACTCTTAGCGGCCGATAAACACTGCGAATATTGATTCCGTCGGCGACTTTTCATCTATATCTACTATAGGAGACATCTATCACTCGTCTCCTGCGTCCTGGAATTTTTCCCTTTATACCTCCAATTTACCTCACCTTGGACAGCTTTTCCTGAACTCCCATCTTCTAATTTTACCTTTGGATTTACCTTTGAATTTCACCTTGGAACTTGGTCCTTTGCGTACTACAAGAACTCTTTTCTGGCCGCATTGGCTTTAACTTTGGGACTCACAATTGTGGAATACACCCACTGAACGGGTTGTCCTGGGGATTTACCCCTGGTTCCTGTAGTCTTGGGATTATCTCCCCTGCTTACCTGGTCCATTCTCCTTGGTGCACGTATGTACTATGAATGTATAACATTATAACCTATGTATGGTATTCGAATTATATGCAATTTTTGTATTTAGCTGTGGCTAGTGTCTTATCCTTCTATTGTCATCCTACTTTACCCTTCTATTCTCAGTACCCACATTTTGATCACTCAAGGGTGTGTATTTCAACTCCCAGAATCTCTAGCCAGCTTGGCCAACAGTCAGGAATTCTGGGAGTTCAAATCCAAAACAATGGAAAGGCAAAGGTTTGGGAACCACTACAGTAAAATATGAACTTATTTCAAATCTTTCTGTCTTCCTTTGCAATAGTTTTGATTATTTCCCCAAAGACCAAGCAGATTATGTCTATAATTCTCATTGAAAATAATAGGAATTATAGTCAGTGTACATTGTCATAATTAAAAATTTAATTAACTCTTAAAATATGTAACTGAGTACTGAAAACTATTTCAGTGATGTCTTATTTGTCTGATATATGCTGATTTCATTTCATCCTCTAATAAATCCTTTTCTAAATATATCCATGAATAAATTGCATACAAAAGTCCAATGCAGGACTTTTCAGAGTATAAACATAAAAAGATAATGTAAAAAATCATTTGTTACTTTCATGAGTAACTCATAGAAAAATCTATCTAAAATTGATGAACTAGATGATTAAATTACAAAAAGAACTGTTGAACAATGCCCTCAATTTTGTGTAGTTGCAATATAAGGTCAGATTATCAGTGCAAGAACAGAGATTAATGTAGAAAGATTTTCTCCCATTTTCCTTTGAAGTAACTTCTAAGTCAAGCATTAAATTAACAAGATTGCTCTAAAAACAAAGTGTTGACTCCAGTCTAGAGAAAAATGTAAGATTTACAGTAAATTAACTATGCACTGGGTCCTTTGTACCCGCTGGCTTTCGTTCCAAGATCCCCTAATGGATATCAAAATCCATGGATGCTCAAGCCCCATTATATCCAATAGTGTAGTAAAATGGCATCCCTTATATTAAATGATGAATAACCCAAAGTTTTAGTTTTAAGAACATTTTTGGCTATTTTTGAGATGTGGTTGGTTGAATCTGTAGATGCAGACTCTGTAGAGGGTCAACTGTACTCTGGCTGGGATAAAGTTTTTAAATACAGTTTAAATGTGTCAAATATATCATACCAATGTGGAAAATGTATAAGAACAAAAGCAAAAGAAACACACAGACAGACACACACACACAATAGCAATATTGTTTTATTATCTGGAAAAATAGGGGTAACATGGAGAAAAACTTCACATCCTCTGCCTTTGCTCAGTTTAGTGTGGTCTAAATAACAATGTAAACCTTACTCAAAGGTATACTGTGTCAAAGGTAGAAATGGCCTTTCAGCTGGAAGAACCTCTATTTCACCGGCTTATGTCAGAGATCTACTGGCTATGAGGTGGCAGCAGAAAGGGGGAAGAAAAGAGGCAAAGAGGGCGAGGAACTAAGTTGAAACAGATAGAAATGTCCTCCAGCCTAAGGCCAGAGCCAAAATGCTGGCAAATAATTAAATCAGAAGAAAGACAATCCTATTTAGTGTGAGAGAAGTTCATATTCAGCTCAACTTTAATTGGCTTATTTTGAGCTCAGCTGTTCTTGGCTTACTGGCTATTAATATCTTAACAACAAAAAAATTATGATTCTGTTCCATTATCTGTGCAGAGGCCACTAGGGACTGCTAGAGAGAAGGATGGGTTGTGGTGATGGGGGGTGTTGAAGCAGGAAAACAACGTTCCCAGTTTTTGCTAGTTATTCCCCCTTCCCATTTCCCATATCATAAACATACAGTAGGTGGTTTCCACGACAGGGACATGGGTTGGGAGAATAACAGGAAATCTCGGGGAAATGATTTTACTTCTTCAACCCATCCTCCACGCCCATAAAATGGACTATCCTTCTCTCTCTAATGCAATCTAGTGACCTCTGTCCAGAGGAGAAGTACCCAAATTATTATCTGTCTCTCTTTGCAGCTTGAGGTGGAGTACACCAGGTTAAAACAGAGAGATAAAGACACAACACTATCAAAATCCATATAACAAAATGCATAAAAGACCACACCAATAAAATGTATCTTAAAATCCACAAATTAAAATTGACTGGGAATACATGCTTTTTTGATTAGTCTTTTACAGAATAAAAAGACACTCGAAATGGTAGTGCCCTGCTAAAGATGAGTACAAATTGCTTTTTTGTTTCACAACTAACTTTTTTTTACTAAAGAGGTTGACTAATTGAGGAAGAGCTGTAGTCCATTGAAAGAACATGTATCTTGCATGCAGAACACCTGAAGGAACAAGCTTTTTTTTTTTGGTCGTGTCAGGAGCGACTTGAGAAACTTCAAGTAGCTTCTGGTATGAGAGAATTGGCTGTCAGCAAGGATGTTGCCCAGGGGACACCCGGATGTTTTGATGTTTCATCATCCTTGTGGGAGACTTCTCTCATGTCCCCGCATGAGGAGCTGGAGCTGATAGAGGGAGCTCATCCACGCTCTCCCCGGATTCAAACCTGCGACCTGGTGGTCTTCAATCCTGTGCCACTGGGGGCTCCTGGAACAAGCTATGAATGTGACTAAAGCCATGGTCCATGAAATACGTTTCAGTAATTCATGTTTCACTAATATTTTAGTATATATTTAAAATTTATCTATCCCAACTGCATTTAATACCCCAAAAATTAGTTTGCAGATTTAATACCAAAAAAAAGTCAGGAAGGGGGAATTTTAAAACATTGAACAGGAAAAAGGGGATCTAGCCAAATAACTATTCTCACTGGTATATTTATTTAATATTAATAATTTTCTTGTTTTGCTGAGATGTCAGAATAGAGAGTGGGATTGATAATTAATCATAATAATGCACAATAAAATCATTCCTATAAAATGTCAATTTAAAAGTCATAGTTTAAAATTGATTAAGCCTTCCAGAAGAGAGAAATCTTTTTAAAATTCAGACAGCTCACTTAGCTGCCAGATCTCTCCCAGCAGGTCATTCCACAGTATTGTGGCAGCCAAAAAAAAGGTCCTCTGCCAGATAGCTTCTGGCAGGCTGGAGTAGCTGCTCCCCCAGAAGACCTCAGTGTCCAGGGCTGATAAGAGAAAAAGAGATCACGTGGGTTACCTTGACTCAAAATGTGTTGGGCTTTCAAGGTAATACCCAACACTTTGTACTTTGCGAGAAAACTAATTGGCAGCCAGTGGAGTGATTTTAATATTGGAAAATAAATAAGATATTTAAATAAATAAATATGAATTCACAAATCAGCAAGGAGATGACTATCTATATTCACATGGTATTATTAATTTCAGATTAGTATTCAGCAATGGTTGACATGGACCAAATGAAACAACCTTTCTTTTGAGCCAGGGTAATTAATTAAGGATTGTCAGAGAGCACTGAACTGTCCACATGAGTGATGGAGAAAGATGTTCAATATGTAACAAGTCGCCACTAGACTGGTTGGGTAGAAAGGGAGAGCGGGTGAGCTTTGTTTCATTAAAGGAGTGGGGCACAATACAATGTGAAAAAATGTTCCTCACAGGAAATATCTAATAAAACACAAGTGCTGTATCAGCATGCAGTCCCCCAAGGAAATACATTTCTGTAACAATCTTTTTGTTCACATACGTTCTGATAAGAATGATTTGTTTTTATCCAGTTTCAGGCTTTCGAATGTGAGTGAAAGGTGAAAGCAAGCAAAATCAAGCCCAAAGACTTGTGTGCTGGTTTAC
Organism: Anolis apletophallus; assembly: GCA_030556195.1. Lineage (NCBI taxonomy): Eukaryota > Metazoa > Chordata > Lepidosauria > Squamata > Anolidae > Anolis > Anolis apletophallus. The sequence continues at coordinate 42,785,817 of JARBWK010000001.1, read as the reverse complement.
AACTCTTTAAATCAATAAAGATGTTGGGCAACACTATTTTTGAAGGATTACTCAAGAATCTTTTCTCCAGTTGTTCCCAGAACGGTACAAAAACAACATGAACTTCAGTGATTTCTTTTCAAATGCATTTACTATTATCCTGTTATACAAGCTGAATTCTTGAAAAGGCAACATATAGTCAAGGAAGTTTTAAGCTATATTATATCATAGGAATGATTCCGATTTTTTTTTTAAAAAGCTATTCAAAATGTTTATGCGTTTGAAAAGAAAGCATTGAAGCTCATGTTATTTTTGTACCATCTGCATGTTTGCATTGTTTTTAATTTAAATTGGATGTTTCAAAAGCTTATATTAATTGTCCCACCTTTTTGCTTTATCTTCTGTTTCTCTGCAGTATAATGAAGAACTCCACTATGTAGAACCATGCCTGAATGGAACTTTAGTTCAAGCAGACAGAGCCAACAAAGAGGTAAAAAAAGAATGCGAATTACATGAAGCAAGAAAAACCTTGCCTGTGATGAAAATCACTATATTACCTTGACTTTACGTTAAATTAATGAAACCCATTTGAGTTATTGAAATGAATTTTTCTCTTTAAGCATTTAAAAATAGCTTTGGGATGCACAGCAATGTCCCTGGTATTTGTGTATCTTGGATTTAAAAATGCATTTCAGAGGTTCAGTAAGTGGGAGAAGAGTATGAGATACTCCATAATATTTCCCCATTGAGGTTATTGGGAGATGAAGAGCTACCTCTAGGAAAAGCAGAATTAGGTAGGAACACAGAAAATTAGCTTTGTGCCGTTTCCAATGTTCTTAAAGAAAGCTCTTTTAGTCCTTCCCAAAGCAAAAGAAAATCTCTCCATTGCCTTTTTCTAATAGAGTGTATTTTATCAGATTCCACTGTAGGATAAGCTCCATTTTATAGAGAGTAGTTCTGGAATTCATAAAATGTTATATTCAGTAAGAAAAGAGAAGGAAACTGTATTATCGGTTTGTGCAAACCTGTAATAAAAACAAATGGTTAAAAACAAAATCTAGTTTTGACTCTGCTAGAATGATGCTTTGAAGGGCTATCTTTGGGGAAACTTGGTGTGGAGCTAAATCAAGGGTAATTCTACCATCTCTGTTGATGAATTTAATAGCTCCTTATCTGGGAATGGGACATGATTAGGTTTTTGACATCTTTCTTGATCAGCCTGAATTACTCAATGCCAAGAGATTCTTGGCTAGATGCTGGATTCCTTGGAAGGGCAGGACCAGGCAGGATCTAGCTCTGAGTGCTAGATTCTGCCCGATCATCCCAAAATAATCACTCAGATTGTTTTTACTAGCAGCTGGAGTGATAATCCCTGTTCAATGCCTGCCTAGACTGTCTTTTCTGTAGCCTCCTCCATAGACAGACCTTCTATTTTTGTTTTAGTCTAGCATTTCCTGATCCCAAGAGTTGGCTGAAATGGACTAGTACTGTTTCTAGGAGTCTTGAAATATGGCACTGATTTAGCTAAATGTTGAGTAAAAGTTTCATGTAGCATTTTACTAGACTGGCTCTCTAGGTCCTCTCAGCAAATCTACGAAACTCTTACAAAGTTGCCATATGGAGTTTTGTGGATTGGGACACTCAAAAAAGGTTAGGAAACACACAGCTAAGTGTTGCAGTAGGAAATGTTGCTCTGATGGTAAAGATGAGCCTTCAAACCACATCTGTAACAGTCAGCCATAATATTGTTGATATAAATGCACTTGGTTAATTTATATCATTCATAACTATTACAGGGCAGTTTGTCTCTAAAGTCCTTATTATAAAATAGGCTAATTTTTCATGTTAAACATTTCATTATGTGTTTCCAGAAAAGGCTTTTCTCTGTGCACATTGCTGTAACAATATTACTGAAAATGTATGCAGCGTGCCAGGAGATAATTGCTTTCAGTAACAGAATGTAAGCAAAGTAAAGGGTGGTGTAGGCAATCAGTTGCACATGAAGAGGTCTGGAATATTTGGCAGCTGGGCAACGTTTTTGCCCGTCTTTGTAACTTCAGCAAATAATGAGTTGAAATGGTTTGGAGCTTTTCAGTGAACAGGGGTCTGTGTACTAAAGTAGGATAGAATTAAGATTTCTGCAATGTAAACAAGTGTTGATGTTGGAAGTCCTTTTCTTTAGTTACATGGGAACAAGGAAACTGAACTTGGGTTGACTTAAAAGTAGGGTTTTCTGATTACAAATACGTACCCCAAGCCAACAAGAATTCTGAATAGATGTTGCCACTAAAGGGTTAAATAATAGTAGAATATAAAGAAAACTTTTATTTTGGCTCCTGGAACAAAGATCTCTGTTTAATCCATTATGTCTCTTCAGTCATTAATTCCATTTCCCTTGGTGGCCTTTTGAAAGCGGTTTGGATTTTTACAGAAAAATGGTTGAAATCTTCCAAGCCATTTCACATAAATGGCTTTCCACCATTTATTTATTTATTTATTTATTTATTTATTATTTCAACTTGTATACCGCCACTCCCCGAAGGCTCGGAGCGGTTTACAAAACTACCAGAAACAATATACATAAACACTAGGCATGGTTTAGAACCCAAAAAGGGCGATTCTAAAATCAAATGGGGGGGGGGGGGTTGATTAGTAATAGAAAGACTTGCAAAAAAATTTCCAAAAAGTTCTAAAATGTAACATAATTATTAACGAAATTCTTAATTAGTTCTAAAGTAGGAAAAGCAGGGAAACAGTTAAAAATCAAGGGGGGGGGGCATTCCCCTTCACCTCTGCAGTGCAATTCACTGGATCTGTAGATGTATAACATAAATATAAGAGCTAGCTACTAGCTCTCAGTACAATTGTGACCTTCTCTACCCTCTTCTTTCATTCCTTCCTTTTCTCTTTGGTTCCACATCCCTTCTTTTCTCTTTCCTTCCTTCCCTTCCCCTTTCTCTACTTTTTTCGTTTGTCTCCTTCCTTCCTTTGTTCACTTTTTATATTTCCTTTTCTCCTTCCTTCCTTCCTTCCTTCCTTCCCTTGCTACGCTATCACTTTCTGTCCTTATCATCTTCTCTCCTTCCTGTCAGTTCTCCCCTAACTTTATTCTATGTGTGTCTTTAATTTGTTATGGGTTTATGTCAGCTCCCTTCTATTCTTAAGCCAAAGAGCCGGTGCTGCCCATAGACACCTCCCAGGCCATTTGGCCTGCTAGCCTGTACAGCTCACCTCTCTTCTTAAGCCCAAGAATGCCAATAATGCCTGTAATGCCTTCTCCACCTTCAAAATCTCCGCTGGCCTTGCTGAAAGGGTTACTGGCGGCGGACCACTCGCAGCCAAACACCCCTCCCCGGGAACAATATGAAGTGAGGAGGCTTCAAGAGTCCAAGATTAGCCAGGAGGCATCAATGAGAGTTCACAGCGTGAAAATGAACTGCAGGGTTACCGGCGGACTAATCGCAGCCAAACACTCCTCCTCGAGACCAATTTCCACCAACAATGCCAATAATGCCTCTAATGCCCCAGGGGGGAACAAGTTAACCCCCGGGATAACTTCACCTGTTGGCCTGCCATTGGAAGGCCCGTTGGAACTCCGACGCTTATCTGCCTTTGAATTCTTCACTGCCCTTGCTCCAAGGGTTCATGGAGGACCAATCACAGCCAAACACTTCTCCCCCTGAACAATCTCCACCAAGAATGGCAAGAAAGCCTGTAATGTCACTGGGGGGACAAGTTAACCCCCAGGATTAATCAGCCTGTTGGCTTTGCATTGGAAGCCCCTAGGGCTTCCTTCCTACACCTGCACCTTTAATTTAAAGACCCTGGGGTCACACCCCAAGGACAGAACGTCGGACTACGATTGGAATCCCCTCGGGCCTCCTCCTCCTGCTTCTCCTTCCCACGCCTTCTGCACCTTCAATATCTCCGCCGACCTTGCTGTAAGGGTTACTGGCGCCGGCGGACCAATCGCAGCCAAGCACCCCTCCCCGTGAACAATCTCCACCAAGAATGCCCCAGGGGGGAACAAGTTAACCCCCAGGATCAACCAGCCTGTTGGCCTGCCATTGAAAGCTCCGGCGGAACTCCAAGGACTCCTCGAACTCAAGAAACTCTACTGCCATGGTTCCAAGGATTCCTGTAAGAGCAATCACAGCAAAACGCTCCTCCCCGAGAGGCTTGTGTTGCTGCAGAGCAGAACTACTAGAAATGGGTTACCAACAGCACTTTGTGAAGGAAGCAGTGGAGATCCTGAAGAAGATTGAGCATCACTGAAACCAGAACCCACTACCTCTCTGGCAGCCAAGTAGAACTGGAAAGTTTATATCAAGAAGGGCTTCCCTAAGTAAGAGAAGGTCTCATTCATTTCCCTTCCTTAGAGGGTTTACATAGCTTTATAATGGCATGCATCCTCAGCATTGGATGAGTACTGGATATTACTGATAATAAATGTAACAAGGAAATCTCTTGGTTATGGCCAAGAGTAACCAATAGAAAAAACCAACAGCACAGGCAGGCAGGCAGGAAAACAGCCTTTGCCAGTAAAAATTGGTGAATGAATATTATTAAAGCATTGGATGAGTACTGGATATTACTGATAATAAATGTAACAAGGAAATCTCTTGCTTATGGCCAAGGGTAACCAAAAGTAAAAACCAACAGCACAGGCAGGCAGGCAGGCAGACAGCCTTTGGCACTAAAATTTGCTGAATGAATATTAATAAAGCTTTGGATGAATAGGATATTACTGTTAATAAAGAAAGAAAGGAGGTGAGTTGCTTTTCTCCTTCCTCCTCCTCCTCTATTTTCTCCCAGGGCCCGGCCTAGAGCTGCAGCACTGCAGCCTGCTAACAGGCGGCAGGCAGGCTCTGGCAAGAACTTTCTCCGCTCCTTTCTTCCCTGCTGTGAAAACGAAACCTGAATGAGCTCTGCCTCGTGGTGTGCGGGTATTTAAAGGATCTTGACCCCGCCCTCCAAGTGTTTCTTTGCCTCTGATTGGCTAAAGGAAAGGTGGTGTGATGGTACCACCTGATCTCCATTAGCCAATGAGAAAACACGCTTACTAAGGGCAAAGAAGCCATACAACGCCCTTACGACACTTACGTACCAGATACAAAAATGGCGCCGCAAAGTGTCGTAAAAGAAAGTCTACTTCCGGGATCGCGGCAGCCATGCATATAAACTAGAAAGTCCCATTACATACAAATCACTTACGATTTCTTTTAATTTTCATAACTTTTTTCTCATGCCTAATAAACACAATTAAAAAAAAACAGAACCCCAATCAGCAGAAACCAAATGCTTGCCGGAAAAGGAATGTTTTACACGCCTTTATGAAGGATGGTAAGTTTCAGATGGCTTGTGTTTCTGCTGGTAAAGCATTCCACAAATTTGGAGCCACGATCATGAAGGCTCTGTGTCTGGTTGCCGACAAATGAAAAGTCTGGATGTTGGAGACTTCAAGGAGGTTTTGGTCTTCTGACCGAAGTGATCTCTGGGGTTGATATGGTCTGGGGCTGGCCCTCTGGTACGCCAGCCCCAGACCATATAAGGCCTTAAAGGTCAAAACCAACACCTTGAAAGTAATCCAGTGCTCAATCGGTAGCCATTGCAATTGCTGTAAGATTGGAGTAATGCGACATCTCGCTGGCTCCCCGGCGAGAAGTCGGGCAGCAGCGTTTTGCACCAGCTTAAGCTTCCAGATCACTGACAAAGGAAGACCAATGTAGAGGGCGGCACAGTAGTCCAATCTTGAGATGACCGTTGCCTGGATCACCATAGCCAGGTTGTTCCTAGATAGATAAAGAGCCAGTTGTCTAGCCTGACACAGATGGAAAAATGCGGAACTGCTCACAGCGGAGACCTGGGCCTCCATTACCAGCAGCGGGTCTAACAAAACCCCCAGACTTTTTACCAAGGACGACGGGCATAATGCTTCGCCATCCAGGGTAGGCAACTGGATCTTTTCCCCATCCGGACGACCCAGCCATAAGATCTCCATCTTCGCTGGGTTTACCCTCAACCTGCTGGCACGCAACCATCCAGTAACGGCCTCAAGGCACTGATGGAAATTATGGGGCACCGAGTCCGGTCGGCCCTCCATCCTCAGAATGAGCTGAGTGTCATCCGCGTACTGATGACACTCAAGCCCAAAGCTTCACACCATTCGGGCAAGTGGTCGCATATAGATGTTAAATAACAAAGGGGAAAGAATAGCCCCCTGAGTCACCCCACATATAAGAAGGGATCTCAGAGACCACCCCTCCCCTCTCCACATGCTGTCCCCAATTTTGGAAAAAGAGGACACCCATTTAAGGGCTGCCCCCCTCACTCCAGCTACGGCTAAGCGATGGGCCAATAAATTGTGGTCAACCATATCAAATGCTGCCGTGAGGTCTAATAACAAGAGCAGCGCTGATCTGCCCTGATCCATTTGGCAGCAAAGCTGATCTGTGATGGAGACCAACACAGTCTCTGTCCCGTGCCCAATATGGAAGCCGGACTGGAAAGGATCTAGTCCGGCTGTGTCATTTAGGAACTGCTGCAGCTGTTCCGCTGCTGCCCTCTCAAATCACCTTGCCCAGAAATGGAAGGTTCGAAACTGGGCGGTAACTGGAGGGAACCGAACAATCTAAGACTGGTTTCTTCAGCAGTGGAGATACCGTGGCCTCTTTCAAACCCTCTGGAAAAACTCCTTCCTCAAGGGAGCTATTAACTATATTCAACAAAGGGCCATATTTCTATTTGAAATGCCAACATTGTATGTATAAACAGAACCCAAGATGTCATGGTTGTTATTTCCAGAAGATCTCTATTAATTTACATTAATCTCCAGTGTGGGCTGTCCATGTTTATAGACTAGGCAGAAGAGATCCTTCTGCTATTCTGTGCAACATAGGGCCCTTCCACACAGCCCTATATCCCAGAATATCAAGGCAGAAAGTCCCATAATATCTGCTTTGAACTGGGTTATCTGAGTCCACACTCAGATAACGTGGGATTTTCTACCTTGTTATTCTGGGATATAGGGCTGTGTAGAAGAGCCCATTGTCATCTGCCATATGCTCAGCTCAGACAGTGTATTCATCTAGGTTTGTATTGTCTCCTTTTTGTAAGATCTCAAGCAAAGATTTGTCTCTTCTTGTTAACTGTAGATTAACAGCAATTTAAGTGAGCTCCTGTTGTTTTACCTGTAGCTTTATGCAAGAAGAAGTCATTAGCTTAGGATAATTTTAGTATTTTGCCATTATTCTTAAAACCTTTTGTTTTTTGTATATATTTATCAGCCATGATTGCTTTGATTGTTTTAATTTAATGACTTATTTCTGTTATTTCTGATGTTATTTTATATTTTGTGGCATAGATGCACAAAACCATGCTGCAGAAAGCTGCAAGCATTTAGAGCTGAGGTATAAAGGTTTGATTTTCCACTTTTGGAAATCAGAGAAAAAATGTGGCCCATATTCCTAGCAGTCTGTGTGGTGATCTGAATTATTTTTGACAGATTGAATGTGCTGCCTTTGCCAAACAATGTTAAGCAATGGTAAAACTGACAGCTTGCCTAATGCCATTTTATTCCATTATGTACTTATTAATTAGCACTCAATATCACAGTAATTATAATATTGAGTAGCTTGAAGATTAATTGGAAAATCATCCTCTCATACAGAAACGTGGCATGTGATCAAGACTGCCATTAGCTTTACTTCCTTATGTGAAATGTATGTTGTTCTGGAACCATACAAAGAGAAAAGAGCTCCTCTGTGACAAAACATGTGGAAAGAAAAAAATATATTGAAAGTGAATCATTGATGTGATAGTAACTACATTTAATTATGGTAGCAGTGGGTAATACAAGTCCAGTTGAATGCAAAGGAAATTATCACTGTCTTTGGAATAAAAGCAACCTTACTAAATCTGTATTCTCTCTCTCTGGCTGACCATGATTGATTTGATCATCCTCTAAACATATTTACATCCATTTCCTTAGCTCAAAAAAGTTCATTAGCACTGCATGAGCTTGAATTTAAGCAATCTTGACTTTATCACTATCTTTCCAGTTGACGGATGTAACATACTCATATTTAAACCAAAGATAAAACATAGGCCAATATATTCATATTCCATGGGATGAATACATAGGAATTTGCATGACAATTGTATCTGAAATTTTAATGCCTAGAAAAAAATAGTAATTCTGTTCACATTATAGAGTTCTGTGGGCATCTCTTTTTTGAAGTACTAATAATAACAACAATAATATTTATTTATATTCTGTCACCATCTCCCAAAAGGGATTCGGAGCAGCTTACAAGACACTATGGTGCAGTATATAACATAAACAATACACGAGTATAAAACAATATCACATAAAAATTATAAAACAACCATCTCAACACATAAAATAAAATAAACGATTTAAAACATTATTAAAACTTATCAATTCAAACTAAAGTATTATGTCAACCTTATATGGACTAATTTCAGCCTACTCAAGGCCAAAAGCCTGCTTAAAAATCCATGTTTTTAGGCTGGATCAGAAAGATTCAAGGGTGGGAGCTAATCTTATTTCTTTTGGGAGGGTATTCCAGATCTGGGGAGCCAAGGAACATCAGCAGCAGGGAGCTTGGAGGAAAAGGCAGTATTTCTCCACTGCAGGCTGCCTTTGACCTCGGCCCCTGGAGACTGGCTCCTTACAGACTCAGGCCCTGCCTGCCTGGCTGAAGCAAGGCCCAGCAGAAACACCTGCTGCCTCCTGAGGCTGGCCATAAAAGGAAGATCCCGGTGGGTGCCCAGTCATACAGCACCATCCAAGAGAGCCAAGGAACATCAGCAGCAGGGAGCTTGGAGGAAAAGGCAGTATTTCTCCACTGCAGGCTGCCTTTGACCTCGGCCCCTGGAGACTGGCTCCTTACAGACTCAGGCCCTGCCTGCCTGGCTGAAGCAAGGCCCAGCAGAAACATTCTATATGGGTGCACTAAACCAGGATCCGCTGTACGGTGTTCAACTGGGTGACATGGAGAGGGAACATGCAGGAGGGATGGCGACCGGGCGGGGAGTTCCTATCGGGGTGGTGACTGGGAGGGGAAGATGCGGGAAAGGGAGACCCAAAGTATGTATTCGGCCTAGAATTTGTGATGGATCTAAATTACCAATTCGATCTAGAAACGAGCGTTCTAAATTTCCAATCCGGCCAAAAATTTGTGCAAGAACTTTAATAAATTTAAATCGGGCTCCTGACAAAGTTAAGCTGAGTACCCAGGAAGGCGGCCCCTCCCGGTTGAAAGTGGTGCTGTTTAACGCCAGGTCAGTCAATGGAAAAACATCAACAATACAAGATCTAATTCTTGAAGAACAAGCTGACCTGGCTTGTATAACGGAGACCTGGCTGGACGAGGCTGGGGGGGTTAATCTCTCTCAGCTCTGCCCACCGGGTTATTCCATACAGCACCAAGCGAGACCGGGCGGGCGGGGAGGGGGGCGTCGCAGTGGTCTATAAGGATTCCATCCCTTGACCAGGTGCCCCATCCCGCAATCAACCACGTTCGAATGTGTCGGCCTAAGGGTTGGTGATCGGGACAGGATAGGGATTCTGCTAGTGTACCGACCACCCCGCTGCACTACAGTCTCCTTACCTGAGCTATCCGGAGTGGTCTCAGGCTTGGCTGTGGAGTCCCAACGGCTCATTGTGCTGGGAGACTTCAACGTCCATGCCGAGACCCCTCTATCAGGAGCGGCTCAGGACTTCATGGCCGCCATGGCAACCATGGGCCTGTCCCAGCTAATATCAGGTCCCACCCATAGTGCAGGACACACGTTAGATCTGGTTTTTGCCAGGGATGGGATGAAGGTGGCGGAGTAGAGGAACTGACCATCATTCCTTTGCCATGGACCGACCACCACCTGATCAGGTTTAGACTTACTGTGCCTTTCCACCTCAGGGGTGGTGGACCCATTAGAATGGTCCGCCCCAGGAGACTTATGGATCCGAATGGATTCCTGACGGTTCTTGGGGATTTCCCGCCTCCTCAGTAAGTGACCCTGTTGAGGCTCTTGTTTCTCTCTGGGATAGGGAGATGACAAGGGCTATTGACACGATCGCTCCAGAACGCCCCTCTCGAGTAACCCGAGCTAAACCAGCTCCTTGGTTTACTGAGGAGCTGGCAGCAATGAAGCGAAAAAGAGGAGGCTAGAGAGTGCGTGTGGCGTCGGAAGCGGAGCAGATCAGCTCGTGCGCGCCTGGTCCCCTTTTTTGAGGACTTATGACGCAGCAACAAAAGCCGCACAAAAAACATCTATCGCGGCCAAGGTGGCCGCCGCGAAGAACCGTCCAGCGGAACTGTTCCGAGTTGTTAGGGGTCTTTAAAATCCGCCACAGTGCGAGATCCCTGACGGCTCGGTGGTACGCTGTGAAGAATTTGCTAAGGCCTTCGCGGATAAAGTGGCGCTGATCCGTTCCAATTTCGATACCACTTTAACGGCAGTCTCTGAGGATGTGACACGCGCATCTGCTTGTCCGGTTTTAATGGATTCGTTTCAATTGGTTCAGCTCGAGGATGTGGACAAGATCCTTGAGAGGCGAGGCCCACTACATGCATCCTAGACCCCTGCCCATCCTGGCTGATAAAGGAAGCCAGAGGGGGTTTGGCAGAGTGGGTGAAGGTGGTGGTTAATGCCTCCTTACAGGAGGGCAAAATTCCAGCCAGCTTAAAGCAAGCTGTGATAAAACCGCTGTTGAAAAAACCATCCCTGGACCCCACTCAATTAGTGAACTATCGGCCAGTTTCCAATCTCCCCTATTTGGGCAAAGTCATGGAACGTGTGGTGGCTTCGCAACTCCAGGGTTCTTGGTAGACACTGATTATCTTGACCCGGCACAGTGTGGCTTTAGGCCGGGACATGGTACTGAAACAGCCTTGGTCGCCTTGGTAGATGATCTACGCCGGGAACTCGACAGGGGAGTGTGTCCTTGTTGGTTCTGCTGGACCTCTCAGCGGCTTTCGATACCGTTGACCATGGTATCCTTCTGGGTCGCCTTGCAGACATGGGGCTTGGGGTACTGCTCTGCAGTGGCTCCAATCCTTCCTGGAAGGTCGTACCCAGAAGGTGTCATTGGGTGACACCTGTTCGGCTCCACAGCCGTTGTCCTGTGGAGTCCCTCAGGGTTCAGTTCTGTCCCCGATGTTATTCAACATCTACATGAAACCGCTGGGAGAGATCATTCGGAGTTTCGGAGTAAGGTGTTATCTGTACGCAGATGACGTCCAGATCTGTCACTCCTTCCCACCTGTCACCAAGGAGGCTGTCCAGACCTTGAACCGGTGCCTGGCTGCTGTGTCGGACTGGACGAGGGCTAGCAAATTGAAACTTAATCCAGACAAGACAGAGGTCCTCCTGGTCAGTCGAAAGGCCGAACAGGGCATAGGGTTACAGCCTGTGTTGGATGGGGTTACACTCCCCCTGAAGACGCAGGTTTGCAGCTTGGGAGTGATCCTGGATTCATCGCTGAGCCTGGAACCTAAGACTCGTGCGCCAGCTGCGCCCGTACCTTGGGAAGTCTGATCTGGCTACGGTCGTCCACACTCTGGTCACATCCCGAATAGATTACTGCAACGCACTCTCGTGGGGCTGCCTTTGAAGACAGTTCGGAAATTGCAATTAGTCCAGCGGGCAGCAGCCAGATTGCTAACGGGAGCTACATACAGGAGCATACCACCCCCTGTTGTGTCAGCTCCACTGGCTGCCGGTCAATTCGGGCTCAATTCAAAGTGCTGGTTTTGACCTTTAAAGCTCTATACGGTTCTGGCCCAGCCTACTTGTCCGAACGCATCAGCCGCTATGTCCCACCTCGTAATCTAAGATCATCCGGGGAGGCCCTGCTCTCGCTCCCGCCTACGTCTCAGATGAGGCTGGTGGGGACGAGGGATAGGGCCTTCTCAGTGGTGGCTCCCCGCCTGTGGAACGCGCTTCCTATTGATGTACGATCCACCACATCCCTCCTGGCCTTCAGGAAGAAAGTAAAATCCTGGCTGTGGGACCAGGCATTTGTACACCAGCACAAGGCAGCATTTTAGATTGGTTTTTAATGGAAGTGGGTGATTATGGCCAATGTTTTTATGGACTGAACATTGTTTTAAGCCAGAGTGAATGGTGCTAATGTAGTTGTATTTTAATGTATTTTAATGTATTTTAATTGTTGAAGGGTTTTGGGGTTTTATATTTTGACTATGAGCATCGAATTGTGCCATACTGTAAGCCGCTCTGAGTCCCCCCTTGGGGGTTGAGAAGAGCAGGGTAAAATCCTGAAATAAATAAATAAATACAGAGAAGGTCCCCCCCCTCTCTCTCTCATCCCCATCAACCATGCTTGAGACGGTGGTGGAACCAAGAGAAGGGCCTCTCCTGCTGATCTCAAAGCCCACATCAATTCATAGAAAGAGAACTATTAACTTTTAAGGAGAAAAACTATCATGTATTGGGAGCAGCATTTAGTGGAGTCAAACACTAAAAATTACTGTTAATATTGGATTGTCCAGACTCTCTAGGCAATGCAGGAGATTTATCACTTCCCTCATATATATTTCTTGGGCTCCTAGCAATCATGGGAGAGAGTTTGGTTTGGGGACAGTTAGGAGCTGTGGCAACTTGAATTTGGGTTGTGCCATGGAGAGGAAGGAATTTTCCTTATCTAAATTTTCCTCTTGCACTGCTAATAGACCATGGATTGGGGAACAGATATATTCGATATGTGCACATTTTCCACTCCAGTGGTAGAGGAAGATGTTTAAGCCAGGTTGGTAAAGTTAACTGTTGTCTTCCTACAACACTAGGGACCTAGTTTATTTATTAGCTATGGCTATTTTCTCCCATTGTCCACTTTAGCCAAAGGGTGGAAAATGCAAGCATATGAAATCATGGATCCCCATGATCCATCCTCTGATGCAACTATCTCTATACACTCATTACAGCTCTCTTCCAGCCCCTGAGGCCTATTTAATAAATATATTTTTATTCCTTTATATACCCTGACCTCACCTTACACTATTGTGCTTTTAATAAAGGTCGATTCAAATAATGGCCACCCTTGAATTTTACAGAAATTTTTCTGATGTTATATGCATCACAGAGACATGGACCCAGGACGGTGACTGTGTCCTCCTCAGGAGATAGCCCCCAGGCTTTCGAGCCTTCCATCGACCAAGATCTATAGGTCGGGGTGGGGAGTAGGACTGGTCGTAAGGGACGCTGTTGCCACTTCTGTCCTCCAAACACCGGAGATGACCGGCATAGAATGCCTGGGAGCAACCCTTGGAGAGGAAGGAAAGACGGGGATCCTGGTGGTTTACCGGGCCCCCGGGGCCCATAAAGAGGCCACATCTGCCTTACAGGATCTGATTGCGGACTGGGCCCTGAGGTTCCCCGGTTCCTCATACTGGGGGATCAGATAGCTCTAGGCGCCCCTTCGCCCCAGGAAAACCTGCTCTCCATGGTTCACAACGCACCTAAAGCAGATAAAACACCGGAGGAAGCAACTCGAGAGCACCTGGCGGCGAAAGCCTAGTGAAGAAACCAGAGCAGCCTACAGAGAACAACATAGGCTATACGAACACGAGATCAAAAAGGCCAAGAGATCCTATAATAGATCTCAATACGGCACAGATCTTTAAGGTATATCACGTCCCCACAGAGTGAATCCAACAACTCGACGATAACTGCAGATGACCTCCAATATCGGAAAAATCGCAGCAATTCGACTTGATCCGGGGGGGATAACCGGACAAATGAACATTATATTAGGCTGGTATTCACATTTATTATATTGACATCATTCGGGCGCTCTGAGGGACTTGGTAAATCTCTCCCTAGAGACAGGCACCTTCCGAACTCCCTGAAAGAGGCCAGAGTCAGCCCCTCTTGAAAAAGACGAACCTCGACCCGGATGACCCAGCAAGCTACCGCCGGTTGCCAACCTACCCTTTCTGGGTAAGCTCTTAGAGCGAGCGGTAGAAAGCCAATTACGGGACTTCCTAGATCAATCCGGGGCTAGACCCGTCCCAGTCGGGTTTCCGCGCAGGTCACGGAGTGGAATCCGTCCTCGTAGCGATCACTGGCGACATCCGCCGTCCAACTGGACCGGGAGGCTCGGCAGTCCTAGTCCTTCTGGACCTAACCGCGACTTTTGACACCGTTGATCACGACTTGCTCCTCGACCGCCTGGCTGCCTCTGGGATCCGAGACAAGGCTTTGACCTGGCTGGAATCGTTCCTGCGAGGCCGCTCGCAGCGGGTCGAGTGGCAGGGTCAAGTCTCTAGGAAAAGCGAACTGGAATGTGGAGTCCCCCAGGGTGCCATTCTATCTCCCACCCTCTTCAACATCTACGTCCAGCCTCTAGCTAGCATTGCCAGGAGCCATGGGCTCTCCTGCTACCAATATGCGGACGACACACAGCTGCTCCTGAAGCTTGACCCAGGGTCATCGTCGGTGCCGGACAGCTTCAGCCAAGATTGAGAGCGGTGACGAGCTGGCTCAGAGCACATAGACTCAAAATTAATCCAGCCAAAACGGAGATCCTCTGGCCTGGCCGACCCGCCTCTCACCCATCACTGCCACCCTTTGAGGGCGAGCCTTTATCCCCGGCTCCGGCAGTGAAAAGCCTGGGAGTGATCCTGGACGAAAAACTAACGATGGAGGCCCAGATCCAGGCGGCAGCAAAAGCGCCTTTTTCCATCTCCGCAGGGCCCGACGGCTGGCCCCCTACCTACCATCTGAGGCGCTGAGAACCGTGGTACATGCCACCGTTGTCTCGCGTCTCGATTATTGCAACGCCCTATATGTGGGCCTCCCCCTCTCCACAACCAAGAGGCTGAAACTCATCCACAACGCAGCGGCCAGACTCATCTCTGGGTCATCAGTGAGGACCACATTTCTCCTATTTTAAAGATCTACTGGCTGCCCTTAGAGTTCAGAGTGCTCTACAAACTTCTGTTGCTCACTTTTAAAGCTCGGCACAATATTGGGCCAGCCTACTTATAGTCCCCTTCTCTGGAGGTCCAACGCAGCGTGAGGCCAGCATGTGCCATAAATGGCGATCGCATGACCATCCCCGGGGTGCGAGGCCCGGCTGATAGAACCCAGCGGAGAGCCTTTTCGGCGGCCCCAGGATCTGGAACTCATTGCCACCTGCCCTCAGGGCCACTCTGACCCTAACTAGATTCGGTCAGACCTAAAGACCTGGCTCTTCCGCCTAGCGTTTGGGGCCTGATGGGTACCTCTGAATGTCTGAGCCTTCCTCAGACTTGTATCTGTTTTAAACTGCTGTACATTGTTGTATTAGGTTTTTAAATGATGTAAGTCGCCCGGAGCACCACTGGTGGAGGGCGACTCACAAATATTAAAGTATTATTATTATTATTATTATTATTTTTTTCTGTTTATATGCAGTAGACAGTTCATGAAAAAGAGCCTTTGAGAAACAGCTGAATCAAATAAGTATTTTGATGAAATGAGTTAAGTGGCAAGTTTAGTGTCAGAGATGACAGGGCAATGTTAAAGACTTTGATATGTTTACATAAAAGAATGCTCTAGAACAAGTTGAGAAAAGAGACAGGCCACCTTCTCCTACATGTTCTGTTTCCGTTATTATTTTAAAACATTCGTTTTGAATAGTGCATGTTTATTTGTGAAATACAAACAGCTTGTGTGGCATTCACAGAGTTTCCAGTTGAGATCAAGGACAGTGATTTCATGTAGAGTCTTTTGTTTTATGCTGGCTGGCTGACATATTATTCCTGTTCAGGGTGGCTACTTGAATATGTTTATGCTGCTTCACAAAGTGCCCCAAGTTAGGAGAAGGTCTTTGGTGTATATGAAGCCATATTTTTATACAGTTCAGAAACTGCAATTAGTCCAATGGGCAGCAGCCAGACTACTAACGGGAGCTACATACAGGGAGCATACCACCCCCTGTTGTATCAGCTCCACTGGCTGCCTGTCCAATTCCGAGCTCAATTCAAAGTGCTGGTTTTGACCTTTAAAGCTCTATACGGTTCTGGCCCAGCTTACTTGTCCGAACGCATCAAGCGCTACGTCCCATCCTGTACCTTAAGATCATCCGGGGAGGCCCTGCTCTTGCTCCCGCCTACAGCTCAAATGCGGTTGGTGGGGACAAGGGATAGGGCCTTCTCAGTGGTGGCTCCCCGTCTGTGGAACACACTCCCTATTGATATTCAATCAGCTTCATCCCTCCTGGCATTCAGAAAAAAAGTGAAATCCTGGTTATGGGACCAAGCGTTTGCACTTTAGCACGATACGGCACTTTGATTGGAATGAGATGGCAATCTGGTGGACAAGACCTAATGCTTATGGATGGAATACTGTTTTAACTGTTGTGAATGTACACGATGCATTTTAATGTTAATTGTATTTTAATATATTTTAATTCTAGCTGTATTTTAACATATTTTATTCTTAACTGTTTGCTTTTATTATATGTATACTATGTGGCATCGAATCATTGCCGTTGTTAGGCCGCTCTGAGTCCCCCCTCGGGGGTTGAAAAGAAGTGGGGTAGAAATGATGGAAATAATAATAATACACAGATGTATACCCAGACAGGCAGTTCCCAAGTTATAAACATCAGACTTACATACAACTCATAGTTATGATGGGGTAAGACAACAGAAAGTGAGAGAAAAATCTACCCTTTGGAAGAATTATCATGGTAAAAAGGTGTCTCCACTGAAGCTTTCTCACCAATCTTTGTTTCCATAACAACCCAAATTTTTCAAAATTCAATTGTCACAGGGACAGAAAGTGAGGTGAAATATTCTGAACAGGGCACAGACAGCAAAATATAAGTTACAGGGGTGTAACAGCTTTGAGTCTCCTTTATAGAGAAGAAAAGCAGGGCATATATAAACATAATAATAATAATAATAATAATAATAATAATAATAATACCTTCCTTGTGCTATCCAAAACTAAAAAAATGCTGGAGTTCCTGTTCTGACTTACATACAAATTCAAATAGAACAAACTTACAGAAGTCATCTTGTCTGTTTCCCAGGAACTGCCTGTATTTATCTGCTGCAGGCATGTCCCACAAGTATTTCCCACTGAAAGTGGAAGAAGGATGACAGATTGGATCTTTCCAGATAATATAGGTATTTGCCTTAACTGCATTATCTACATCAGGAGTCATCAAACCTTTACAGCACTTTTTGCATTCACAGTCCCTCAGACTGTTGGGGGCCCAGACTATAGTTTGAGAATAACATGAATGCATACTGCATGTATCTTATTTGTGATGCCAAAAAAGCCATGAAAGGGCAATGCAATATTTAAAATGAAGAACAATTTTAACTAACATAAACTTACCAATATTTCAATGGGAAGGATGGGCCTTCTTTTGGTAGATGAGATAATCAAGTTAATTAGGATGGTTGTTGTTGTGTTACTTCAAGTCTAAAGTTTAGAATGAGGGTTGGGTAAATGACCTTGGAGAGCTGCATCCAACCAGCAGGTCTTACTTTGGGGACCCTGAGCTAGATGAACATTTCCAGTAGACCTGGGAAAGTGATTTTCCTCCTGCTTTGCATCTACATGTCTCTTCAAAATATGCTGTGGAAGAATTTGGTGCCTTCTGAAGCAGATTTTTTCCAGAGAACTAATGGGAAGAAGGATTTAACAGAGGGGGTGGGGGTGGAAGATGTCATATCATTTGAGCAGAGCTCATGGGATCATGACACATTTACTCTGAAGATCAATGCACATTTCCATTTTAAGTTTCAAGAGCACAGATTGAGTATTCTTATACATATTCATGTGATAATGTGGTCTTGTGAAAGTACACCTTGTAGTGTTCTGAAAAAAGGCTGTGGTCTTACAAGTCTTAGGTGTACTTTCATGCCAATACATGCATGCTAATTTTTTTTCTCCCCAGAGTGCATCTATTTGTTTTCTACTGAAAGCCCTCTCAATGTTTTTAAAAGTTTTGAAAATTGAGTATTATGCAGAGGGGATGGTGCTCAGAAGTACCTTATTGAAACACTCCACATTTACTAACACAAGCCTGTAGGATCATATGCACCAGCCCAATTTCTTATTTAAAAATTTGAAGTGGAGCCTTTTGTGGTTAACTATTTTGCCTTTGAGGTGGTTATGTATTTCAGTAAAGTTCCATGAATGGTGACATTTTCAGAGGGGTTTTTTAGACAACAGCTACCAAACTATCCCAGCCAGCATGCTATGTGACCATGTTACTTAAGTAATTTTGGAAGAGGTAGTTAAAAATCTGCAAAATTGTAGTTTTTAAAAACAATATAGAATCATAGCATTGGAAGAGACCATGTGGGCCATCCAGTTCAACCCCCTGCCAAGAAGCAGGACATCCAAGTGCCACCTCTGTGTTGATGGAGGCAGGCAGGATTTTCCCCGGGTACTGGTTGTGGGGGGTCGGGAGCAGGTGAGGGTTTTGCCCTCCTTTCTGCTAGAGATCCCCGTGTACAACTAGTGGGCCACTGTGTGACACAGAATGCTGGACTAGATGGGCTGAGGCCCGATTCAGCATGGCTCTTCTTATGTTCTTATGTTCTTATGTTCTAATTGCATTCAAAGTACCCCCAACAGATGGCCATCCAGCCTCTGTTTAAAAGCCTCTATAGAAGGAGCCTTCACCACGCTTCGGGGTAGAGAGTTCCACTGTTGAACAGCTCTCACAGTCAGAAAGTTCTTCCTACTGTTCAGGTGGAATCTCCTTTCCTATAGCTTGAAACTGTTGCTCCACATCCTAGTCTCTAGGGCAGCAGAAAGCAAGCTTGCTCCCTCCTCCCTATGACTTCCCCTCACATATTTATACATGGCAATCATGTCTCCTCTCAGCCTTCTCTTCTGCAGTCTAAACATGCCCAGCTCTTTAAGCTGCTCATCATAGGGCTTGTTCTTTAGACCCTTGATCATTTTAGTCACCCTCTGGACACATTCCAGCTTGTCGATATCTCCCTTCAATTGTGTCATCCAGAATTGGACACAGTGTGATTCCAGGTGTGGTCTGACCAAGGCAGAATAGAGGAGTAGCATGACTTCCCTGGATCTAGACACTATAC
Source organism: Anolis apletophallus (assembly GCA_030556195.1). NCBI lineage: Eukaryota > Metazoa > Chordata > Lepidosauria > Squamata > Anolidae > Anolis > Anolis apletophallus. The sequence goes on along the minus strand of JARBWK010000001.1, from coordinate 42,766,735 downwards.
TCCTATTTATGCAGGTCAAAATCTCATTGGCTTTTTTCATCTGCAGCATCACATTGTTGGCTCATGTTTAACTTGTTGTCCACAAGGACTCCAGGATCTTTTTCACAAATACGGTTCTCGAGCCATGTGTCCCCCATTCTGTATCTTTGCATTTCATTTCTTCTGCCTAAGTGGAGTATCTTGCATTTGTCACTGTTGAACTTCATTTTGTTAGTTTTGGCCCATCTCCCTAATCTGTTAAGATCGTTTTGAATTCTTCTCCTGTTTTCTGGAGTACAGTGTTCTCTTGCTACTTCGCGGTTCGCTTATTGCAGACTCGCTGTTTCGCGGATTTAAAAAATTAAAAATATATATCACGGTATTTTCACTGTTTTGTGGAGTTTTGCCACCACCGCTCTCCAAGGCGCTTTCCCTCCTCAGTCCTCCCTCCCTCCAGCTTTGAAGGGCCTTTCCTTCCTTTCCTTCACTTTATTTTATGTTTATAAAGACTTAAAATAGTGTATACTACAATAATGTAGAAATATTAAAATAAATAGGAGTATCCCTACATTGCGGTTTTTCACTTTTTGCAGGAGGTTCTGGAACCTAACCCCAGCAATAAGTGAGGGAGAACTGTATTGACTATTTCTCCCAATTTGGTGTCATCTGCAATAGGAATGAACTTGTAGCCAACAAAGGCATTTGAGCCAAAAATGTTACTATATGTCCTAATGATTTTGCAAGCTAAATGGTATAAAGTACATTTCTGCTCCATAGCAGCAGTCTGGTCTATAGTTTTGTTATTAAGCAGGTATTGCCTTTATTGTATCAATCTGTAAACGGTTCCTTTCCCCCTTTTCAAAACAGGAAATATTACAGACTGTATTTTATCATTGTCTGTAGATTTTCCTATAAAATTGCAAACATGTGCAGTTGCCTAGTTCAATGCAAGTTTACTTAGGCTAATACGTTTTCATGTCTGAGAAAGTACACAGTACAGTTTCCTACTCCTTTGGAATTATAAGCCTGTCTGATTTAATGCAAGAATACATATTACTATTTAGATTCATGCATTATACACACATGCATACTCACTTTTTTCTAAATACTTCCAGATGAAATTAACTTGACAGAACTTCTGAGTGAAACTTAGCTACCTATATTGTATTGTTCCTATAGCAGTAACAACACTAAAACTAATTGCCTGAGTTGATATGGTGGGATATAAGGTTTAACACACAGTCCAGTATCTGTAAAAGAATGAAAGGTTCAAGATAGAATTAAGAAGCATGCTGAGAATCTGGATGACTGGTTTCAAATGTATTTCTGAGATGAATTTAGAATCCTGGCTTCTCTTTAAAGTGCTAACTGGATTTAGACAAAGATATGTAAAAGGCTGCCCTGCCTAAAATCAACTAACCAGAATCCACAAAATCTCATCATACCACTCTGGACAAACTAGATTTTGACTAATTTTGAAAGATAAACTGGGTTGACTGTGATTAGTGCCTGGATGGAAAATCTCCCATGAATACCAAGGATATTCATGTAGGTGTAGAAAAGGCTCCTACATGAAACCTTGGAGTACCAGAGCCAGACTTGATGTTTCTGAACTAGATAAAATTGTAGTCTGATTTGGTGTAAGTTACTTTTCTATAATCCTAACCTGTAGACAAAAAGCTCTCAGCTTTGTGGGCTGTGACTTTTGGTTCTTACAGCAAAAATGTACCAGGTGGTGTTTTGTAAACATGTCTGAGCAGGGCTGGGAATCGTCCTTGGAGCACACCACACTAACTGGAGTAGGAATTGCAACATGTTACATCATGCTTGGGCAAGGGGGTGTTAACGAAAGGGTTTGATAGACAAGGCATGGGAGGGTGCTTTCTATATAAGGTGTGTTTGTTCACTGTGTAGCCATCTTTGGCATTGCAAGTCCTAATATCCCTTTCAATAAACGGTGGTCCAGTACCAGCAACGTCCTGTGTGGGGTCCCGTTCTTATTGGTACAGGTTGAACCGTGACACTAACTTACCTATCATTGCTAGTCATTTTCAGAGAACTGGCTTTGTGTTTTATTCACGAAAGATGTATAACTGGTGGGAATATGAAACAAAAACTTTTAGTGTCCTGGTTGTGGAGGTCTCATCCAAGAAAGGCTGGAATGCCTTCATTTATGCTGCATGAGAAATGAGGCTCAATTATACCGGAACTATGGTACTAGAGGATGGGGTGGTAAGGGATAGCATTTTCAGTATCTCATCCTTCCACAATTTGCTGTATGGACTTCAGAGCTATTTTAAGGGCACTATCTGAAGTCACACAGGAGATGGGAACAAGGAATCTGTACTGAAAAACAGTCAGAAGAAAGCAAGAGTCAGGACTGAAGAAGCACATCAGAGCTTAGGTATAGCTTATTACTCTGGTAATAGAAAACTTTTCTATGTGCCTTCTTGTCCAGAAAGAGCCATGAGTGAAATCAGGCCAAAAGTTTCTTCACTGAAAAGCTGCAATGGTATGGTTTACTGATGAGTAGTAGAGAGTGAATTCAGTCGGATGGATTCCCAACAAGGAGACATTCTGCAACCTACCAAGTTCACAAAAATCCCTCTGATGAATCAGGGTTGGATGTGAAGCATGTTCTGGGACCATGCATGTTTGCAAATACTGGAGTCCTGGGCTAGTTACAAATCTTATCCACATTTCTTTTCCAATGTAGATTGATTATGATTGATACCAGAAAGAAAATTTAAAAATTTAAAATACAAAATTTGGTTAGTTTATTAATTTATTAATTTGATTTCTAATAAACAAAGATGACAGTCAAGTTACTGCAATGGGCAAGACCTATGATTTATATTATGTTATATCACCGTTCAGTTGTTAAAGCATATTCTATAAGCCAGTTTTTAAAAATGCAGATATTTCCATTCTTTATATAACCAACCTTTAAAAATAGAATAAAACTTTGACAATTTTGTTTGTATTCAGTTAAACATGTGCAGAGGAAGTTGAAAGTCCTCCCATGTGTATTCTTATGCCATCAAAATTAGTCCTGATAAAAGCTTTTCAGATGTTATGTTTCTTAATCTCTGGGGTCAACATGAGAATTGCCATCTGTACTACGCTGTTGTGAGCCTATCATTTTCCTAATCAGACATCAGGATATAATGGGCTCAATTATCTATTTCATTTCCATGAAATTATCATCATGGTGTATGTAAACAAGATATTTGCATATGCAGAAGAATATTACACACAGAGATAGTGTAATTATAAATGAAAAATTATGCATGCAATTCATGCCAGAACTATTCCAACAAAGCTGCAAATTCTTCATAGTATTCAGGTTAATGGAAAATGTTAAGAAAGTTTTGATTCCTCGTGCTCTGTTAGGGCCTGAAACATATTTTACTGTTGCCTAAAAGGCAGATGATTTCTAGACATTTAATAGCCTGGAATATCTCCAAAATAGGTATGGACATAATCTGACAGATGGGGAAGGAGTAGGTTTTAGGCTGTATCTTCAGTAGGTTTTGGGCTGTGGCCCCCCGACTCTGGAATTCCTTGCCCAGAGAGACTAGGAAAGCCCCCACTCTGGAGACCTTTAAAAAACACCTGAACTTTGGCTCTTCCGCTGTCCTTTCTGAGAGTAGTTATTTAATTTCTATCATTGCTCTCCTCAATGTCCCCGTTCTTGGAGTCCATCTCCCCTCCCCCCCATAAAGGATGTTTTCTCTGTAAAGGATGCTATTTCGAGTATTCCACCCTGAGTTTTAACATTTTAACATTTTATATATGTGCCCTGTCTTTGTGATTTTAGATATCTAGTTGTATATTGTTTTTATTTATATGTATGTATCTTTTTATTGTGTTCATTGCTGGTGTTTTGATTTTATTTTATTGTAATTTGTAGTTTGGGCTTGGCCTCGTGTAAGCCACCCCAAGTCTCCATTGGGGAGATGGGGCGGGGTATAAATAAAGTTTATTATTATTTCCTGTGTCTGTACAGAATGGCTACAATTGTATGAGCCCCAAGAAGGTTGATGTGCATTATAGTAGCATAACTTTACTCAGCAACTGATTTCATTATCGGTATTTCTGGCAACTGTAAACCATAATATGAGATAATCCTGGTTTACTGTAATAAATCTATACAGTACATATACACAGAGCCTAATTAGTTCCTCTTGGTCTTTATGAAACACTAAGCTTTCAATTCCTGTTTACCTAGCAGCTGTTGGTAGTGGGTGAAGATATGCAGAAGCAAAGCGGTATGTGATGGGAAACCAAGATATGTCCTGTTGTTGCATCTAAATGAGCCCTTTCTCTGTAGTTTGTGTTAGCTGCACCTGGGATTCATATCAAAGGGGAGGTTCTTCTTCTTCAGATACTTTACCTGCACAGATCACCTTCTAAACAGACTTTGCTCAGTAATGTATTTGGCAGAGCTAGAATGTACAGACTTTGTGAAATACATACTATTCATAAACTTTTTCCAACAAGTGTAAATGTACATGAGGACCCCTGATGAAGACACAGGTGGCAGTTCTGCAGCCAACTGCCTCAGCATGTTTTAGTACAGTAAGGGAGCTTGAGACTCCGTGGCCCTCTACTGGGCCCACCCTCGACCGGTTTCGGCCACTGGACGCAGATGCTGTTGATAAGATTGTGGCTGCAACCAGGCCTACCACCTGCTCCCTTGACCCGTGCCCCTCCTGGCTTGTTAGATCTTGCCTGGAGGGGTTACATGGGCCTCTGTTGAACATCGTAAATACCTGCCCTGAGCAAGGAGTGTTTCCAGAGAGCTTAAAAGAGGTGGTGGTAGCTCCATTGCTGAAAAAAACGACATTAGACCCTGCGGTTCCCTCCAACTACCGAACAGTGTCGAATCTTTCGTACCTGGGGAAGGTAGTTGAGAGGGCAGCAATGGAGCAGTTGCAGTCCTTCTTAGATGATGCAACATGGCTAGACCCCTTCCAGTCCGGCTTCCATTCGAGGCACGGGATGGAGACGGTCCTGGTCTCCATCACAGACCAACTCCACTGCCAGCTTGACCAAGGCGGGTCTGCGCTGCTCATGTTATTGGACCTCACGGCAGCATTTGACAAGGTCGACCACAATCTCTTGATCCACCGCCTGGTCATGGCTGGAGTGAGGGGGACAGCCCTGAAATGGCTGACCTCCTTCCTCCACCATCGGTCTCAGCGAGTGAGGAGGGGTGAGGTGGTCTCCGAGGGCTGCTCATTAGTTTGTGGAGTCCCTCAGGGGGCCATTCTCTTCCCTCTGTTATTTAACATCTACATGCAGCCGTTTGCACAGCTGGTGTGGAGTTTCGGGTTTGAGTGCCATCAGTACGCTGATGACACTCAGCTCATTTTGAGGATGGAGGGCAGGCCTGGATCCGTCCCCGATAATTTCCAACATTGCCTCAAAGCCGTTACTGGATGGCTGCGAGCCAGTAGGTTGAGGGTGAATCCAGCGAAGACGGAGATCTTGTGGTTGGGTCGTCCGGGTGATGGGGATGTCCAGCTTCCAACCCTGGACGGTGTGGCATTATGCCCATCGCCTTCTGTAAAGAGCTTGGGAGTTCACTTGGACTCCCAATTGGCCATGGAGACCCAGGTCTCCATGGTCAGCAAATCTGCTTTTTTCCAGCTCAGACAGGCAAGGCGGCTGGCCCCCTAACTATCCCGGAATGACCTGGCCACAGTGATCCAAGCCACGGTCATCTCGAGACTGGACTACTGTAATGCACTCTATGTTAGCCTTCCTCTGTCGGTGACCCGGAAGCTCAAGCTGGTGCAGAACACTGCCGCTCGACTCCTGTCTGGTACACCAGCAGGCTGTCACATAACACCTACCTTGCAGGATCTGCACTTGCTCCCAATCGAGCACCGGATCACCCTCAAAGTGTTGGTACTCACCTTTAAGGCCTTGCACGGCCTGGGGCCAGCGTATCTGAGGGACCGTCTCTACCCATATTGCCCTATGAGATCACTGCGGTCGGAAGGTACCAACCTGCTAGACATCCCATCTGCGAAGTCAGCTAAACTAACGGCAACCCGTAGGAGGGCGTTCTCCATGATTGCGCCCACGTTGTGGAACGCCCTCCCAGCCGAAACCCGTGCCATTCAAGATCTACTGCCTTTCAGGCGGGCTTGCAAGACCTATTTATTCCAACAGGCCTTTGGCCTATAGGTTCCGCCTAGGCATAGCCTGCCGATCTTGTAATATTTTACACTTGTTGTGCTTTGTACTCCGCACATCAGGCTTTTAATCCTGTCGTTTTTAGATTATGTTGTTGTACTTTGGCGTGTTTTTAATTTGTTTTTAATATGTTGTTCTGTATCCTGCTTATGTGAGCCGCCCCGAGCCTCCCGATCAATTATAGCACACTAAAGGAATATTTTTATTATTATTTATTGGGATCAGTTATCCCTAGATGTTATTGTGAGGCTTCAAAACTTTTATCCCAACTTACGATGACCTTATAATGAAATTTTCTAGGTATGATTTGTTTGGAGTGTGATTGACTTTGTCATCCTCTAGAGCTGAAAGTGTGACTTGCCCAAGGTCACCCAGGAAGTTCCCCTTCTAACACTAGTGTCCAGAGTCATAGTCTAATGCTCAATCACAATAGCATGCTGGCTTTCACTATATCACTAGATACATAATAGAAATCTATTCAGTTTTCATTTTATTTCAAACGTGTCTAAATTTGTAACTTCTGAGAATCAAACCTTCCCTGAAGCTGTCAGTAATCCTTCAAAAGTAATTTTTCTCTGAATTTTGCATCAAAAAAAATCCCAATGGAAAGTAGACACAAAGCTACATGCTATACATAAAATGTTTTTATTGTGATCGCTACTTGTAAAAGAGGGCATATCAGACAAAATTCTTTAAAAATATATTTTTAGAATAAAAACACACAAAATGCATATACATTTAGACAAGATTTAAAAAATTCTCAAAATCAAAAGAAAATATTAAATTGGATTTTTTAAATGAAGAATATTTCAATTGGGGGAAAAATAAGAAACAAACATCGATAGTAATTTGTATGTTGACACCAAGCTAGATGGGTTGAATTTTGTGGAATCCATACTTTGAACTGGTAGACTTCAAACTTAGAATAGTTATTTCAGAGGTGAGAACTCAATAAACAAGTCCATAGTTTATAATGCTTCCTTAAAACTAACACTTAGTTGTAATACTGTTGTTGTTCTCAAAGAACAAATAAAAGACTAAATCTTGGTCAGTGATAATGAGAAGACAAGTAAGCTTACTTAGTATTCTTCTGAAGAATTATTTGGTGACATTTTTAAAGGAAACTTCAAGGGAGACAGCTTCATTAAAGTTCATGCTGTGTATGATCCATTACCAACATTTTAACATTTTGAATAGTTTTAGCTGTCAGTTGTCAGTAGCACAATTCTTCATATACATGTGTCATTACAGAGTGCATTCATCAGATAACAAAAATTAATTATATATTAATTAGGAAAAAGGATCACAATTTACTAGCCTCCATTTTATTCTTTGTTTTTATCTGTGATAATTTATACAATGTGTCAGAATAAGCTACTCTTGTTAATGAAAACTATTAGATTTTTTTTACATTTAGTGAACTGCAAATGTAAAAACATTACAGCAATAATCTTACGTGAATTTTACCCATTTTATAGAGATGTTCTCAAGGGTCCACTATTCTGATGGAGATTTGTACTTATCACAGGTTTAAACATTAATTTGCTTTTTCTGTTTGATAATTTAAATACCAGTATCCTGAAAAGCTATAAAGAAATGCAGTAGCAGCTTTGAAACTAAGAAATTTGTAACACAAGCTTTTGTGGACTTCAGTTGACTTCGTCAGCTATGTCTTTAAAATTGTTCTTAATGTTTTAAGCTGTTCTAAGTGGATTTCGCTGGACACTGCCCTGCAAATAGGACTTTTGGTTCTTCTGAATTCTTAGTAAGACTCTAGTATTCCTTGGAAACTATAGTTCCCAAGATCCTTGGGCCTAGAATTTTTTTCTAGCAGTCAAGGGAAGCATCTGAGATGGACATCTTGGATAGGCTCAGACTGAAATCTCTGTCCCTGCTACCATTCAGAGACTAAATAAATAAATAAGTTAAAAAATGGAATATAATCAAAATCCAAGACAAAAGCTGGACACTACTTACCTTCTAATTTTGAAAAATTGGAAATTTGCAATGTTAAACAATGCGGGATATGTTTGGCATAATTGAAAGGTGAACTACAATTCCTAGAGACTTTTGTAAAGGGCATTCTCTCTCTCTCTCTCTCTCTCTTCAAATGGAGATGATAGAAAAGCTAAACTATGGTTTACCACTGGAGTCATTATTTCAAGATAGTTTTATCTATAGTTTAGGTTTTTTTAAATCATCTTCATTCCCATTCCCCCAAAAAGGAATTTTCAAGCTCTGTACCCTTATATTTTGGCAGTGGCCTCTGCTCCTGGTGTAGAATCCAGTCTGAGAGCTCTTTACCAGTATTTGGAGCTAATAGAATCAAATTGTATTTGTTGGTCTAAATTTTGTAAGGTGAACATACCAATGGAATGTTCTAAACATTGGAATGTATTTTTATGTTTAATATGTATTAAGTTTAATCCAATTTATTTTAAGTCACTATTGTATGTTTTAAGGCACTATGTAAGTTCCACTTGTAAACCGCCTTGAGTCCCCCTTGGGGTAGAAAAAGGCAGGATATAAATAAGGTAAATTATTATTATTATTAATTTAATTATTAGTTTCAACTTAATAACCCGCCCTCCCCGAGGCTCAGGGCGGTTTCCAACATGTGTAGAATACATCAAGATAAAACCTTACCAATTAACAACTAAAAACATACTAAAAACATACTAAACACTTAAAAATACCATGACAATCATGGTCGGTTATACAATAGTTTAATAAACCAGGAAACTAGTTAAGATTTATATTGTCTCCATTATTGTCTTTTCAATGAGACATGTGGCCTCTTCACAGAGAGGGGTTCCCCCCCCCCTTTTTTTCTTCTTTTGATCAGGCCTTGCCAAGCGTAATCAGATGACACTGGCTTGGCTCTGCCCACATTCTTCCCAAAGTAGAGGGGAAGTGTCGCAAGATGCTTCCTCTGCCACCATGGCAAGGAAAGTGTTTTTTGTGTCGCTCCAACAGTGCTGCCCATATTTTGTTGCCCTTTCCTTCATATGATGGAGGAAAGGGCAACACGGCAATGCACATTGCCGCCTTTTCACTCATATTATGGGGACAGGGTGCCAACACACCTTGTCCCATCCATACCATATGACAGGGGAAGGTGGGAGGGCAAGCAAGGCTCCCAACATGCCTGCCCTTCTGCCAACGCCTGCTGACAAAACAACATGGCCCCAGGGGCCATGTGAAGAAATCCATGGACAGGAAGCTCCTGATGTAATTCAGATACTAATAAGTCTAACCCCTTTTATATAAACATATAATGATGCCAGTGACACGGAAAGTCATTTTAAAGAGCAAATTATTGCACCATAAAGAAGAGAACAGTAAAGCTAATCTGTGAAAACATGGTTAAACAAAAAGCTACACTTACTATGGGTGATATGCATGATCAAATGTAGTTAAAATTGGATAATGGCATTTACTTAATTATATGTATGAGAAGCCTCAAGGAGAATTCTATAAATCTGAACATCTCCCTGGTTCTAAGAATTGACATTCCTAATGTGTTACAATATCCTAACTTTATATTGCTAAAATGTCATTAAAATTATTTTTGAAAGGTTGGAATATAAAAAATTTCCACTGTCAGTTCCACTGTTGACAACAAAAGGTAGTGAAACACATCCTCCTGTTGTAGGTACAAAATCCATTACTCCTTAACTGCTTATTTAAATGAACAAGACTTTGCCGTTAGGTGTTTTCAAAATACTGAGTTGCATGAACCATATTTACTGGGTCACTGTGAACATTAAAGCTACATTAATTGGTTTGGAAAACCTGCCTAGTTTTTCAGCAGCATATGCTTCAAAATTGCCATAAGCTGAAATTTCCCCTCTTAAGTTATGGAAGTTTCATAATATTTTGTCATCCACAAAACTGTGTAAATCCACTATTTCAATAAAGAATGTGGAAAAAATGTTTCATGGAAAAAATTTAGGTGGAATTTCATATAAGGCATAAATAACTTCCTTTCATGACACTACATTTAATATATCACTCTTTTCCCAAACATTCTTTTATGTGTGCATATTTATTCATTTAAGTGGAGGAAAAGGCCAAGCATTATGGTTTTTAGAATGAACAGTTCGATAAGCTGCAGGTCCTATTTTATTTTAAGGAAAATAAAAGATAATGTTGCAGACATATTTGACAACAGGAAAATCTCATCCTATAGCACGTGTCTTTGACAACAAATTCTAGAACTGTATTATTGTTGCTGAGTTTAATAGTAACTGGGTACAATAAATTATACATGTACTGTATATACTGGAGTATAAGCCTACCTGAATATAAGACAAGGCACCTAATTTTACCACAAAAACCTGGGAAAACTTATTGACTCGAGTATAAGCCATGGGTGGGAAATGCAGCAGCTACTGGTAAATTTCAAAATAAAAATAGATACCAATAAAATTACATTAATTGATGCATTGGTAATAATAATAATAATAATCATCATCATCATCATCATACTTCATTTATATTCCGCCCTTCTCACCCCGAAGGGGACTCAGTAGCTTAAATGTTTTTGAATATTTACCGTGTGTCAAAGAAATACAGTAAACTAGTTCTGTAAGTAGAAAAGTAGGGTTAACAAAAACAATATGGTATAAATATAGGAAATAAATAATAAATACAGATAGATTTTTAATTGTATATACTGATTTCACATATGCATTTTCCCCTGAAACATTTGCAAATCCTCTCTCTATATGTGTGCATTTCTCTCCTGCAATATTTGCAAGCCCTATATATCTATATTCATATCTATCTAGACATGTCTATATATATTTGTGTGTGCATTTCCCCCTGTAATATTTGCAAGCCTCATATCTATATTCATATCTATCTATCTAGACATCTCTCTCCCTCTCTCCATATATATATATATATATATATATATATATATATATATATATATATAGACACACACACAGAGTATATATATGATTTGCAAAGACCTGCAAACATATGAGGGGAAAACTTCCAAAGAAACCAAAAAGCACATAGAAAGTTAATACATTTAGATACACAAAAAATGCCAGGAAATTAGGTGGGTTTGAAAGAGAGCCATACAAACAAGAGGACATGAAATATATATCCTTTCACTTCTTCCCTCCCTTTGGAGTGGGAAAGAAAACACACTGTAAAGGGGATAAAGAGGAGAGAGAAATGTATCACATATTGTAAGCAATAGCCTCTAGGCTCCGCTGACTGGCTTGACCTCATTATAAGCCAAGGGAGGCTTTTTCAGCTCAAAAAGGGCTGACAAATTCAGCTTATCTTTGAGTATATACAGTAATTAACTCCTTTCTATAATAGCAAAAGTGTAACTATATTGTACAGCAGTATGAACTTAAGGGATATTGACACTCCTTTTGAGTTGTAACTATCAGTTGGATTTTTTCATTACTAAGGAATGACTTCATGTTAGAAGTACCTCATGTTTTAGAAGCTGGCTCCTTTGTGTGCCTCATCCCACCACCATGTGTTAGGTTTTTAAACAAAAGCTAAACATTCAGTCCATTTTATTTATATATTTATGTTATATGCTACCTTTCTCCCAGAGCAGGGAGAAAGATGGCTTCCAAAAATAATAAGTTAATAGATTAGAGTACCTTATAATTTGAAGTCAGTTTCTTCTCCTATGTGATGGAGAGATACACAATAGTCAAGCAAAGTTTAAAAAGCTGATAGCCTGTGAAAAATAAAATTTGAACTAAGAATTGTGCATCTCTTGCTCATTTGGAATCCAAAGAAGGCAATTTTTTTTAATTTTAAAAAGTCTTTATTCAGAAATTCACATACAGCAATAAAAACAGAGTAAAGAGGTAGGGGGAGGGCGAAAACATTTGGAGGGGTGTGAGGAGAGGGAAGAGGGGGGATAGGGGGTGGGGATCGAGGGATGGGAAAAAACACATATATACATATACACTTAACAACACCATAAAAGCACAAAGTTTGGCTTCACATCTCAAAAGGAAGATTCAGCTTTAGCGGTAATAAAGAGTTCCTTGGGTTATACTATAGCTCAAAACCTTTTAGGTTGATCTTTTTCTTTTCTTTGATAAAGTTTATGAAGGGTTGCCAGGTACGTTTAAACTGTTTCGACGGGTTGCCGCGAAGTAAGTAAGTGAGCTTATCCATTTCTGCAATCTCAATTGTTTTTATCAGCCATTCTTCTTCGCCTGGGATTTCTGGAAGTTTCCAGTACCTTGCTAAGGTTATCCTAGCGGAGGTTGTGAGGAATGTCAATAGTCTCTCAAGATTATTATTATTTTCATGACCTGTGATATTTAAAAGAAAAAACTCTGGTTTCTTTTCAAAATTAGACTGAATAATTTCTTGAACATTCTTATAAATCATATTCCAATATTTCTTGACAATCTTACATGACCATATTAGGTGAAAAAATGTACCACGTTCTTGTTTACATTTCCAACATAGTTCGTTGTTATTCTTATTTATTTTCGCTAGTTGGCTGGGAGTGATATACCATCTGTATATCATCTTATAAATATTTTCTTTTAAGCAGTAAGCATAAGTAAACTTTAAATTTTTTTTCCAAATTCTTTCCCATTTTTCCAATGTTATGGGGTATCCCAAATTTGATTCCCATTTTTGCATATATTCCTTGATTGGTTTTTCTTGAAAGTCCTTTTCTAATATATAATTATATAATAAGCTCACAGGTTTTTTTCCCTGAAAATAACCAAATTTTCTCCACCTTGGGGGGTGTCCATTCCCAGCCAACTTGCTTGTCTATCAAAAATCTTTTTTTTCAATTGACTATATTGAAACCAGTTTAACTTATAATGTATCAACTCTTCTTGCTTTTTTAATATCAAATTATTCCCATCTTCTTTCAATAAATCTTTATATTTGGGCCAGTAATTTTCTTCCATTTTAATCAATTGAAAAGCTTCTAGCGGTGAATTCCAGATAGGTATTTTTCTATACCAATTTTTTTAAATATCTAATCCATACCTTAAATAAGGCTGCTCTTAATATATGGTTTTTAAAATTCCTATCCTGTAATACTTTGTCATAGTTCAGATAGGCATGCCACCCGAATTTGTTTCCAAATACTTCCAGGTTTAGTAGGCTTTTGTTTTTCAAATCTATCCAATCTCTCATTGCTTCTAAGCAATTCGCCTCATAGTATTTGCTTAAGTGGGGAACTCCAAAGCCTCCATTACAAGTTATCTCGGTTAAATATTTTAGTTTTATTCTGGCCTTCCGTCCTTGCCAAATAAATTTGGCAAGTTCCGATTGCCATTTTCTCAAAATAAAATCATTTTTCAAAATCGGGAGCATTTGGAACAGGAAATTTATCTTCGGAAAAATTTTCATTTTTATCGTTGATATCCTTCCCAGGAGTGATAAACTAAAATTTTTCCATCTATTTAGATCATTTTAAATCTCCTTCCAAACCTTTTCATAATTGTTCTTAGTTGATTGACAATTATTTGAAGTAATGTTTATACCTAGGTATTTAATTTTTTTAACTATTTCCATGCCAAAATCTTCCTGGATTTTTTCTTTCTCTTTCTCTTGGATATTTTTTGTAATGATTTTCGATTTTTTCTTATTTAATTTAAACCCCGATATTTCTCCAATTTTTTCTATTTCCTGTATCCAGGCTCCTAGATTTTCCAAGGGGTTTTCAGTAATACAGACTAAGTCATCTGCAAATGCAAAGACTTTATAATCATATTTCCCCATTTTTAGACCTTTGAGCTCTGTATTTTTGTTATATTCTTTAATAAAATTTCCAAAACAAGATTGAAAATCAGAGGGGAAAGGGGCACCCTTGCCTAGTTCCCCTCTGTATCTCAATACTTTCCGACTTCTGTCCATTAACAATAATTGAAGCATATTGAGATCTATATATACCCATAATGGCTGCAGTAACATAATATCCTAAATCTAATTCTCTTGTAAGTATTTCTATTGTATCCCAACTAATCTGGTCAAAAGCTTTCTCTGCATCCAGAAAGAGCAGAGCAGTTTTTCTCCCAATATGTTTATCTAGGTATTCCAGGATATTGATAATATTTCTGATATTATTTTTCATATGTCTTTTCGGAAGGAAGCCCATCTGGTTTTTGCCTATCCATTTATTTAAGAAAACTTTTAATCTTGCAGCCAAAATATTTGTAAATATTTTATAATCTAAATTAAGAAGAGATATGGGTCTATAATTTTCAATTTGCTCAGGGTCTTTCCCCTCTTTCGGGAAGATTATTATATTTGCCAATTGCCATGTATTTGGAATATTGCCTGTCAGGGTGTGATTCATAACTTTTTCTAAGTAGGGGGTCAGCTCTTCCTTGAATTTTTTATAATATAAATCAGTAAAGCCATCTGAGCCTGGGGTTTTCCCAGGTTTAAGTTGGTTTATGGCATTTTCTATTTCCTTTTCCGTAATAGGATTGTTCAATAGTTCTCTATCTTTATCATTTATTTTTTTCTTGTATTTGTGAGCTCACATATTTTTGGATTTTCTCTTTATTGAGATTTCTTGATCTAAGCAGCTCTCAAAAGAAGTCTTTAAACTCTTTCAAGATTTCTTTATCTCTATAAATTTCTTTCCCATCTTTTTTTATTTTGTTTATCAGATTGTTGTTTTTTTTTTTGAATTGGTAAGCCAACCACTTTCCCGGTTTATTTGCATTCTCGAAGTTTTTTTGTTTTAGATATTTTAGCCTGATTTCGTTTTGTTCAATTGTTCAACCCAAAGAAGGCAAAATATGTTCTTCAAAAGATTTACACTCCTGTGCAACTCTACCATGAAATGAGTCCCATTAATTTCATTGGGACTATCCTCTTGAGAAATATTAACTAGCATAGGATCCTAAAACTTTTTTAAATTAACTGTTAATATAAAGCATTATCATTCCTTTTAGTAAGCGTTGTTGTTTTGAGTGTTTAGGAACTTTGATTTCTCATCAGATAAACTATTTTTAACCTTTAAATATTGAGGATTACTGTGCATACTTTAGAGTTGTATTTATTGCATTACAAATCACTTAATTGGTGTTTTTCTTGGCATTGTTCTCTTTGCTTTTTATTTTTGGTCTACAGGCCTCCATTGTTTGTTCTACTTACAAATTTGAGGAGAGGTGAGGTGTAAGTCTATATTATTGTGAAAGTGTATGTTTTCCCCCAGAAATGGAAAGGGCAAAGAACTGACCCAACTTTCTTAGACTTTATAAAAGGTGCCGGATACTCTGCTAGAAGCCAGAGTTGGCCTTTACTACTTCAAGGGTAGATTTAGTGTAAAGTCTTGATAAATACTTTGCTTGAAATCCTTTTTCTTTCTCCCTCCAGCACTTCAGGGAACATCTTGACAAACTGTTTGCAAAAGGAATTGGAATGTTGGATATTGCTTTAGTTGAAGCCTTCAACATGCTCAGTGATGTAAGTTAATGCTCTCCCCTAATTTCTTTCATTTCAATATTCAGTTGCTGGGGAAAAAATTATTCCCCCCTTAACATTTGCCAGATAGTTTCAAAGGAAATCATGCTGTTTTTACAGTGATCATTGAGCTAAAATTCCCTTTATCTAACAGCATGTGCAACATAGATCGTTTTTTGAAAATTGCAGGTTAGCACACTTTCATATGCAGAAGTCCTGTTGCTGTATTCATAGTCTATTCATCTTATTTTTGGATTGATTCATAGATATGGTAATTAAACTTGGTTAATATTAATTCACAATAATATTAAAATGTTGCCTGGCATATTAAAGAGGTAGAGGCGTTTGATATAAATTATTTTTGAAGCTTTGTCTCACAATTTGGACTCGCAAAGCTTTGTCCAAATCCCTCCCCCCAAAAGACTGAATATGCAAAAGTGGGGAAATGCCTGCTATTATCACATGGCAACTGTAATTATTTAAAGATAAATCTGATTTTTGTTTTGATTATCCCTTTTGTGGGGGAGATCCCAACCAATTAAATAAAATTCTATGACATTTTGAAGATGGTTAATCACAACCAAGAACTCTAAATGTGAGGATTCATCCAGGTTGTCTCATGAATCACTCAGTTAGTTGTAGTTCATCATAATGCCTTTTGTCATTATTGTTATTATTATTATATTATTAAGACTTTCATCATTTCTACTGTTCAATATATTTTTAAAAAACAGTTATAGATACACATGGGGAAATATTAGTCATTACATTAAATCACTTCCTTAAAAAACAAAGTCTGTAGAATATGATTATGCAGATCGATGAAAGTAATATTTTAAAATACATTGCTGATTATGTGTCAGGATCCAGGGCTCTGCTGGTAAGGAGACAGAGATTAACCAAAACAAACACCCGCCTTGTGTCAAAGCTATTACTTAAAGCAGCACTAACTCATTTGGCTGTTTCAAGGTCCCAGTTCAAAACATAAAGATAGCAAACAGCTGCAGATACAAAGCAAAGACTTATAACAACAAAACATACTACAAATGACAGTACTTCGCTGTCTAATTTTTCAAGATACTAGAGTTCCAAGCTAGTCATAGTTCCAAAGGTCAATCCATATAATCCAGAGTTCATGGGTGATCCAAAATCTGTAGTCAAGTCAATCCAGGGGTTCAAGGTGCATCAGCTTCCACACAAGATACAGGAGCAACAGAGTCCACAACAAGATTCTCACCAGGATTCAAGGTTCATCAACATACAAGGTTCCAAGTGTTCACAATATAGGTCCAGATACCATAATCCATGCAACCTGGGGGATAGAACCACCAATTTACACAACCAAGTATTGAAAATACGTTTCTCTGAAAGAGCAGTCTCTAGCTGGGCTCTTTTTATGCAGCTGATCACAGCTGCATCCTATCTCTGTAGGGCTCCACCCTTAATTGCAACCTTCTATAAATTCTTATATACAGATTATTCTGACCTTTAGAGGAAGATTAATCCTTTCTGCCACACCTCCACCCTGCTAATCATGACCTTTATTACATCACAAAACTGCCAAGCATTCTGTATACCACATGAAGTGATGGCACATTTCTGCGATATTTTAATAATACCTTTCCACCTTCTTTGGAACAAACTGCTTCAAAAAGAGAGAACTAGTCCTTTACCAATTTGGGTTTCTATGTTTCTAAATCATTATGATGATGAAATAGTAATCATTTTAATGTTCTTTCCACCACAGAGATTATTTGGCTAGTTTTAATAAACCAATGCTTATCTCTCATTTATCTGACCATTAACAAACATTCCTCTATTGGCATATTTTCACAAAATTCCTCTGATTTAGAAATCTATAATTTCTAATACCACATAACTTAGAAGTTTCTCTTGGACCACTTGATATTTTTAAAGGGAAACAAAGTTTTCCAGTAAAAAATAAACACTTAGAATTTCTTTGATGAATGTATAGCAAATTAGGAATGTTCACTAACTCAACAAAAGTAGTAGTAGTAGTATCTTGTCTCTCCTCACAGCTAGCTTTTCTCATAAAAATGTTTGGTTTACCTACATGTGTCATGTCAAAAGCTAAATAAGAATCACAGTAATTTCATTATATCTGTGTTTCCCAGTTCAACCACACAGGTCAAGGGAGTATTTGCAGTCAAGCTATAATGCTGGTTACAGATGGTGCTGTGGACACTTATGATACAGTATTTGAAAAATATAATTGGCCAGACAGGAAGGTAAGTCAAATATACCTATCTGTGGAGCACCTATACCTGAGATCATAAGGATGGTTTTCTGTTTCACTTATGTTTGGGTGTAAACTGATGGGGTTTTTATTTAGGGTCCCAGGCTAAGTCCCTAAGGGCTTAGCTCTGCGTCTCAGGACATGGTCCCTCTTCTTGGGGGCAGAGGATAAAGAAAGAAATCTCCATTGAGAAATATATTGAGACAAGAGGCCTTGAGAAATGCCTTTCTCCCCTATGTACTAACAGCCTCAATTGCTACAGCCTGCCTTAACAAAACTACTTTGTAGATCTCTTAATATGTATATGATGGTGTATATCTTGATTGTAGAAGCAAGGTGCTTTGGAAGCATGGTGATATTAAACTGTATGGGAAGGGAAGATGATAGTTATGAGGTTATCTGGTTTTAGAAGTGTGTGCATTTAAAACAAAACAAATAATAATGGGAGATACAATATATATAAATGTTTGTATGTGCGCACATTTAATTAATTAATTAACCAAATTTATACCTTGCCTTTCTCAACCCTGTAGGACTCAAAGCGGCTTACATATATAGGCAATAATTTGATGCCAAAATCACATATAATAAAAACATATACATTAGAAAAATCATTAAAAACAAATAAACCTTTAAATCACGTATTTAAAATCATGCATTCCAAAAAAGAATGAAATGCAAAAAAGAATTAAATGCAAAATAACCTAGCATGTCTTTTTGTGCATAAGGGAAAACATGGCATTTACATACCATGATGATTTTTTTTCTTGTAACTTTTGAAGTTATATGTTGTGTCAGATAAGATGTCAATTATATTTATGCTTTGGAGTTGACTCATAAAGGTATCACTGCTTTGTCAATTTTTTATTTAAACTATACTTGTTTATGAACTGATCAGAGATGTTCTGCAATGAGGTGGAAGTATAAATACAAGAAGAGATGAATGAATGAATAATAACTAATCTCACATAAAGCTATAACAACAACATAAAAACTGGAGACTGCAGCTTGTCTTTGGTCATTCTGATTTCTCATGAGGCGCTCCATCATACCAGGTGAATTGGTGTGGTAACTGCCATATATAGCAAAAGATTCACATATTGCAATCTGCAGTAGATCCACTATGAGTTCACTTTCTCAACTTCAATATGTGTATTAAAAGCCATGGCCCAATTTTAGGGAAGATCTCCCCCCCCCCCCCATTATAGCTCACCCCATTCAGCATGGACAAATTTGAATAAATAAAATAAATTAAAAAATTATCTTCTAACCTTGGTATGGAGAGGAGACAGGGAAGGCCACATCCTCTATCCCTCACATATACTAGAACCGACATATGCTTTTAATATTATTGATAATTGAAATGAATAAGTGTGCATAGGCCACTATATGTGTATAGGCCCCTATTCTGGAATTAAAATAGTACCTCCCTCTATGTCCCACCTCGGAATTTAAGATCATCGGGGGAGGCCCTGCTCTCGGTCCCGCCTTCTTTGCAAACGTGTTTGGCGGGGACAAGAGACGCCGCCTTCTTGGTGGTGGTCCCCTGCCTCTGGAACACCATTCCCAGTGAGATTAGGTCAGCTCCATCTCTCCTTTCAGGAAGAAGCTTAAATCATGATTCTGGGGCCAGGCATTTGGGGAGCAGGCTTGATAGGGATTGCAATGTTTATGTGAACTGCCAATTGACAGGTTCTGACAAAGTCTTGGGACGTTGAATTAGATTGGATTTAGCTAAATAGTTGTTATTAATCTTTTTAAAATGTATTTTAACTCAATGGTTTTATTTAATGTGCCATGTTGTGATATATTGTGTATGTATTCTGTATGTGTTGGCATCAAATTGTTGCCGTTGTAAGCCGCCCTGAGTCCCCCTTCGGGGGTTGAGAAGGACGGGGTACAAATGTTGGAAATAAATATATAAACTGTTTTGATAATTATTTTGTGTTATTAATATACACACATTATTGGGATTCATGAATATGAAACATAAAATGTGTAATTCTGTCATTATTAGCAGTTGCACATATCTTATATAATTAGTCACAGCATATTTTGTCAGTCAGTTAGTAGCTGTCATACACACACACACAAACACACACACACACACACACACACACACACACATACAGATGAGATACAGTCTCTAGCTCTGTGGGCAGAATGACAGCCCAAAGCTCTGCTTATATCTTTGAACATTCCCTTCAGTAGTATGGTTATGTATAGTAGCATGGTTGTGGAGTGAGTAGATAAGGTGATGTTTTAATTGTGCTTTTTCTGTGGATAACAGTAATGCATGTTTTGAATTTTACTGAGCTTATCTTAGAAGAAAATGAATAGCTGAAAGATAAAATTAGAAAGCTAAGATTCTTGCTTATCGTTTATTAGTTTATGGCTATTTGGAGCTGCTGGATGAAAGTTCGAGAAATGGATGTCGTGGACTTGGCTGGTCTTTATGCTATGGCTGTGGAACAATAATTCTATGTGTTGTTGAGTCTGAGAAAAGTTATATCAACATATACTGACCTGGATAAGGCCATATGTCATGTGTACACAATATATATGTTCCACAATATGTTTGGGATTTATTTGATGTCTCAAAACATTTTGGCAGTGGAGGTGGGTAAATCAATGTGTTGGCATCCAGGGATGGCCAGAAACCATTGGTTACTATGAGGTGAGGGGGAGTGGCTTGTGTAAGTTATTTAAATCAGCCATGTACCCTCATCTCCCTCTTCAGCCCACCTCCTTTCGCAATGTAGCTTGAAAGGATCACCTTAGGAATCAGATAGGAATCCCCCCCCCCCCGAGTTTCTCAGGGATTTTTTTCACCTACCCTACACTGTCACAGAGTTACGGACAATTGGCTTCAGGTGGTGTCAATTAAATAAGCAGATATTGGGGGGAGTTATAATTTAGTGTTCCACCTACTGGCACTTTATGTGTTCAATGGGAATTTTGAACTTCTCCTGGGAATCAAGCGATCTAGAGGTTGGAATTAATCTCCTGTCCTTGCAGCTGGTTTTGGGGTCTTTGCCCTAGTTAAAAGCCAAAGTGGCTTTGAAGACTTACACCCTTTGATCAGCCTTCCAGTATATAAGCTGGACCTTTGAGAAGACATGTAAATCAGGGGAGGCTGGAAGCTCATGTTAGGGATGACCAACCACTTCAGCCACTCCTGTACCAAATTGCTCCCCCAGACAATTGATTTGCTATCTGCAAGAAACAACTTAAAAGGTAACTAGTTAATAAAAGTTTTTTGGTAATATTTTTATTGTGATTTTGCAATAATACAACAGTAAGGGAGGGGAAGGGAGGGGGGGTCTAGTTAATAAAAGTTACCCTTATTTCATTCCACTCCTGTTGTTTGGTCTCTTATTTCCCTGGTTCCTCAGCAAATACTGACCTGGATAAGGTCATGTGTACACAATATATGTCTTCCCCAATATGTTTGTGATTTATTTGTAACGGAGTAGTCCAAGGTTAAGCTATCCAACACATGATACAACAACCAATGAAAAATGTACTGGACACAGTCCCACTCTGGAAGAGACCCTTAAGGCCATACAGCAGTTGAAAAATGGCAAGGCAGCCAGGATTGATGGAATCCCACCTGAAGCTTGGAAACAGGGAGGTTGTGTACTCCATGATAAATTCCATGAGCTCCTTGTGAGTTGCTGGGAAAAAGGTGAACTGCCATCAGATCTCCGAGATGCAGTCATCATCACCCTGTATAAGAAAAAAGGAACAAAATCTGATTGCTCAAACTATCAAGGTATAACACTGCTTTCCATTGCTGGAAAAATCCTTGCAAGGATACTCCTGAATAGATTAGTTCCTGCTATTGCAGAAGAACTTCTCCCGGAAAGCCAATGCGGCTTCAGAGCTAATAGAAGCTCCACAGATATGGTATTTGTCCTTAGACAACTGCAAGAGAAATGTAGGGAGCAGAACAAAGGACTCTATGTAACATTTGTTGACCTTACCAAAGCCTTCGACACTGTGAGTAGAAAAGGTTTGTGGCAGACCCTGGAATGACTAGGATGCCCACTCAAATTCCTCAAAATGATTACCCTGCTACATGAGGGCCAGCATGGTCAAGTCAGATACGGTGATGCTCTCTCAGAGCCCTTTCTAATAACTAATGGAGTGAAACAAGGTTGTGTTCTGGCACCAACCCTATTTACAATCTTTTTCAGCATGATACTCCAAAGGGCTATGACAGATTTTGAAGAAGAAGAAGGCATATATATACGCACTATTGTACTGATGGTAGCTTGTTCAACTTAAGCCGTCTGAGGGCTCGCACGAAGACTAAACTATCTAGTCTGTGAGCTGCTTTTTGCTGACGATGCTGCCCTTGTTGCCCATTCAGAAGCAGCTCTGCAGCGCCTAACATCCTGCTTTGCAACAGCTGCAGAGCTGTTTGGGCTGGAAGTCCGCCTGAAGAAAACCAACGTTCTCTATCAGCCCATACCACAGGAAGAACACCATCATCCCCGTGTCAGCATAGGCAAATATGTGCTTAAGTCCGTTCAGCAGTTCACCTACCTGGGAAGCATTATCTCTTCAGATGCCAAGATAGATAGACAGATCACAGATTAGCAAAGGCATATAGTGCATTCAGAAGGCTTCACAAAAGAGTCTGGAGCAACAAGCACCTGAGGCAAAGCACCAAAATCAGTGTGTACAAAGCTATTGTGCTGTCTATTCTCCTATATGGGTCTGAAACATGGGCCACCTATCGCCAACACCCGCGACTCCTCAAACACTAATCGGTGCTGTCTTCACACAATCCTAAATATACACTGGACCACACAATCGGGGGACTGAGACTGGGTGAAAGAGGGTCTACCCTAGCAAACCTTTTGTATTGTTATCCCAATAACCCCATTAATGTGGGATATAATGAGCATGGTGATCAGATCATGATAAGAATAAACATAACAGTTTAAATAATGTACCAGTAAGGCCTTGCGGACAACCCTGAGAATTTTCAGGGGGGATAGCCCCCTGGCTACATGCCTGTACTGGACTGACTCTGTGACAAATGTTGCTGTCCTTGAGCGAACAGGGATCATCAGCATTGTGGCCATGCTATTGAGAACACAGTTGCACTGGGCAGGGCACATCTCTAGGATGGAGGACCACCGCCTCCCAAAGATGCTACTCTATGGTGAACTTGCCATGGGGCAGTGCAAGAGGGGTGCCCCCCCAAAAAGAGATGTAAGGACTCCCTGAAACAACATCTCAGGCTTGGCCAGATTGATCACCAACAATGGTGCACCCTGGCCTAACATCGGGAGGCATGGAGACGCACTATCCACAATGCTGTGGCCTCTTTCGAGAATGCATTTCCAAGCATGCAAAGTAAGGTATAGATAACAAAAACTAGTGTCTTTTTTCAATCGACATTGATGCTTATAGTCATCTTGTTATTAAAATTAAGAAAGGTTGTGAATTTAAATAGATGTATTCTTTTCTATATGTCACAATCTCTTTATGACTTAACCACCTATAGCACACAGGGTTAAGCAGTTTTATCTGGTCCAGAGTATGTATTTATTGATGTATATATTACTTACCTAGATATACACACACGCATATCTATCCATACATATTTGGGAGAAAGCTGTGTAAGATAACTAAACTTGGGATCAGTATTTGCTTGTTTGTGTACCCAAATGTATAGGGACTCTTTTGCGTTGTGTGTTTATGTGACTTTTTATAGATTGGTTGTACAGCATGTTCTCTATTTTGACATGGTTCCTATGTGAATCATGATATATGATCAAGATGTTCTGTAAAGAAATAAATGAATACAATTTCATATAAAGAAATGCAATTCTGTCTAGGGGCCATATTCATTCTGTAGCAGAACACCTATTGTGAGTTTCAACAAAATAAAACGGCTAGCATATGGTTCTTCTGCAACTTTCCACAAGGGTAAAATAATGCTTAAAAACACATTTGATAAAATGGATAGCTGGGCCATGACATAACTGCAATGACATTTTATCCATTTCCAGCAGATTAAAGTGCTCCCCATAATTTTAACCAGTGCTGCATAGTTTTGCAACATGCTGATGCTGCACACATGGAACATTAGAAACAGCAAATATAATAGCCTCACAATGCTATTGCCTTGGTCGTGTTAAATTGATTATCTTTTAGAACAGGAAAAAGGAGTCCAATGTTTCAAATGTGACTGTTATTGCTGTTGCTTGTGTTCTATATCTCATGGACCAAAGGAAGGCTTCATCCATCACCTGTGAAATATGAGACGCAACAGAAATTAGGTTGGTCATGTCTTTCTCATAGTGAATTTTCTTTTGATGAGAGAAGAGGGAGGCTATATAGCCAAACAGGTATTTTCCAAGTTGTGACGTACAGAGGGGGCAGTGTAAGAAAGGTTGCAACCTAGCAGTGAAGAACTTGCTTATTTTCAGATGGTCTCAGGTTCAAACCATAGCATTTCAAACAGTGGTTGTACACTTGGGAAAAATCCTGTTTGAGGTTGGGGCCTGCTACAAGTCAGTGCAGACCATGGAAAGCAAAGCAACTATTGGTTCCTAGGTCAAATGTGAGCCCTGAGGCTACTCTGATTGTCCCCATTGATTCCTAGACAGGATATTTTCTTTGATATTTTTTTTAATGGAGGTTATATCTAGGTGCCATATTCATTCTGTAGAGAGTGGGAGAGTAGAACTCATCTCATTGATTCCTATGTGAATCAATGAGATGCTGCTAGCATGGTGGCACAGAAGAGGAAGGAGCCCACTGCAATACAACAGGTAGCACAAATGTAGTGAGATGGGATATTATTGATAGGTTTTAAAAGTCAGTAGCTAGAGATTGGAGCACCACAGGTAAACTGTTACCAGGATGTAAGTGGTTTTGTGTGATAAGGTATATCTCCTTTGCTGATGGTCCAACTTCAATGACAGTTTGCCTGCCTTGAGAGGGAAAGTCCTTGGTCTAGAAGAAAAGTGGGCTATCAATAAAATGTTTGATAGAAGGGTACTGCATCAAGCAATGAAGTGATGCACTACAAGGCATTTTTATATGCAGTGTGAGATTCATTTTCAATCACTGCATGTTTATTCTGAATTAGTTAGGTTGGGAAAATGTTTGTCCAAAACACTTTAATCAGTGGCCTCACTCGGTAAAAGAGAAATAGTTATTTTTTTCACCTACCCACCTATTGAAATTTATATGTAAATTGTTTAGGCAATGACCTCTGTTTGAGTGAGTCCTTGATATCTGCTGGAGTTAGGTTCTAGAACCCTATCCAACAATCTCTGTAGATAACAAAATCCATGGTTACTCTACCCCGTTTAAATACATTATTGTGGTAAAATAATATTGCTTATACAAAATACCAAAATCAAGACTTGTTTAACTTTTTTGTATAAAAAACCAAATCTTGAAGTAGACGTCTAGTCATCTCCCCCACCCTCCCCTGGATTTTGGATTTACTGCAGATCTCACATGGGTGCAGAGGCAGAAAAATCTTCTCCCACCTTAAAGATGAAGAGCAAACTACACACCACCTACTACAATGCAATTTGAACCCTGCCACATGGAGGACCTTCTCACAGCAACACCAGAGGCACTCCAAGTGGCCAGCTTCTGATCAAAGGACATTTAGCATAAAGAAAATACCCTCAACTGACATCCGACACGATAAATAAAAAAATACCGTAAAGATGGGTCCTCACTGAACTATTAAGTAACCTTAGTAGACTTAATTCCTGAATCATTCTTCCACCATCAAATGCATGCTACAAAACACATTCATGTGTGAAAATTCCAAATCCAGGAATGAATGTGACTTAATTCACTCTGCTGTCATAATTGCAGTTGGCTCTATGAAAAGCTGCCCTTATGTGAATTATATATCAGAGTTATATACATTTTCATGGGATAATACTAGAGATCTGCACTCTGTTAAAATTTCATCTGAGTTTTCCCATAAGAACAAATGAAGCATTATTCTTGGTTTTAACATAGAAAATGATTTGAATTTATTGCTGGATTCAGTGTATTTCACTGTATGTATTCCTTAAGGATTCATATCTTGAAAATACACTGAATAACATATTCCACTGTATTGTAATTTTTCATTGTATAATCTACCATCTGCTGCTTGACATACTGCAAAAAGAACAGGAAAACAGAATAATAATATAATAAGAAATTGTTCAAAGTTGAGATTTCACATAAGCCAAAACCACAAAGGAACAAACAAAGGGCAGAAAGACATATATTTAAATGCTTGACCTTTGTTTTCTTCCATTTTATAAAAATGGATTCCTTCTGTTGGAATCAGCTCTATTTCATATAACAAGACTCCTTTGGAGATCAGTTTTCTTCATATGTATATATAAACATTATTTATAGTTACCTCTGCTATTTCTGGAAAATAATTCAAGGACTCAGGATATGTTTGCATACTGTCCTTGATCATCTTTGTATTTGCCAAAAGTAATCTAAATTAGTTCCCCTTTATTCACAGGGGATATGTTTCAAGACCCAGTGAATGTCTCATCCTAGTGGTTAACACAGAATCCAATATATATTATTGTACAAAAACAATCCTTCCTCTGACTTTGCTTTGAATAATAACTTTATTTTGTATCCCACCACCATCCCCCTGAAGGGACTCGGGGTGGCTCACATGGGGACAAGCCCGGTCAAAAATAGATTAAAACATAAAAGGATCACACAATAAAATTATAAAAACAACATCATAAGTCACATAAAATAACATCAACAAAAGCCAATAGCCTGACATAGTGATCAAATATTAAACTCAGACGGATAGGTGCTTGTGCAATAAAATTGTAGGGACAGGGCAATTGGAAAAAGTTCAGGCACTAGATGATAAATTAGGGCTAGAAGGGCAATGTCAGTTAGAACACTATATAAGACAGGGAACTGTGGTAAAATGCAGGGGCCTACTATTGAGTTATGGTTGAGGGAACATAATTATCTGGTGCCCTGTTTAATCAAATGCATGGTGGAACATCCTTGTTTTTAAGGTATTTTTAAGTGTCAACGATCTTATGGGTAATCGATCTTCCTACAAGAAGCCAGCTCAGTATGAATGGGACCAAACTGGTTTCCATTGGAAGGGAGTTCCACAACAGAGATGCTGTGGAAGAGAAAGTCCTATTTCCTGTGTTCCCCAGAAAGTTGGTCACATGCACTACAGGGGTTCCACTTTGAATCTTTCACTCTAAGCAGATTCAAATGGGAATTGTTTTAGTCAATTCTTTTTTTTTTATTCTGGTCCTTTTAATACTCATTGCAAAAAAGAACACTTTTAAGAAAATGACACAATTAAACCACTATTGATTTCAACAAAAGAAAAATAATAAGGGAGAACAAGGAGTTCCAGATATAGTCAATTCTTCATTATTATTTCCTTAAAACCTGCCCCCCTTTCATAGATGTTTAACATTTCAGATGTTGCAAGAATGGCTTTTCATTAACAAACAGTCCTAGGAGAACACAAAATCTGGATTCTTTCTCAGCTGAAAAACAATCCAGTGCATGTAATGCCAACACCAATGGAAAGCCCTAAACGTTCAGGCTAACCATTTGTCAGTTACTGGTTGAGTAATATTTCCAAATCAGGGAGATCCACTTCAGATATAGTCAATTCTTCATTTAAGAATGAATAATTCCAGTGCTGAAAAGCATTTGAATGTCTAGTCATTTGGAATAATTAAAAAGCATGAATGTCTACTTTTTTCCCCGAGGGTCTGTCTTCATTGTACTCTGTGATACATTTCATTTAAAGCAGACATATTCTTATAGGAGACCAGATGTGTTGATTGCTCTGGACTAAAAGAAGGGAGACCTTAATATCTTGCTCTGGATTAAAGTCTTGTTGTTTCCAAGGGTATAGTGATGAGCATTTAATGGCATCAACAAACCATAGTCAAGTAGGCTGCAAAATTTAGATAAATTGTAAGACAACCAATAATACAACCAATCAGATGATGGATTACATGTTAATCTTGCTTTGTTATGCACAAGGCTCTCTATTATCTTTTATGGCCACCTTCCCTTAAAATGAACTTTTTTTAAAAAAAAAAATGAAAGAGTCTGTATTTAATTATCTTAACACTTTCTATTGTGCAGGAATGGATATCTTCTGAAATGTGTTTGTTAATTCTTTTTCATAGGAGAAGAGTACTAAGGAACAAAAAGAAAGAAATTCGCTTTATTCAATATTTTATTTTTTATATATAAAAAAACTCTTCTGTGAGAACTTTCCAGGAAAAAAGAAGCTGTTAATCATTTCTTTAAGTAAATGTGCACACTAGCTAAATTGTTCCATCTGAAACATCTGTGACAGGAACAAGTGGGCTACTATAAACATTTCCAAGAGATTTGAATGATTTTGCTTTGATCAAGTTCACATCCCTATTTTTGTGTTCACTTCCCATGAAAATTCATATCTGTGTCTGCAGAAGAGAAAGAGAAGGTGATTGTTTGCTATAATTTACCACAATTATGCATATAAAAGAACGGAACTATGGTTAGATACAGCTGTAGTTCTGACTTTTTCCAGAGTATAAAAATATTGGCATAATTGTTGAAGTATCCCTTCTGATGCTGTCTGGATAATACCGCAGTACGATTGTATCGGTATATGTACCAGTGTATCCACAAAGGGTAGTCACCTCAAAGAAGTCCACAGCCAAATTTCTTAGTAATCTAGGTTGTTTCAGTTTCTAAGCAACAAAGATTTAATTATCTTTTTTCTCTATTTGTTCTACATTCTACTCTTTGCCTTTCTTCTGCATCTGAAGTGCTGATTTATTCAGTCTTGTTTACATGTTGGAACTAAATTGATGCAGCATGAACCCTTGTTATTCTTGTTATTCTGTACTTCAAAGGTTCCAAATTGTACATAAAGTTGTTAGCTATATTTATTGCATTAAAAATCATTTTATCTCACTTTTCAGCAGAAAACTTTCACAAGGTTGCTTACATGAGAGGAATGGAAAAGATAGTAATTGCCAACAGACTTTTAACCTAGCATAACATGAAAGGACAAGAAAGATGGGGCTGGCAAAGGAGACAAGCATAGGCGCCAGTTCTTAAAGTTACAAAATTCTTATAATTCCAGGGGGGGGTTCGGTTGCTACTGGAGGCTCCGAAGCACTCCCTGCCCCTTTTCGAGGCCTTGCAGGCTGACGCCGAGTCTGCCTTGGAGGTAGCTTGGGCGCCGGCCTCGGTCCTCAGGGCCCTTGCGGGCCTGAAGGACGCTGCGGCCTCCGGGAGGCCCCTTGGCCCAGCAGGGACTGCAGCGACCACGGCGACCCCCCGGAGGTGCCTGGCTTGGTCCCCCGTCCCCTGGCCGGGCCTGGAGGAGGCTGGGACTTCCACCCCGCCGGGCTTCACCCAGGGGGTTGCTGGCGAGCAACCCAGGACCAACCGGGATGTGCCACCAGACCTTACCGGCCTCCTTCATCTCGGCCGGCTGGTTGAGCGGCTGGCCGCCTGGCTGGGGGAACTGGACAGGCTGGGGCCGGTGCTGGCGTCCCTGTGCAACTCCAGGGGCCCTGGGACGGCAGAGAGAGGAGCAGCGGAACCTGGTGGAGACGGACGAGGAGAAGACGGACAAGGGGGGGTGAGTGAGGTGACCGCAGTTGCTCCCCAGCACGAGCGGTGCTCGAGCGTGCCAGGCCCCCTTGATCCTGGGGCCTTTGGAGCCGCCGCTCGGGCGACACCCCCCCCCCCGAGTCCTGCCGAATGGATCGCCGAGAGGGGCCTTCCCCTCGAAGAGAGGCCCCCACCTGGAGCTGGGGCCGTGGCGGGACCTGCACAGGGCCCGTGGTGGAGCCCCTGGAGAGCACTGGGGCACGGGGCTCCCCCTGGCCGGGAGGAGCGGGCGATGGCCGAGTCCATCAAGATGGCGTCTGGCCCGAACCGCTCGGCATCTCTTGCCCCGCCCCCCTCACCCATGCCGGGCACCTTGACCCCGCCCCTCCCCGATCTGGAGCAACCATCGCTGCTGGGAGCTCGGCCAGTGACACCGGGGGACCTCAGCGTCTCCCAGGTGCTGGCAAGGGCCCCTGGGGCCCGGGCCCACCGCCGGGCTTGCCGCTTGTTGCTGGCGGCCTCGAAAACTCCCCCTGGACCACCTTCTGTCCCGTCACCAGCTGGTGACCAGGGTAAGACCGGCGGCCTTGTTTGCGGAGGGACAATTTCGAGGGCTGCCAACCTAGAGGGCAACGCAGTGAGCAGACGCCTCCCCTTAGGGGCCACAACCCCCGGAGGTGCCACGCGGAGGAAACCGTATTCCCGCCGGAGGAGGCGCCGTCGTAGGCCGGGGAGCACCAGCCCCTTTCCCTCCGACCCCTCCAGAGACCTTCAGTGCCGGGGCCGTCGACCCCCCGGACTCTTCACACGCCCGGCCAGGCGATCCTTTCGCCCTAGAACCTTTTGGGGCTCAGGTTTTGAGTGTAGTCACCAGCCACACCCGAGGCCGATGAACAACACCCCTTCAATGTGTCTGGCCCCTTCTGCCAGGCTACGGGATGGAGGAAGCTGGCCCACACTCTTTTCCTGTGGCCAGCTGAGGAAGATCTCCTCAAGACCCCCCAAGCTTCCTCCCTTTGATGGTTTGGTGGGGTCAGTCTAGGCCCCGGATCATTTCTGTCATATCCCGAACCTTGTCTCTGCTCCCTTCCCCCCTATCCCCTTCTGATTGTTGTATTGTTTTGTTCGTCATTCATGGTCATGTTATTCAACTTGTTGAACCACTCCGAGCCTACGGGGAGTGGCGGTTATTGAAGTCCGAATAAATAATAAATAATAAAATAATAACAGAACTGAAAATTATTCATGGTGAACTGGTCCCTCATTGTACGTACTTTCCATCTTTCCTTCTGCTATAATCTGAGGAAATGGTTTCAGATACCTAGCATTTGAAGGAATAGCCATTCAAAGTTATTTCAATCCTGTTTTCTCACTCTCCATACACATTGAGAAACATTGGGAAGGAAAGCAACCTTGGTGGGATTGTTTATATGAAAGTATTTAACCTCTTTTTGGGGTCTTTTATTAATACATTTGTAAATGTATCTGTTGATAAAACATAACATTGAAAATACAAATTTATGTAATCATAAGCACAGTCAACTCAATGATAATCTGCAGTCTTTTATATTAGATCTGAATATCAGGAAATTGTACAGGAATGGAAGAAGAAGAGCAGGCAACTAAAAGCTTGAGCAAATTGTTCATTTTCATTCTCAAACTTATTTTTAAAACTGTATTAAAATAAATCAGAATACAGAATTAATGAAATTAGGATTATTTATTTATCATGTCAGGAGAGAATTAAACAGTTGTATTGCATTAAAAACAAATGAACAAACAAAGTTTGCACCATGTGTTGTACAGGACTGATGTAGACGATCCACCAAGATGGCCAAAGCTGTTGTCCCATAGCCAGACCTGAAACCCACTTGAAATATGTCTAGAAATCTCTCTCATCCAGGAATCCCTAGAGCAGCCATGGGCAAACATTTTAGCCTTGGGACCAAATTGCAGGCTGGGTCAGGAGGGTGGGTGTCCTGGCACACAGTGGGTCGAGTGGGCCCGGGAGAAGGCAAGGCAGGGCCTGGGTCATCCTCAGGTTGTCCTCCTGACACAAGGTTGGGGCAGCTCATCCCATCCTTATGCTGGGAGAAAGGCAAAACACACAATGATTCCCCAATCCTCTCTCCCGATCCTCCTCCCGATCCTCTTCTCTCGATCCTCAGGCTGTCCTCTTGGCATTATGCT
The DNA here is from genome assembly GCA_030556195.1 of Anolis apletophallus. Classification (NCBI taxonomy): domain Eukaryota; kingdom Metazoa; phylum Chordata; class Lepidosauria; order Squamata; family Anolidae; genus Anolis; species Anolis apletophallus. The sequence goes on along the minus strand of JARBWK010000001.1, from coordinate 42,735,042 downwards.
GAAAGGATGGTGAGACAGGTAGTGGCTGAGAGTGCTCTGGAGGGCTCTCAGCTGCTCTGTGCCTTCCTCCCTCATCTTTTTTTGTGGGGGGCATAAGAATGTGGCGGGCCACCGTGTCCTTATGCCAAGAGGTTAAGGAAAATGAGGAGAGCCTGAGATAATTTATTTATATTTATATTTCATTCTTGTATTCCGCTCCTCCCGGCAGGCTCGGGGCGGATCACATAAAATTACACCGACAGCACAGCGCAACATGCGGCATGCGGCCAGTACAGTCAATAAAACATAAAACCAAAACACAAAAGCCACATTAAAACAGTTACAAAGGTCAGAGCATGGGTTAAGAGGGCATACAGTGTACATTGTCGCTCGGGCACTTAATTGAAGGCCAGCCCAAAGAGGGCCGTCTTACATGCCCTCCGAAATGGGCCCAATTCCGAGGTGGCTCGGGCACTCTCCGGGAGGGCATTCCAGAGCCCTGGTGCCACTACAGAGAAAGACCTCTGTCTGGTCGTCGATAGGTGGCAGGAGCGGACTGATGGAACTTGCAACAGATTCTGCTCATCTGAGCGCAGTGATCTCGGGGAACGACGGGTAAGGCGGTCCTTCAGGTACGCAGGCCCCAGGCCGTGCAGGGCCTTGAAGGTCAGAACCAAAACTTTGAAGGCGATCCGGTACTCAATAGGAAGCCAGTGCAGCTGCCAAGGGTAGGTGTAATATGCTCCCTTGCTGGCACTCCTGCCAGCAAGCGAGCGCGGCATTCTGCACTAGCTTGAGTTTCCGGATCGTCGACAAAGGAAGGCCCATTAGAGGGCATTACAGTAGTCTAACCTCGAGATGACCGCCGCTTGGATCACCGTGGCCCGCTCCGACCTGGACAGGGAGTGTGCCAGCCGCCTAGCCTGTCGGAGGTGGTAAAATGCAGTCCTGCTGACCATGGAGACCTGGGCCTCCATGGGCAGCGAGGAGTCTAGCACCACCCCCAGGCTCTTAACTGACGGTGATGGGTTAAGCCGTTCGCCGTCCAGGGTAGGCAGCCGGCACTCATCCAGCCCAGGCCGACCGGGCCACAGTATCTCCGTCTTCGATGGGTTCACCTTCAGCCGGCTGGCACGCAGCCAACCAGTCACGGCTTCAAGGCACAGATGGAAACAATCGGTACGGAGTCCGGCCTGCCGTCCATTCGCAGCAGAAGCTGGGTGTCATCAGCGTACTGATAACACTCCAGACCAAAGTCGCGGGCCAGCTGGGCCAGGGGGCGCATATAAACGTTGAATAATAAGGGGGAGAGAATGGCCCCCTGGGGGACCCCACAGTTAAGTGGGAGCCGCCTGGAGACCATCCCGCCCCTCCACACGCTCTCCCCGATCCCGGAGAAAGGAGGCCACCCATTTAAGGGCAGTCCCCCTGACTCCGGAAGCGGATAGGCGGTGGGTCAACAATGCATGATCTACGGTGTCGAATGCTGCTGTCAGATCTAACAAGACAAGCAGTGCCGATCCACCCTGGTCCAGCTGGCGGCGGCGTTGGTCTGTAATGGCGACAAGCACGGTCTCCGTCCCGTGCCCAATCCGGAAGCCGGACTGGAAGGGATCAACTCCAGCTGTGTCTTCTAAGAACTGCTGCAGCTGATCCGCTGCTGCCCTTCAATCACCTTGCCCAGGAAGGGCAAGTTGAAACAGGCCGGTAATGGAGGGAGCCGAAGGGTCTAAATTCGGCTTCTTCAGCAGCGGTCTTACCATAGCCTCTTTTAATCCCCCTGGGAAGACTCCTTGCTCAAGGGAGCTATTTAAGATCGTGCCCAGGGGGCCACGTAGGCCCTCCCGACAGGATCTAACCAGCCAGGAGGGGCACGGGTCGAGGGAGCAAGTAGTTGGTCTAGCTGCAGTCAGTAGCCCATCGACAGCTGCTGCGTCCAGCGGTAGAAAACGGGTGAAGGTGGGCCCACCGAGTGGCGGCGGAGTCTCGAGTTCACTAACTGTATCAAGAGTGGCAGGAATGTCCCGGCGGAGGGTCGAAATCTTGTCAGCAAAAAGCTCTGAAAGGCCTCAGCCGTTGGAGCCAAACCCCTATCTTTGGGACAGTTGGGATTGTTGTCAGTGACCGAATTACCTTAAATAATTGGGCTGGGCGTGAGCTGGCTGACTCTATCAAGGAAGAATAATGGGCCTTTTTTGCTTCCTTGATAGCTTGCTCATAAACCTCCTTAAATTGTTTATAAGCTGATTTCGACGCTTCGTCACGGAGACGCCGCCACATGTCCTCTAGTTGTCTCCTTTTTTTCACCCAGGGGCCCACATCTGCCCCCCAGGCCTTAATTTGCCCATGCTTGTCCTAGAGCCAGGAAACTAGCATTACCCAAAAATTGAATGATTGGAAATAGTCAATAGTTGTTCAATATAGTGCAATCCAGGAGGAGCTCTTTCAGCAATGGTGTTACAACTACCTCTTCTATTCATGATAGAACTCTGTCATGTTTTAGTGAAACATAAAATATTCTCTTTACTCACTAAGTTGGTCACCCTCTGACCTTTTTGATAAGCCAGGGAGGGCTAGGATTTATTTAACATCCATGTGGTCCTCTCTACTCTCCTAGAATCCTGTCTACATCCTTGGGCTGTTTGAAATATGTCAAGATATTCAATGGGTGATTATTCTTCTGAATTAATGAAAAAAGTTTTAAAACTTTTTTAAAAAAAACAATGTTGACCTCAAGGAATTAGGTTCTGGGAAAGGTGTACCCAGTTATGAAATAGCCCCCCTTTGGAGGCTCAGTTGATGCCAATGCTGGTGGCATTCAGTGGTAAGTCAAAAATGGCTTTTTATTAAAGTCCTTTGAGCCTAATTGATTTTATTGAATTTGCATCCTATGGTTGATATTTTTTAAACATGATTTTAGCTGGATTAAATGTTTTTGCCTCAAACCCATAAATGATTGAATAAATCAAGTAAAAGTGATGTTGTTATTTATTGTTTTAAAATGATTTCACTGTAAACTACTTTGAGATATTTAGCTATAGGGTGAGATTGTCTTTTATAGGATTTATGTTAGGTTTTACAATGTTTCATTTTTGTATGGTTTTTGTGTCGTTTTGAATTGAATGTTTGGCCCTATGTTGGAAACTGCCCTGAGTCCTCTTGGGGAGATAGGGCAGTATAGAAATAAAGTTTAATCATATTATATTTTATATAAATAAATATTGTAACTAAAATAACACAGAAATTGTAAGACTCATAATAGCCTAGATATTCAAAACATGTTTTAATCAATTCATGTCAGAATTTATACATTTGAGGACTTTTGTTTATTGCAGTTTCAAAAGTAACTAAAAATCCTAATACAAGTAATATAATGGAACTAATGTCTTTTCATCCCTAATTTAATGAGAAAACACCTGGCTTTTCTAGCATTCAGTTCAGAGCATTTTAAATGCAAAACTATTTTAAGAGGCATGAGGGAAACATAAGGTAAAGTGAACAATGTATAAAACACTACTAATGAACTAATTTTTTCCACCCAGGTATCAGGTTAGATTTACAAAAATAAAGCAATTCAACAAAACATAAATGTTTGGAGCTACTTTTTGCTGCTCCAGAGTGACTTATTAATAGGTTGTTGAGTGGCAAACGAAACTGCCCCGTATTCCCATCGCACTATTTAATCAAGTGCTAACAGCACTTTGGACTCTGTTAGACCCAAAAGCTCCCAAAGAGGTTGTGCTAGAATAAACTGTTCCAGATCTCTAAGGAATAGTAGATGATTAAAGTCATTGCAGAGGTTACACAACTGCAAGAGGCATATGGCCTTACACTGTACTTTGTTTAATTGTTACCACTATTTTCAGAAGGTTAGATTTTAGTCATAACAATGTGCATTTACTGAAACTAAGTGTCATTCTACCCATCCTCCACACATTTACTTAGCCTCATGCAATGCTCAGTGGGTCTTAACCCAGTAAACACATAGGAATTATTGATTATGAAAATATGCATAGAATTGAGATGACACCCTTTCACATTTTGCTTTGCTGTGATTTTTCTCTCTGTAAAATTACTGGAAAGAAACATTTTCCTTTGAAAACAAGTTAGAGAGGCATCTAAAGGGAGATGGCTTTAACTTATTGTAGAGTACATCAAATCTTAAAGGATGGCAAAACTTCAGATTTATTACTTTCTAATTATACCACGTGGCTGATTTAGGAGAGTGCCACTTTCTGGGATTCAGACAGCTTTTCTGTGGATAATGACCCTTGCCACAGTTATAGAAGCATAGAATTGTGGAATTGGAAGAGCCCCCAAGGGCCATCCAAGCATGATCATCAAGTTGGCAGACAACACCAAATTGGGAGGGATAGGCAATACTCCAGAGGACAAGAGCAGAATTCAAAATGATCTTAACAGATTAGAGAGATGGGCCAAAACTAACAAAATGAAGTTCAACAGGGACAAATGCAAGATACTCTACGTAGGCAGAAAAAAATGCAACGCAAAGATACAGAATGGGGGACGCATGGCTCAAGAGCAGTATGTGTGAAAACAATCTTGGAGTCCTCATGGATAACAAGTTAAACATGAGCCAACAATGTGATGTGGTGGCAAAAAAGCCAATGAGATCTTGGCCTGCATAAATAGGAGTATAGTGTCTAGATCCAGGGAAGTCTATTCTGCCTTGGTTAGACCACATCTGGAATACTGTGTCCAATTCTGGGCACCTCAACTGAAGAGAGATATTGACAAGCTGTGTCCAAAGGAGGGCAACTAAAAGGATCAAGGGTCTGGAGAACAAGCCCTATGAGGAGCGGCTTAAAGAGGTGGGCATGTTTAGCCTGATGAAGAGAAGGCTGAGAAGAGACATGATAGCCATGTATAAGTACATATAAGTATGTGAGAGGAAGTCATAGGGAGGAGGGAACAAGCTTGTTTTCTGCTGCCCTGGAGACTAGGACGTGGAACAATGGCTTCAAACTACAAGAAAGGAGATTCCATCTGAACAGTAGGAAGAACAGCCTGACTGTGAGAGCTGTTCAGTAGTGGAACTCTCTGCCCCAGAGTGTGGTGGAGGCCCCTTCTTTGGAGGCTTTTAAACAGAGCCTGGGTGGCCATCTATCAGGGGTTCTTTGAATGCAATTTTCCAGCTTCTTGACAGGGGGTTGATCTGGATGGCCCATGAGGCCTCTTCCAACTCTATGATTCTATAATTCTGTGATTCTATAATTCTATGCTGCCATGAAAGATTGCACAAGCAAAACACACAAACAGTTGGCCATCTAGCTTTCATTTGAAAACCTCCACAAAAAGGAGATTCCAACACACTCCACAGAGAGAAGGAGCTGAGGGGCATATTCTTAGTTTGTCCTACTGAATCTCCTGCCTGTTTTTGAACTAGAAGGCAGAGCTGTATAGATCTCATGGCTTGTTTCGACTCCCCTGACATTACCTGCTGATTCAGGAGTAGTTCCCCCACCACACCCACCATTGCAACAGATGAAATATGTCCCAGTCTCCAGTGCAAGCAGCTTCTACCAGTAGATTGAGATGGATGTGCCATCAGATGCAGAAACATGTCTTGGGTTTCTCTATGATTATTGATAACATCCTGCAGACCTCAAATTCCTTTTCCTATTGACACATTACATTTTGCTGGAGGTAGTTCAGCCTGTGAATATGTTAGCAAATCCAAATGTAGTGCATTATACACTAATGGGCCCACACCATATGCTTAACAGGAATGTTCATGCCAGAAATATTAAAATTGAACAATAGATAGTTTTATGATAGCCAAGTCAATTTAAAAAACAAAGAGAGTAACAATACCCTTATTTTACAAAATAAAATAAGACAGTCCAGTTCTTTATACTCCTTAGCTAAGGCCCTAGGTTGAAACATAACAATTTAAGGACAACATTTCTGGAAGGCTCCATTATTACCTTCTCTTCCCACTTGGAGGTACGTTGGAATCAGCCTGATACATGAGCCCTGACTTAAGTTTTTTATTTTCTTTTGATGCTCACACAGTTAATTGGTTACTCAATTAGAAGCCCTATATCTTATGTTTAGGTACTTTTGAGATCTTTATTTAGTAATCACTGTACTTTGAGGTAATTTGCCTGTTACCAGGTGTCATTTAATACATAACCCTACAAGATTGCCTATGGTCAGCCTCTGTTTCTTTGGTTACATTTCTGCACAGAACATCTATTTTCCCAGAGTAAAATCTAAACACGTGCTCCCTTTTGGTACCACAAAACAGAAAAATGGCAAATACTGTCATAGACCTCATGCTTTACATTTTACCATAGATACTACAAGGTTATATGACATATTCCAAGATTATTTTGATAAGTCAAGAAGTTGACAAATCAATGTGCCTGGCTTATAAGAACTAGTAGCAGGGTGCACAGCAAAAGCTCAGTGGTCCTTGCTGCTGCCTGGCTGAGGGTTGCATAGCTTCAAAGGTATTGTGAGGCGAGGGCTGGGAGGGGGAGATTGGCAACAAACTGGAAACCTTTTGGTTGGTAGATCTTATCATTGCTGGTGATTTACGAGATGAGCTAAACCCTAGGCCACACAATCAAAACACTCTGGATAGGTAGGCATCTAGCCTCTGCTTCAAAACCTCAATAGGAGACTCCACCACACTCCGAGGCAGCATACTCCACTGTCAAACAACTCTTACTGACAGGAAGTTTTTCCTAATATTAAGATTTACTAACATACGTAAAAAAAACTTTGTATATGTTTGAACCCTAAAGGTGCTTTTCTCCATTATGTTTTGTACTCAGCCTAGTTACCACCTTGTTGCCCCTTCCATCAAATATTGCCTTTCCCTATCCTTGCAAATATATAGCAGGAAACAAAAATGTTGTCTGCTGTTACATGTGGGAAACTGGTCCATGCTGAGATCAACATTCACACAATCAGTTATGCATACGGGATGGGATGACTAAATCTTGTATATGTCAGACAAGATCAAGTCAAGAAGTCATCATCACTAACCAGGACCTTTGCTGTGGCATGTTAAATGGAAGCTTCAAGCCAGCCACATGTTGAAGCAATCACTTTATGGTTTCGGTGCATGCTGAGCTCAGCACAGAACCATTTGACTCTCTTTCTCAAAACATCAGAATGACATGTGAGTTTATTCTTCGTTGCTACGATGCAGAATGTTTGAGAAATCTCTCTACACTCCTTTCTGCACTTTTACACATTGCTTTCTCGCCATAGAAAAAACAGAAAGACTGGGGTGGGCAGGTTTTCCAAGGAATTTTTTTCCATGAGTTTCCCGTTGCTAAGTCCATTACTTGCTGTTCCTCTTATTTGTGCTGGCAGCGTTGTGTGCATTTTAAAAATGGAAAGTGAACGGTTGTGCATGTTTTACAAAGATATGTGGAGTTTAATCACTTTAAAAAAAGTTTATATGCTGTCAACACATTTTTCTAGTCTAGAAATGTTTGGATTTCTAACCACACAAATCCTATCTGTTTCTGTATATGGTCTATGATGTGTGTGTGTGTTGGGTAAAATCCATCAATCATCCTACTCCTCCCAAAAAAAAACTTTCAAGATTTCTCTCTCTCTCTCTCTCTCTTACACACACAGACACATGTTATGACCTCTGTGCTTCTTTAATGTTCTGGCTCTATGTTGTTTTACTGTATTTTTAGATGTGTTTTATCCTGTTTTAATGCTTGTATGTTCGATTGTTTTTATGATGGTATTGTTTGCCGCCCCGAGCCCTCGGGGAAGGGCGGCAGATAAGTATGAATTAATAAATAAATAAAATAAATAATGGACATGTAGAAATAACAGATATATGGGTCTTCTTTAAAATAATTGCAAAATGCAATTGTTCCACCAGTATCCTGGTGACAAACTACTTTTTAAAGGAAGCACGAATGGATTAGTGTTTGTTGCTAATCTACCCTCAAACCCCTCCCCATCCCACCCCAACCCCCAGTGACTGCATAATCTAAGCTTTTAATAAATTAGCTGTGCCATAGCCTCTTGATGGCAGTGTATTTCCTTCTTGAGTTCATAGGCCTTAGAGAACATTTATGTCTCATTACATCCAGTACAGCAGTTATGGCCTAATAAATCAGGGGAGCTTTGCAGAGACGGTCGTGACAGTAATGAATCTTTCTGTTGGCGTTTCCACTTCACAGGCACAAATAATGAAGCAAAACTGCCCCATCTGGTCACTCAGTAAGAGTCAAATAGCAGCAGGGAGCTATTTGCTCAAGCATGACAAAGGTCATTGTGCTGAGCAGGATGGAGCAATAGGAGGCTGGGCTGTGAGTGACAGTGCCGAATGGAGCCATTTAGGGGGCTTTTATCATAATTACATTTATTAGCTGTACTGCCAGCTTTCCTGCCCCCCATTCACAAGGAACAATGTGCTCCTGCATCAAAAGGTTTCTGAGCTGGCTGGAGTGGAGAGGTATCTAATATTAGCAGCTTGTAGAGGGAATCAAAGATGCTCAGTCAGAAGCTAAGAATTTAGACACATTGCTTGATTCTCTGTGGGTATGTGGGCATATGTGTGGGGAGTTTCATTGTAGTGGAGCATGAATGGATAAACGTACTACTAAATATTGAAATGGTATACTTCCGTTCCTTGGAATCTCATTGTATTACTACTCTAATTACCCATATGTTGTTTGTTGACAATTTACATGTCATTAAGTACCAATTACTTACACTTTCCATAGGTATTCAGTACATTCGGACACTTCACTCATATGGATGTTACCCCTTTACAGGGCTTTCTTAATAGATCCATAGCTCCCTTCAAGGAAGTGTGTGACTTAACATGTGTCCATTAAAAAGTGACTGGATTTGGGTACTCCTAGAATAGTTTGTGCCCCCTGAGAACTGGCTCATGCAATGGCATTTCACTTAATCTTGTCCATCAGGTAAATCTGTACTACTTTGGATGGCACTCAACTTTGACTGGGCTGTGTTCCTTTAGACTGGTCTTCCATGCCAAATCTTAAAGACAAAATAAGGTCTCAATTATTCTGGAAAGCAGTAACCCACTAATTTTTCTACTTTCCAAACTGCATTGGGGAAATATTTTGCACAGAAATGTAAATGGTTTTTCTGTGCAAAATCCACATTGCAATGTATTCAGAAAATGTTGTTTTCTTCGCAGAAGACATAGCTTATGGTGCAAGAAATAATTAACTACTTCTTTACAGATTAATTTCCTGGAGCAATTTCTATTAAGGTTTAGCTGGAAAATGTTAGGATATCTATCCTTTGCACATCAATCACAATAGGCATGACTATTTTGCTAACGGTTAACTTGAATGTCAAAATTTACAAATAGAGATCAACAGTTGCCCCTACATTCACCTAACAGAGAGGCCACAGCCACAGATTTCCTGTACTGGCAGCAGATGGACTACATTGATATTCATCAGTTACTGGTATTTGTTTCACTAATGGAACATCAAAGTTCAAAACCATTGTTTAGTCATAGCAAAAAAAGTATCACCATAATGGCTGTATAATCTTTAATGTGTATTCTAGGTGTTCAACAATTACACTAGCCATACAATTTATACTCAACAGTATTACCACAATTTTAGTAGAATTATTATTTCTCTTTACTTTCAACAATAATATGGCAAATATTTTTGTCCTTGAAACTACAGTAAATCACAAATATAATTACAGTACACCTTTAAATATTATCTTTCTTTTCCAACATACTTCCTTACACAATATAGATGTTATGAGTCACTCTGTACAATGGGCCCTCAATATCCACTAGGGTTTGGTTCCAAGACTACCCATGAATACCACATTCTGTGAATGCTTGAGTCCTATTTTATATATGTGTGTATATACACGCATAGTAAAATAGTATTCCTTATATATCCAAATACTGAGGTGTTGCAGATAGCAGTCAGTTCAAGGGTCCTCTATGTAATGCTTTGATAAAAGGGAAAGGGTAGGTAGTTACTAGGCTTGGTTTAGAATCCTAAAATCGCAATTCTAAAATCAAATGGGGGGGGGATTTTTTTAAATTAGTATATCAAATACTTACAAAAATTTTTGCAAAAAGTGCTAAAATGTAACTTAATTACTTACGAAATTCTAAATTGGTTCTAAAGTAGAAAAAGCAGGGAAACAGTCAAAAATCAAGGGGGGAACATTCCCCTTCACCTCTGCAGTGCAATTCAATGGATCTGTAGATGTAACATCAATATAAGAGCTAGCTACTAGCTCTCAGTACAACTGTGACCTTCTCTACCCTCCTCTTTCATTCCTTCCTTTGCTCTTTGGTTCCCCATCCCTTCTTTTCTCTTTCCTTCCTTCCCTCCCCCCTTCTCTACTTCTTCCTTTGTCTCCTTCCTTCCTTTGTTCACGTTTTATTTCCCTAATAGCAATTAAACAGAAAGATATATGTGTATAATATATAGACTTTCTGCTGTGCTTTCTGCAACCGAACTTGCCTATCTCAGATTGGCCTCTTTAGTCATCAGCGCTTGTAAAAGCGCGGGATGAGTCCTTCCTGAATCTTCGTTCGTGAAGTAATGCCGAGAGAGAGATATGTATTAATGCAGTGGTTCCTCATGTTGTGGTGACCCCCATCCATATTTTCGTTGCTACTTCATAATTTTGTTACTCTTATGAATTCTAATGCAAATATCTAATATGCAGGATGTATTTTCATTGTTACAAATTGACCAAAGTTAAAGCATAGGGATTAATCACAAAAACAATATGTTTGGGGGAGGATGGACAATGGATGATGGGATTTGCAGTACCTTCGACCAATTCAGCTCTGACTTCCACAGCTGAGACCCCATGAATGACAGACCTGGACCAAACTTGGCACACAGAACCCCCATGACCCACAGAAAATACTGGAGGGGTTTGGGAGGAATTGACAGTGATTTAGGGAGATAACTCTGAACCCAAACAATCCCGGATCAGGACCAAACTTGGCATGAATACTCAATATGCCCCAAATGTGAACGCAGATGGAGTTTGGGGAAAATAGATCTTGACATTTTGGGAGTTGTAGTTGCTGGGATTTATAGTTCACCTTCAAACAAAGAGCATTCTGAACTCCACCAATGACAGAATTGGGCCAAACTGGGATCCCCCGCCGCGCCCTCGCTCACCCCTCGCTTCTCTCTAGCCCCGGTGCATGCATCGAGGCTAGAGAGAGGCGAGGGAGCGGTCTTTTCCAGCTAAAATATAAGCTCGACCCAACCCTGGGTCGGCTATATTTTAGCTGGAAAGGCGCCCGCGCCTCTCCGCCTCTCTCTAGCCTGGATCCAGGCTAGAGAGAAGCAGAGGGGTGTGGCGCTTTCCAGCTAAAATATAAGCCGACCCAGGCTTGGGTCGCTTATATTTTAGCTGGAAGGGGGCCATCGCTTCCCTCGCCTTCTCTCTAGCCTCGATCCATGGATCAAGGCTAGAGAGAAGCAGAGGGGGCGGGCGGGGGTTTTTCTCCTCCTCTCGCCAATGACAGGCTGGCAAGAGAGGAGGAGGCCCTCGCTCACCCCTCGCCTCTCTCTAGCCCCGATCCTGAGGGAGCGAGGGCCCAAGTTTGCCCAGGCTGAAAGGAAAAGGAAGAGGCCTGAGGCTGTGAGGAATGGTGGGAGTTGAAGTCCAAAAAATGTACCTGGAGGGCTGAAGCTGGCCCCTGCGATGGGAGAAGGCAGAGCAACAGGGAAGAGAAGGAGGGGGGGGGAGAAGCCTGGAGGACTACAGTTTCCAGGATGCATTGCCTAGCAGCAGCGTCACTTCCAGTTCCCCATAGAAATGCGGGAAAAAGAAGAAGCTTAATGAAGGCGGGAAGGAAATGAGCGGGAGAAGACAGGGAGAAGTGAGTACTACAATAATTAATTAATTAATGCTTAAGAATTTCTAACGAACTTAACGCATATTGTTGACCTGAAGGACCGTAAAAGGAAGTCTACTTCCTGGTTCGTGGCAGCGATCCGTAAAACCTCAAAAGTCCCATTTCATACGAATCTCTTACGAATCCTTTTAATTTCCGTTTCATTTTTCTCATGCCTAGTAGTTACATTCCTTCCTCTCTTTGGGAGGCTATGTTGTTCCTTGTTAGATAACTTCCAAATGATCTGATTCTTACTGAAGCTCATTCTCTGCATTTTTAAAATGGAATTCACATGCTACCTTTCCATCAAAAAGCATGATCAAGAAAGCAAGGCATAAAAGCATAATTTATTCAAAATTTGATAAAAAGACATGATAAAAATGACAGAGTAGCTGAACAGAATGAAGAATCCATCAGTATCAGGCTTGAAAAAGCAACAAGGAAGATAACTGTCTATTTGAAAACAAGACAACTTAATTGTAAACCTTAACCTTAAAAAATTCTGACTTGGTGACATACTGTAGTCCCATAGCAATGTCACCAAAGCGAATGCAATAATGCAGGCAACTAGGTTAATCCATATCAATAAACTAGTTCTAGCCGTACATGTTTTAACCAGGTAAAGGCCTTTCCTTAAGCTAGTGGATTTTAACTACCGTTTCAAGAAAAAGCCAGCCCTGATCTTAAAACCTTGGAACAATATACTGTTACTGGAGAGAGCCCTATGTCTTTCAAGCCACTGTGAATACCTTGGCTAATCTCAGAGGAAACATGGAAATCTGAGAGAAGTGGCTGATGATATCAAGATATTGCTAACCAAAATATAGTGTGTTTCTACAAGCCATAGCATCACCTTCCACTATGTTTTCTCACATGCTTTTTATGCTTTTGCTGTTGTTTGGCTTTCCTTTCATGTATGAGTCTTAATCTGTGAATGGTTTCCAGGGCCCTTCCTGCCCTTTTTTGGCTAGGAAATAAGCTCTATATTTAATTAGTAAATACATACATATATATAAGTACTAATGTTTTCCTCTTACATGGAGAGAATACCAATACCCTATGTTACATGTTTTTGGAAATACTGAAATTGAGTTCTTCCCTGTAATTATGCTGTGAAGTGATTGGGACTTTCTTTGATTCACGGACTCCATGTGGTAATGGCCCATTTCCTGGACTACGCCTGTGTCCTCATCTGCTCTTGAAACAGGCCCTGAGTTGGGAGCACTCCACTCAGAGCAGGCGCTTGACTTCTACAGCACAGACAAGATCAAGTGTTTTCTTAGTCTCTGGTGGCTTGTCCGCAATGCTTGGGAAAGCTTCCAGCTCAAGTGGTGCAATTTGTCTCATTTGATTCCTCCACTGCCTGTCAGACAAGCTCTGCATTATTTACATTGGCTTGGTGGCCTTGGCCCTGAAATGGTGACTGGATTCTCTGCTTCAGGACTAGTCCAAAGAAACTGAAAAGCTTGGGTCATTCCGAGCACTCAGAATGAATACGTGTGTTGGGCAGGCCTTACTCCAAAGCCCCTCATAATTCCTCGTCTTAAAGGACTCATTCAATTCCTGTCTCTAAAACCAATCTGAAAGGTTATTCTAGATCTCCAAATCTGGATAACCTAATTTGCCCATTTTGCTAATTTGTATAATATGTCCTGAGATGGTTTTAAAGCAATTTTTAATGTAGATATAAGTGATTTCAGTGTTTTATATATTTATGGTTTTATGTCCCAGCATTGAATGTTTGCCGTATATTTTATTTATTAATTAATTTATTATTTTTATTTCTACCCCTCTCTTCTCCCACGAAAGGACTCAGGGTGGCTTCACATATGCATGCATGATGCTATACAAGAATGCATTCAGTAAAAACAATTGGTACAAAAACATCATAAAATCATCAATAAAAATTCATTAACACTCACATGTTGTGAATACTGTACTCTGCCCAGAGTTCTCTGCAGGGGCAGAAGGGTGGAATATAAATATATTTTTTAAATCAATCAATCACACTATAAACATTAAATACAGTATAATCTGTAAATATGGATATAATGCAAATTAAACACATTAAACGATCCTACTCCTGCATCTTGGAGGAACAGCTATGCATCCCCCACCATCTGGGTCTTGGTTTACCATTGTAAACAGTTGTCATCCTATCAATTTCCTTTTACAGTCATAACAGCAAGTGTAGTTTATTTGCTGCAGTGCCCCTCCTGCCTGCTTGAGTGGCAAGTGCTCATTTTCAAGGAATTGGTTGGAAGAACATAACTTTCTAAAACCCTTATTTTGACTTTGTCTTTGCTTTGCCCTAGTTGCTATATCTTTACAGTATGTCATCCTGCAGATGCAGCAATCCTAACTATTAGACCAACAGATTGAGTATAAAGTAACTTTCTGTGTTCTTGAATTTGGTCCCACTCCCAATCACATGAAAGGTGGCTGTGACATCTCTGTCTGAAACATGTCTTTGATATTGGAAGAATACTCCAATTGGTATGCACTCTTTTTAGCATTTTGCTTTTGTATTGTGTGAAATCAGTGTTATTACTGTTTCATTCATTGTGACAATCACAATCAGCAAGTTGAACATAGACAGTGGGCATAACATTTATCAGCACTACTAAAGAAACATTTGAACTTTCAATCTGTCAGGCATTTATGAAAGATATAATAACTGCTAGTGTCTCTTCACATGTCAAATAGCTTCTAGCCATTATGATGCTTGAAAAACTTGAAAAGTCTCTCTTTTAAAAACATACTAGGAAATGTAACACCTGATTTCTGACTAAACATCTGATTTCTGACTAAATGTCATTTTGACTCTTGAAAAAGATTATGCTAATCCAGAGTGTGGTCCTTTCATCTGGCAGCTGGAGTGCAGCATCCAACCAACAGGTCTCAAAAAAGCTATCTGTAAATATTATGAGGGTTGCTAAAAGCCTGAGTGAAAAGACTTAACTGGTGTATGTGAAGTCATATCCCTAAATGTATTCATGTTCACATTACCACCAGACAATGAGCAAATCTGGTCTGTGTTTCAGCAGAAAGTATTTAAACTTTAATTACAGTTGATTTGTGTTCCAGACATAAGCTGTCTTGCCACAAATTATGCACCTGCAGGGGTGGAATCCTGCTTAACCACTTTCCATGAAAGAAAAACAGAGTGAATTGATTTCACAAGCCTGTTTTTGAAACGGTGCTTCTGGTAAGAAAGATTAGAAGTGTACATTGAAAGATTTATCTTATTTGAGTGCTGGACAACAATCAATACTACAGTCACTGAAAGAGTGGTAATTATGTCAGAGTAATTGTAATTAGCAGTAGGAGTTTTCCTCTTCAACTAAATGTAGGAGAACTACTGACTGGCATGAACTTTTAAAAGTCTAATGCACAAGTTGTTGTGCTAGTGCTGTTGAGAGCTGTTTGGAATCTCTCGCTTTGGATTGTAGTGAACTCTTCATCTTAGGAAATCTTTAAACAAAGATTGGATGGGTATCTTTCAGAATGCTTTAATTATGCATTTAATTATGCATTTCTGCTCAGCTGGGGGTTGGACTAAATGTGGTCCCTTTCAACTTTATGATTGTACAATTCTTGTGGGTGTTATTTTGTCAAAATCAGCATACATGTAGAGATATGAGTAGACCTTACAACTTAATTGTTGCATTTAGTTACAACAAGCCTGCTGTGTGCTGTCTTCTGTAGAATTAATGCAGTTTTAGTCCACTTTACAGTGGTTCAATATTATTGAATCATGGGAGTTGTAGCTTAGTGAGGCATCAGCAGAGAAGGCTATAGACCTTGTAAAACTATAATCCCATATTTCCATAGCTGTTAAAATGGTCTCAAACTGCATTAATTCTACAGTGTACACATTCAGCCTCCTGAAGCCATTCCTATGTTAGCTACGTCTCCTAACACAAATGTTCAAAAAGGTTTCACTTTGGCCAAAGGAAGAAGAGGAAGTGTTTCTTCCCTTTTGACTGAATGGAAAATGTCCAGGACTTTGTTAGGAGTACTACTTTGAATTGAGATTTCCTATAAATTAACTAATTCAGGTTCTTGTGTGGATCCTGTAGACAGAAACATAAGCATTATTGCTAGAAATTGAGCGCCCTCCATCTTCATTGTTTATCTTTTTAAAATAAAGAAAAAATGATTATGTTGTTGTGAACACCAAAGGATTTTTGTGCAAATAATAAAAAATCAATCAAACATTGAGTGCACTCAAGAGGAAATGCATTCCACAAAAGTTATAATGGAACAGAAACCATTCACAGCAAAACATCTCTGTGTGACATTTGCCTTGTGCTGCTGGTTTAAATGAATTCCTAACAAAGTTACAGTTACCACTGAATTTGGTCATAAGAGGTGGTCTTTCTAGGTCTAGTTCTCAATGACTAAAAGCAAGATTTGAAGATTTGCAAATCAATTTGAGAAAAGTTAAGACAATTTTGAAGAACATAGTATTGCTTGTATGTACAGAAGTAATGTCATCATGTTTTGCATAGTTTGTTTTAAACAAAATATATGCAACTTGAAATCAATCTTTGACATATAGGGAGAAGAACTATGAATGGGGATTTGGTTTGTGTAGCACTATTATATCAAAAATACATCAGTTTAGTTCTGGTTGAAATTATATTCTTGTTCCCTTTCTTTGCTCTGTTCCAGGACTGTCTTCCTTCTAAACTATCAAACCACTACACATCAGTCATATTTGGCAGTTCACTGGGGCCTTGGTGGCCTTCCTATTTGTCTTGTTTTGCATTTTTATTGAGGCACCAAACACCTGCCACACTCAAAATATGGCTAGTGCTGGATTTGGCTTGATGTGTCACAAATTATACCACACCTTCTTCCAGTAAGATAATCAGTGTAGATGAGGAAGCTTGGAGTTCTAAATCCCTATAAGCATTGATGGTAGAATAAATCTCCCTGTAAAATAAAAAAAATGCATTCCATGAAGATTTGAAATGGAAATTTTGCCCTTCTGCCTTTGCAAATGTATTTTCTAATGCAGTTTAATACAGTATTGGCTTACGCTTCACATTAGAAAAAATATGTTAAACAATTTCAATTTCAAAAATTGTCAGCTGAAGCAACAACAACAACAAACATAACAACAACAACCATTTTATTTCTTACTTGCCGGCCCTCATGGCTTGAGGCAGGTTACAACATCACTAAAAACACAAAATCATCTAAAAACATTTTATAAAATACATGTATTGAAACATATTTCTACAAAATACTAGGCATGGTTTCGAACCCAAAAATAGGGAATCAAAAATCTAATGGGGGGGGGTTGATTAGTAATAGAAAGACTTACCAAAAAAATTCCATAAATTTCTAAAATGTAACGCAATTACTTACGAAATTCATTAGTAGTTCTAAAGTAGGCAAAGCAGGGAAACAGGACTGACACTGTTTTAAGCACAGGCAAATCAAGGGGCAACATTTCCTTGGTTTCCTTGCAGGGAGATATAATGCATTAATATATTATTATTAATATTATTAAATAAAATAGTTGCAAATCCCCACCTCTGGTGCAGGCCTTGCTAATCTGTAGAGTTCTCCTCACTCCAGCTTTTTCCCATTCAGTTTTACCATAGCAGTCTAGGACCTCCGTTTGAACTCTATGGCTTTTCTTGATTCTGAACTCTTCCTTCTCCTCTCCATGCTCTTTTCACTCCTGCTGCCCTTCTCTCAGCAGTTCTTATGTCCTTCTACTCTGTCCTTCTATCTAAACCCCCTGTCTGGGTGTTTAAATCGCTTTTTTGTCAGTTCTCCAGCCCCTCTAGGAGTCCCGATCTGGANNTCTCTATGGTTTCCGGCTCCTTTTTCACTTCCTGGAGGAGGCCTTCCACTCTAATTAGGCTTCAAGCATGGAAAGGCCCCGATTTGACTGTGAGTTATGTCTGCAAAGCTATTTTGGAGGGGGAAATTTTCCTGTTGGGTGGGCATCCGAAATAGTTACTAATCTAACGAAAATTTGGGCCCAGAGAGTGCGGAAATGAAAGTCCACTTCCGGGATTGGCCCTGCGAATCGTATAAACTTGAAAGTCCCATACATATGAATCCCTTCCGATTTCTTTTCATTTTCATAACTTTTTTCTCATGCCTACAAAATACATATTCAAATACACAGATTAAACATAGGACACTTTGCCCAGCAACTAATTGGCAGCCAGTAGAGTGACTTTAGTATGGTTGTAATGAGTTCACTCCTGGATTGCCCGTAACCAATTTGGCTGCTGCATTTTGAACCAATTAGAGTTTCCAAACTTGGTACAAAGGAAGCAAAGCACATTGCTAGTGCTTGCACTACCATATTTAGGTCCTCCAAATCTAGGAAGGGAGGACGCTGGCAGATCAGCTGAAGCTGATTGTAAGCACTCCTGACTATCGCATCTTTCCTGGGTTGATATTTGGAGAAACGGATCCAGGAACACTCCCAAGCTGTAGATGCCTATTTCAGGGGAAGTGTAACCCCCACCCAGAACTAGTTGACATACTCCATCTCTAGATTAGGACCCTTGATGACAAGCACCTTTGTGTTGTCTGTATTGAGTTTTTCTCACATCCAGTCCATTATCTCTTCCATAATTTTTTTCAGAGGAGACACACTATCCTTAGCCGAGGCTGTTTTGAAGACAAGTTTATACTTGGGTGTTATATTTGGGTGTCATCAGTATATTGATAACACATCCACCCCATTCCTATGGATGATATCTCCCAGTGGTTTAATGTAAATATTAAAAAGTATTGGGAATAGAATGGCACCTTGTGGGACACCACAGAACAGCTCCTTTTTTGAAGAGCAGCTACCCTCAAGCAGCACCATCTTGAACCACTGCCTGAGAGGTACAATTGGAACCACTGCAGCACAGTGCATCTCATTCTCACCCCCTCCAGGCATTCCAGAAGGACACCATGGTCCATGGTATCGAAGGCCACTGAGAGGTCTGAAGCGCCAACAGAAACACACAACAGTGTCAGTTTTAAGGTGAAGATCATTAACTAAGGTGACCATCAAAACCTCAACTTCATATCCTGTTCTGAAACTAGTTTAAAATGGGTCAAGGAAGTGTATGTCATCCAAGACTGCCTGGAGCTGGAGGGCAACTGTCTTTTCAATCACTTTGCCCAGAAAAGGAAGATTAAATACTGGTCTGTAATTATTAAGGTCCAGGGGATCCAGGGAGAGCTTTTTCAGCAGTGGAATAACTACTGCTTCTTTTAAACAGGATGAAAAATCCCCCTCTCTGAGAGAGCTATTAATAATGTGTTGTATTTGAGATTGCATTGCATCTCTTCCCTGAACAACCAGCCAAGAAGAAGAGGGATTAAGAAAGCAGGTTGCCTTCCCTGCTTGCCCCATCAGCTTGTCCATAACATCCATAACATTCATCATTAGCTGATATACCCATAACAGGATATACCTGCATAGCTATTTCATGCCAGCATCTTGAACTTTAAACCCATAGGGCTTACATCATGCCAGGTTTGCAAATGGGATGATAGGCAACTGTAAGGACTCGCCTGCCTTGAGCAGGGCCGAGGCCTGCTTAGAAGAGGTTTAGAAATCTGTTTTGGTTGTGCTGGCATCCATCTTGGAGAGGTGGCTGCAGCCAGCAACCATTAAGGGAAGGGAAAGCCAGAGCAAGGGGGCGTGGCCTTGCAGGCTTGTGCCTAGATTGGTAGGTTACATACCTGTGACCATCTTTCTTCGAGTGAAGCTCTGTGAATCCACACTTATGAAGTTTGCGCGACAGCGCGGGCTTCCAACGGAAACTTTCCCAGTTTGAAAAGTTTTGGCGGTAGCTCCGCCCAGCTGGCCCGGAGGGCATAAAAGGCGCCTCCATGCGCGCCCACCCCATTCCTACGCCACAATAGCAACTAGGAAAGGGTGGTTTGAGATAGAGGACACGGCCAGGCGGGTTCGTGTGGATTCAGAGCTTCACTCGAAGAAAGATGGTCACAGGTATGTAACCTACCATTCTTCTTCGAGAGCTCTGTGAATGCACACTTATGAAGACTTACCGAGCTAAGGTGAAGGAGGTGGGAACAAACCAGCCAATTTTTAAAAAACCGAACAGGTTTATTGCAACCAGCAATATGAATAAATAACAACAATGTAATAAATAAGAGTGGAAGGCATGCTCCCACTTGTAAACACGGTGCAACAAGCACCATTCATGTCAGGCACACAGGCCTCACAGTATAAAGTGCAACAAGCACCATTCATGCCAGGCACACAGGCCTCATAACAGTAAGTGCAACAAGCACCATTCATGTCAGGCACGCAGGCCTCACAGTATAAGTGCACAACGGGTGCAACCTAGAACCCCAATGATTCTTAGGTAAGCGCGCTTTAGCGGTAGACTGTGCCCGGATTCGGGCACGGCAAACACTGCTACTTAACAAAGTAGAAAAAAAAACAGGGGGTCGATCGACCTAAACTGTTGAACAACCCTTGGATAGAGAGGGGGAGGCAAGGTCTCCCACTAGACACTATCCTGAAGGCCCTTGGGGGTGAGGATTGCCCGCCCAAAAGCCGCCTCCCTTCCAAATAGGGTGTCTACCCGGTAGTGGGATATGAAGGTGGAGGGGTTGGCCCAGATGGCCGCCCTACAAATTTGGTCCAGGGGACTCGCTTGGAGAAAAGCGGTCGACGTGGCCCCTGCCCGAGTCGAGCGACCCTTGACCCTAGGGAACACGGTTGACGGGCTATCTGATAGCACAGCTCAACCAGGGACGCCACCCAAGTGGACAGTCTGTGTGACGACACCGGCAAGCCCAGCTTGTCGGTGGCGTAGGAGACGACGAGTTTGTTTGACCGACGGTAGTCCGCCGACCTGCCCCTGTAGACTCAGAGGGCTCTTCTGACATCGAGGGCTCTGAGTGTCGACTCCCCGTCCCGGACGGAGGGACCAGGTCCGGAAGTACAATGTCGGTGTTTACATGGAACGGAGACACCACCTTAGGCAGGAAGGTGATGTCCGTTCGCAAGATGGCCCTGTCCGCCAAGAACAGCAGGTACGGCTCGTCGACACGGAGTGCGGCCAGCTCGGAGGGGCCGAGCCGAAGCACTGGCGACCAGGAACGCCACCTTCCAGGCAAGGAGGCGTCGGTCGATGGACGACACCGGCTCGAATGGTGGGGCCGCAACGCAGGACAGCACCAGCTCTAGGCTCCAACCCGGCATCGGTGGATGCACCGGGGGTGGGTGTTGTTGAACCCTCTCAGGAATCTCTTGACCATCGGGTACTGGAACAGCGAAGGACCACCCCTTTGCTGATTCTCATAGGTGAGGGCCGCTAAGTGGGTCTTCACCGAGGACATGGACAAGCCTCTGTCGACCAATCCGGCTAGGAAGTCAAGGACCGCCAGAATCGAGAGCGGGAAGACGGCGCTTGAACGGGCGGCCTGGAACGTGGTGAAGCGGGCGATGCACGCTGAGTACACCTTAGTCGTGGTCGGTTTGTGGGCTGCCGCCAGGATCGCCGCTACAGCCGGTGAGACGTCCGGCACCGGTGGAGCCTCCAAGCCGTCAAGTGCAGGGAGGGCTTGTCCGGATGCAGGAGCAACCCGTTCTTCCGAGTCAACAGATCTGGTCGATGCGGGAGAGGCATGTGATCGCCGTCGGCCAAGTGGAGCAGGGTCGGGAACCAGACCTGTCTCGGCCAGTAGGGAGCGATGAGGATGCAGTCGGTCCCCGATAGCTGGATCTTCTCGACGATGCGGAGAAGAAGCAGGAACGGCGGGAAGAGGTAGAAGAATCCCGTCGTCCAATCGAGCAGGAGTGCGTCCCCGAGGCATCCCCGGTGAGCATCCGGGGCAAGCCGGGCACCGAAAACTGGCAGTTGGCTGTTTTCCGGCGATGCGAATAGATCTGCGTCTGGGAATCCCCACCGCTGGAAGACACGGTGGAGCTCCTCCGGATGCAGCATCCATTCGTGGGACGACCAGCTGGTTCTGCTGAGCGAGTCCGCCCTCAAGTTCTCGACTCCCGGGAGATGGACGGCTCTGGGGGTCACCTGGTGGTGGATGCACCACTCCCACAGGCTCTGGGCTAGGGCCAGGAGTTTCCTCGAGCCCGTACCACCCTGTTTGTTGACGTAGTACATGGCTACTATATTGTCTGTTCTGACCAGTACTACGTGTCCCCTGACGAGGGGGGCGAAGGCCCGAAGCGTCTTGGCTATGGCCAGGAGCTCGAGGTAGTTGATGTGGTGGAGGCTCTCCACCGCCGACCAATGGCCGTTGATCGATAGGTTGCCTGTGTGACCTCCCCAGGCAAGCAGCGATGCATCGGTTGTCACCGTGATCGACGGCGTCACCGTGTGGAACGGCACCCCTTTGCACACGTTGGTCTTGGAAGTCCACCACCGGAGGGAGTCCTTGATCCCCATCAGGAGAGACAGCCTCTTCGAGTGGTGTTCTCTGACCGGGTTGAAGTGGTCGAGAAACCAACGCTGCAGTGGCCGGAAGCGTAGTCTTGCCAGCGGAGTGACGGCGACCGTGGATGCCATGTGCCCCAGCGTAACCTGGATCTGCTTTGCCGTGATGCAGGGCCGGGTGCAGCTGTTCACCTCGCGTCGAAGTGCTTGGAACCTGACCTCTGGCAGATAAGCGAGCTGATCGACGGAGTCGAAGATTGTCCCGATGAACTTTATAGTCCTTGATGGAACAAGTTGGGATTTTTCCTCATTGAGACGGAGGCCCAACGAAGAAAGTAGTCACAGCGTCATCGCGACCTGTTGTTGAAGTAGCTTTGGAGACTGAGCCGCCAGCAGCCAGTCGTCCAGGTACGGGAAAACCCGGATCTTTTGCCTTCTCAAGTGCGCAGCCACGACCGACATGCACTTGGAGAATGTTCAAGGAGCCGTCCCGAGCCCGAAGGGAAGGACGTTGAATTGGTACGCCCTTCCTGCCACCTTGAAACTCAGGAACCGTCGATGAGCAGGCCTGATCGAGACGTGGAAGTATGCGTCCCGAAGGTCGATCGAGGCGAAGTGGTCGCCTGCCCGGAGAAGCGGGAGAATGGACGACACCGACACCATCCTCAAAGATCACCCCGGACGGCTCCGTCTCGACGATGAACCCCGTTGGCGGGAGCTCGTCGAATTCCAAGGCATAGCCGTCTTCGACAATCCGGAGAACCCATGCATCTGAGGTGATGCGTCGCCAGGCACTGATGTAGCGGGCCAGGCGGTCTCCGAACGGAGGGTGAGATGGTGGAGGTCGAGGGCTGGGGGGAGGCATGGTGGTGGCAGCAGTACCTAGCGAGGAGGCGGTGTCGTCCCTCGCCCCATCAAACACGGCGGTTCGATTGTCCGTTGCCGTTGTTCTGGCGGGGTCTCGACTTGTTGCCCTGGCGGGGTCGATTGACCATCTGGTGCTGCTGCTGTCTCGGCTGCTGCTGCTGGTGTTGCTGCGGAGCCGAGTATGGCCTCGGGGACTGGCGGTACTGCGACCTGGGCTGGAACCTTGCCCTCTGGTAGTACCGAGGTTTGGGCTGTGGCTGTGGTCGATCCAGCTTGGCCGTCAGGACTCTGAAGTCGTGAGTGGCCTTCAGCTTGTCGTCCGTGCCCGCAAAGAAAAGTCCCTGGGCATCGAATGGCAAGTCCTCGATGGTCTTCTTGGAGATGGAAGACAAGCCCGAGGACTTCAGCCACGCGTGCCTGCGGATGGCGACACCGTGGGCCAGCAGCTTTCCCGAGGTGTCCCCCGTGTGGCGGGCCATCAGGATTTGGTGGTGTGCCAGCGACTGCGCCTCCTGCGAGATGGAGAGAAGTGCAGTCTGTTGCTCCTGGGAGAGATCCTGGAAAAAGGGTTGGGCCCTTTCCCACAGGATCTGGTGGTAGGCTCCCATGCACGCCTCGTAGTTAGCCATTTTTGTCAACAAGAGTCCGGCTCAGTAGATCTTTCTGCCGACCGTGTCGAACCTTTTTCCCTCTTGGTCGGAGGGGGCTGTGGACTCTCGGCCCGACGACTGGGAGGAGGTAACGATCATCGAGTTGGGTGTCGGATGATCGTGCAGCCATTCCTTCTCCCTCTCGTCGATCTTGTACCACGCCTCGATACGCTCTGACGTGGGTGGGATGGTCGACGGAGTCTTCCACGACGCTTTCACCACCTCTTCCAGGGGTTCCAGCATGGGAAGATGTGGCTGGGCCGCGTCCTCGACCTGCACCCTGCTGAAGATGGGGCAGGCGCTGGATCTTGTTGGGACATACGTTTGCATGCCCAGAGACCTTGCCATCCGGCCCACTTGCTCGCCTAAGGCTCTCGCGGAGTCTGTCGGCGACGACGAGGGCTCCACCTCACAGCCTCTGTGGGAAGGTGTTCTGTCCATATTGAGGGACAAGATGGACCCTGACCTCACCGATCGAGGGACCTCTCCTTCCTCGACCTCGTCTCCCGACCAAGGTTGAACCACTTCCTGGTGCACCGGAAGTTGGGACGGTGGTGGTGCTCTCGAAGTCGAGGGCACCGCAGTCATCACCGTCGATTCGGGAGGAAGGTTTTCTTCGGCGTCAAGTATTTATGCCACAGCGGAATAGGCAACAGAAATATAGAAGTTTAATTCCACATCGGCCCAATAAACTCCAGTCTCTGTTCGTGTGAATAATGACACTCTCATTCAATTCACAAGGTAAAAATATAACTTTGTATTGAATTGAATTTAACAATAACAAGCTAAGCATGGAAAAACAACAGCAATTACAGCTACCTTCCTAAACATCCTTTCCTCACAGATATTTAATCCAAACTGTCCTCTTCAACGGACAATTCCCAACTGTCAGATCCCAACTGTCATTCTGTAACTGACAAATCCTCAAGATTCCATTTATCAGTCTTGAGACAGCGCCATCTGGTGTCAAACATGTCACACTGCAGAAAATACATCTTGTGCTGACTCATGAATTGCCATTCAAAATGCAATAATCTGACAATGTTTCAGTCTGGAGTCTGGAGTTTAGAGCAGGGCTGTGCAGACGCACATCTCCAGCCTCTGCTGTTTAGAGTCAGGCTGTAGATTAGACATCTAAGCCTGAGGCAGTCTTGAGCAAGGTTCTGGGGGAGTATCACCAGAGCCTTGGCAATAGAGCCTGACAGTCTGTCCTAAGCAATCACCACGTAGGAATAGGCTGGACTAGTGGGAGTCAAGACTGAGATCTGACCGCCCTTAGGGCCAGTAGTCATTCTAGTGGGGACGCTTTTGGAAGAGTGCCAATTTAGAACTGTTCTTGTGATAGCCAGTTGGGTTACTTGGTCATCTGGAGATAGGGTGACAGGTACAGGGCCTCTTAGACTGTGTGGGTTACGAGTAACCCAGTAGTAGCCAGACTCAGGGAATGATCTAAGTGATTAGATGTTCCAGAATTTTAGAACAACAACCATCTAGTGGAACTATTAGTTGGGAGTTGGGAGACAAGTCATAGTACTGTCTGTGGAACTGAACGTACCATCTTAAGAAGTAATAATAGCCTTTTAATAAGTAACCTCTACGCTCTAGCACATATATTGATCTTGTAACCATCACGCTATCCGAAGACTATCATTGCTGTAACCGTACGCTAGTTGCCTCGTAGTAGAACCAATACGATCTGTGCCTATTTGATAGCCTCGTTCTTGTTAATAAATTCTTTTGTTTATTAACTTTTAAAAGAAGCCTCCGTCATCTTTCGGTCTCCTCAGTTTACATTCTTGGTGGGTGGGTTGTTGTAAAGGCCAAACGCTACAGACACTTCATTTAATTAGAAGTAAATCCTTTGGTGGCAGACTACCGGGAGTGTCAAATAAGTCAATTTAGGTGACTGAGATCGTCACAGCAACTTTGCAGGAAAATTGGTTCTTCTTCCCAAATGTCACTTATTTATGACAGTCTGACATACTACTGCCCATACAATAGTAATAATACAATAACCTTTTTCTTATACCCCGCCACCATCTCCTCGAAGCAACTTGGGGTGGCTTACACATAGGACAGACACAAATACAAAAACAATACATTTTAGTCTTCTTTGCTTTTTATTTTTTGTTATAAATATAGATTGCATTCAGCAAGATCTCTAGTCTCAGGCCTATTTTTGCTAAAATCTTGTATTTCATCCAGGTAACTGCTATTTGGATAGGAGAGGATCCTGTTCTCAATAAGCAGGATATAGTGCATACCACCCCCTGCTGGTCAAATGTCACTGCAATGTAATAATGTTTTTAATTTCCCATGTAAAATAGAAGTGAAAATTATCAAAGTGAAACCTACTTTGTTCAGATCATTATTTAAAACTCCCCCAAGAAACAGTTGGAAAGAAGAAAAAAACTTTTGCTCAAAATTTCAGTGCTGACTTGTAATTGCTTGATTACTGTATATGTATTCCTTTTGGGGCCCACATGCCATCGGAGAGGTAAATCAAAGCAAGACTTTAGCCAAGGTGTTACAGGAGCTGTCTTTATCTCCACCATAATGCCCAAAGATTCTGCTCAACATCAACAGAGGCCAATGACTCCATATTACCTAATTCTTTACCAGCCATGTTTCATAGCTAAAGAGGCTGGTGACTTCATAATAGCAAACTTACCTTGAGTTTGCACTCTTTATGATTCTAATAACATGGGGGAGATAAAATTCAATATTTCTTTAAATTTCAGACTAAAGCCTAGGGTGGATTTACTACTTCACTGAAATAGAAGTCATTACCTGTAATATTACTTGAGAACTGCATTTGGGACCTCCTTATCCAGTATCCTGGGACAAGATAATGAGTGTCTTGCTTGTTGTCTGGATTAACAAGGTACAGTTTTGTTGGCACCAGTGGTGGTGTGAGTGGACTCAAGCACGCATCAGCAGGAGACAGACTTCTACAGGAGGATTTGCTCTATCATCAAGCCTTCTCCACCATTCCCAGTCACTACTAGACCTGTGGATGTGAAGCTTAGCAGTATGAACCTCCAGATCAAGAGAGAAATTATGATGGAGGTCAGGAAGCCACTCATCAAAGTTTAGACGTAACTAGTTGCAAGTAATACACTACTTATAATTCATTCTTTATGTTTGTCATGATAGTCTGTGTTTTGATAAATTGGGAGATTTCAAAGTGTATGTTTTAAAGCCATGACTATGTGTTTTGTAAAGCTGCCTAGCATGTGTAGAGTTAACAGACCACAGAGGTTTAAGTTATCCTAGAAAGGGCAGTAAAAATGTTTTCCTGCTTCCTTTGATGAGAGTGGACTTCAATCATCACAATGGAATTTGAGAGGCGTGCCTTTACTGATAAGAGACTGCAATCACCATCTTTCGAAGATCTTCCTGCATCAGTACGGACATACTTGCTGTGTGCTATGTTTGTGTATATAGTGTAAATAAACTAACTACTTTATGGCTGCAATGAATCCAACTTTTATTACCACTTCGACATGTCATACAATACTAAAGATCTTCCATACTCATTTTGGGGCTTTTTAATAGTTGTATAGTTTTTATAGGAATAAGTCTGCACTAGATGCTTGTGAAGAAATATCACATGATATTTCTTCTGTTTTGAGTCTGTTTTGGGGCTCACCCTTTCTTTCGTGTTCTTTTTGTGTACTGAGGTGTTGATAGGAGTGAAAAAAGTGTATTTTGTGTCCCAGAAAAGGCACTCTCAAGGGATGTAAGTTCTGCTTAAACAATTAAAAAAACCAATTCATGTTTTACCATTTGTGCCTATGCAACAAATAGTGTCTGAAATGCATCATCCTATGCAACAGGGGCAAGCATCACCCTGACCCTTAGCTCTCTGACCCTGTCCACTGGGAAGGTCTGAAAGGAAGTCTACAAGTTATACTAGCAAAAAGGTAAATGATGCAAGCAAGTACCCAGTATTTTAGCTTCATCAGCATCATTAATTGAATGGCTGAAAATATATTCTGAAAAGGACTGGGAGATTCTCAGGCATCTGGCAAACACTGCATTTCATTGTTTGGACTGAGGTTTCTGTTCCCCAAGGCAACCAAATTTAAAACAAATAATAAATGTTATTATATGGATGGTGCGTCTGAGGTCTGGAAAAACAGAATGCAATCATAAACCAGCTGATGGCTTAGCTAGATGTTTCACAAAGCTGAGCTTAAGTCCCCCACACAAGCCAAGACAGTCTGAGTTGAAACAAAGATTTGATGAAGAAGCATCTAACATACCACCTTAACCTCCAGTCCTTTCCCACTCAAAATTCCTCCTGCCCCAAACGTTTTTGATTTATGAAAATGGGTTGGTGATTGTGGCGGGGTAATTTTGCAGAGAAACATGCCCAGAAAAATAAGGCCTGTCGCCATCCCACCCTACTTCCATTTCACAGTCATGGAGGCTGCTTTTATTTATGCATGTTTTATTGTTTGGCTTTTAGGATATGCCTATTGTTGTTATATTATTTATATTTAAATAAGTCTATCATGTTCTTCAACTAAAAGAGTTCCCAAGGTGTGATACAGAGATTCACAAAAGCAAGGCATTTTCTACCCTCAAACTTGGAGTATAAAAAGATAGAACCCAAAAGGAAGAGAAGATGTGGCAGGAAAAGGAATCTCTCTCTCCCTCTCCCTCCCTCCCCCCTCTATATATAGAGAGAGTAGTTTTTAGCATTCTCCTGTCTTATAATGTTCGTTTATGATGGAAACAGGTTGCTCACGTGGGCAGGCAGCCTCCTAAAACACAAACATAGCCATGCAAAACTTGGTGCCCTAACATTCACTGAAATTGCTGTAATGCAGCTAAAAATCATGATTTGTGCAGGGTTGGCTTTCTGACACAAAGAGAAATATATACTTGCCTGAGTCTCATTGTTAAACCTTGATTAGAATAGACCAATTGACTCCATCAAATTTACTTATGTGTTGACTTTAATAATTCATTCCGTACTTGGGTTTACTCCAAAGGATTCTGGCTATTATTTCAGTATTTTTATAACTTTGTCAAGGCAACACCATCATTCCCATAGTTCCAATAGGATAGTCCAGAAGATAGCAATTTACCTGAGGCTATCAGGTGAATTCATAAATTAAAATAAATCTTAATATTAGCATTTCTCAAATGTACACTGTGCCAGAGATCAATATTTATTTGAATGAGGGCTCAGTATAGTTAGAACCTAATACTGTAGGGTCCAGTTCTAAAGGATTGTGCAAGACAAGAGGCATTTGACTCATCTTGATAACATTTATTTATTTTTATTTATTTGTTTCAACTTGTCTGTCGCCACTCCCGTGTGGCTCGGGGCAACTCACAGCACTAGAATACAATTAAAAGCAGATAAAATACAGATAAAATCGCATATATAAACAACACATTTAACCTAAACCATTAAAAATAGAATATACAACATAGCGTATATAACTCATCACTCAACATGCATCTAAAGAAGTGGTTTTATATTCAGCAAACCAGTCAGTCTAAATAGTGCTGCCATGTTTCATTTTTCCTCCCCTAATTTATTTTGACCCCCTAAACCATCTCTTGCTTTTGAAAAAGAATAGGGTTAATTCCAAGCAAATGTGTTTTATGGATATGTAAAACTAGCCATATTGATTTTTTTTCTAAATTTCACTTTTGTTTCATTTTAAATGCAGATAGACTTTGGGGTTTTGTGAAATTTGAACAATTTATAATCCTTTCCCCCAAATTTGCAGCTTTATTTGCATAATTTGGTGTGCTATAGTGCGTTCCCATTAAACGATGGAAAACCTGTTCACTAACCTTTCGCAAATTACATTCTCCTAGCCTTTGACACTCACCAAGAAAAGTTTAGGTCAGTGTTGAACTAAGCAGAAACCAACTTGAAGGTACCTAACAATAGAAATTAAATTTGCACATTTCTCCCCATTGGCAGTGTTTTTCCAATTATGAGCATTTTAACTTGTATTTTAAAAAATGTATTTATTATTTTGCACATATGTGTCCTGTGAGCCTTACAAATGTACAAATGCTCTATAAGAGGCACTTTCGTAGGGACACTACAATTTTGGTTACAAATCTCAAAAGGGGCAAAATGTTTCAATTTTACTCATGATGTCAAGCCCAATTAAATGTCATTCCTTCTCCTTCTTGGTGAATTGTTCAGTTTTCATATTTGAACAGTATAGTTTAACTTGAAGTATCTCTGTCTGGTATGATGCGAGTTTGCTGGAGGTATGAAACTGCAGTGGAATTTTTGTTTATCCTGTGATTCTTGTGTAAGGTGGGCATGCCACGAAACAATTTTATAGGCCGTGAATGTTTATTTCAGTGTATATTTAAATTCTGTGTTGCTAATTTAAATGTAATTTTATTAAATGATTTAAGATATGGTCTGCTTGAGTGTGTGAGAAACATCTGGTTCCTAATGGCTGCATTTTGCATGCTACAAGAATAAATAACACTCCGTGTAACCCAAGTGACATACAGAGCAAATTAAGATGTTGAATTATACATTAACCTTGCCTCTTTCCTTTGGCCTTTGGAGAGTTAATCACTCTCCAGAGACTCAAATACTATTGGAGCCAGAGATGTTCCTTCAAGAATATGAACGTTATCTATTAAAGAGAGTACATTCATTATATTTGTTTGCTTTACATTATTGGAATCAGAAGATTGCTTTCTTAGGGAATGTAATTATAATAACTGATGTTAAGTTGGGGGGAGTTTAAAATTCTTTTCCCATGATCACATGCTGCTATGGATAATTTTAGCTGCAATAAATCCCAAGAAGCCAGGTGTCATCTGCCTGTAGTATGTTTATTACAATGAGTCTTCCCTAGGTTTTATTAAGATCTTTCCTCAAAGTTGGCAGTTATGAAAGGAAAGTTTTGTTAAGATGTCATTGTTTGCCTCGGTTGTTGTTTATTTCTGTTCAGTACTAGTACATTTTTTAAAATGAGTTTCTTTTCACTTTAGAAAAATAAGACTTCTCAGATAAATGACATAACACAATGAGTAAAACAGAGAAGAATATTTTAAGATAGTATAAAAAATTAAATGTTTACAAAATTTAAAAAATCCGGAATTTATCAAAATTCTGGGTTAAAAAAAAAATCAGCACCATCTCATTTCTTCAACCATGCCTTCTTTGAATGATTATACACCCAAGGACTTTTGTGGGTTTGCTGCTCATTAGTCACCATTACTTTCTGTGAATTTGGAGCCATTGAGGAATGATGAGCAGACACAGCTTGTATTCAGGGATGCCTTAATGGACTTCCTCTGGTTCACTGTAGATAAGGACATATTAGACAGGTTCCACAGTAAAAAAAAGTCAGCACTAGCACTGATATATAGTTAATGTGTAACTACATTGGGATATGTGCTGTTTTTAACATATTGAAAACCCGGTGAAGAGTAAACCAAGCAAAGTGGCAGCATCTACAGATGAAATCAACTAATTTAAGATGAAGGTCTGAAATAAGAGATATCAACGGTAGCAGTGTATATTTATATTTAAACAGCTGGAAGTAACTGATAAGGATAGCAATACTCTGCAGTCTCCTAATATATTCCTGTTTATGCAAGTACAGTATTGGCTATTTTCAAAGATTAGATATGGGACAGGATTGATAGAACTGAGGTATGAGGCTATCCATGTGGATTTCATGGCCAGTGGACATTGCAATCATTTTTGAGGAAACTAACCTGGAAGGGGTTTTTTAAGATAGGCAACTGAACAAATGATTCAAGAAAAAAACTGGGATAGGAGATGAAAAGGAAAGGGAGAGATCTGGGAAGATAAGAATGGAACATGGAAATTGATATGACTATTGATGCAATAACAAGACTGATGACTGGTGAGCATTTGCTACAGAGCAACAGGGGAAGGGGTCAAAAGCTGAATCTTTTGTCCCATTCCCTGCACCAGTTGTAGCATTCTGTGACTATTAGATTTTTGGATTCAACCTGAAACGGAATGATCAATGAGAATGGTTCATTATTCCTCTGAGTAATGGCAGATTCTATTGCTTGTACAAAAAATAAAGCAGTGTAAAAGCACACTTTGAAGCATTGAGAGGAAGTTAGGAATATTAAAGAAAAGCAAGGAATAGAAAGGGGAGGCAAAAAAAATTGAGGAG
The DNA here is from genome assembly GCA_030556195.1 of Anolis apletophallus. NCBI lineage: Eukaryota > Metazoa > Chordata > Lepidosauria > Squamata > Anolidae > Anolis > Anolis apletophallus. The sequence continues at coordinate 42,703,094 of JARBWK010000001.1, read as the reverse complement.
TTCGACTAAAACCATATTTAATAGATTAATAGCAATCACACTGTGTGTATTAAAGATGTGCTATGTCAGCATCAAACTAGCCTCTGTGTTATTGCTCTGAATACTGCTGCTAATATAAATCATTTGGTACTTTGAAGAAGGATTCTTTTATTTTTCACAGGTGACCCTTCCCCTTTTGCCTTGTGTATTTTCTCCCCCATTCAGCCGAATGAACGATAAAGATTTTACTAATTCTCTATGCATTACAAGGGAGAGAGCGGGGTATGTGACCAGATATTTATCTCAAAGGCTAACTGCTTTCAGTGAATTCAGACCTCCCAAGTCAATGAACACCAAAGCAACTGCTTTAGGGGGTAGAGAAGAAGGAAGGATGCTTTGTAAATACTTAAGACGTTTAACGAATGGATGCTGTTAAAGCTGTTTTTCCTTCCCTAACCCACAAGCAATTCAAAACACAGGTAAGATCAAGTTGGAACTTTAATTATTTATTCTACTCTCCAAAAACAAATTTTTGAATGTTGCTTTGAGTTCACTTTAAAAAAAATTATATGAATGAAGAATTCTCTTTTCCTTTTTTAAGGGAGTCACAAACCACTTTCAAGTAGATATAGTTCAGGGAACCAAGGAAACAGAATAGTCAAGTATTGCAATGGTATGTTCTGGAGCCAGAGAAAGTATGGCATGTAGTGTAGGGACAGACCTGTCCACACCTCCAGTTTTAGAGCTGTCAGAAAGGTAAATGTTAAAATGGCAATAGAATTTCCTATGTTCCTTTGTCTCATGATCACTATCTACTTCTGTAATTTGGAGGAGGAGCTTAGACAATTAGACAAGTTGAGCCACATACAAAATGTTTACATTGCTCACCATCTAGCCATCAGGTTCTTGCTCTATTCATTGATGTTTGCTGTTCCTGGGAGTCAAGGGAAAGAGAAACATTTTGTGAATAAAGTCTTCTGCCACTTGTCTGAGTTCCTAGTACATATACATGCATGATGTACACTTGAGTGACATATCTTCCATTTCTTTAATCAAATAAGTACATGGTAGGAGCTACATGGGCTAGAACCAGAAATGGTATAACATAGTGACCTCCCATCCTCTTGATTTTCTAGCCTAGAAATGCCAGACATTTCCAGGCTTATTTCTTTTCTGGTCAATTTTTTGTCATATCCCTATGGGGTGCTTGCTTGTGAAGAGAAAAAATGATATAAAAGGAGCACATTCAGTGATTTTTATTTACTTTTATCAAAATATTTATATTGTTCCAACATCATATGGGGATAGACAGACAAAAAGCAATTTAAAACAATTTAAACTAGTAAAATCGTTTTAAAACTATCTTAAAGAATCTAAAACATATATAATTGTGCAAACGATTTAAGCAATTTTAAACACCATCAAACCATTTATTTGTGAGAGCATGCCAAACTCCTTACACCCAAAAGGATTTTCCCAAAAGCCACATTTTAGCTTGCTATCAAAATAATGTCAAGAGTTTTGCCAGCAGGCCTCCAAGAGATTTTCCACAGTGAAAGTTTCACAGCAGAGAAGATTTTTCCCCATGCCTCCTACTGGTGAGGCAAAAAAAAAAAAAGACCCTTCCACCAGATGTCAGATAAGTAATAAGGAAGAGGGGCTCCTTCAAGTATTGAGGTCTACATCTATTGTGGGCTTTAAATATCACCAGCATTTTCAATTCATATCAGCAGCAAGTGCAATTCTTTTTAATCTACATCAGGTGATTTCTATAAAATAGCTCATATTCTTAACCTGGCTGTTGCTTATGGCATCATTACCATCTGTAAAGATAGTCTGATGCACAATACATAGCAATAACCTAATCAGGTCAGTAGTGAATAGACAACTGTGGATAAACTATCTCTGGAAATGTCCAGGAAAGGCTATAGTTGATGCCAAGGAAAGATTGATGGACCATCAAACCTGGTCCTAGGGCCTTTGAACCACCTGAGTCATCAATGAAAGAGAAAGATCCAGGAGTAGTGCCAAGCTAACTCTTTCTTTAGATCAGTGTGATCACATCCAAAGCAGTTTGCTTGCCCAGCTTCCAGATTTGAGTACTGCTAACCTACAGAGCCTCCATCTTGTTAGGATTCAGTTTAAGTTTATTTTCTGCCATCTATTACATCATCCAAGTACCAGTTCATCACCTCCATAGCCTCCATTTTCCCTGATTACAAGGGGAAGTAGAGCAGAATGTCAGCAGCATATTAATAGTAACCAGCTTCAGAGCTTTTGATGACCATAAACAATGGCTTTAACTTAGATACTAAAGAGGATAAAAACTTGTGGCAAACCTGGGGGCTGAATACGATTGCACTACTGCTTCTTTCAAAGAGGTGGTGACCTCTTTCTGATATAATGAAGAACTTTTAACTATATTGGCTCACCCTAAACAGTCAAGGTGCAATAGCGTACCAAGCTAGGAAAAACAAGACATTCAAATTTTAGGATTGTATATCTTTATGGTAGAAAAATAACTGTACAGAACATTGCCTTGCAGTTACTGGTACAGGTTAAGCATTCCTTATTTGGAAATTTGAAATCCAAAATGCTCCTAAATCTAAAATTGTCCACGTGGGTGGATGAGGTAGCAAGACCTTTGCTTTCTTTTTTGAAATAATTTTTATTGAGGTTTACAAAAATGATGGGGGGTTGGTGGAGGAGGGGGATGAGGAGAGGTTCAAGGGGATAGGGGTGCTTGGGGACGTAGGGGGTAGGAGGGGGCGGAGAAGAGGGGGAGTGAGTAGCTAGGGGAGAGGTCGGGGGAGGGGGGAGTTTGTTGGCTTCCGGTCAATTCTTTCAGTTCTGGCCGTTTGGCCCATTGTATGGGAGGTGGGGGATTTCCCGGGGAGGGGGGGTGATCGTCCTTAGTAATTTGAGTTTGACTGCTGGTTGATGATCCTGCTTCTGGGCTAGGTGGCTTTAGGGGCTCAGTTGCGACTCTCTGGCCCTCATGTAGATCTTGAATGGGGTCCAGTCCGTTCTGTTCAGTGCTTTGCCTTCCGCCTCGCTCAGATAAAAGGATAGCTTGTCCATACTCATAATGTCCTGGACTTTGCTTTCCCATTCCTCTATTCGGGGTGTGCTGGTAACCTTCCACTTGCTTGCGAAGACCATTCTTGCGGCCGTGGAAAGAAACAGGGACAGCCGTTCTGTGTTCTCGTCCGGGAATTCTTCTTCCTTTAGTATTCCTAGCAGACAAGACTCCGGCGTTCTTTCCAGCGTGGTTTGGAGGATTTTCTGGATGGCACCGTGGACTTCCTTCCAATATCTCATAGTTTCTTGGCAAGACCACCACATGTGGTAGAGGGTTCCGGTCTGGGTACCACACTTCCAACACTTGGTCTGGGTGTTTTTGTACATCAGACCTAACTTTTGTGGAGTCATGTACCACCGGAAGAACATTTTATACCAGTTCTCCTTAAGGTCAGTGGCGTAGATGACCTTTAACTTTTTTCTCCATATTGTCTCCCATTCGTGCATGCTAATTGGGCGGCCGATGTTTTGTGCCCACTTGATCATACAGGACTTCACCTGTTCAGTCTCCGTGGACCACTCCAGTATTTTCAGGTAGGCCTTGGAGATTAGTTTCTTTTCCCTTCTCAAGAATGTATTCCAGAAGTTTTCCTTGTCTTCAAAACCATTCTGTTCGTCCTTTCTGAGGCAAGACTTTATGTTTAGGAGCTGGAGCCTGGTGAGGGATTTGAATTGGCTTTGTAGTTGAGCCATAGGTTTTAGATGTCTCTTCCCCTCTGATTTAGTAGTGAGCTCTCCATAAGTTGGCCATTTTTTCCATCCCAGGATGTTCCTTTGGTGCGCTTCGACGGGGGAAACCACAGGGGAGTTTTGGAGAACCTCTCTTTGTATCTCTCCCAAATTTGAATTAAGGCTGCTCTTAATGGGTGTTTTTTGAAGCTGGGGTCTGTTCTTGCCTTCCTGTACCAGAGGTAGCTGTGCCATCCGGCGCTGAGGTCATAGCCCTCCAGTGCTAGTAGGTCCTCTTTATTCAAGGCTATCCAGTCTTTGATGTGGATCAATCCACAGGCTTCATAATATAGTTTTAGGTCCGGGAGGTCGAGACCGCCTCTCTCCCTCCTGTCTATCAGAACCGTGTATTTGATCCTTGCTTTCTTAGAGTCCCAAATAAACTGGAGGATGTCTTTTTTCCATTGGTCAAAGATAGCATTTGCCTTGATGATAGGGATGTTTTGGAATAGATATAACATCCGTGGCAACACGTTCATCTTAACAGCCGCTATCTTCCCCATGAGGGAAAGACTTGCGTTCTTCCAGTTTGCTAGGTCCACTCGGATCTTATTCCACAGAGCCTCGTAATTGTTCTTTAGGAGATGACCATTCTGTGCTGAGATGTGGATGCCGAAGTATTTGATCGACTGGGAGATTTGCATGTCTGACAATTTACCTAATTTGTCTTGGCGGCTTTTGGACATGTTTTTCGTTAAGATCTTTGTCTTCCTGGTGTTTACCTTCAGCCCTGCCACCTGGCCAAACTTTTCTATTACGTTCAGCCATAGTTGGACGGTTTCCACTGGTTTTTCAATGAAGCAGATCAGATCGTCCGCGAATGCCTTCACCTTGAAGGAGTGCCTGCCAAGAGTCGGACCGTTTAACTGTGCGTTGGACCTAATTGCTCGTAACAAAATCTCAATAGAGAGTAGAAAGATCAGGGGGGAGAGAGGGCACCCCTGTCTTGTCCCTTTCTGGATTGAGATTTTTTCCGTTGGCTGGCCGTTGATCCAAATCTTTGCTGACTGTTCCTTGTATATTGCCCCAATTGCTTTTTGGAAGTGGGGACCCAGGTCTAACTTTGCCATGAGAAGTTGGGGGAACTCCCAGTTCAAATTGTTGGAGGCCTTCTCCACATCTAAGGCGAGGAAGGCGACTTCTTTTTGTGGATTTGCTTCGAAGTATTCAATTAGGTTGATGACTGTCCTTATGTTGTCTTTGGTTTGTCTGACCGGGAAGACCTTTGCTTTCTGATAGGTCAGTATACATATCCTGTTTCACACACAATATTGTAAACATTGTTGTGTATAAAATTACCTCCAGGCTATGTGTATAAGGTGTATAGGAACATTTTTATGTTATTGTTTTATGCTTATTGTTTATTTTATGTGCAGCACTCTGGAGTCCTTTTGTGAGCTGCCCAGAGTCCCTTCGGCAAGATGGTGGTGGGGTAAAAATAAAGTGTATGGTCTCCAAAATTTATCATTATGTGCTCCAAAATCTGAAAAAGCACAAAGTGCTGTGGTCCCAAGTATTTTGAGAAAGAATTACTTAAACCCATACTGGATTCCTCTCCCCCTTTTTGAGAAGATTCTTGTCCTATGGATTGATGCTGACACCACTAAAGAAAGCCATCAGGGTACATTCCAACTAATAATAGGAAGCAGCACACTCTTAGGGAATTGTGATACAATAAGTTTCAGCTGGACGGGCCAGAAAGGTAATGTGAACCAGAGGGACAGTGATTGCCTTGAAGTGGAGGCCTTTCTGTTGTTTCTAAAGAAACTATATCAGCTTTTTCATAAGGCAATCGGGATTCAGCTCATTGGGAAAGAATTCTGCAATTCATGTTATTTCTTTGACACAGCATCATTTTACTCTTGTGTTTAAGCCCATATGCTTTGCTTTGCTTGTTGATATTGTTTATCAAGTTTCTGCTGTGCACATGTTTGGTACATTCACATTCTATTATGAAGAGAGGCAGATTTTGAGAAATGTTCCCAACTAATATAGGAATGCATTTCAAAAGAGAAAAATATATACTACAGTAACAGTCCAATAAAATGAAAAATGACAACTAAAAATGTTACCAGGCCTTCAAAAGTCTGTATGATAAAAAACAATCTTGCTATAAATCTAAAATATGTTCAAATCCTAGCCCTGTCTATATCTATAGGTGATCACTCAGGGTCAAGTATGATTGTCTGCCAAGGGTAATAGGGTATCAGTGGTTGGTTTATAAGTGACTGTAGAGACCTATTCTGCACCCACATGGTCTGTCACAATAAAGACACAAGTTTCCAGGTGGAAGGTCACAACAAAGCTTTGCTTGACATGGCTTCATCTCAGCCCTTTATTCGTGCCTCTTCAAAATCCACAGCACTGCTGATAACAGCTGACCTCTAGTTAGAACATTCAAGAGCCAGGGATTCCCAGCTCTATATTTATGCCACATTTTTAAAGCTTAGCTTTAACCCCATCTTTAACTCTCTTTTGTTCTCCACCGACATTCTGTTTTCTTTTCTTGAGCTGAGACTAAAATAACCTCTTTTGGGACGGTGATCAGGCAATTGAACAACGTGGCCAGTCTAGCAAAGTTGAATGATGGATTCAGTGATGGTGGTCTTTGCTTCTTCCAGAATGCTGACATTTATTCAACTATCTTTCCAAGAGATTTGCAGGATTTTTCAGAGGCAACACTGATGGAATCTTTCCAGAAGTCAATGGTAACATTTGTAGATGGTCCATGTTTCTCAGGTGTACAACAGAACTGAAAGGACAATAGCTTTATAAGCAAGCATTTTGGTATCCCTACAAATATCCTGATCTTCAAACATTCTCTATTTTATTTACAAAATGGAACAACAGATGATTCAGAGGAGGATTTACACTTTTTTTGTGATTTTTTGAAAAAATGTTCCATCTGTAAATTTGTGCAGATATGTTGCCCAAGTCTTCCAATTTAGCAAATACTGTCATTGGTGCAGGAGAGCATTGTGATGCTTGATTATGTGAGATGTCAGCCAATATCCTATATTAGGAGAGATGATTTTGGCAAATAACTGGAATGTCTTCTGATTCAAATCCTTCTCCCCAAAAGCCCACCTTTTTAGTTTGTCAGCTTTCACAAGATGATCATTTTCATGTTAGTGGGGAGTAAGGGGATTAACCAAGATATATCTAGATGGTTTTTGAAAGCTGCATGTACTGCATCAGGCACCTTTAGGGTTATGCTGGGACTCCTCAATTTCCTTCTCCCCATGGGAAAGAGGAAATTGAACTGACTTTGGGTGTGATGTGAAAACTTCATAACTTTAAAAAGTTGCTAAAGCATTGAACTAAAAGCTTAATGATATGCTCCTAGAGAAGGTGTTTATCCAAGGAATGGCGGATATAAAGACAATAAATTGGCTTTTATTTTGACCTATGTTGATGATCTTATTGTTGGTTGTGAGGAACGAAAAGACAGTTGTGCAAGGAAGGAGAAATGAAAAGACTAGGAGACATCACATATTATCTTGGGATGCAAGTTGAAAGAGAAGATGGAATGTGTCTTCTTAACCAAAAGCAAAAGATAGTAGAAACTACTGAAGCATTTTGGGTTAACTAGAGCAAAACCTCTAACATGCACTTTCTATCAGGTTATGGCACAGGACTGTGACACAATGGGACATAGAGGTATTAGTATAATATCTCAGTCCGACAGAGAAATGTCTGGCACATATAAGCATTAACTTCTCAATAGAAGATAATATCTCTCTGTCGCACCCTTCTGCACCACAGCCCTGTCCCATGAAAATACTCTCAGGTGTTCTACACTTTGTTCCAATGAAATGAACAGTGGGACAGAAGCCAAATGTGAGACATCTGAGAAGTGTAGTCACTATTTTTCCTACAGTAGAAATCTGGGGCTGCAGTGGTTGTTGTTTTTAGCTGCACATCAGGATATGTTCTTGCCAAACAAACATACTCATGGGCATTTGTATAGTAATGGTACTGAATAGAACAACAGTTCTCAAAGTGTGCTCCATGGAGCCCTTGGGGATTCACAAGGCAAACTGAGGGGCTCTGCGTTCCCCCCTCCCCTCAAAGCTTTTCCTTCTATTTCATACTCCTCCCACTTCCCCACCTCCCTTGCCACTAAAAGCCTTTTCCTTTTAACCCCCTCACCTCCAAAAGTCTTTCCCCCACACTTTCCTTGCCACCCAAAGCTTTCCCCCTGCCTCCCTCACCCCCAAAAGCCCCTCACCTTCCTCACCACCTTTCAACTTCCTTGCTTCCAAAATCATATTTTCCTCCCACCACTCAAGGGGTGCTTTGATTGTGCTTTTCCTGAATGGCAGAAGGAAGATGGACTGGATGGCTCCTGGGGTCTTTCACTGAAATACTGTAAAGTTTATGCTTTGTAAAATAGCCATTCATTTTAAATATTGTATTGTTTTTCTTTCTTTCCTTTTTTTGGACTACAAATGAGGTGTGTGCTGTGTACATAGGAATACATTCTCTTTTTTTCAAATAGTTCACACAAAAACTCTCCACCCATCTGCCACTGGCCTGGCCCATCTGCCAAATTTTAAAGCACAATGTGCCAACAGTTTTCCCATGCCTGATATACATACATTGTAAATAAATACTTATCAGAACTCCATAAGAAACTTTTGCTTCAAAAAGGTCTCAGTGGCTGAAAAAGTTTGAGAATCCCTGGGTTAGAACAAAGAGGTCTTTGTCTACAGACAACTTACATGCATGTGAGGTTAAGTACCTCTCCATTTTGTGAGATAGGATTCCTTGTTGTGCAGTGGGGAAAATGTGTTGGAGCAAAGCAACTTGAAAATACATAGAATTCGGGTATGGAAAAGAAGATGAGGTGACAAATAAGTTGAACAACCACTGTTGTGGCCTGATCAGATTCTGAGTGTTCTGAAAATGAGGCTGGGGTTGCTGGGAATGGTGTAGTGGGCCCAGAGATAAATGTTTTCAAGTCTTCTGGTGAAGGCTGTTCCCATGGGAACTAGAGATGCAGACACAAGGAGAGTAATGTTTATCAAGGCAAGAAAGATTAAAGCTGAGACAGCAGCTCATCAGTTGGGAGGCCCCACCCCCTCCAGCACCAACCGCTGCTCTGAGATCAGAGTGAAGAGAGGGACCAGGAAGGCAGTTCCATCTTGCCTCCTGCACTGTGAATATAATATAATATATTGTATATACATGTAATATTTATAATACTACTACTACTAATATGATATTATAATTATATATTTTATATTACATGTAATATTACTAATATTACAGTATAATGTTGTAGTACAATGTAATATATAATATTAGTATTGTGCTATGACAATAATATAATATATTGTATTTTACATGTAAGCCGCTCTGAGTTCCCTTCGGGGTGAGAAGGGTGGCATATAAATGTCATAAATAAATAAATAAATAAACAGGGCCTCTAATTAAGGGCTTGCTTCTCCAAGTGACTTCAAGATAAGGCCCTAGAAAGCTGGTGTAAATTGAATGATTTCATGAGAGGGGTTTAAAAATGGTTCATGTCATTGCAATTAGTTTGAGAACACTGCATTCAGGTATCAAGCTGTTCCTGATTTCTGGTTTTGGAAGGCATAGTTTTGCCTGTTCTGGATTCATGTATCTTGTCTTTGAGTGGCATAGTTTGCCTGCCTTGGATTTATTTATCTTGTTTTAGATTTATGTACCTTGCCTGGCATTTAACTATCTTGCTGTGTCTTTCGTACTTGCATTATTTAGAGCCTTTCTATAAAGAGATTTTTTTGGGGTTTCATGGATATAACCTTTTGAACTATGATTCCTTTTAAAATATTTTCTTGCTTTCAATATATTCAGCTTTTATATACTCTGCTTTTAATAAATTCTTACATTGAATTATCTGGACATTGTATGGTTTGTGGTGAAAAGAGGCTTCAGGGCCCAAGTGCAACAACCACAACCATTATGCTGCCTGACAAGTGTTGCCTCATTCCTTTATTTGGACCTCTTCACACAGGACAAATTTTGGCAGCAACTCCGGTCCCCCAGCAGCTTTTTCATGGAGGTCATTCACACACTGGAGAAGTACTTCCGGAGTGGCTCCATGGCAAAACTGCTGTTGAACTGTCACCATTTTAAAAACCTGGCAGCGACAACACAGGAGGCTTCTCGTGGCTGCACTGCCCTCAACGGGGCAAGCTGGCTGGTGGAGGCTTCCCCTCATGTGATAAGGTAGGGGAAAAGCCAGAACAGCGCAGGGTGTTGAGTGATGGATTTCCACAACCCTGGATATGTACTGCCAGCGCATCTGAAGAGGTCATATGTGGGTGCTCTTAAGTAGAATATCCTGGGAGCTGCTGTTCAAATAACTGAAAGGTTTGCATTCAAAGAATTAAAATATGCAACTGTATACATTACAAGCAGACAAATGTGTACAAATGCAGAAGCACACCAGTAGGGAAACTGTAAAATGTTTTATAGAAGTTGCTTTTGAAATGCATTAGTTCCTTAGTGAGAGGGGGGGGGGGGGAGTAAATAAAGCACTGCTTAGGCAGGACCTCTTTTGTGTACAAAGAGCATTTCTCCACCTGTCTTTTCATTAGAAACCCTTCCCCCCTGAGTTGTATTTCTACATGGCTTGAGGCCAAAATGATAGAGCTCTAGGCAGTTCACCTAGTCATTTGAATTATTGCCTCACTGAGTTTTTATATATGCATTTTTGGGTATTTAGACTATACGCTGTGTTCTGTGGTTTGTGTGGGTGGCTACTTTTGAATTTATTCCCCATTAAGTGGCAGGAAAAAATATCACCCCACCTCTGCAGTTGTGCTATGTACAGGAGACACCGATATAATTGCCCCGTAAAGGAAATTTGAATTCTTTTAAAAATATGCCCTTTAGTTTTATGAAAGCTATATTTTCTCTCTTCTCACTTTGACTTTTTCCCTCATAGTAAGCTGACAAACCTACTACCACTAAAGTTTCCTGGAATAATAATGACCATTTCCACCAATGTTGAACATTACATATAGAAGACAATGCCTGTAGGACTATATTCACACATCTTTGTCAGTGTGCCCCTTGATCAGTTGCTCTATTCATTGAACTACTAAACTGCATGTTGAACTGCCCTGAGGAAAGACTAGCCTCTGGGATTTGGGACTACAGCTTGCTTATCAAAAATATTTAGATAAATAATTGTGATGTGCTACTATGTTCCTTCTTTCTAAACAGTATAACTCAATAAAATACTGTATGTCTATCAACAATCAGCCTGGTTAAAAGCTTCCAAGGCACAGAAAGGGATGCTAAAAGGACTTTCCATTAAAGTGAAATGAACAGCTGCTACTTGGCACTAGCAGGAAAATTAGTGATTTAGTAAGTGGCAGTTGTGACCACTATTATGTCTCTGGCAAATAGATGATTATCTCCAAGACAGAAATTGTGGATATAAGGAGACATGGCTGAAGCATTTAAAAGGTCAATTATTTGATACCCTGCCATAGATTTGTGCCTTTAGAATTCATAGGTTGTTTTTTCTCATTTAGAACATGTTTGCTGTATTTATTTCATATTTTATTGTATATGTGACATTTTTCTTTCACATTTGGTGAAATTCAGTGCCAGGCTTGTCACGCACAATCCTTGAAATGCAGCAAGTTACAATTTGACCAAGATTTGTAAAATGTTTTGGGTAGCAGTCCAGTTTCTTTATGTTCCCAACTGAGTATTCACTTTAGGGATACTAACTGGAAGTCTGGTTATTCTTCGTTGTGGACTTCACTGCATAGACTAAAGAAATCTTACTCCCCATATTGGCTTTCTGATTCTTCTATAACAATTTGTTTGCAATGTGTTTCTTTGGGTTTTAATCAATTTCAAAAACATGCCATTTACTCCAAGGTTTTATAGAAAATCCAGACTTCTAGGTATGGGTCGACTTATCCTTGGGTCAGCTTACCTATTGGTCAATGTAAGTACTTTGCCTTAAGTCTTACAAAAAGGGGGTCATCTCCTTCTCTGAGTAAGGTGGCAAAAGGCAAGAGCTTAGAAAACCTAAAAAGAAGCACCAACCCCCTCTACACTTTCTGTAACAGTGCCTTTTTTGGCTTTTTTGAATGCCGGGATGGGAAGTGGTGGTGGTGGTCAGGTGAGTAATGCTGCCATTTCCCCTTCTTGATAGAATGACCCTCGACTTATCCATGGATCATATTAAATTCCATAATTTTGTCCACCAAAGTTCTCTCAAATTATACATGAGGTCAACATCTACATGAGTGTTTGTCAGGCATAGGCAAACTTTGGCCCTCCAGGTGCTTTGGATGTCAACTCCCACAATTCCTAACAGCTGATAGGATGTTAGGAATTGTGGGAGTTGAAGACCAGAATAACTGGAGGACCAAAGTTTGCCCATGCCTGGTATATATGGTTCCTTCTGGCTTTGCAGATGAGAACAATCTAAAAGGAATGACAGTACCATTCTAATATATCTTGACAAAAGCCCATGATCACAGCTACCTTGTTGGTAGGCAGCACAATGTTATACTGTGAGACTGTCCAAATTATAGGATTAACAGTCTTGATCTCATTTATATTATTTAATTGAAACCAAGCCACAAGTCCATTAAAATGAGAGCAAAAGCCATGACTCTAAATACTAAATTTTTCTTATTTATCTATTAAAGGCTGGATGGAAATAAAGCTAATAATGTTAATGGAGTAGTAGTAGTAATTCTATGTGCATTTATGCCACCTGATAACACTCTTCTTTCTTTCCTATATCTTTATGTATGCTTAAATAAACCTTTATATATACAGTTTAATAAGATCTGAAGGCATCGGTGTTCTCTTAGTCCCGCCGCCTTCATAAGCATGCTTGGTGAGGACAAGAAAGAGTTCTCCATATCTCTTTCTAGGCTGTGGATCTCTCTTCCAGTCTCTCTTCCACCTCTCTTACCTGTTCCATTGACCTGTGAAGGCATTTTCATTTAGGCAGGCATTTGAATTGTGGATTTTAATTCTAGAGCTGCAGTACATTTTGTTTGTAAGTAGTGTGCTGTTTTTCATCCTTTACAAAAACTATGTTTTAAGTGTTTTAAACTGTCTTTAAGTATGTTTTTAATAACAGTGATATTTAATTCCCTTTTACCATTTTGTAAAGTAATACTTTAGTAGAAACTTTTAATATTATTGTAAGATACCTTGGATATAATTTGTGGGGGAAAGTTCGATATAAATCCAGTAAATAAATAATGAATGCTTAAGAATAAATAAACTCAATATAATGCAAAAATATCTCACTGTATAATAACTATAAACAAAATCGCTAGTGCCTGTAATATATTATAAGGATGGATCACTGTGTTCCATTCATACAAAGCATATAGCCACACCAGTCTTATATACAAATATATCCAATTCTATATTTCATTACAGTCTATTCAGACAACAATATCACAGTGTATTATCTAGGCGTTTTGTAGTAACGCGCATTTTATAGTCCACATATATCACTTATCGTGGGATAGCACACTGGAGAGCCCTTAAAGTCCTTCTATAAGGTGTCCGGAGTGTATGAACTCACGGATAGCTGGAAACTGTCCCGATAGCGAGCCAATGGAACGAGGCTGGCTGAAGTGGCGCCTACGGCTGGAAGTACTCTGACGCCAAACAGAGATGGCCGTTTCGCATTCGCTAACACTTCCTCAGGGCACTCCATTTGCAGGACACTCCTCTTGGAAGTTGTAGTCATCTCCAATGGACCATACAATCACGAGAGGATTTTCATTAATTTTAGTCTATTCATATCATTAAAGTTCAGTCCTCCCGGGCTGAAAACTAATGAAAATCCTCTTGTGATTGTATGGTCCTGCAAACGGAACACAGGAAATCTTTGATTATGAGATTCTCCAAAAAAGAAAAAAAAGCTTTAAATGTCCAATTATTTTATTTGATCTAGGATGATTTAAAAATAGAAATTTTGTTCCTTTAACTGTATATTACAGTCAAGGGCAGTATCATGTGCCGTTATCATCGGGTACCTGTTCTGATAAAGGACATACCGCAGAACTCTCCCTGAGTGTAATGAAATACTCTGGCTATTTTTCTGATGGTCATCTGTGCATGTATCTGCCACATCAGAAATAAAATGAAGTTGCAAAGTGCACACCTCCAGTTTTTACATTTTTGTGACATTTTACAGTCCTCCCAAAAAGCATTACCATACTTTGAAGTTTTAAAGTAATCACTATATAAATTGAGTTTACCCTTTGTTCATAATCATTTGCATTTTTAAACCACACTGTGTATTGACACAAAATATGTGAAGAGGATTGATCTTTCCATTTAGAGTCATATACAAAATTCTTATACAATCTCCTTTATTTGTTTTTTTAAAGACTGAGGTCATAGTTGGGAAAGGGAATTATTATATTTCCCTTTTTTCTTGTTAAAGAGCCAAGAGTCATGGAACTGTCTAGTAGGCCCCCTGAAGCTTTGCATTTCTTGGCTCTGATAAATGAGGGATAAATAAATCCACCATATATCCATTTTCAAGAGTCATGTCTGCATAACTCCATTCCATTCCACTGATTTGTAACGTACTTGAATGAGAAATATCTGGAGGGTCTAGGCCTAACCTGTTATAAATTTAACGGTATATCTAAACAGATACAGAGGGACCTCTGCCTCTCTCTCCCCTTAGGAGCATCTCAATAGGAGCATCTTAATTATGAGATTGATAAATTAATGGTTTACATTATCAGGAGAGTTTGAGGATGTTATACTTACGTCGGAGAAAAATAACAACCATTAAAAACTCTGTGACATCTGATGGATGAAACTGAATAAAGTCTCTTTGACTGGAACACACTGGAGAGCTGCCAAAATTGAATTTTGAATATTTATAATAAGCATGTGTTGAATGAGTAAAGGAGAATGAAAGGTAGAGTTTTAGCAGTGCTATGCTCCTCCCCACAAAAATATGCTCCAAGTATGCAAAAAAGTTAAGACCATTATTTGTACAGGCAAGAGATTAATAAAGCCTAGTAGACTGAGATATTTTTCCCCCAAAACTTGAACACCAAAATGTCAGGCAATACTGTACGTTTATCTATCCACTGAATTTTTGCTGTGAAAATAAGGCATTCGATTTAAAAAAAAAGAATCTTCAGCTATTTTTAATTCATAACATCAAGATGGGTTTGTTCTACTAAATCATCAAGGGTTTGGTCAGGGTCAGCATTCAAAACCTTTATTTCTCCATTTTGGTGATAACCATTGGTCATTACTTTCTTCTCACCATACACCTTTCAGTCTCACATATTTTAAAATATTAAAAAGATTAATGCCCTGCCCGGCATGTTGTGGTGGTGGGCATCCTCCTGCCTGCCTTTGCACCTGAGTGACTTCTTCTTCTTAGGAGCCTACTGTACCAGGCAAGTTTCTCGTGGTGCAGCCAGTGGGCCAACCATTGGGGGGTCCTGCCTCACCTTCCAATTGGCCAGAGCCAGCCATCACTGTGATATGTCAGCAGCCTATTTAAGACTGCTCTGACTTCACCCTTGACAGTGCTCCTTTCGACTGTTCCTCTGTACATAATGAACATGCAACTTAGCCACAATTTATTTCAATTCCATGTGTTTTCAGTGATACACAATTATTAAAGAACTCAGCTACATGGGAACTAAACACTCCTCTCTTCTTCACTATTTCCCTTTACACATTATTGTCACAGATTGTAAGGTTTCAGTGGACATTTGTCTTTGTTTACAGCACCGAGAAAAACAGAATGCTAAAAGTCATTGTTCAAATAAAAATATGCTTATAGAAAAGGTTGCTCTCTCATTTATTTATTATTAATATTTACTTATTTTATATCCCACTTTTCTCCTGTGATGGGATTCAAGGGGCATCTCTTTCATTTTCTCATTCAGCAATTATCAATCTGGGGCATGTGCAGGAACTAGCAGAAGTAATTTCAGAACCACTGGCAATCATCTTCGAGAGTTCTTGCAGAACGGGAGAAGTTCCAGCTGATTGGAGGAGGGCAGATGTGGTCCCAATCTTCAAGAAGGGAAAAAAGAATGACCCAAACAATTACGGTCCAGTCAGCCTCATGTCGATACCAGGCAGGATTCTCGAAAAGATAATTAAGAAAGTGATCTGTAAACACTTAGAAACGAATGCAGTCATTGCTAATAGTCAACACGGATTTATCAAACACAAGTCATGCCAGACTAATCTGATATCTTTTTTTGATAGAGTTACAAGCCGGGTAGATACAGGGAATGCTGGGGAAGTAGCGTACCTGGATTTCTGGCAAACAAACTAGTCAAATGTGGGCTAGGCAAAACTACAGTTAGGTGGATCTGTAATTGGTTAAGCAAACAAACCCAATGGGTGCTCACCAATGCTTCCTCCTAATCCTGGAAATAAGTGGAGTGCTGCAGGCAGGCATGTAGCCGGGGGGGGGGGGCTAAGGGGGCTTCAGCCCCCCCTGAAATTCTCAGGGTGGTCCGTGAGAAGTTATGTTTATTCATATCATGATCTGATCACCATGCTCATTATATCCCACCTTCATGGGGTTATTGGGATAACAATACAAAAGGTTTGCTAGGGTAAACCCTCTTCCACCCAGTCTCAGCCCCCCCCGAACCAAACTCAGCCCCCCCCCCGAACCAAAATCCTGGCTACGGCCCTGGCTGCAGGGTTCCATTCTGGGCCCAGTCCTGTTCAACAATCTTTATTAATGACTTAGATGAAGGGTTAGAAGGCATGATCATCAAGTTTTCAGACGACACCAAATTGGGAGTAATAGGTAATACCCCAGAAGACGGGAGCAAAATTCAAAACAATCTTATCAGATTAGAGAGATGGGCCAAAACTAACAAAATGAAGTTCATCCCACAGTCTCTTTAAAAATGAATGAGTTAATAAAGTAATAGTTTATGCTGTGCATTTCATTTCTGCTTTCCCAATAGTGACAATAATTCATTAATTTCCTTCTTTCCAGCTAACATGCAAGTGCAGCACTGAGAATTCTAGGTAAACATTTTTCATCAATGTGCCGACATTTTGGAAGAGGAGGGCCACCCATGAATTCTAACTTTTTTCCACAAAACCCAGTGTGTTGCAGTTAGTAAAGGCTTGTGATGAAGAATATGCTAGACTAAAAACTTTGAAAAATTACATTTTGCCCCATAGCTAATTCACTGTCAACTATGCATGGAATAGTTAAGAAAGTGACGGAGCAGTAAATGGGCCATGTTATCATAATTTACTTTTTTAGAGCTCTTGTTGTCTGACAGCATTTCAACATAAATTGTTATATAATAATTCAGACCCTGGAGTGCATTTTTCCTCTATTGTCATTTATAAAATAGCTTCGTAATATAATTATACTCTCTTGTTGTTGCATACAGAATCATAGCAGCTGCAGTTAAAAATGAGAGCCCCTCTCCATAGCAATTTATTATTTCAGATGAATTTGGCATTTGTGCAGCTGGAAGAGCAGCATACAGAATACTTATGAGCTAAGGAGAGATGTAGCTACTTGCCAGGTGTTATACAAAGTTTCTTACCTTGGATCTTTGCTAGTTCTTTTTGGTTGCTGAGATTCTAGGCATATCTCTCAGGGAATGGTGGTAATGAAAAACATGCGGTCTTTCTAAGGGGTTCTGACAATGAAATGCTTTTTCAATAAGGACATTTCCCCATGAAGTATCATTGCTAGGACCCCTTCTACCCTGTATCATTGCTAGGGCCCCTTCTACTCTGCCATATAAATTCCATAACCTGGGATATAGGGGCAGTATGGAAGGGGCCTTAGAAATGGCAACCAATAACTTTCCGTATTGGCTATGTTTTCAAAAGAAGATGTGAAAAAAATTGGTGAGGGAGATATCAAATCTTTCTGTTTCAAAGTTGTTGTCGTTAGGATGCCTCCGGTAAAAACAGAGACTGTTCCTGAGATATGGGCCTGCCTGGATGGGCCCTTAGTTTCTAAGGTGATATAAGATCACTTTCAGTATTAGTGTCAGCAATATAAAATATATTCTGTATCATAAGTTTTCTGTCGTATAATATCTTGCCATTGATCATATTCCAGTGATCTTTTGTATTAATTTAATTGTTTGATCAAACAAAATTAATGAAATAATACAGTATGGCTGGAGGAAAAAAAACCTATAGTTTTCAGAAAACATTGACATCCAATTTATTTGATTGTTGTTTTAGCCGCAAGTTCAACCCTGTCTGACCCTCAGTTTTATCTTTGTGCCCTGAAGATAGAAATGAGCACTAGTCATTTGTGTTAAAACTCTTGATAGAACAGGAGTGTTATGAAGTTACCTATTAAAATGGCCTAGAGCTCAAATTCATTGCCATTATTTTAAACTTTGTAACTAAGGTAGTCATGCAAGCAATAAAGTCAAAAAGGATGTTATTTGAACAGTCTCAGTGATTTTTCACCAAACCTTGGCCACAAGGAAAATGCATACAGTGATATAGTGGGTAAAAAACATTTCTCTTCTAAACCATAGCTCCTGAAGCAAAATGTGTGATTTCTTTCTTTGACACTTCACTTTCCTAACTGGCTTGTATTCTGACATAGCTTATTTGGATGTTTAAGTTTGCATATGCTGTTGTGGGGCCAAGATAATACAACACTCAACTTTAGCATACTGTACATTATGGAAGTAAATGGCACAAGAATTTGGCAATGATAGCTGGTGACTCCCATGTTGGGAAAGTATGAATCCACTCAGAATTTTTGTCCAAATTTTAAATTTCATCCAAATTTTAATTGGAATAAAAAAACCTTTCAAACTCATTGTGTCCACACCAGAGAAAGAAGGGAAACCATTCAAACTTAATGTTTTATTCGCCTCATTCTTGTAATGCTGGATCCATGTGTCCTTAAATGTTACAGTGAATAAGGTATACGAAGTTGACTTACACTGAATTGCATTACTGTCTGATCTACTATGACTGGGCCTCACCCTAAATGTCATTTTCTTAAAGTCTGTTTTAGTTTCCCAAGCTCTTTTTTAAAAGATTCTTTAACTGGAAATGCCATGCACTGAACCTACGGCCTCCCACATGAATCAGCTTGGATCGGATTGCAGCTGTTGAATATGAAAATTGCCTTAATTGTTATCAAATGCTTGAAACCCTTGTGTCCTCATTCTGTTTTTTCTGTTTCTCATTTTTTTATTCTTATTACAAATAAGGATGGAATCCCTTTGTTTGGGCTATGTTTTCAGAGGCAAAAAAAGTTTTTAAAACATTAATCTATCTCCTCCAGTGCATAATGGATTAAGTGAGATTCCTATTTTTAATGATTTGAACAGTACAAAATTTTAATTAAAAGGATAGCAAACAGAGCATTTTTTCATAATTAAACACAGAGCATAGAACTAAGATTTATTGTCAACATTTTAAAAGTCTGGCAAGTTCCAGTTTAAAGTATAATGTGTACCAAATGAATTCTATGTTTATATCTGTGCAACAAGTATTTCAGATAAGGAACTCATTGTCTCCCATAATCATTTTTAATGGTATTAATAAGAATTTCAGGTGCTAAAAAGAAACATGATATATGAGAACAAGTACAATTTATTTATTTATTATTTATTTAAAACTTTTATATCTCGATCTTCTCACTTCAAAGAGGGACTCAGACTGGCCTTAAAGCAAAATTCAATGCATATCATATATGTTAAAATACATAAATAAAATACATAGATAAAAACTTTAAAATACATTAAAACCGAATCACCAGATAAAATCAACTTCAACTCCAAGCCAATGTATGTGGTCATTAACTCAATCTCGGTCTTTATTCTGAGAATGCTTCCTTCCCGAGCCAGGATTTTACTAGCCTCCTAAAGGACAGGAGGGAGGGGGCAGACCTGATCTTGCTCGGGAGAGAGTTCCATAGTCGAGGGGCCACCAGAGAGAAGGCCCTGTCTCTTGTCCCCACCAGACACACTTGCTAAGGTGGCTGGACCGAGAGCAGGGCCCCTCCGGAAGATCTTAGCATCCTTGATGGTTCATAGGGGAGAACATGTTCGGACAGGTAAACTGGGCCGGAACCATATAGGGATTTATATGGTTTATGAAACCAGCACTTTAAATTGTGCTAGGAAGCTAATCGGCAGCCAATGCAGCTGGTGTAACAAGGGCGTTGTGCGCTCCCTGTACCCCGCTCCCATTAGCAACCTAGTTTCTGAGCGTTGAACTAATTGCAGCTTCCGGGCAGTCTTCAAAGGCAACCCTACGTAGAGAGCATTGCAATAGTCTATTCGGGATGTAACCAGAGCGTGGACCACTGTGGCCAAGTCAGACTTCCCAAGGTACGGGTGCAGCTGGTGCACAAGTTTTAACTGTGCAAAAGCTCTACTGGCCACCGCCAAAACTTGGGGTTCCAGGATCACCAATGAGTCCAGGATCACTCCCAGGCTGCGAACCTGTGCCTTCAGGGGGAGTGTAACCCCGTCAAGCACAGGCTGTAACCCTATGCCCTCTTCGGCCTTATGACTGACCAGGAGTACCTCTGTCTTGTCTGGATTTAGTTTCAAGTTGTTTACCCTCATCCAGTCCATTACATTGGCCAAGCACCGGTTCAGGACTTGAACAGCTTCCTTAGTAGCAGGTGGGAAGGAGTGACAGAGTGGGACATTATCTGCATACAGATGACACCGCATCTGAAACTTCAGATGATCTCCCCCAACGACTTCATGTATATGTTAAATAACATAGGGGAAAGTACTGAACCCTGCGAGACCCCACAGTACAATGTCTGTGGGGCCGAGCAGCAGTCCCCTAGCAACACCTTCTGGGAACAACCCTTGAGGAAGGACTAGAGCCACTGCAAAGCAGTACCTCCAGGGCCCATTCCTACAAGACGTCTCAGAAGGATACAGTGGTCGACGATATCAAAGGCTGATGAGAGGTCCAGCAGAACCAACAGGGACACACTCCCACTGTCGAGCTCCCGGCCTAGATCATCCACTAAGGCGACCAAGGCTGCCACAGTACCATGTCCCGCTTAAAGCCAGACTGTGCCGGAACCAGATAATCTGTGTCTTCCAAGAATTCCTGGAGTTGCGAGGCCACCACATGTTCCAGGACTTTGCCCAAATAGGTGAGGTTGGAAACTGGCCGATAGTTACCTAATTGAATGGAGTTCAGTGATGGTTTTTTCAACAGCGGTTTTATAACAGCTGGCTGGAATGTTGCCTTCCCGAAGGGAGGCATTAATCACCACCGTAACCCACTCTGCCAAACCCCCTCTGGCTTCCTTTACAAGCCAGGATGGGCAGGGGTCTAAGATGCATGTAGTCGCTCTCACCTCTCCAAGAATCTCGTTCACATCCTCGAGCTTCACATCCAATATCCTGTATTAACATCAGCTCTCCACATTTTCTGAGGTTAATAGTGCAGGACCTATGTGAAAGTAGACAATCCACATTTTTTTTAAAAAAACAACAACAACCTCTTTTACTGAAGTCAATACCTCTCTAGGAATCTCTAGCTACTCCAGTTCAACACGGAGGACCTAGAGCTTCTGAGAGAGAATATATTAATTCACAAAAAATCAAATTTGCAAAGTGTAACCCAGACATGGCAGGTGACTATATGTATATAGTATTTTGATGGTTTTATCTCTGTTTAGGTGTTTATACGTAACACCAATTGGTAACACCAATTTATAAAATTTATAAAATGAAAATAAAATATGAAAAATATAAAACTTCAGCTGAATTGTTTTCTATATTTTAATATAATGATCTTACATTTTGTTCTACTGTATATAGTTATAACAGGTGAAAGAGAAATGTGACACTAGCAACCTCACAACCTCTGAAGATGCCTGCCATAGATGCAGGCGAAACGTCAGGAGATAATGCTTCTAGAACATAGCCATACAGTCGGAAAAACCTACAACAACCCAGTGACACAGCTTTTTTCCATAGCATGGTTATTTGTCTTGTTGGGTTTTTTAAAAGATTGAATTTCATATTTGTCCACTGAGATTGTGCATGGTTATGATGAGCAGCACATCTGTTCTCCCCCTTTTTTACATATGAGCATTAGATTGTTGTGAAGACCTGCGGAATGTCTCAGTCATGTTCTCAATAAGGAAGGCTCCTCCTTGGGATAAAAACACATCCAGTGCTAATTCCATCAGAGTTGTGATTGGTGACTTCTTTGTTAGCAGGATAATGAGTCTACAGTAAGTTTTAGTCTCATCTTTAAAGAAACTGGCCTAGGCATTGAACCGAAGGATAAATTTTCCAAACCTTTGATAAATACTCTAAAGTTGAGACTGAAATCTAGAGCTGATTTACTACACTACTCATCTGCCACTGTCAGATCTATGGCTATGATCTGTGATATTTCAGGCCAGTTGTAGAAATATGTCTACTTAGTTATTAAATGTGCATTTCATTTGTCTGCAAGAAATGATATCTAGCAAGAATAAAATTCAGAAAAAATAGACATAAAGTTAAAAGTTATTTAAAAATAATAATATGAAATAAAAATGGGCTGTTTCTTGCTTCCTGAATGACATGTATTTAGTAGGCATGTGTGATCCATTAAAATGGTTCTAAAGTACTCACAAAACTAATGGGGCACTGGTGCTTCATTTCTAAAGGGTTGTAATATTTGGAGATGAAACTTTCAAAACTCTATTGATACTTACAGAATTTCATAATTAATTATTTAATGTCAATTGTGCATGCACGATTGGGGAACCATCACTGTCAGTGGGGAAATTTCAGGGGCTTCTCTCTCCCTCATTTTTGAGCTCTCATGATGAAATTTGCTACAGTGGTGCAACACATTCCCCACTCTTAGCCCACCAAAGTCACAACATTTTGATGATCCACTGAATTTTTAAATCTCTCATCTTCTATTAGATAAAGTTTGTTCTGGATGCAGCAGAAGTTCTGCGAGCATAGCACTACTGTAACTTAATTTCCACAGACTCTGGGTGTTCATGTTGTGTTTTTCATTGTGTTGTTCTGCTGGAAGAAAGCAGTCAAATAAAGCAATGTAATTAAGTAGGTCTGTCCTGCATATATTATAAGTTTGGTAGAGAATCTTCTTCTGTTTTAATGACACATAAAGAAAGTAGTTGTAGTGCATTCTGATGAGCATGTAGAGAGCCACAAAAGAAGAGGACAACTGAATAACCAATGGCCATTGGGTTTCACTAGGGGTGTGTGTGTGTACACACACACACACACACACACACCCCTAGTGAAATCCACCATGAATACCGGTGAAGCTTCTTCACTTTTACTTTAAATCTTATTTAAAGTTTGTTCCTTTACAGATTTGTTTGTTTATTGTAAATTATGCCATTGTTCTCTCTTGGAGCCAAACTGACTTTGAAAACACATGCATTTTTATACATTGTTTCTTCTTCTGATGAACTGAGACATTGGTTGTGATTTTCCCAAGTTTCACATTGATGTAAAATGATCCAGATGTTTCCAGGAAGAATTAGGCAAGGGAGAGATTATAGATTCTTTCTCCCACAAATTCAACTGAAAATTCAGTCCATTCAGACTGAAAATGAAGTTGTAGCCTTCAGTGACCTATCTAATGAAACGCTTAGCCGTAGCATTGCACAGAGGGTTTTTTTTGCTGTCTTTGGGTATTTGTTCTGTATTTGGGTATTTGTTCTGTATTCACAGACTTGGTTAGTTTAATGTAAACAGACACCTCAACAGCTGTATCCCCTAAAGCAATTTTTTATTTAGCAGCTGGGCTATGCACGTCACCTGGTAGCCATGGATTTTCAATTTTCCCCATGCCATGGGGGCAGCTAGAATAATTTGACTGCTCATTAATTTGAGAGAAATATGAGCTGTGTAAGTCAGACAACGTGAGTCTTCTGTATGGTGTCGTACAAGGATAAGCGGATCATGGTAGAAGCAATTTGCCCTGTCCCAAGGGTGTCTTAGACTTTTAATAAGCTAGTTATGAAAATTCTATTTCTTTGCCATTTAAAGAGTCTAATTAGTGCCTGTAATATAGCCAGAGTAGATGAAGGTTAACATTGGCCCTCCAGAGGCATTTTCTCATTCAGTTACAGATAGAAATCAGGTAACAGTTTGTAGCTAATTAGAACAGTGTATTAAATATTCAGTCCATCTTGATTTGACTCTGGAAACACATGGATGCTATGCAGCTACAAAAAGAAATGATAAAAGGGAGCTAAGTTTAACTTCTAATCAAAGATAAAGACAGTGCACTGATTTTAGTCTTGAGTAGACTATCTTGATAGTCCAAGAAGCAATTGGCTGTAATTTGCTGAAACATCAAGCTGAAAACAGGAGAGGTATTTAATTTTATTGTTCTTGCATATTTTGGCCCAAAAGAGTTATCAGTTGTATAATTAATGCAGAAACTCAACAGTTATGTTGTTTTATCCTTCAGACAGTGAAGCCATATAGTTTGTGTGCTGGTGTGAATGACCCAGTTTGTCCATCCTCAAACTGCCCAGAAAAAAATGTTGTTTGAAGGGGAAATTTAGAATCAAGGCAAGAAGAGGCTCTTGGAGAAAACCTCACAACAGGACTTAAGATCAAGGGAACATGACTATCCAAAATATTGGATTTTGACTAATAGTTCTAGTTCATTACAGTAAATGGTTTTTTTTCCAGGGCTGCTCAATTTCAGAATTTTTGTGAATAGATATTGAAATGGTGATCACCAGTTATCTTTAAATTGACTGTTAAAATACAGGAGGCTGCAAGTGGGAATTTCCCTGGAAAATGCTTGATGTTAAAGTGTTTTTGCTTCTTTTGTTGTATGCTGAATACCCAGTGTTCACCCTTGTTCTGTTGTATAGTCCATGATTTTGGTCCAATATAGTAGGAAATATTTTCATAAAAACTGCAAGCACTAAACTGTGTTGGCTGCTCTTATATATAATCTGTTGAACCAATTTTTCTGAAACTCCCTTCTCTTAAAGCGTTTCTCCAAAGAGAAATGGTGGCAGCTGAGATTTTTACTGACAGGTGTGAGTAGAATCAGAAACGCTTGAAAAATCAAATTATACACTATCATATAGTCAGCATTTCACTGTAATGCCTGTAAGTTTCTGCCTGTAAGCCGGTCTGAGTCCCTCTACGGAGGTGAGAAGATCGGGGTACAAAAGCTTTAAATAAATTTAACTAATAAATAAGTAGTCCCCTACTTATCTGTGGAACACATGTTCCAAGGACCCCTGTTGGATGTCTGAAAGTGTAGTAATATTTTCAGACCATGGTTAACTACAAGTAAAAATGAACGCACAGCTAAATAAGACTTTATAATAGTTTTTTAATTCTGGTTGACTAGGGGTAGATGAAACCATGAAAAGTGAACCCACAAATAAGGAAAAACATTGGCATTTTTAACTTCACCAAACCTAATAGAATACTTCTTAATTTAGCATTTTTATTGTACTGCATTAATTAGTGCATTATGCTTTTATCATGTCTGTTTGCCATATTTTTGATGAACTGAAGCTGTAAAAGTGAGCTCAAGAAATAAAAATTGCTTTCTAATATTTCAACATCTGTTATTGTCACAACGCGGGACCTGGCCCTGCCCCTTAATCACACACACACAGACAAAAGCAAGGTCCATAAAAACACAGCGAATCAAGGCAAAGCAACTTAGTCCATAGTAAAACAAGGCAATCCAGGGTTCATGAAAGAAACAGGGTCTCAAGGTAGTTCTTGGCAAGGCAAGCCAAACTATGCCTTCAGGGAACAGCAGGTCGCCAAAACGTCTGTTCAGCAAAGACGTGGCCGACCAACTGAGGAACTTTCCCACAGAGAGTATATTTAATTCCCACCTTTGTGAGACCAGCGCCTCTCCAGGCTCCGCTTCCAATCTCTGCGCATAGCCACAATATTACTCCTCCGGTCGAAGCTCCTCGAAGGCCGAGCACCACCTGGCTCGTTATCTTCCTGGGAACATGCCTCCACTTCAGTTTCCATCTCTTCCTCCGCAGCTGGCGGCAGCAATCGCTCTTGTGACCCGAAACCTCCTGGTTTCACATATTCACAATCTGATCTGGAATCAAGCTGGCCTTCATCATCTGAGTAAGCAGAAGGCCAGGTGTCATCCCATTGCAAACTGTCAGTCGGGGGTGCATGCCCATCATCCCTTGCATCCCCTTCATCTGGGTCCAAAGCAATTGGGACCCCCGGAGTGGCACCCTGCCCCCCCCCGGCTGAAATGGAGGCTGAGTTGCTACAGTTATATTTAAAACATCTGAACATCAATTCTTATTAACTAGTTTTTTCTGAATAAATATTAGCAATTTAAAAAATTTCATAATAGTGGAGATCACCTGTTTTCCAGCAAAGATAAAAGTTTTTGTACTTGAAAATGATGTTTCCTGTTCTTATTGAGGCCAAAGGTAAATGTATCTTTTTATGGTTTGGTAGTAAACCCCGATCTAGCCACAGTTACCCATGGAGCCAGCTGGCTCCCATCAAATGATGTTGTGCCGGCTCATGGATGCAGAGAGGCAGAACCGACTTGCTACCACTGCCCTGGCAACACGGGAGGCTTCCTGTGTTGCCCAATCTAAGGTGGGGGGGGAGGGGGAGCCGTGCACACCATGCACATTCCACACTTCCCCACATACTTCCCCTCATGTAATCGCTCTCCTGGGAAGGCGGGCAATGCAAGGCATAGGGTGCCAGATTCCCCATGCCTTGCGGCAAAGCAGGCCACCGCCTCCTTTCAAGGCTGACCGTGTGATGAGGTAGCTCATTACAGTTTACACATATTTTTATTTATTTATTTCCTCGATCTTGTATACCGCTCCTTCCAGCAGGCTCGGGGCGGTTTACATGCAGCCGAGATAACAGTCATTCGGCAAGATTAAAATTGCGTAAAAATGCAACGGTTACATAAAAGCAATAAAATCACAGGTAGTACATGAGATATACTTTCATTGTAATCAGTGATGATCATTCCAAGGCTAGTAGGTATGGTTTTTGAGCCATAGAGGCTTCTACCAGTAAGTTGTTTAATTGGTAGCATGTTCCTTGTGTGTTTTCTTTTTCCATTGGACAAATATGCCATTTTAACCCTTTCTAAGCACCATTGACTTTCTTCCACCCAGATGAACTCCTCTGTCAAATCTAAGGGTAACGATAACATGGTTTATTGAGGTTCTGCTATGCAATAGCATCTCTACAAACTTGTGGTAGATATGAGCTCAGAAGAAAAACCTCCTAACTTTCTGTGTGGTTCTATCCCTTCATTTATACTCCACAACGCTGGCATGCAAAGGAAGCTTACAAAATAATAAGAACTGCAGCATTCCCTAATTTTTTAATCATTCTAATGCAAG
This sequence comes from Anolis apletophallus, assembly GCA_030556195.1. NCBI lineage: Eukaryota > Metazoa > Chordata > Lepidosauria > Squamata > Anolidae > Anolis > Anolis apletophallus. The sequence goes on along the minus strand of JARBWK010000001.1, from coordinate 42,675,943 downwards.
GCAAGAAATCTAGCGGATAGGGTTCATGGAAAATATCCACTTGTTTCAAGCATAGTGTTTGTGTGTTCATGACATCAGTTACAAAAAGCTAAAGCTTTTAATGCAAGTTAACCCGGCAGTCTCTGAGTAAATTCAGTATCCTGACTTGTAGTTCAAAATATAAAGAAACAAAGGCCTAGGGTACAGTCCCCAAAGATTCTTTAAAAAGTGTGGATTATTAACAAACTTGAACAGATTTTTAATCAAGATCGCTGTGTTCTATTCCTGTGTGATTCTAAAAGTGGAACAATTACTCTAAATTGCTTCTTCTAATCTACAAGGATATAGAAGGAAGAACCATGTATGTAGAGGATTTGGGCTATTTAGCAGGAATGTAAATCTTCAATTACTTTGTTTTTGCATGTGGGAATGGAAACTTTTAAAAGTTATCTCCTTGCAGGGTTAGATAATAAGGTGTGTGGTTGATGTTTTGTTTTGTTTGGGTTCTTCATTACAAGCATTTCTCAAGGGTTTTACTCAAAAACATAGACCTAAATTTAAAATGTTTTGGGTCAAATACTGTATTTTCTTCAAAAGAAACCACAGGTGATATTGGGAGAAGGGATTTTTTTTTATGGCAGTTGACAGCTTTACATAGAGTGATCAGTATTTCTTAGAAAACACTATACAAGAAATTATTAAAATGAAGTCTTTATTCTGTATGGTTCAGCATTTGAGCACTGAATATCCATGGAATTATCTGGGGAATTCATCATATGAGTTTTTCTACAAAACAAGAATCCTTGTTAATAAGCATTTCTGGTTTATTGAAGATATGCAGTTGTTTGTTCAGAGAGACTTGCCATGTTCTTTTTAAAATTATGAACAAAATATTTCTTTTATGTATTGTTGAAACACAGGAGGACTATTATTTCTGAATATTGTAAGCCATATATTACAGATTATTCTATTCAGATATAAATGTACAAAATTCCAGGAAGGCAAGGGAAACAATTAACTTTAAGGTTGCAAAACCATCAATGTTAATCGAACTGTAGGAATCCCAGTGCTTTGGGCACAACAATCTGTATGTCTGAAACTTCTTTGTGACATGTTGGATGCGATTAGATCTTTTGCAGGGTGGTTAAACTTTTAAAATGTCACCTTAATTTCAACTTTGTTTTCTTCATTGTCAATTTTTAGAAAATAGTTTATGGTTGCATTCATTCCCTAAAAATCAATTGTTATGAGAGATAACAGCATGTTATCAGGATGTTTATTGCCTTTGACTTCACTTGGGACTATTGCACAACAATACATTGAACTGGGGTAAACCTACCAGGTGTATTAAATTATATTATGAATTATAGAGATTCTACAATGGGGATTAGTGTCCAAAGAAAATCGCAGCAATTGCCAAACTCATTATCTGATAGGATTGCATCCTGGATACAATCCCAGGGGCAAAAGGTCAGCACTTTATCCATTATGTCATTTTTCTAATCTCTGTCTGCTGTGTGCATAGTGCAATATATTGTGAATGTCTCTACCTCATTCCACATAATATCTTGCTTCTACAAAGCATGTGGAGTAAAGAGGGAAGCTGATAACATTGGCTTAGTAAGCATTTAGACCAGGGGTGGGCAACTATTTTTTCCAAGGGGCCACATGAGAGCCAAAAAATATTATGGAGGGCCGCACCTAAAGGCGAAACTACATGCTAATCTACATAATTTATTTATTTATTCACTTACTATATTTACTATATATTACACATCATTAATATTAACATATTAATATATCAAGAAATATTAATATATTATTAGTATTAATATCATAATTATTATATTATAATATATATAAGCATAATATATTGAAATTATAATATATCATATAATATATTATATTATTTATTATATTATTTTATTATTGTTATAAAATTATTATACAATAATAATAAAAACCACTAAAATAAAATAATGCTTCCTTATAGTCCCCTTCTCTGGAGATTTTTATGCAGAGGGCAGGCAGGGGAGGCAAGCCAGGAGCCCTTAGGCGGGCCGGATAGAATCAGCCAAAGGGCCACATCCGGGCCCCGGGCCACAGTTTGCCCACCCCTGATTTAGACTGAATGCAGTTTATTCTGCTAGATCAACATAAAATAAGTATAGGTGTATTAGGCTGGCCAAGTTCACCTGTGTTATGGTTGTTTTAGTAACTTTGTGTTAATTCCGTATTAAGGTGTGTGTGTGTTTCATGTATAAGTCAACCTCTTATGTATAAATTGAGGTCAGGTTTTTGAGGTGAATATTATGGATCTTGATATGTGGATAAATGGAGAGTCATTCCATGAGAAGGTAAAATACCAATACCACCTCAGGGGGACAGCCACCCCTCGCTGCCACAATGATTTCCCCATCCAGGTATTCAAAAAGTGGTGGCATGACAGAAAGAATAGAAGGGGTCAGTCTTTCTTTTAGGTTCTCCCGTGACAGCCGAAGCTCTTACCTTTCACCACTCTACTCAGAGAAGGCGGCAGTTTCTTTTTTTGGTAACAGCTGAGGTGCATTGATCCATGAACAAGTCAACTCAGGTTTTGGGTTGGGTTTTTTGTCTGAAATTTCTAGACTTCTAGACCCTCAGTTAAACAGAACTCAAGCATTTCCCCAAGCAGATGTATGCCAAAATTCCACCTTTAAATATTGTATACAATTTATTTATTTATTTAAAACTTTTGTACCCCAACCTTCTCACCTCCATAGAGGGACTCAGACCGGCTTACAGCAAGATTCAATGCTATACAATTTAAAAACATCTACAACAACATATTAAAATACATAAAAAGCCCAAGACATAAAAACCACATTGCCACTAAAAACAATTCCACTGGGTCTGTAAACGTGGTCATTCAGTCAGACTATTACCTTCAGACAATTCAGATAATTGCCTTCAGACTATGTAAAACATAAAGGAATTGTGGGTTTATTTATTTATTTAAAACTTTTGTACCCCGACCTTCTCACCTCTATCGAGGGACTCAGACCGGCATAACAGCAAAAATTAAATGCTATACAATTTAAAAACAACTACAACAACATATTAAAATACATAAAAACCCAGCATAAAACCACATCGACATTAAAACAATTCCACTCAATCTGTAAACGTGGTCATACATTCAAACAATAGCCAATCTCAGCCTATTCTGGGAAGGCTTGGTTCCACATCCAGGTCTTTAGACTTGGGTCTCATCTCTAAGACTTCTAATTATGTACATATATGTAAATAAAGATACATACATATTAGGCATGGTTTAGAATCCAAAAATGGCGATTCTTAAATCAAATGGGGGGAAAAAATTTTTGATTAGTAAAAGAAAGACTTACAAAAAAATTCCCCAAAATTTCTGAAATGTAACTTAAGTACTAACGAAATTTGTTAGTAATTCATATGCCAGAGCATGCGCATTCAGATGGTTTTGGCCTACAACTCCTAGAAATCCTAACAGCTGGTAAATTGGCTGGGATTTCTGGGAGTTGTAGGCCAAAACTTGAATAAACCACACTGAATTCTAGATGGGACTCTCCATATCGGAAGGAGGGAGGGAAGGAGGAAGGAAGGGAGGGAGGGGGGTTTTCTATTCTTGGAAGCAGCAAAAGAAAAGGAGGAGGAGCCCCCCCCCTCGCTCCTCGCTGCCTCTCTCTCACCCCGATCCTGAGGGAGCGAGGGCCCAAGTTTGCCCAGGCTGAGAGGAAAAGGAAGAGGCCTGAGGCTGTGAGGAATGGTGGGAGTTGAAGTCCAAAACACGTACCTGGAGGGCTGAAGCTGGCCCCTGTGATGGGGCATGGCAGAGCAACGGGGAAGAGAAGCATCTGAGAGAGCGCCGAGAGAGAGAGGAGGAGAAGCGTGCGTGTGTGTGTGTGTGTGAAGCTGGCCCCTGCGATGGGGCATGGCAGCAGAGCAACGGGGAAGAGAAGCATCTGAGAGAGTGCCGGGAGAGAGAGGAGGAGAAGCACGCGCACGCGTGTGTGTGTGTGAAGCTGGCCCCTGCGATGGGGCATGGCAGCAGAGCAACGGGGAAGAGAAGGAGGGGGGGAAGCCTGGAGGACTACACTTTCCAGAATGCATTGCCTACCTAGCAGCAGCGTCACTTCCAGTTCCCCATAGAAATGCGGGAAAAAGAAGAAGCTGAATGAAGGCGGGAAGGAAATGAGGGGGAGAAGACAGGGAGAAGTGAGTACGTAGTACAATAATTAATTAATTAATAATTAAGAATTTCTTACGATCATAACGCAAATTGTTGGCCTCAAGGACCGTAAAAGGAAGTCTACTTCCGGGATCGCGGCAGCGATACGTAAAACCTCAAAAGTCCCATTACATACGAATCTCTTACGAATCCTTTTAATTTCCGTTTCATTTTTCTCATGCCTAATACATATACAGGTGTTCCAAAATCAAACATCTCAACCACCCTGAAATCCAAAACACTTCTATTCTCAAGCATTTTGGATAAGGGATGCTCAACATGTATCATCATCATATTTATTTATTTATTTATTTATTTATTTATATCCTACCTTCCTCACAGAAGTGGGACTCAATGCATTTTATAATTTAAAAGAGCAATACAGTTAAAAACATACTAAAAAGTAACATTAAAATAGGGAACTCATCACAGTATTTAAACGTTTGAAGTTGCTCGCTGAAATAATAAAATGCAGTTTTAAACATTATAAATTCTATTAAAAACAGTAAAGTTTGAAACAATACAGTACAACGGTCTTCTCAGAATATAGTTATAATAGTCAATCTAAACCCCTTCTACACTGCTTTATAATCCAGATTATCAAAACAGACAATCCACATTATCAGCTTTGAAAAGGATTATCTGAGTCTATGCTTCCATATAATCCAGTTCAAATTAGATAATCTGGATTTTATATGGCAGTGTAGAAGGGGCCTCAGAGATGAAATGCTGATGAAACATATAAATAATCACTTTTAGCTCATCGGAGAAAGGATGGGATTAAAATTAAATACAAAATATTTCCTGTTTTTAGCAACTATTTTCCAATTCTATTTTCTATTATTTCTTTTCAAATGAAGAAAGCATACACCTATTTTATGAATGTGATTTAAACTCTTTCAAACCTTCAGACCTATAAGAGTGGCTTAAAAAGATGTAGATAGAATTTGGGCAGAAGGCCGAGCAAATAAATCTAATTTAAAGCAAGATGCAAAAATGAAAATTACTTGAGAGAATGTGGAATGGAAAAAGTTTTATATAGTAATTGTTATAATTGCTTGCATCACAAATATGGCACAGTACTGAACAGAGAAAGAAGCTGGGGGAAAGTAAACGTGAAGTTGAAATACACAGTTGGTCATTTATTAGACTTTTTAAGTGACATTTTCTTGTGTCCAATATTTCCAAGTTACATAAAACAGCCTTTGCAATTGAAAACTAAACTTTCTGTCTAAGCACACTGCCTGTCCCACAGAGAATACTCTCTTTGAGGCATAGTATGTCTTTTTACATCTCTTAGGATTAAGGCTGAAAATTAAAAATAATTCATTTTTGGCTTGTCTCCCAAACACCTGAGCTCCATATTGTTGTAACACTGGATTATTTGCTACAAATGAGGAGCAGGCTGTGTAGACAATGAATTTACACAGTTTAAGAGCACAATGTACTGCTTTTCCTTAAAAAAAATTAACAGAAAAGAAGTGTAATAAATCTCCATTTAACTTTGCATTAAATATATCTCTGATGACACTTTGTAATCCAGCTGTTGCCTTTCCAGATAAGTTACACACTTGTTGGACCACCAAGTACTGAAAAGAATTGTATATGCTGGCCCTACTGTTAAAAACATTGTATTTACCTTTGATCAATCAGCTACAGGTTTAATTGAAATCAATACAATAATTACCATTTTCCTCTAATCTAAAGCACCAAATGTAAGGTGAAATTTCCCCCTTTTGAGGCTTCAATATTTGAAAAAAGATTTTTCTTTTACTATGTTTTTAGAATTTTCTCTGCAATGCTTGTTTTTGTTTCAACCTAGTAGTCATCTCATCTGCATGGATCTTCCTTACTAGCTCTCTGGGCCTGTTGGGGAGGCCGGGGAAGGGGGAAGTGGTGCTTGGATTAACCAGATGATAAACAGCCATCTGGGTAAGGCTGAGAACAAAATGGTGGAGGCCTGGCAGAACCGCTGAGGCCATGGGGGCCTTCCTTCTCCTGCTTCTCCTCCTGCTTGTCTTCCTCCTCCTTCTTTCTCAGATGTAAGACTTTAAAAAAAAGAATAAAAAAGAAAGCAAAACCAGAGCCATTTCAGGCTGGAGCTCTTCTTTCTCCTCCCTTGGAGGTAAGCCAGTTTATTTTAAATGACAGCAGCAAGAAAAATCCATGGTTCTAGGTTGTTAGTGATTGTAAAGTGTAGCCTGTTTTTAAGCCCCTGAAATGGGAAAAAGCAAGCCTTAGAATTGGTGAAAGGTGGTAATTGATTGGCTTACAGGCAAAATACAACAATACCTAACACTGAAGAGAGAATAATGCCACTTAGTAGGTAATAGTAATATGGTTAGATAGTCTGAGTGAAACTGAAATGTCTCCCCTCTTTGTTGTTGTTTATTCGTTCAGTCGCTTCCGACTCTTTGTGACCTCATGGACCATCCCATACCAGAGCTCCCTGTCAGCCGTCACCTCCCCCAGCTCCTTCAGAGTCAAGCCAGTCACTTCAAGGATACCATCCATCCATCTTGCCCTTGGTCGGCCCCTCTTCCTTTTTTCCTTCCATTTTCCCCAGCATAATTGTCTTCTCTAAGCTTTCCTTTCTTCTCATGATGTGGCCAAAGTACTTCATCTTTGCCTCTACTATCCTTCCCTCCAATGAGCAGTCGGGCTTTATTTCCTGAAGTATAGACTGGTTGGATCTTCTCGCGGTCCAAGGCACTCTCAGAACTTTCCTCCAACACCATAGTTCAAAACCATCTATCTTTCTTTGCTCAGCCTTCCCTAAGGTCCAGCTCTCACATCCGTAGGTTACTACGGGAATACCATTGCTTTGACTATGCGGATCTTTGTTGCCAGTGAGATGTCTCTACTCTTCACTAATTTATCGAGATTGGACATTGCTCTCCTTCCACGAAGTAAGCGTCTTCTGATTTCCTGGCTGCAGTCTGCGTCTGCAGTAATTTTTTCACCTAGAAATACAAAGCCTCCACATTTTCTCCCTCTATTTGCCAGTTATCAATCAATCCAGTTGCCATAATCTTAGTTTTTTTAATGTTTAACTGCAACTCCGCTTCTGCACTTTCTTCTTTCACCTTAATTAGAAGGCTCCATGGCTCCTCCTTGCTTTTGTCCATCAGAGTGGTAACATCTGCATATCTAAGGTTGTTAAAGTTTCTTCCAGCAATTTCAACCCCAGCCTTGCATTCATCAAGCCCCACACATTGCATGATGTGTTCTGCATACAAGCGACTTTCTTATTAATTATGAAGGCTGCTCCATTTCTTTGGTGTTCCTTTTGTCCGCAGTAGTAGACCTGGTGATCATCTGATGTGAAGTGGCCAATTCCAGTTCATTTCAGTTCGCTGACCCCCAGAATGTCTATCTTTAGTCATAACATCTCACCAATAACAACACCCAGTTTGCCCTGGCTGATAGATATTACATTCCAGGTCTCCCCTCTATGTCTACCTAAACTGACCCCTCTGTGGTGTAAACTGTTTCTCCACACCATCTTCTTTTTATGAGCCATCTAGGGACTTTCCATGATGCAGTTAGATTAGATCAGGTTTGTGTAATCTCTATTTGGACCTCAAAAGGGTTCCAGGATTTTCTATGTAATTATCTGCATACTCCCCCCCCCTTTTTTATTTTTTTAAAAATAGTTTTATTGTGGTTTTCAGGTGAATAAGGTTACATTAGAAAGGCAATACATAGGGTAACCAGTGGCAAACGAGGGGGAAGGGTAAAGTGGAAAAAGGTGGGGGAGGGCTAAGAAAGTTGAAAGTGGGAAAAAGAAAAAGAAAAAGGGAGAGGAAAGATAAGGATTGATCTGGTGGTGGGGGAAGGGGAATTCATACTTCCATTCATCTTTATAATGGTATTGTAAAGTTCAGTATTGTACCTTATTTTTCTTTTATCTGCTTCTACTTTTCCTGTGAATGTATTTTCACTCTTCATTTTTCTTCTAATTAGATTAACGCTTTTATTTTGTTCTTCTTCAGCCATTCTGTGAATGGAGTCCAGTCTGTTGTTTTGAAAAATTTACCTTGTGTTTTTGAAACTAAGAAAGTCAGCTTGTCCATACTCATAATATCTAACATCTTCTCTATCCAGTCTTCTACTGATGGTATATGGTGTTAAATGGTCAGTATATTTCTCCAAGCCACTGGCATGTTTACATCCTAAATCAAGATTTCTGAACACTAGATGCTCTGCAAAATGATTCGATGGTTCTGTTTTTCAGAGGTAAATAATTTTTATGGGCCAAATGAAGTATTAGGAACATTTTGGGGGGAGAAAACTCAGGATTTGAAACGAATTTCCTTCTAGGTCATTAGGACTCATGGCCTTGATGGACTTTTTCCAACTATGAAATTATCCTTTCTAAATTTCCTTTCTATAACCAGTAGCAAAACATCTGGACTTGATGCAGTTACAGTTGACACTCCATATTTGTTGGTTTTATTTTTTGCAGATTTGATTATTTATGAATATTATTCTCTCTAGGAGATCTTGTTTTCTCCAGACCAACTCTATGGTCAATTATGAGTGGAAGTAAACCATGAAATCACACTGGGACCTAGACAATACAAGAAAGAACTGTAGGTATCCCTAGGACCCCTAGGGCAATTCTGCAGTCAGTGTCAAGTTGAGAGCCAACCTATTCCTAGAGAAGTGTTGTCTTGAAGGACCTAGACATTCCTAGAGAGGCGTATTTTCATCCCCCAATTTGCCGTTTTCCCACTTATATTGGATTTTGTGTCCCCTAAACGTGAAAAAATATGGAAGTTAAGTATGAAGAATGTCTGAGGACTTTGCATTATCACAGTCCCTCAGTAATTTTGGCTCAGCTGTATTTCCTCATCCTACCTTGTGGAGCGTTCCCAAAACTGCATGTAGTTGTAAAAATATACACATATAGAAAAACTCTAACAATAATATACAGTCAGCCCTTCAGATTGTGCACCCATGGATTCAACCATCCACAACTTGAAATTGTTCCATAAAAATATATATCAAAAACCTTGATTTTATCATTTTATATAAGAAACACAATTGTATTGCAGCATTGTTCAGTGCCCACCAGATGTGTTAAGTGTATAATACTTCCTCAGCTTCAGCTGCTATAGCAGATTAGTACCAAAAGAAAATGTGAGATTGGGAAAACAAAAATTAATATATAAATAAAATAAAACATGTTTTACAGAATTGTTCATGAGATGAATTGAATTCTTTCTGCTTTTTAAACTTTAAAATATGCCTAAGTGCAAATTATAATGTCAAGGTTTCTAAGAAGTTGTATGTATTGCCTCCAGGAGATTTAAGTTAGTAAAGTAGTTTTACAATGTATTGCAGAACTGAATAGCGTGGAATTAGGTCACTTGTTAATCATTGTATACAATACAAAAATGAGCTCTGCAAACTACATGGCATATCATACTACAATAGAAATGAACAAGTAAAAGATCACATATTCTTGACATATTTAATCTCTCCATCTGTCTGTCTGTGATTTGGTAATAGTAACATGAAAAAAAGAGTTGTCATTCTTAGAAAACTAAGACTGTTGTTATTATAGATACACCATGTTACATCATATACATCCTCATTTAGGGGTGTATGTGTGTATGCCTTCATGTTGCCTGGTGACCCCATTAATTACATAGGGTTTTTGTAGGAATTGGTTTATCTAGTTCTTTCGTCTGAAATTCAGCCTAGAGAACCTAGTGTTTATTGGTGGCCTCCCATCTAATTACTAACCCAGGGCTGATCCTGCCTACCTTCCAAAATCAAACATGATCTGGTGCTTTTAGGGTATTTAGACCTTGCCCCTTTTGTTATTCACTCTTCAGCAAACATTTGTTGCAAGTGATTATGTGTATGTGCTTTCAAGTCACATCTTGACTTATGATGACCCTCATGAATGTAATAGGATTTTCTTAGATAAGGAGTACTCGCAGGTGATGTTTCCAGTTCCTTCTTATTGTTTGCCTTTAATTTAATTTATTTGCCTCTTGGGTCTGCAGCCACTTTATTTTTATTTATTTATTTATTTGTTGAGGCTTCTATGCCGCCGACTCCAGGGGGCTCGCGGCGGCTCACAGGAGCCAAAAGGCAACAATAAAAACAGTGATAAAAACAGCAAAAGCAAGTTAAAACAACAAAACAAATAAAACAGATAAAAACAGCTAGGCTGTACAAGAATAGCATACATAAAATGCACGGGCCTATTCTCCAAAAGCTTGCTTGAATAAGTGGGTTTTAGTCTATCTCCTTCTCTACTGTAGCTGTTATCATTTTTTGTTTAAAATAAGGAACATAGTTGTTGTTTGATTACGTATAGTTACAGCAAGCTGTTAGATATAAATCTCTGTGACTGATGCAATGTCTGCTCAAAGTATATTTGAGCCTATTGTTTCCAGGGATGTGAGGGTGATTTGGCTGCCACATCTGTCACCGGATTGATCTCCAGGGTTGATTTGGCTAGCTTGGAAGGTGCTTCCTCCCTCCCTCTTAGTTCCATCTGCATCCTTCCCAAAGCTTGGTGGAAAATGAGAATCACTCCAGATAGAGGAAACATTAATTTTTCAGTCAAACATATATTATAGCTACACTCTTTGGCTAAACCCTCCATAGTCTTCCAGAGATAAACACTGAAAGCGATTTCTGTGCTATTATTTGAAAATAAATCTAATGTCACTTGTTCCCTTTTCTTTCACTTCATTTAAAGCAATGATGCATGCATTAATTGAACTCACTAGAAAGCCTTTTAACAATCTGAATGTTTTACATTCAGATAGGCTAATACAAGTGAGCCTTTAAATTATTTAACCATAAATTTGCAACACATGTTACTATGCTAATAAAATGTTCCCAATATTTAACAAATGCTACACATAAATTTAATAATAATCCAATTACTAAAACCACTAGATCTGAACTAGAGCCTGGACTAAGGCTAAATAGGAGAAGAATGGGTGCTAATAAGGGAGATGATCATTCAAAATGTGCCTGTGGATATAGAACCATTAAAGACAGCAACAGATCTGAACACAGATTGCAAATTGGATAGAGCTTGCATATGGTATGCACAAAGAGAATACTCTTTGAGGTTGAGAGGAATACCGGAATCTGTACAGGAACTTGGTATGGCAATAATCGAAGTTATGGTTGGAATTCTTGGTAGACCAAAGCAAATGTTGAGACTTAAATTAATAGTGTCCAATCTCAATATGCAATAAGGAATAAACTTCCAAGAAATGTGATTGTGTAGTTTGCAATAAATAAAGTACAATGCCAGATTTTGCAAGCTCGCACCAAAGATCTGATTGAAATAATGAATACCAGGATTGCAGTATTAAGAGAACTTCCATCTCAGACAATAAAGACAAGAAGAGATTACTTTTTCCTGACAGATAAACTTAAGAGGAAAGGCCCCAGATTTCTATGGGAAAACCCATATCTTATAAAGGACAAAGGTATCTTACAAAGGACAAAGGTTACAAATGACATCTGTTATGAAGGCCCAGGATTTTTTTTAGACATTCAAAAATACCTAGATTTAGAAGACCAAGGAGAAAGAGAACATTCAAGAAGTCAAAAAGAGATAGCAACCTAGATCCAGGATAAGGAAAATATTCAACAACAGCAACAGGCCACTCCACATGATGAAGATGAATTGGATGATCATCTACTATCACAAGAATGAGAATCCTAAAGATATTTTCTTTAAATATAAATGGACTAAATTTGCCAAACAAGATGAGAAGAGCTTTTCATTATTTCTGATTACTGGAAAGAAAAAAAATCCCACTCAAGATTTATGGATTACAAAAATGGTGGATCTGGCAGAAATTGACAAATTGACCAGGTTGATCAATTTGATCACCAGATCCTCCCAAATTTGAAGGTTTTTTTCTCCAAAATGCATCCTTGGAAGATTTTTATTTCAGCACCCTCCTTCTTCTCTATGATTTACATTTGACAAAATGTAGGGTGTTTTTTAACTTGCTGGGGGAAGGTGCTTTCTTTCTGTTTTGTTGCTTATCCACGATCAGTAAAGATGGTGGATGCAATGGCACAAGGCTACACTGGGGTTGGCTATAGTAGTAGTAATAATAATAATAATAATAATAATGTATTTATATGTTGGGCCTGTGTCCTCAGTTGGGGCAGCCAAAGTTCATGAGAGAGATGAAACTTTTGTATTTGTCTTGCAGAGACAGTGTTTGGGAAATGCTGTTAGGGAGTGTGGTTCTCTTGGGAATCAGATAGATAACACACCTGTCTGTGTAACTTTGGATAGCAAGAAGGAATGTACTAATGGGCAGCTCAAGGTCCATCCTTCCAGTAGTGGTTTCGTTTTCCAGGAGTATGGGAGGGGAGTGAGGGAAATCTAGTTTCTGATATAGCCATGCCTTGCTGTTTGAATCTCCAGATTCAGGACAACTTTTGCAATTAAGCTTCATGAATTTCTCCTCCTGCATTTACCCTCCCATGTTCCTGGTCTCTTGTGTTTTTGAGCTCAAGTACCCAAGTCTGGACATTGATCTTTCCTGGACATCTTTTGGACTTATCAATTATTGAAAGTAGCCTGTTTGGATCTCTAAGGAACTTTGCAACGTTATTCAGCCTATGGCATTTGGAACATTTCCTTGGATTATTGATTGAACTCTCATTTCTTTGATATATTTTCTATTGCTTTATTGCATGCTGTTTTTCTTCAATAAAAGACTATTTTCTTCAGCTGGAGTTGTGTGTTTGGATTCTAAGTGCTCAGGTTTCTATGCTGGTGTGCGATATTATACCCCAGCATAAATTTGCATAAGGAATATACTTTTGTATAAAAACAACATACATTTACATAACCCTACCAATTATAAAATCCAACATTCACTGCAGATAAAACAAGCTGTGTACTCTCGGCCCATAAAGCACTAACATAAATCAGTCACTAGGACCTTAGGTTTCCACTTCAGATGGAGGGGGGACTGAGAGGAGGGCCTGCCCTGTAGATCTTAGAGCTTGCACCGGTTTATAGGGGGAGATGCAGTCTCAAAGATAGGTTGGATCCAAAGCATATAGGGCTTTGTAGATAATAACTCACATTTTAAATTGGGCCTGTTCTGGAGCAATCGTGTCCACCCCTCTAGTCACCTCTGTATTCCAGAGATTGACCAGGGCTTTGACAGGATCATCTGCCACTATGACAGAAAACTCCAAGAGATGTCAGGAATCCTTTCAGATCCACAAATCTCCTGGGGTGGACAATAAAATCCCATTTTTTCTCCACTCATACTTTATTCTCATTCCAAGATATTGTGGGTGGGGGATTTGTTAGAATTTTGTTTATTTATGGGAATATATTCATATATGAATTCATGTGTTTGAGAGTCAACGGTTTTGTCAGTAGATTGTCTTGTATTTCGACATCTGCAGTAATAATATGATTACCTAATTAAATGCTAATGTCAGACCAAGAGAAGACTCTACAGTACTAAATCTAAACAACTGGACAAATTTTCATTTTGTGTCACTGTGCATTATGCCTCAATAGCATTAACCTTTCTGCATTTCCTTTTTGGCACTTCTGCTGGCAGATCTTATCCAGCAGAGCAGTTCTGCCAGCTTATGTCTGTCTTATGACTATACTGTTACTCTTTAGAAAACTCAATTGAAATAGATAGGATATTTGGTACTATATGTTTGAGATTAGATTACATTTTTTGGTGTTTTACAACTTGATTAATGTCCACTGATCGCTTTAGTTCAGACATCTTCTTGAGGTACACATCTATAGCAGAATAATATTAATAATGTTTTCTCTTTTCAGGTTCGTATTTTTACCTACCTGATAGGACGAGAAGCTGCTTTTGCTGATAACCTCAAATGGATGGCTTGTGCCAACAAAGGTTGGTTTGATTTCCTTGCAAGAATTTTTTTTAATTCCCTATTGGCGCTTCTATTACTTACAAGGTATTCTTTTAGTTTGCTCTCATTCATCTTTGAGAAGAGGTGGCACAATGGTAAGAGTCCTCTTTAGATCTTACCAAAATGAAACATTAGCATCAACCTTCCCCAAAACAAAGAAACCCATCCCTGGTATTATTTTGGATAACTTTTGGTGCTCAAAATTATGTGAAATCCTACAGTGGTTCTGCCAAACTATTCCTGAAAGAGTTACCTATACCAGACCATACCTATAATTCCCATTCAAATACCAAATACAATTCCCTGAGCAGTATTATTAGTGGAATAATGTCATGTCATTTAAATTTAGTAAATAAACAAGGGCGTTTCTAGAACAGCCACAATGGGATAGATTTGAAATTAGAGACTGGTTATTACACAATTATTTGTTTGTTTGTTTATATATGTAATTAGCTTTGAATGTCATATTGATAACTGAAAGCAGACAGATGTGAGGTATGAGTTGCATTGTAGCAACACCATCTCTTGGGGCCTTAGGTCCTCCTTACCAGCCATCAGCAAATCCCATGACTTTATCTCCAAACTCTTTACTTTTGATTAGATAGGGTTTATTTAGTATCTAGGAGCCACTTGGCTTCACAGGCTGTATAGGGTCACAGTCTATACGTCTGCCAGAAAGATCATGCTGACACTTCGTTTTGGGAAGGAAAATTGTTAGGGAACAGAACATAAGGCAGGCATCTGCCAGGCTCCTGGAGAAAATGCTGCAGAATCCCCCCCCCCCCGCCCCGGGCAGTGGAAAAGTTCCCTAGGCTCCTTCTCCAGAGAGGGCCCTACTGGGAACTTATTTTCCCAGCAGCACTTGCATGGGTCAGGCATTGAAAAGTCTCTGAATTTCTCTCAGACCATGATGGGAATTGAAGTTTTTATCTCTCTCTGTTTCTCTGCCAGTAAAAGGCCTGGTTGTGTCCATGCTCTGGTTGACTGGGAATGGACACAGCCAGCAAGTACAATTCTCAGAACCTCCTCTTATAGTTTGTCTTATTTTACAAAAGGTTGTGGTAAAAAAATAAAATAATTCTTTAAAAAATCAGTAGATTGGTGAATTTTTCTGAAACTTGGTAGGCCTGCAGTTGCAAGTGGAGTCTAAAACCGAAGTAGGTTTCATGCAGCTAGACCGTAAAATGACTGAAGATTGAGCCTTTAAAGTTTCCCATTGTAGCCAATGGACCAAATCTTTGCCAAATGAAAATGACAATATACATTGAAGTTACATAGATTCAAGTAACTTCCCCAGTAAACAGAATGAGGGTTTAGCCAAAAATGAACCCCAAAACAGCATGCCTTAGGCCGATAATATCTGAATGGTAGGATGAGATTTGAATTGGGGAAATGACACATCAAGACAATGTTCAATTGCCCATTTCTCTAATTTGTAGAATGCCATCAAGTTGACTTCGGTTGACTAATGAAGTCTCTATGAATGAGGGAACATTGAGTCATCCTATCAGTAGCAGCTCTGTTTAGGTCTTGCAGACTTCCCTTCTGCCTTACCAAGCATTGATGTCTTTTTTAGTGAATCATGTTTTCTTACAACATGTCTAAAATACAATACTCTAATCTTAATAATCTGGGATTCTTAGGAGAGTTCAGGCATGATTTCCTTAATCAGACCTGCACAACCTGTGGCCCTCCAGTTGTTTGGGACTCCATCTCCCAGAAGCCTTAGCCAGCTTGTCCAATGGTCAGGAATTCTGGGAGCTGAAGCCTGAAACATCTGGAGGGCTACATATTTTTCAGACTTTGTTTAAGGACTCATTGATTTGTCTTATTAGCAGTCCATAGTATCCATAGGATTCTTCTCTAGCACCACATCTCAAATGAGATGATTTATTTTCCTGTCAGCGTTCTCCACTGTCCCAACTTTAACCACTATACATAGGTATGGAAAATACAATGGTATGGACCATTCTGGCACTTCATGTTTATGTTTACTTCCTTCTTAGCTGCCCTTCCAAATCCCAGTCTTTTCTGTATCAGTATTCATGCTGATTGAGCCAAGATGTGTCTCCCTAATACAACTTTTTCAGTCTTAAAATAAATCCTGAGGAGGGTGAGGTATTCTTGCTTTTAAAATAGTGGGAAATCTGTGATCCTGGGTCTCCCGTGTTGTGCCTATTTTGATATGAGGATATTATAGCCACTTAAGGAGAAACCAGAAAGTATCCATGTTATATAGAACTGTTAATCAGGATGCACAGGGGAGCATCTTTGTTTTATGTTGTATACTAAACAAATGTGAAAAGTTCAGAGTGGTCTAAGAAAAACCCCTGACTACATAATGCAGCACAATGCCAAAATCTTTAGTTAAGCTGCAATTCCATCTGTCATTGTGTTATGCATTGAAGTTTTCTCACTCCTGTGTGTGTGCACACCACATGACATTCTAATGATTCACTTAAAACCATCAGTTTAGTTATGGACTGTTGCTTTAACTGCTGTCTGTGCCCATCTGATGGAAATTATTCCATTTAAAGATTTGTTTAATCAGCTAATATTGTGCTAGGATTTAGCCTTAGTCAGTGCATAAGAATCCTTTTGAAGCATGTTTTAGGAGACAGTTTAGTCAACAATGAAGTATGTTAGCATTTCAGACAGTATATTACCCATCCTTCATTAAGAGCTAAACACTAGGCATGTTTTAGAATCCTAAAATGGCGATTCTTATATCAAATGGGGGGGGGGGGATTTTTTTATTAGTATATCAAAGACTTACAAAAAATTTCCCAAAAATTTCAGAAATGTAGCTTAAGTACTAACGAAATTCGTTAGTAATTCGTATGCCAGAGCATGCGCATTCCAGATGGTTTTGGCCTACAACTCCCAGAAATCCTACCAGCGGGTAAATTGGCTGGGATTTCTGGGAGTTGTAGGCCAAAACTTGAATAAACCACACTGAATTCTAGATGGGACTCTCCAAATAGGAAGGAGGGAGGGAAGGAGGAAGGGAGGGAGGGAGGAAGGGAGGGAGGGAGGGGGGGTTTTCTATTCTTGGAAGCAGCAAAGAAGAGGAGGAGGAGGCCCCCCTGATCCTCGCTGCCTCTCTCTCACCCCGATCCTGAGGAGCAAGGGCCCAAGTTTGCCCAGGCTGAGAGGAAAAGGAAGAGGCCTGAGGCTGTGAGGAATGGTGGGAGTTGAAGTCCAAAACACGTACCTGGAGGGCTGAAGCTGGCCCCTGCGATGGGGCATGGCAGAGCAACGGGGAAGAGAAGCATCTGAGAGAGCGCAGGGAGAGAGAGGAGGAGAAGCGCGTGTGTGTGTGTGTGTGTGAAGCAGGCCCCTGCGATGGGGCATGGCAGCAGAGCAACGGGGAAGAGAAGGAGGGGGGAAGCCTGGAGGACTACACTTTCCAGAATGCATTGCCTAGCCTACCTAGCAGCGTCACTTCCAGTTCCTCATAGAAATGCGGGAAAAAGAAGAAGCTGAATGAAGGCGGGAAGGAAATGAGGGGGAGAAGACAGGGAGAAGTGAGTAGTACAATAATTAATTAATACTTAAGAATTTCTTACGATCCTAACGCAAATTGTTGGCCTCAAGAACCGTAAAAGGAAGTCTACTTCCGGGATCGCGGCAGCGATACGTAAAACCTCAAAAGTCCCATTACATACGAATCTCTTACGAATCCTTTTAATTTCCGTTTCATTTTTCTCATGCCTACTAAACACCACCATTTGGAAAAGTTGATAATGGAGAGATATACTTATTCCCTGGTTCATGATTCTGGATATTCTAGTGTTGTCTCTAGTAATAGAAAATAACAGATTTGTGTTAGTTGCCAAGACTAAATGGCTTATATGGCTCAGCACCATTTCCCTTTCCCTCCCTGCCCCCTCTTCTCTCTCTCTCTTTTGAAGGATGAATGAACCTTGGAGAGCATCTCCTTATCCTAATAGTGTGTCTGTCACTTCCTTTTTAACTTTCCCCATGCTGAAGGCCATGATCATAGGGGGCCCTTCTAGACAAAACCCATATCTCTGGCTCTGTCGGATTTTAACCTGAGGCATCTATCTAAACAATGAAGTAATTTGAGACAAAGCAGATAAACCCTGCTTTATCCTGAATTATTTAGATACCCCATTCAATCCAGGCCTTTCTAATGGTCTGGTTCTAATGGGGTATGGGCCCTGTGGGGACTAACCCAGGGGTATGTCCCACAGCCAGGGGTCCATTCCCACAGCCCACCTCAGTTCTCTGGACTTCCAAATGCCTGGAGAATGAAGAGGGTACTCCCCCACCAACCCCTAATTCCCCTCCTCCTGGCATATAATTGGTACATTCTGGGAGGTCAAACCATATACTACATAGGCAATGAATGCAATAGGAGCATACAATGTGAACAGGGTGAGTGCACCTCTAAAGAAAAAGAATTAGTAAACAAGAGAAGCTTCTTCAAATATATGTAAAACGTTTATCACACACACATGTGTATTGGCAGTTCGAATGTTACAAAGAATACACAGCTCCAAGCACAATGCACAAATGAAAAACTGGCAAACATATACAGATATATGCCTGATTAATGGGGAGCAGAAGTATGTATCACTTGAAGGAGCAGTGCAAGATATCACAGATAATTCAACACATAGTAATCATTCTGCACATGGGATAGTTCAACACATGGTAATAGTTCAGCACATATAATTCGTTCAACACATAATAGTACAACACATCATACATGGTAATAGTTCAGCACATATTGGCAGGTCAACACATAATATTACAACACATGAAAATACATATGAGTAAGGCTACGCATGTAGATGTGGGGAAGACGCCAGCCAGCCGGGTGTAGGCCTGGGGGATGCAATGCGAGGGCGAGCGCGGCTTCTCAGCGCCAAATGGCGAGAAAAGTTCTTTCTTGGGAAGGAGGTGAGGCACAGTCGCGTTTCGCTGTCTTGAGGGTGCGTGTAGAGTTGGAAATCCAACAATTCAAAATATGTACTCACTCTGGAGCGGGAAGTCCGTGGGAGATAAGCCCATGAGTCCCGGGATTCAAATGGCATATAGCCGTGAAGTGTAAATACAGTTGCAAAGCTGCTGCAAACGAGGTTTTCGTTGCATGAATGGCACTAGGAAAGCCTTTGCCGGGGTGGTGAAGCCTACAGGGCAATGACGCTTCCAACCGGCAAGGCTCCCACCCCCGGTGGGAAGCGTCATTGCCCTGTAGGCTTCACCACCCCGGCAAAGGCTTTCCTAGTGCCATTCATGCAACGAAAACCTCGTTTGCAGCAGCTTTGGCAAGGCTCCCACCCCCGGTGGGAAGCGTCATTGCCCTGTACGCTTCACCACCCCGGCAAAGGCTTTCCTAGTGCCATTCATGCAACGAAAACCTCGTTTGCAGCAGCTTTGTGGCAAGGCTCCCACCCCCGGTGGGAAGCGACATTGCCCTGTAGGCGTCACCACCCCGGCAAAGGCTTTCCTCGTGCCATTCATGCAACGAAAACCTCGTTTGCAGCAGCTTTGCGACTGTATTTACACTTCACGGCTATATGCCATTTGAATCCCGGGACTCCGCGGCTTATCTCCCACGGACTTCCCCGCTCCAGAGTGAGTACATATTTTGAATTGTTGGATTTCCAACTCTACACGCACCCTCAAGACACAGCGAAACGCGACTGTGCCTCACCTCCTTCCCAAGAAAGAACTTTCTCGCCATTTGGCGCTTGAGAAGCCGCGGCTCGCTCAAGATTGCATCCCCAGGCCTACACCCGGCCTGGCGCGTCTTCCCCTCACATCTACATGCGTAGCCTTACTCATATGTATTTTCATGTGTTGTAATATTATGTGTTGACCTGCCAATATGT
The DNA here is from genome assembly GCA_030556195.1 of Anolis apletophallus. Taxonomy (NCBI): domain Eukaryota; kingdom Metazoa; phylum Chordata; class Lepidosauria; order Squamata; family Anolidae; genus Anolis; species Anolis apletophallus. Next base: position 42,655,930 of record JARBWK010000001.1, on the reverse strand, counting down.
GCTGAACTATTACCATGTATGATGTGTTGTACTATTATGTGTTGAACGAATTATATGTGCTGAACTATTACCATGTGTTGAACTATCCCATGTGCAAAACTATTACTATGTGTTGAATTATCTGTGATATCTTGCACTGCTCCTTCAAGTGATACATACTTCTGCTCCCCATTAATCAGGCATATATCTGTATATGTTTGCCAGTTTTTCATTTGTGCATTGTGCTTGGAGCTGTGTATTCTTTGTAACATTCGAACTGCCAATACACATGTGTGTGTGATAAACGTTTTACATATATTTGAAGAAGCTTCTCTTGTTTACTAATTCTTTTTCTTTAGAGGTGCACTCACCCTGTTCACATTGTATGCTCCTATTGCATTCATTGCCTATGTAGTATATGGTTTGCCCTTACTACTTGTACACATTCCTTGTGCAAGCACCCCTGCTTTGTGCTTTGTTGTACCCACATTCTGTGAGGTCTGCAAAGACACCTAATGGTGACCCAGTAGGTTTTCCTTTATTTTTAAGGCTTTTAGGGGAGGGGGTTTGGATTGCCCGATGCCATCCTGAAGATTTTCGGGATGGCATGGGGACAGCTAATGAGCAAAGCCCACCACCCCCAGGTGGGAGTCTTAAACCTGCTTCAGAGTAGGTTTCTTAAACCTGCTCTGAAGCGGGTTTAATGTATGTGTGGAAGTGCCCTGGTAGTAACTGGAAATATGTCAGAGGATTGCTAAACAACTTTCACAAGTTTTGTTCTTTAGACCAGACCTGGGCAATTGCCGGCAATTGCCCAGGTCTGCTTTAGACTCTGCAATTAAGTTCAGGCTGGTTTTGTTTTGTTTTACAACACAGTATCTCCTGGGGACTAACTTCTCAGGTGCTGTGTCTTTTTCTATCCTGGAATCTACTTTAAACACATTGTTGGTGGAAATCAGCTACTTGATAAAATAGCAGAGGCGGTTGTAGCCACTACGTGTGACATTTTTCATGTTGTACTATTCTGTTAACAATTGAATAGAGGTTTGTATAAGTTGCACAAGTATGTCTAGAGCTGTGGTTTGAGCTTGGAATATGTTTTAAACGATTTTAACTGTTTTCTTTTTGATACCATTAATATTTAATTCTATTTTAATGTTTGTGTATTTTTAGAGAAAATTGGGTATAAATAATAATAATATCAAACTTATTATTTTAGATTATAAAGATTACATTTCCTTTACGAAGTCATGAAGTCACTTTGAAGGAAATACATATTAAGAATTGTAATGGCAATAGTGCAGGAGTGTGAAATTCACTTCAGTTTGCTCTTGAGCAAAATTTGCAATGTATATAATTTGCAATGCAAATCCCAAAACTGTATGCAATCTTGAACACAGTCTTTAGCCTGTGCACTTCTAAGATTGCAGGACAATTGATGCAATAAATAAATAAATGTATATACATTTGAAAGGTGCATAAAGAGTTCATCAGTGGAAGAAAAAGGTATGCATTTCAAAAATTAGTACATTCAATTTTTTGTTTTGTTCTAAAGAAAATAATTTTCAAGCATTAAAAACAAATCTAGTATAAAGTCCTAGTATAGCTTTATTATCATTATATAATAGTAAACAATTGGAAAAAAGGATAAAGATGAGATTACAAACCTATTAACAATAGCAAGACTGCTTATAGCAAGGAATTGGAATAAATAAATAAATATACAAATAGAGGAATGGTACAAGGAAGTATGGAAACTGGCAATAAATGATAAGTTAACATGTATATTAAAAGTAAGAAGAGGTATATGGAAACAAATTGATTTTGATGAGGTATGGAGAAAATTTATTGAAAAAGGATTAGAAAAGGAAGAAGGAAAGTTACCTCCACAAGAAGAAATGAAATTTTGGACGAATGATATGTAAAAGCTATGGCTTGGGGAGGGGGAGCACAGTGGTGAGGGATACAAAAATGTATTTTAAAAAACATAATGGCAGATGCTAAAGATTGAAGTATTGTAGCTAGAAATGAATAACATGAATCTGCTGTAAATAGACATTGTATAATATTGTGTTGACAATGATAAAACAATAAAAATATTTTTTTAAAAAACAAAAAAAAATATTGTCACCTAATTGCGACATGAAGTAGAAAGAACTTTGACACCAAAGAACCTTGAAGGGCTCCATTTTTATATCATTTCACAAGCCTTGAAAAGTTCTAGGACCGTTTTTGATGCTGCATGGCACATCAACTGGAATGAATAATCTAGCATGATCGCCAGCACACGTTTAGTTCACTCATGGAATGAAAGGACTATGTTAAAGAATCTTTCTCCAGTATCCTGGTGTTTTCACACATAGAATTATAGCTTGAAAGACTTTGTCCTTTTCAGCTACAACGTGGCGATTTTGTTTGGCAGGGCTGGAGGAATGGTAGATAATAGCTGCAAGAGAGGAGGAAGACTTGGCAGTGCTGATCTGCAGAGCCTCTGAAGTACTGCACTGCAGTCTAATTCTTGCATGGCTGGGTAAGCCAAAGTCTGTAGCTGTCACAGGGGTCACTGACCCTAACATCAATTTTCCTTGTGGTGATTTTCCCCTTGAAAGCACAAAAGAGCTGAAGGGTGTTTGAAAGATTTCCAGCTGACTGAATTGTGGATAATGAAGGTTTTTTTTCCTCTGGAACTGGATCTCTGTGGAAATTCACACCACACTGCAAGATCAGCCTCTCCTATCTCCTGCTCATATTCCAGCATGACTTTCTCTTACATAATTTGGCTGTATCTTGAGGGATCGTGGGCCTAATGAGGCAAAGCGAAAGCCCATTTTAAATACATTAAAACAATTAAGGTGCTGCAGAATAGCTTATGGAAGTTTACAGTGGACTTCCTAATAGGAGAATAAATCCAAAGGTGAAGAAACTGCAAATATGAGCACAGATAAAGTTTTCGAAGGATTCAAACTTCTGGGTTTTCAGGGATTCAGACATGGCCTTTTTTGCAAAAGTCGGTTACAACTGAAAGTGTGCCAGCTGTAAAAACAAAGATGGACTCTGACATTTGAGTTTGCCACAAACAAAACAGCCAAAGTAAGCCTTTAAAAATAGTCTGCTTCACTGTGGTAATTTTGACAACTTCAATTATTAGTTACCCATCGTGTGCCTAGCCTTCCACAGTAACACTAAAGAAAGAGGTTGAAGAAATTCATTGATTCTTGGAAAGAACAAAACAATGACAAGAGCCAGTTGGGCCTGCCAAATTATGGATTGGGCAACTGTTAGCACTAAAGAATAACTCTATAAAATCCCTAATTACACCCCAACTATAATATCCTAAAATATAGCATCCTGCTGAGAAAGGTTCATACATTACTTTTGAGACTAGAGTGACATGTTACATGCAGAATCTCAAACATACATAAAGACAAAGACAATAAAAAATTACTCAATTGATATACATAAAATCTCCACCAGTTACTAAGCAGTCTCAATAGCTTGATCCAGGAATCAAAGAGGAATATCTTTGTGAAAACAAGTGACCAGCTCAAGGTCCAAAGTAAGAGCCAGATCTTGAAAAGCTCACAGTTTTAACAGAGTTGTGCATGTATATAATAGATGGTGAATATACCATGATAGCCAAGCAAGCTGGGGAAGCACAAAGCCTTAAATACCAGAACGAAACATTTGAAAAGAGCCCAGTCCTAAACTGGCACCTAGTAAAGGAATCTATGGGGAGAAGCAACATGTGAATATTTAAGAGATTTTGGATAGCACTGTTCTGAATTAAAGTTAAAGGGAAAAGTGAGTAAGAAGGCAAACCCATCAGTAGGGTAGTACAATAATCCAGGTGTGGAAAGCAGAGCCAAAGCCTAGACATGTGGATAGAAAATGTGAGCATAGCTAAAGCCTTGACACAGATATTTTGTGCATTTCATATGAACCTTCCCAGTACAAAACTGTTACCTTTCATTTTTGTAAATTTAAGCATACATAGAAAACTACCTGAAAACACAGTCTGATTAATGCCAGAGATGGAACTCAAACAAATCTACTGTTTTTATTTTGATATGCAGCGTAAATTGTTGCATTTTTCAGAATATTTCTGCACAGCAATCCATAAAATGTCTTGGATTGGGGAACAATTTGCAGCAGGGGCAATACTTTATTTTGTTTTGTTGCTTCATTATCCAGGTATGAACCCAGTTATGATTTGTAATTAATGCTGCTTGCAGAATTGTCCTTGGTGCTGTATTTTACATTAATTTTTTTCACTGGAATAAGTTGTATCTATTCTTTTTATGGGGGGAAACCTAGTCAAGAGACTAATGACACTTACAGTACCTTTGTCCAAGACACATACTTGGATCCAGTGGAAGCTGCTGACTCCCATCTCAGTGGAGAGGTGAATCCACTTTAGATTTTGATGCCAGATTTTAAAGTAGTTTTCCAAGATGTTGAACCTATACTTCCTTTAAAACAATCTAAAAACTTAAATATATACTTGGCTGGTCCTACCATTAGACAAGATGTGAAAACCATTTCCAGCAGCAGATACTCTTATAGAGCAAGGCCTTCCTTAAATGGTTCTTCATTGGTATGGGAGCTACAGATTGCCACTATATTGAACTGCATTTGTATAGTTTGATTTTTGCATGGGAATTTCTGCCATCCTTAAATATTTCCAGTATCAAGCATTGCTGTCTTGAAGTAAGAACTCATTAACATGGTATCCTGATTAGTGATTTCCTTTAAGAGAATATACTTGTCTCGTCCTATCATTCGTCAAGGTGTGAAAAAAGCAGATACTTTTGTAGAGCATTGTCTCCAATTTAAATGGGCATTATGAACATGGCTGTTGAACTCTGCTGGAAGGTAGAGCTGTCTATTCCATGCAGTCTGCTCTGGGTTTCTGGAGTCAGCCTGATGTCACTGAAGGATGATATTTCATTGACCTCATCCACATACCATGAGTGGGAGCTATACACTGTTTGAGAACTTGGGAGAGGATCTTCATTACTAGATCCCTCAACGCCCGTTTCTTGGATTTCCTTCCCCTTTGCGATTCTTCACGTTTTGGCCCTACTCCATTTATCTCCCCCAGTTTTTAAACATCTTATATGTACATGTGGCCTGCCCTCTCGTCTTCTTTTTTCCTTTTGTTTTAGATGCATTTGTTATTGTGTTTTTGTTAGATGTATTCATTTTACTGTGTTTACTGTTTTTATTGTGTTTATTGTTTTTCTTGATGTCTGATATTTTGTGGTTTGGGCACGGCCCCATGGAAGCCGCTCCGAGTCCCCTTTGGAGAGAGGGAAGCGGCTTATAAATAAAGATTATTATTATTACTATTACTCATGGCATCCCAGTTGTTAAATGCCCTCACCTTGGCACCCAGTTGGTGTTGAACTCCTTGGCTTCCCAGTTGGAGCTGAATTGTTACTATTCTCTTTCACCAGTCTCTGAGGATGTAACATAAGCATCTACTTGTCCAGTTTTGATGGATTCATTTCAATGGGGCATCTCAAGGATGTGGAAAAGACCCTTGGAGAAGCAAGAACAACTACATGCATCCTAGACCCCTGCCCATCCTGGCTGATAAAGGAGGCCAGAGGGGGTTTGATAGAGTGGGGAAATGTGGTGGTTAATGCATCCCTACTGGAAGGCCAGATTCCAGCAAGCTTAAAAGAAGCTGTAATAAAACCACTGTTGAAGAAATCATCACTGGACCCCACTCAATTGAACAACTTTTTTTGGCAGTTTCCAATCTCCCCTTTTTTGGAAAAGTCATGGAACATGTGGTGGCTTTAAAACTCAAGGTGTTCTTGGAGGAAACTGATTATCTGGATTCTGTGCAGTCTGGCTTTAGGCCGGGACATGGAACTTAAACAGCCCTGGTCACCTTAATGGATGATCTGCGTAGGGAACTTGACAGGTGGAGTGTGTCCCTCTTGCTTCTTCTCAACCTCTCAGCTGTCTTTGATAGTGTAGATCATGATATCCTTTTGGGACACCTGGTGGAAATGGGGCCTGGAGGTACTGTTCTACAGTGGTTCCGGTCCTTCCTGGAGGGCAGTTCCCAGAAGGTGTTGATGGGGGACACCTGCTCACCCCACAGCCATAGTGATGTGGGGTCTGGCAGGGCTCAATACTGTTCCCCGTGTTGTTTATCATCAATTTTTTATTTATTTATTTACTACATTTTTATACTGCCATTCTCAGCCCAAGGGCGATTCAGGGCAGTTTGCAGAGCCGCACTATTCGATGCCTATTCAATGTAAAAACAGATAAAACGTTCCACATAGCTAAAAAATTCACTTACATATTAACATCAATAAAAACATGAAGCCGATGGGAGAAATCATCTAGAAATTTGGAGTCTGATACCATCTGTATGCAGATGCTGTTCAACTCTATTACTCCTTTCTATCTGCTGCTAAGGAGGCTGTTCATGTCCTGAACTGGTACTTGACAGCTGTGACAGTCTGGAGGAGAGTGAAAAAAAACTAGAAATTGAATTCAGGCAAGACAGAGATCCTCCTGGCCAGTCACAAGGCCAAACAGGCATGGCTGGTGAGGATGAGAGACAGAGCCTTCTCAGAGGTGGCCTCTCGGCTTTGGAACACCCTCCCCAGTGACATTAGATCAACCTCCTCCCTCCTGGCCTTCAGAAGGAAAGTGAAAATGTGGCTTTGGGATCAGGCTTTTGGCAGTAAATGGAGCAGTGCAAGAAGAGACTATGAAATAACATTGACAACTCAGACTGGCCCTGGATGATGACTTGGATTATGTGATTTTAAGTTGTTTAATGTGATTTCTTTAATTGATTGGTTTTTAATGTTTTAAAGTATTGTTTTTATTGATAATATGTACACATGCAACATCGAATTGTTGCCTTTGTAAGGCCCTCCAAGGCCCCTTTGGGGTTGAGAAGGGCGGGATATAAGTGCAGTAAATAAATAAATGCTCTCAAAATCTTTAAGCTGATTTACTTATAAGCAGCCAAAAGATCTTACTATATGAGCAGCCAAAAGATCTTACTATATGAGGTAGAACAGAAATATTTAAGTAAACAATTAAGGCAACAAAATGCCTTTAGCAGGTTCTGGATATCCAGATTATCCAAAAGAAGTAAGCCAAAGCAGAAAGCAAATTTTGAAAGGTACTCACCGAAAATTGTTGCCTGTTTAGTATGCAGTCTACAGAGTACTTACAATACTAAAGATCCTTTTGCCACTGAAAATAATTTTATTTGCTATGGATAACCATTGATTTCCTCCAACACAATATTAGGTTGTTGTAATGTGAGCTGAGAGAGAGAAAAAGATGTGCTGGTGATATATCTGTGTACAATATTCAGCTTTAGAACTAATAGAATTCAAATTTGATACAGTACAATAAACTTGCATTTGTGCTGCTAGAGAAAAAAGAAGTTAATAATGTTCCATCATTTACTTCTAAAAATAAATTCCCTCTACTTTTACTTTATCCTGAAACTGAAAAATTGACTTAGAACAAAAAAAATGGTAGGGAAGGCTGTGCAATGGTGTATAACACTCTGAGGAATTGAACCTTTCAGTACTGACATATCATTTCACAGACTTGTGATTTTACAAATTAATGCCTGACAAGCCACCTTCTTTGGATTCCCGCCCCCCCCCCCTTCTTCTCTCTTCCATGTTTCTCATTCCTGCTGGCACAAAGAGGAGGCAGGACGAATATAATTATTATCATCATGTACCTCTCTCTCTGTGTCTCCTTTAAAATGTCTACAGGTTTTTTCACTCAGATCTCAACTCTAGCTGATGTCCAGGAAAACGTTATGGAATATCTCCATGTGCTTAGCCGTCCCAAAGTGATTGATCAAGAGCATGATGTGGTATGGACGGAAGCCTATGTTGACAGCACTGTAAGTGTGCAAGAGACAAAATGTCATATGGCTTGTGGTTTGGGGTTGTTGATTTTGCAGTCTCATCCTACATTTAATACTATGTAGCATACCCTGAACATCTGCTTTCTTGAATGGAGATTGTTCATGTACTGTTAGATGAAGTTCAGTTTACATAGAATGAATGGACTAATTTGAATTGCAGCAGTTAATGGCAAGTCTTTCATTTTCAGAGAATGTATGATTCCATGCCCATTGAGTAAGGCACCATTTTGCTCATCAATATAGAGAGTAAGTTTAAATTAAATCCTGCAAGTAAGACTTGTATACCCATAGGCGACACCAGGAGGGATTGTAGTTCAATGACTGACAAGAAAACTGGATGTTTTCTAGCCTCTAGCCTCTGTGTTTAATCTACATGCATTAAATTTATGCTGCATATCAAATCTAGTAGGGTGTTCTAGTAGAGACATGTAATATAGTTGAGAGTTCTAATCAAAATTTCATTTTTAATGGGGTAAGGCACCTCTGGTTAAAATACGTAGCAAAAATCTCAAGGTGAGTTCTGAATCCAGATAGGTACAAAACATAAGCTGGTATGCTGAGGATTCCAAAAGGAAACCTTGCAAGAATGTCTTGGGAGTTTTTCAAGAAGTATTTAAGCATATAGGAATGATTTCAAAAAAAGGGAGATGCCTTTCATGTTGAAGCTGAATAGATACCCTTTCTCCTTTTAGTGTTTTTATAGTCTTACGCATGATTGGTAGAAAACATTAGAACCTGTTTTGTTTTTCAGTGATGATACAACATTTTTATTTTGTGTTTGTTTTGTGCTTACATTTTTATGGTGAGTAATACGTCATCCTGCATAGAGTTTACTTTTGAAAACTGCATTTCTCAACTACAGGTTAGTTTAAATTGAGATTAGTTTAAATTGATTTTAGCTCAATCTCAATTTAAAAACAGATTTTTCAAGCCCTCTCTTTCATAAAATCCAACTGGGTCCAGGTTCATGAAGTTTTATTGTGGCAATAATGTACTGTCCTACTGGAATCCTTTTTCCCCTGTGACCAAATGCCTGAACAAATTTAAACTGTTAAACTTCCTTGTGTCAGACCTACAACATTCTATAGATATTAGTGTGGGTTGAACCATGGGATTCAAATATTGTGTTTTTCTGTTGTAATTGTTTCTCATTTTGAATACTCACTCTTACAAACTAAAGAGATACTAAGTGTTAACTTCTAGTTTCTGATTAAAACTCTGATTTCCTGATGGAAATACGGTATTTTTTTCTTTGCTTCATAGTTCTTGTATGTTCATGCTTGGCAGGAATTCCAGAATCACATGTCCAGATTATTTCAGAAGTTTTATACTGGAAGGATTTAACAAAGATTCTTGCATAAACAATTGTTTGCCTTTTTGGTTACTTGACAAGAATATTACTATAATGTGGACTTCACAATTTGTCCTATGACCGACATGGCAATCTGGGATATATATGATTTGTCCATCAGTTTAGTTAATGTTTGCTTGGTTCATTTCTTGGATGAAACTTCTAATGGTGGAATTTTCTTTCTGCCAGATTGAAATAATGCAGTATTTTGGGCTGCTTGAGCATCTTTTTTGAGCAGTTCTGTAGATATATGATGGCAGTTCCATGATATATTGTCTGAACATTGTGCAAGTCTCTTTCTTTTTTAATGTAAGATGCATCTACTATTGCAGTAACATTTTTCATATATTCTCCAGCTATCTCTAAAACTGATTTCTTCAAGTAGCATTGGAATTACGATGAGCTCATTCCTCATCGGCCTTTCATTGCAACATTTGCTGTGGGCATCAATAAGTGCTTACTCCCTGAAATTTTATCTGAAGCAGGAAAAGAACTGATTATTTTATTTTGATTGCATCCCTCAGTCTCACTTGATTTAAAGTATGGCAATTGTTATTTTGTCTCTTGGAGATGGATGGCTAGCTAGTTAAGTAACTGACTAGAGCATATCAGCTGTCCTAGATTCTGCCCATCATTCAATAGAAAGCAAACTGGAACACTGTGAGCTTAGCTTTTGATGACTATCAATCCAGCTGCTGGTGAAATCAGCCTTTAACTTGCTGTCTCCTACTTTTTGATTTTATTTTTGAATGAAATGAATTGCAAAGTTATAGCCTGGATGTAAACTTTTATATATAGACATGCATGAACAGATATTGGTGGTGGTTGGGGGCGGGGGCGGGAATAACTTGCTTACACATATGTCATCATCATTTTTATACCTCACTTTTTCTTTCCACAAGAAGACTCAAAGCGACTAGGAGACTCAAAATAGCTTTTAGGTTTAGTAACATCATCAAATGATCACAGCTATATTACAGGATTCTGTCAAAGTTATTTGGTTCATCACAATTGTGTCAAGGAATCATGTGCTAGAGAAAGCATACTGCATCCATAACATTTTAAGTACAAGTTGGCTTGGTAAACATTTCTGGACTCTGCCTGCTGATTCACACCTGATCCCTTCCATGGCACTTTTCTCTTAAATGGAGGTGAACAAAGTATGGATCTAGAGCTGCATCTGATCCTTTTTGTGGTCATTGATCCCTCTATTTCTTTGTCAAAAAAACAGGTGAATCACCTCTCTTGAAAGCCTTAAATAAGCTATACACATATACACACCTTGCTTAACTTTTGAGAAAAAACCCTTTGGGGCATTTATTTTATGCTGACTAGGGTTTAAATTGTTGTCCACACCTGTGTTTAAAAAAACTTCCCCTAAACTCCTCCACATTGCCTTAATCTTTCCCTTTGGTCTGTTTTGCTCTGATTTCCCTTTTCATGATATTTTGTAGGATTCAAAAATATAGCAATGTTAGTCTTTTTTAAGATTAAAAGATGAGAAAGTATCCAATGATACCTTTGAGACTAACTAGGGAAAATAAATTTCTAGCATAAGATTGGTGGACTAGAATCCACTTCATCGTTAAGACTTGCGTTAGAATTTTTTCCAGTTTGTTTCAAATACACTTTATGTTTTTTCAGTAACTCTTTGATTTTTATTTTTTTTTCTCAGTCATAAAATTGTGATGTATTATTTTCCAGTTTGAAAAGTAAATACATTCCAGAAACATGTGAAACGGGATTGCAAACATTTGGTTTGATGACATCAAATGCAGATCGCTACCGCAAAGGAGTTGGCTATTGAATACTGGTGTTGATTGCAAAAAAAACAAAACCCTGCTGAATATTTGCACAATGCGAGAGAATAATGTACATTAAAATTCACACAGGAATTTTTTGAGTAGGACACAGGGGAAGTTCATTTCAACTCTAATTTTTATATAACCTGCCATCTTGGTAAACATTTATGTTACTGATGGTCTGGAAGATGGCTAGCCTGTAACAAGATCTGCGCACTGGAAACATTATCCACATATTACATTGACAGCTTGTTTGTTAAACCAGAAGGCAAATTAACAGCTGCAAAATTTACAAGCAATGTTTAAAAGTAAATTTACAGCAGGTATATACTGCTATATTAACAGAAAATGTTATATTTTATTATAAGAGGTAAGATGGAAACTAAAAGAAACATAACATAAAAGAAAATCTGGAGAAATTTCATGTATTCAGTTAGTCTTTTAAAAACATTACATTCAGTTAAAGTAGAAAAGTCTTACTTGATTCTCTGTTGAAGTTTTTTAAGCAAATAAATTATATATCAGAAGAAGAAAATAACAATCTTTTCTGCAAGTCTGCTTCTAAAAGTAAGTTTTCCCTCTTGTCAAGATCTACAGTATATGATCCAAAAATTTCAAATATGTACATTTCAGATGCAGTCACTGTACATTAAAATTTGGTTTGGGGTTTCATGCAAGAATGATGATACCTTTGAAGATGCTCAAATAGAAAATTAAGACAAATGACCTGAATACATGAAAACTCAAAATAATTGGATCATGACCAATACTCCAGCTTGTTTTATCTTGACATCAGCAGGAACATATTATCTCTGTAATACAGCTTCGAGATGCTTTCAAGCAGAGTACTACAGAATTAGTAATATTTTGATATTTCCAGTTGCCAAAGGGTAGACGTTATGGTAGTTTGACTAAAAAAGAAATTCACAAAGCTATAATTTTAAGTGTGTATAGTACCCAGTCAGGAAGCCTCCACAACCTCCAGTTCACTCATGAATGATTGGGAGTGGCATATAGATCATAAAATATATTTGGCATCTATCAATCATTTTACAGTGGTTGCAATGAGTTGGATTCACATAACTTATCTCTTATTAGAGTACTGTATCTCCAAGACCTGAACATTTGGATTATTTTTTTCCAAAGATTTTAGACAAAGATTTCATACCAGTAAATAAATTCAACATTATTTGATATTATGTATGAAAGATTTGTGTCTAACAGCTTCTAAGAAAAAAAATCAAAGCAAATCTTTCCACTAGATAATATTCCCAAAGTTGGCACTGTGTTAATTGTGCTATTATCATAAGTGGCTGTAATTAGCATTTTTAGCACAATAAGTAGTATCCGGGGTCTCTTATTTCTGGTGCATATTATGGATTGCTGCACTGAGAAATCATTACAATATTTCACAGTTAGTTTGAAATGATCTTTTGTGCTGTAACAAATAAATATTCACAGTGGTTCTGAATGCACATTTCAGTAAATATCATTTATGACCAGGTGAGAGAAGAAAATGTGCATCTGAATCACTCATTTGGGAAGAGAATATGGAATTTCCCCCCTCTTCTTTGTGTATCTCACAAAATCAGACTAACTTTAAACATATACTTTGTGGTATCATTTCCTCTCAGCATGTTGATCATTCTCTTTCAGAAACAGATGTCTTAAGTAAATATCTACTGTACTTCCTTACATTTTCACTCTTCATTAAGCAGTTTAATTTCACACACTGCTTTTTTCTGTGTAGAGGACCCTTGTGAACATTTGACTTCCTGAAAAGCAAACAATACATGACCTGACATGCCCATAGTTAGAAGCACCATTTTACAACAAGAATTATGAACACAATATTACATTTTAAAATCGTATGTATTATGTATGTATTAAGTAAAATGCTGAGATGATATTTTAGAAATATTGCTATGCATGCTTCATATCCTGTTCCCTCATCAATAGTTTTATGGCAAGATGTTATTTCAAATGTGATTCTATATCTCAGATTTTTCAGTTCTATTGTTTTCTTCTCCTAGTTTTCAATAGAAATAGCAACCAAATGACCAATACAATTTTTCTGACCTGTGAACTCTCTTCCAATAGAGTAAATAGCTCAACTGAAATATATTGTTGTGATATCCAATGAAACCATTACTTTTTATTCAGTGATGCCTGTAGTGACAATCCATGGTTGAAAGTAGATGAAAAAGGAAATTGCTCTGGACAGGAGGAAAAGTGCACATACATGAGGCAGTGTGCCATGTTTATGGTTTACAGTAAATGGGTATTACATTTGACCAGAGTTTATCTACATTTAATTGAAGCCCTTTGTTCTATCTGATATCAGAATATGTATAGAGTAGTTAGGAGCTCTGTAGGTATTTATGAAGCAAGATGGTCCATGGAAATTGTTGGTAGTTGTGTACATATATGTACATAGTTTTACCCACACATTTCCCCAAAAGTAATCTAGCTAAAGGTTCTAAATATTATGGCCATTCATGAAGTATTTGCTTTTTTGTGGAATATGTTCAAATAAAGAATTGCTAATGAACCTAATTGTAATATATGACAAAAAGGACACAGTTTCAATAATGACAGGAGGTAATTATACTTTATTTATTTATTTATTTATTTATTTATTCGATTTGATACCACCATTCCGAAAGGCTCAGGGCGGTTTACAAAGAAGAATGAACAAAACAGAATAAAACAATGAGGTTAAAACTCAACATCTTTCAAAGGCCTTCCTAAAGAGGTGGGTTTTGCATGCTCTGCAAAAGGAACTCAGATCTCGAAGAGCTCGCGTCTCAGGTGGCAGGGAGTTCCACAGGACCAGACCTATGATAGATAATGCCCTCCACCAGGTTGCTGTTAAATGAAAGGATCTGACACTAGGAATAATAAGAAGATTCAAATCTTCCAACCGTAGTGACCTTGGGGGATTGTAAGGGAGCAGGCGATCCCTTTGAAATGACAAATGCAAGTATTACCAGGCTGAACTTGAGATCAGTGTCATTAATAGTGCTGTAAAGGGATCTTGTAACACCTTAGAGGCCAACTAGGAGAATGGAGCTGGTAGCATATTTTTTGTAAACTAAATCTGTTGATATGTGAAGGCTTATGTTGCCAACTTTGTTCTCTTAGTTGTGTTCTATGGGACCTTCCACACAGCCATATAACCCAGAATATTAAGGCAGATCATAACCAATATCTGCTTTGAACTGGATTATCTGAGTCCACACTGCCATATAATCCAGTTCAATGTGGATTCTGTACAGCTGTGTGGAAGGAGCCTAAGATGCTACAAGACTAAGTTGCACACAGATATTCCAGACAAACGCTGCTGTCTTTGAATTATATTAAGAGTATTATGGATGGGTGTTTCTTCAAATAAGTAGAAACAGTTTCAGTGACATATACTCAGTTGCTGGCTGGTAAGAACAGCAAGCATGTACATGTCATATCAATTACAGTATAAAGATATTTGTCCCTTCCACCTAGCCAGAAAAGCTGTTGAGCTGCTCAACTCAATAGAAGCATATATGGTCCTTGATAAAGAATGATAGGATGAATTATTTGAAAGATGTATTTGAATTGTTCAAATTAATGTGCAATTTTCCATGATTTCAAAGGTGTTTTAAGTATATGCAATAAACCCAATTTTATGCCTAGCTTTTCACTTAGAATATTTGCATTCTCAAACAAACTCTGTTGCATTTGTTAAAATTGCATGTTTACTTTTATCCTAGACTAAGATGTATAACTCATGCTATTAGATAATACTTTTATTCGCCAGAGGGTATTGCTAATTGTTAAAACTGCTGTGTGAGTGGATGAATGTAATTGCAGTGTTTGTTTTAATCAGTTTACTTTAGTTATGGTAGATATCACAATATTAGAAACATAGAGTTGGAAAGGACCATAAGGACTATCTAGAGATTTTAGATGCCATATCACACTGTTGACTCATGTTTAGTTTGTGGTCTACCAAGACCCCTAGATTACTTTCAAGTGTAGATTTCAAGCTAGATATCATCCATCCTATAACGGTACATTTCATTTCTTATGCCTGGTACATTATATTTCTCCCCTTTGAGATTCAATTTGTTAGTTTTGGCCCAGCTTTCTAATTTGTTAAAGATATTTTAATTCTGATCTTGCTCAGTAGGGTATCAACTACCTCTCCTAATTTTGGTGACATCTGCAAATTTGATAAGCATGTTCTCTATTGCATCACCTATCGTAAGCCATTTACAAAGATACTGAATAGCACTGGGCCCAAGACTGGATGGCTCTCACTAATAACTTTTTCCCAGGATGGAGTGGAATCATTGGTGACTTTTTTTGAATTGAATCAGTTGGCCAATTACCAATCCACCTAACGGCACGTGGCATTTTCTAGCACACATTTTACTAGCTTGTTTGAGAGAATAGCAAGGGGAAACATGTTAAAGCCTTACTGAAATCAGGATGTGCTACATCCACAACATTCCTTCCATCTACCAAACATGTAAGTTTATAAAAAAAGCTATTATATTAGTGTGTCATGACCTATTTTTGAGAAAACCATGTTGATGTTTAGTGATCATGGCATTCCCTTCTAATTTTATACAGATTGTTTGTTTAAAGCAGTGTTTCCCAACCTTTTATGAGCCGCGGCACACTTTTAACATTTAAAAAATCCGGGGCCACACCACCAATCAAAATGACACTCTAACACAGTAAAGAACGGCTGGGGGATGGTGACCTGCTGGGAGCAGCTGCTGGGAGTGCCAAAGCCGGGGGAGGAGCCAGGCCGCACCATGCCCCGCCCCCTGCACGCGGCTTCAGTTCTCCCACAGCTTCGCTAGCCTTGAGGGGGCAGTGCCAAGCCAGCGGTGGCAGAGCAAGCACAATGCTGGCTTGGCACTGCCCCCTCAAGGCTGGCGAAGCTGTGGGAGCACTGAAGCCGAGGGAGGGGGCAGAACCAGGCTGCGCCATGCCCCGCTCCCTCCCCCCAGCTTCAGTTCTTCCACAGAGGAGAAGCATGAGCGGTGGACGGGCTTCAGTAGGCGGGGCTCCTCCTCCGCGCGGCTTCAGGGAGCAAGGGGTGAGAGTCGTGGCGGGAGTCATGGCGGATTGGAGGCTGGCTGGGGAAACGGCCGAAGGAGGCGGCGCCCCGGCCCCTTCTTCTTTTTCTTCGTCGCCGCTCGGCCCTTCTTCCTCTTCTCCCAAGCAGCAGGAGTTCGGCAGGAGGAGGGGGGGAAGAAGGGGGCCAGAGAGCTTTACTTGCGGCACACCTGATGATCGCTCACGGCACACTAGTGTGCCACGGCACACTGGTTGAGAAACACTGGTTTAAAGAACTCCTCTAGAACCTTTTCTGGTACTCGTGTCAGGTTGACTGGGCCATATTGTAATGCTGTTTGCAGAACAAAATGGCACAAATATGTTCAAACTATCAAAACAAAGGGGAAAATTCCCCCATGTGTAAAGAGAACCATATAAAAAATCTAACTGGGCACAAGTATTGTTGCATGCCATCTGTATTGTATGGCGCTGTGAAAACAAATTATGTTGGACCTCTTTCTCATAGCAGATGGGTTCATTAAATTTAATAGCCTCTAGAGCTTTGAGAAACAGTGTTAAAAACATGCGGAACATGCTGTGACTCTTCACTTCTAGCCTCAGAGTCATTATAATTCTGGCACAGACTATAAATATTACAGTACTTTATTTCTATTGAAACAAATAACTACTCTATTATTTTTGTTCATATACAGGGACTTGAAAAATAATGAAGCTTTTGATATTATTTTTCATTTTTGCAGTGCATTTGATTTTCATTTTTGAAAATATTAACAACTCCAAGTTATGCATAGATTCAATTCTACTGTGTTTAAGCTTGCATGCTAACATCACAAACTAAAAAGCAACCATGTGGATTTAGAAAATTAGCCACTTTACTCCCTACAGTTGCAAGGAAATCAGAAAATATGCTAAGTGTTGTCTAAAAAATCAGATCTGAAGCATGTAAATATGTTAATTAGGAATCTATGTTGTGTCTCTCCTCACATTATATCATTGTCAATTTAGGCTTTCTTCACAGATAATCCAAATCTTACATATTAAATTACTATATTTTTCTAGTATCAATAAGATACAAACCAACTTTAGATTCATTGACAACATATATCTGATTTGCACTTTTTCTTAAGTAGTCATTTGAGAAACATAAATAATACCATTTACAGTACATTGCAGATTACTTGGTTTCTTCAACCATATCCATACAAAAGTACAGTGTTCATGTAAATTCAACACTCAGAACTCTTTACTTGCAGTCCATTAAGGTCCTTCAGTTGACATGACCATTGGCAGCAATGAAACCTGCCACAGCTAGATTTTAAATATCACAGAAGGCTGCAAGATAGAAGAGAAATAAGTCCCATTGCACTGGCAGATATCCATTAATGTATCTTAAATTTTAAAGTATTACAAACACATACCTTATATGTACTATATTACTTATACACATGCAAATTATACAAGTGTGTGAGTTATTACTGTATATACTGATGTATAAATCATTCCCATGTATAAGTTGAGATAGGTGTGGGGGCCAAAATTATGGCTGTTTATATAATCCATGGATAAATTGAGAGTTGTTCCACAGAGAGGGGAAATCGCCAATGCCAGCACAGGGGGCCAAGCATCCCAGCACCACCCTCTTCTTACTCCTACTGTAACTGTTGTTTTCTTGCCACAGCTTTTGACATCTGGTTCATTTTGATCATCTGGTTCCAAATTTCTCCAAACATTTTTCTTCCCTTCCCACTTTACTAAACTTTATATAAAGATGAGAGATATTGAAGTTGTTCTAGTGAGATTAGCATGTTCTTTAAAAATATATTTTGGCAGTTTCACTCCAAATTTGTTTCATTATATCTGAGCCCTGGCACGAGCTGACATTTCAAACACAGTCTTTGATTTAAAAAGACTCAAGGAATTTCAGAACACACAAATGGCAATGCAAATGTTTTCCTAAATTAATGGTAGTGGTGAAGGATCTAATGCATCAAGCTTTTAAAACACTTCCAGATATTACATGTGTTTAAATTATTACTGTATGTATAATAAACTATCAGATTGCCCTCTAACCTAGTCATTTTAGTCCTGGATTACTGCTTAGCTACTTTAAAGAAAATATTTGACAGTATACATTATAGTGACCTTCTTTCATATTTGCTGACTCTCTAGACCAGAGTTTCGCATACTGTGCTCCTTCAGATGTTTTGAACTTCAGCTCCCATAATTCCTAACTGCCTAGGATTTCTGGGAGCTGAGTTCCAAAACCCATGGAGGAGCACAGTTTGAGAACACTTCTCTAGACACACTTTGGCCATCTCTGACTATCTTCATAAATCATACAAGGCAAATTTAGTGTTACATTTTGTTCAACCAGAATCCACAACTGGAAATTCCTCAATATATATGCCCATTCATCTTTCCTGCACACACCTGTTTTCATAACCAGCAAGCAGCAACAAAATGGGGATGAGTCATCATTTTCCTCTGCAGTTATCAGTGTAGGGAAAGGGTCATGTCCATCTGGATGGTGGATTGAGATCAAATAGAGCTGATCGAGCTATCCAGAGAGCAGTGAAACTGCAGAAGCTGAGTATCACCAATTCTACCAAAAGCAATGCAAATTCAGGATAAGAGCAGAAAATCTGGGATATTCACAAAGAAGTTCCAGGCCACTTCCAGAAGCCTGCTTAGGCATGTGTTTAAGTCCTCACAGCTCCCCCTGGAACCTGCACTTTCCCAGAGGGGTGTCTAGATGCGATCCCGGTCCTAGGCATGAGAAAAAAGTTATGAAAATTGAAAGAAATCGGAAGGGATTCATATGTATGGGACTTTCAAGTTTATACGCATCGCTGCCGCAATCCCGGAAGTGGACTTTC
Source organism: Anolis apletophallus (assembly GCA_030556195.1). NCBI lineage: Eukaryota > Metazoa > Chordata > Lepidosauria > Squamata > Anolidae > Anolis > Anolis apletophallus. The sequence continues at coordinate 42,636,922 of JARBWK010000001.1, read as the reverse complement.
TTTTTCGCACTCCCTGGGCCCAAATTTTCGTTAGATTTCTAAATATTTCGGAAGGCCCCCTATTATCCCCTCCAAAATAGCTTCCCAGACATTACTCACAGTCAGATGGGGCCTTTCCATGCTCAAGGCCTACTTTAACTGAAAGGCCTTTCCTCCAGGAAGTGAAAAAGGAGCCGGACCATAGAGAGATCCAGAGCAGGAGTCCTAGAGCGGCTGGAGGACTCAGGAAAAAAGCGGTTTAAACTGCAGGGAAAGGAGCCTAGATAGGAGGACAGGCGAGAAGGACATGAGGAAGGCTGAAACAATGGCAGAAGGGGTTGAAAACAGCCCGGAGAGGAGCAGGAAAAGTGCAGAATCAAGGAAAAGCCATAGAGTTCAAACCTCCTAGAGAGCTATGGGAAACTGAATGGGGAAAAGCTGCAGTAAGAAGAGCTCTGGAGAAGGTAGGCAACTATTTTATAATTAATAATAAATATATTAATAATATTTACTCCTTCTAATTTCCTGGAAGAAGGGCCCTGGGCATTTAATTCTAATAATTCTAATAATAATATATTAATAATATTTACTCCTTCTAATTTCCTGAAAGAAGGGCCCTGGGCATTTAATTCTAATAATACTAATAATATATTAATAATATTTACTCCTTTTAATTTCCTGGAAGAAGGGCCCTGGGCATTTAATTCTAATAATAATAATATATTAATAATATTTACTCCTTCTAATTTCCTAGAAGAAGGGCCCTGGGCATTTAATTCTAATAATAATAATAAATATATTAAAAATATTTACTCCTTTCAATTTCCTGAAAGAAGGGCCCTGGGCATTTAATTCTAACAATAATAATAATATATTAATAATATTTACTCCTAATTTCCTGGAAGAAGGGCCCTGGGCATTTAATTCTAATAATAATAATATATTAATAATATATACTCCTTCTAATTTCCTGGAAGAAGGGCCCTGGGCATTTAATTCTAATAATAATAATATTTTTTTAAAAAAAATAAATTTTATTGAGTTTTGAACAAATGATAAAAGACATAACACATTCGCCAACCCCCTTCCCTCACGCCCTTCCTCCCCCTTCCCCCCCCGAATCACAAACCATCCATCCACAATTGACTTCCCCCTCTCAATCCCCTTCCCAGTGACCCTCAACTGGGGTCTGAGTTTATCCGAGAAGAAAAAAAACTTGAAATTCATCAAAGTAAATCCTTTTGACAGAACCGACAGTACATTATCACAAATATAAACTTTCATTAATGACCATCCTCTTTTGAGTCTTCAAGAAGCCCAGAATTGGGGCCCAATCCGTTGCATCCATGTTTTGCGCCAGGGCTCTGGAAAGGCAGTCCATTGTTATTATATCCATCAGCCTAAGAATCCAGTCCTCTTCCCTGGGTAAGGTCTTTTCCTTCCAGCGTTTGGCCAGTACCAATCTTGCTGCAGTAATACAATAAATAAACAGTTTCTCTTTGTTCTTATCTAAAGTAAAATCTAAAAGCCCCAGTAGCATATACTCTGCTTTGAAACTAAACTCAATATTAAGTGCGTCCTTCATTGCTCTATATATTCCTTTCCAGAATTTCTCCACTGGCTTACAGCTCCACCACATGTGGAGGAATTTCCCCTCTACAGCTCCGCATTTCCAGCATTTATTGCTGTAAGTGGGGCTATATTTGGCAATCTTGTCGGGCGTCAGATGCCATCTATAAAACATTTTTATATTGTTTTCCCTAAGGTCATAGGCATAGGTAAATTTATAGTGTTTTCTCCAGAGTCTTTCCCATTGTCTCATGGGGACCTCATGACCTAAGTCCTGTGCCCATCTGACCATACATATTTTTACCGTTTCTTCTTCTGTGCTCCATTGAAGGAGCTTTTTATACAAAGCTGAAATTCTGCCTTTTTTTCTGGGACACCACGTCCCAAAACTGGTTGGTGTCCGCATAGCCCAGGGCTTTATCTTTCCGATAAGTCTCAAAGATTTGCCTGTGCTGAAGCCAATCCAGATCTTCATCCAGTTCTCTGAGCTCTTCTAGATCCTTAACTACAAACTCGGGGCCTCGTCTCTTTAAGAGTATGTCATAGCTCAACCAGCTATTTTTACCACATTGCCTCCTGCTATAGGCCTCCTGAGGTGATAGCCACTTAGGGATTTTATCGAACAACCTCTCTTTATATTTTTGCCAGGTCCTCAGCAAGGGTTTTCTGAAACAGTGTACATTGAAGTTTTTTTCCACCTTAACCCTGCCGTACCAAAGATACCCATGCCAGCCAGCCCTCAGGTCAAAGCCTTTGAGGGCTAGCAGCATGGTATCTTTCAGCTTGGTCCACTCCATTACCCACTCGAGAGAGCAGGCTTCATAATAACACCTCATATCTGGGACTCCGAGCCCACCCCTTTCCTTTTCATCTATCAAATTTTTCCAGCTTATCCTAGGTTTTTTATTCTGCCAGATAAACTTCCTGATTTCCTTATCCCATTTATCAAAAATTTTGGTATTTATCAATACTGGGATATTTTGAAAGAGAAAGAGGAGCCTTGGGAGAACATTCATTTTAATTATAGAAATTCTACCCAGTAGAGAGAGGTTCAGGAATTTCCATTTAGTCAGGTCTTTTTGGATTCCCTGCAACATAGTTTCATAGTTGTTTTTTACGAGGTCTAGATTCCTTGGTGATAGGGTTATTCCTAAGTATTTTACCTTGTTTGCTGAGAGGATGCCTGCTTTTTCTTCTAGCTCTTCAATTTCCCTCTTATTCATATTTTTGACTAACATTTTGGTTTTACCTTTGTTTAATTTAAAACCTGAGACTCTACCAAAGGTCTCCAGCTTTCTGATCCATAAATTTATCTTCTCCCCTGGGTCTTCAACAAAACAGACCATATCATCAGCATATGCTCTTATTTTTAGGCTTTCTTTGGAAATTGTTAATCCTTTCAATTCCTTATCCCTCCTTATGTTCTCTAGTAAAGGTTCTAGTGCTAATATGAATAAGAGCGGCGACAGGGGACACCCCTGTCTAGTGCCCTTCTGAATCTGGAATTTATTTGTGGGAGCTCCATTTACAATAAGATTCGTGGATTGCTGTGTATAAATAGCTTCTATGGCATTAGCGAAGAGGTGCCCCATGTCGAGCTCTTTAATCAGGAGTAGCAGGAAGTCCCAGTTAACCCTATCAAAGGCCTTTTCTGCATCTATGAAGAGCAGGGCAGCTTTCTTCTGAATATTGACTATAATACTCCAATGAGTCTATTACTATTCTCACATTCTCTTTGAGATATCTACCTGGGAGGAAACCATTCTGATCTTGTTTTATCCACCCATCAAGGAATCCCTTTAATCTCTCCGCCAGTATAATCGCATAGATCTTATAATCTTGATTTAGTAATGAGATAGGCCTGTAGTTCTTTACCTCCGACCTGCTCAACCCTTCCTTGTGTATCGTTATTATACTTGCTTCTGTCCAGGATTTTGGGATTTAAAGGCCCTGGGCATTTAATTCTAATAATAATAATAATATATTAATAATATTTACTCCTTCTAATTTCCTGGAAGAAGGACCCTGGGCATTTAATTCTAATAATAATAATAATATATTAATAATATTTACTCCTTCTAATTTCCTGGAAGAAGGGCCCTGGGCATTTAATTCTAATAATAATAATATATTAATAATATTTACTCCTTCTAATTTTCTGGAAGAAGGGCCCTGGGCATTTAATTCTAATAAATGCTCTGGAGAAGCAAGCCTTGACCAGAGGTGGGCAACTATTTTATTTAATAATAATAATATATTAGTGATATGTCCCTGCAAAGAAACCCTGGTTTTTAATAGTAATAATAATAATATATTAATGCATTATATCTCCCTGCAAGGAAACCAAGGGAAATGTTGCCCCTTGATTTGCCTGTGCTTAAAACAGTGTCAGTCCTGTTTCCCTGCTTTGCCTACTTTAGAACTAATTAAGAATTTCGTTACTAATTACATTACATTTTAGAACTTTTTGGAAATTTTTTTGTAAGTCTTTCTATTACTAATAACCCCCCATTTAATTTTAGAATCGCAATTTTTGGGTTCTAAACCATGCCTGCCCGGTCCCTTCCAGGATGGCACCAAAACACCCCCAAAAGCCTCCCAAAGAAGCCCATAAAATTTAAAGAACTTACCAGGCCACCATTAAAGTACTTTTGGAGTCCCCCTGGTGTGTAGAAATGATGCAGTAGGAGACCGGGAGAGACCGACCCCCAAATCCTGGTGCATCATTTCTACACTCCAGGCCGCCAGGTAAGTTCTTTTAATTTTTATAGGCTTCTTTTGGGAGTTTTGGGGAAAGAGTTGGCGCTCTCTAAGTTTTCTGGGCTCATTGAGCCCAAAAAAACCCAAGAGGGCTGTGTGGATTGGGCCAGAGGATTGTGTGATGCTGTCCCTGGGCCCATACCTGGAAAGACTTGGATCTTATCACAGATCCAAGTCTTATCAGGTATGTAATTGGTTTGGGATTTCCTGCTATATCAAATTAATTCAATTTTACCACAGGCGTTGTTTGAATGCCTCTAATAAAAGTATGTGAGCTCATGTGTTTTGGACCCTGTCTGGGTAGGCAGGACTTAAGGTGATTGCATTTTTCTGTTAATGTAGACAAGGCCTAAGTCTATTTCCTGAGATACATGTGAAGAAGTACGCTTAAGGTGGTTCTGGATGGACATTTTATCTTAGAACCAATCCAGAGTGTCGAATTTCAGATTGGCCCTGGAGTGGTTTTTACCACCAGCTCCCAGGCCATTGTGGAGGTGGAAAGGAATCCTAAATGTCCAGTGACATCAAACATAGTTTGGCACCATTTGACAGCCACCATTACTGTTCCCATGGTAGCGGTGGTATGACATGGCCACCAGGCATGACATGCCACCCGTCACCTGAAGTGACATGGGAGGTGGGAGAAGAGGAATCACTCCTGTATTGTAGGTTTGTGGGTTTGTTTGTGCTCTCAACAGATTTTGCCTATTTTGGGGCAAAGTCTAGAGTTTTATGGAATAGGTTACTCCAGAGTATCCTGTGTCTTCAGGGTAGTCCAGGCAGAAGGATCGGTTGGGTTTGACCTGATCCACTCTCCAGGACTGGATATTGTCACCATCACCTGCAATCATCAGCACAGAGCAAGGAGATAAATTGTCTCTATATTGTCCATTCTTCTGTCATTGGTCCTTCGGTCCATTTCCAAGTTTGACCAAACAGCATTCTTACTGGTGTTATCATATATCTCAGAAATAGTTCATATGACATTGAAATGTTATACAAACTTTTAGTTAGTGATAAGTAGGCTAGAAGATTTGTCAACTTCTTGTCTAAAATTATAAGGAAGGCTTTAAAATAAAAGGTCATGTTTCAACAAAAATGTTATGTGGCTGTATAACCCAAATCTGAAACGTAAAAAGAAACAGGTCACTAAATTAGGGAGCTTTTCCCCTGGATTTCCAATCTACATTTATATTAGTCAAATTAACATAATTTTCAAAATGGAAACATTCAAATCAATTTCATAATTGTTCCATGGATTCATCTCATGATTTCTTATATTTCCAACATTTGCGCATATTTTTGGAGAAAAAAATTATGGGTACCAAAAAAGAGTAAAAGGTCTATTTTTCTTTGTCAAAGATATATCTACATTCAAGACATTTTCAGCTTGCAGCAGAAAATGCTGCAAGCTGAAAATTGCCCAGAGTGTATCATATACAAGTCATCTCTATAAAAGATGTTAGGTAAGTTTTTTAACTTCCCAATGCTTAACACAGTCCACCATCTATTTCTCACAAAGCAAAGCTCATAATCAATACAATACGATCATCAGTTGATGCCTGTGACACTGTAGGTAATTACACTTTCCTCAAATGAATGAGAAAATTATTGGGAAATACAGATGAAAAACGAGGGTGCATTCCATAAGAAAAGCTATGTTCTTATTTTCCAGTGAACAGAACAATAAGCTGTATCCCTATTTTGAAAAGCAACAAATCCATTGCATTGTGTTTGTATGTTATAGCTTATTTTGTCAGATCTGCCAGGCCATTTCTTTTGTATCTCAATAGAAAAAGTTGGGCTTACTATTGAGTGAACAAACACACTAGGTGGTAGGCTATGTAATAAACCAGAAAACTACTAAGTGGCAATAATAGAACTAAGAATACAGTAATTGAATATCAAAATTGTCATGTTATATTGCTCACAAATTTGGACAATATTTGATATTCAATTACTGTATTCTTAGTTCTATTATTGCAGCTTAGTAGCTTACTACTGACAGAAAAATACCATAGGAAAATTGGGTCTTCATGATAGACAAGTATATTTTTCTGATGCTAGCTGAAAAATAATAACAACAATAATAATAATTGTGTGAGGGGTTTTTTTTTGTACAGAGGAATCACCAACTGCTTTGTTTTGGTGGGTGGGTGGTAGAAGGAGCATATGTGGATGATAGGTTTAAACTGATTTCCTAATTGGTCCACTACCTTAAGCACTTTGGCAGGACTCACCTCCCATTGTATTGATTGAGCAGCCTTTTGCCTTACACTGCCTGTTGGATGGATGAATGACTTTTATTTACTTGATAAGTAATTCCTATCTCCATGCTGGACTCATACAGTTTCAGACAGAAAATCAAAATGATCTCCCACCTTGTTCTGGAAGCAAATTAGAATTCCCACTTCCCAACCCCCAACCATTTTGTCTTTCCTTCTCCAGTTTTCCTCTCTTTCCCATTTTACAGTTATTGCTGCCCATCCAACCCTTTCCCTGTTAAAACCAAAATCCACTGCTTCCTCCTGGCCATGAGGAATCATGGGGTTTGTAAGTTTGTAAGTTAGGGAGAGGCATTTAGAATTATCAGCCCGAGAGCTCTAATGCCTCACCAGACTACCTCAGGACCCTATAGGATGGAACATTGTTAAACTGGAGTCACTATGCTGTAATTGTATAGTGAGAAAAGGCCCTAAATTTGTTCATTGGCCTCCTATTCTAACATTCTATTCATGGCCCTGATGGATTGTTAATGGTGAAACTGTTATAATGTATTAATACACGTGGTTTTTTTCTTTATATATACACACAAATTCTTGTACCTGCCATTTTCTTTGCTAATCTCTCATATATTAGAAAACCATAGTTCCATATTTTAAAAATTGCTGGCCCCATATGATTTCAACAAAATGACATCCCTTACTTTTAAAATCTATATGCTTTTGTAACTCTCTGTATTTGTAGTTTAGAGAAATTCTTTTGTCATGGAAGAAAAGGGAGAAAAGATAGTCTGTTGTTATGTTTCACCTTCCCACCAATCTTCATAAATGTCTCATTTAACAATAATTAGAACTGGCAGTAATTAAAATTAAACTTCATATGAATAGTTTTTGTAGAACTGCCCATAGAAGCTAACAGCAAGGATGCTGGCTAGGAAAGAAACCATGGCTAAGCAGTTTCTTTTATTTTGGAACACAGCTCCTTTTCTAACAAAGAAAAACACATTACATTTTGAGAAGGTTAGATACTAGGCATGGTGAGGTTCGGTCGGAATCTTCATAATTTGGAATAAATATGGAATGGTTTCCTTTTTGAAGCGATTTCTAAGTCTTTAAGGAAACTGGAAGTCCCTTTGCCCTTCTGAAGCCATTTCCGCCATTTTTCTTATAAATCAGTAAGTGAGTTGGAAATGATTCGGCTCCCCCCCCCTCCTTCTGTTCCCTGGCCTCGGTTCAAGCCAGAGAAGTGTTTCAACCCAGTGTGGATGGATTCCCTTCGTTTCCTTTCCCTTCTGTGTTAGTCTTGGGCAAGAAAAGCAGTTTTAACTAGAGTGGATGGATTTCTTCCCTTTCAAAATAAAGACCACCCAATGAAACGGGAAATAACACTTTGAAACCATTAATGTAGGATTCGGAAGTCTTGGGAATTTTGAAAAGTTTTGAACATTTTTTTCTGTGAAAACTGGAATTGACTTTAGATCCGAACCACCAGTGCCCCCTATATCCGAAACTAGTTTTGAACCATTTTTGATCAACCAAGCCAATTAGATATAATGCACTACTGAGCCAAAATAACTTTAGTTAATATTTCCAATATTTGTTCTTTCTAAAGGTATGTGAATATATATGCCTGTTGTTTTATTTCCCCTTCTTGCACAGAGATATTTAGTAATTCCTAATGGAATGTTCTTTTCTATTTATGCAAATCACGTCATCAATGTAAATTGATGAACAGGGAAGGAATTAGCTCACAAACCATTTTTCTAAAATCTAAACATATTTCCTAAAAATTCTAATATCTTTTTCTAGATTTATTTTTATGATTTTCCATTTCACCTAATTCAGGAGGGAACAGTTGTGGTTTCCTGCAGAATGGCAGTCAGTTCCCCACACCTCAGTCCATTAATATTTGTGGAGAAACTTCGTTAGATGTCACACAAACACTAAAGAGCCTTGCCCCAGGAGTCCTGATTCACTTTCTCATTCATAAACAGAATTTTCAATGCACTTAATCTCTCTCTCATTCACACAATATCCCATTAGTGTTTTCACTTTTTCTGGTATAGAAATTTTTTCTGGTATAGAAATGGGATCCAACAAGTATTATTTTTAGCTACAACTCTGCCATAATTGATTCAGTATTTCTACTCTAGTTGACTCTAGCAATTGGATTTAAGTTTCAAATTACATTTTGCAATTAAGAAAAAGAAAACAGTAACAAGAAGCCATAAAATCTATCAATTTTCAAATGATTTTTCCCAATGGAGATTTTAAAATTCCTACACAAGATAATAGTCAATTAGTAAGCATCACTCTGTTATAGTTCATACCAACAAATAAAGTCCACAACATTTCACAAATATCAATGGAAATATATTAAGATAATTTGTATAGACAAAATTATCTTCATATGACTTTTGAAATACTATAACATTTCTTTACATCTGTCTCAAAAGTGATATACTGCATCATCTTGACTCCAAGATCTTTTTTTCTTTTAATGCATTATCTGTACCACTGTTCTGGACATTTCATAAATGTCCAGAACAGTTTGTGAATTGAAAGGGAGCAGTTTATCTGCTCCAGAGTACTGAATTTAAACACCTCGGCTACAAAATCTTATGTGGAAGTGGAAGCTGAAGTGCAGTACGTAGGTGAAACCATTGTTAACGTTTGTAAAGGAAAAACGTGTTCAATTGGAATGAGAAGCCTCATTAAATGAAATGATGCAAATGTTCATTCTTGTATTATGAAGCTTCATTTTAAATCTCTAAAATGAAGCATTTTGACTAAAACCAACTAATTATTTGAGTTTTATGACATCCTTTTGTTGCAAAAGTGATACAAGCACTTTTGTATCACTTTTGCTGATACAAAAGGGGGGAGAGACAATGAAAAGCTTATGCACTCACTTGACTTTAAAGAGGGAGTGTTAGTCTTCAATCCTTTTATTCGTGCATAGATAAATAGATAGATTTCATTTCAGTAGTTTTGTGTAAACAATCTGCTTACCCAATAATATTGTCTATGCATGGAAAGATTTTGCATAAATATATTTTGTAAAAATATTGGGTTTTGCAGGACAAAATGCAAAATAAGTGGAAAACCTCAAATGTGTTGGTCTTCCACTCTTGATCAAGTTTAAGAAGGTTTTCTTCTAAACGACTTGATGGTAAAATTTTCTTTACATTCACATTTGGAAAGAAAATATTTGATGCATTGTTCTTATTCCTGTTATTAAATACAATGAAATACAATTCTCTTCCCTACAGCTAATAATATGTATACTGTAATCTTTAAAAGATGATTAGTTTCCCTCTCGCAGTCCAAAAATCCCTTCTGATTAAAGTAGATGTAGATTGTGGAGCATATTCTTTAAAAACGTAATATTTAATATTACAATACATTTTTTCTAGACAGGGGATGATAGTGTTCTGTTGCTTTGTTAGGTAATAAATAATATTTCAACAAAGGCAAAGCCTGCAGTCTTTTATCTTAGAAGGGAAAGGAGATAGATTTCAGCAAGGTGTAAAATACATATTTAAATTTTACCCAGGTTTCCTAGTGGCATCTAGTGCAAATAAAATAATATTCATTTTTAGTAGTAAGCTATTCCTTAGAACTAAGTTCTTTTTTGGGCTTCACAAATGCTATTTTCTATTGTAAGTGTTGTTCACTTAAGATATGTGTTGTTCTTTATAGAGCTTAAAAGTCCTTTAGATGTTATCCAGCCATGTTCAGTACAAAAAAAATACTATGGTATAGCAAATCAGCATAATGAAAGCATGCCTGATGAATGGCTATGCTGCCATTATTTAAATACATTTAGAAAATGGGAGTCTTCCATTCTCTGTTCAGATGAAGACAATACTGATTTGGTGTTTTCTAGCATCCCTGGAATGCTTATTGTAACAGGAAGTAGGAATTGACTGATATGAGAAGGAGAAATGGTTGATCATGGTTGAGGATGCTATGGGAAGGTGGATTGTCCTTTTCATTTCCATATTATTAGCCTCCACTACTTGTGTTGCTTGGATTGCAAACTGCAAAAGTGAATTTTTGGAAGCACATAATCTGTATATTAAAAAGCCTTGGTGGTATTAGAGGTCAGTCTTGGGTCAAAAAAAGAGACTTGGGCCCCATCTACACTGACCATAGAATGCAGATTGAACTGTATTATATGGTCATTTTAGACTTATATAACACAGCTCAATGCAGTTAAACTGAATTATATGAATCTACACTAACCACTCATAATGCAGTTTGAGCTGCATTAAATGGTAAGTGTAGATGGGGCCTAAGAACCTATTCAGTTGTTGGCAGACCATAAAGTTTGATCAGCACACTCATGCTGATCATGTGGGGATGAAGTCTGCTCCCCCTTACCCAATTTTTATGACAGCAACAGGATTGCTCTATTGCTCATCTCCCAGCTTGAGTGCCATTGAGCTATTGCTGTGCATCTGAAAAAAGAGGAACACCTTTGAACCTCAGAAAAGAACAGAAGTTACTGTTCCTTTCCTGAATTTACAACAGTAGCCAATGATCTCCTTGAAGAATCCCACTGACTGTAAGTATGAAGCGGATAGTTTCCAGTGCTGATTTTAATTACGTTTTTAGCACCTGCCGTTTGTGTAGTGGTTTGGGCATTGGACAGACTCTGGAGAACAGGGTTTGAATCTCCTACTTTGCCATGGAAACCCACTTGGTGCCTTTGGGCAACTGAGCAGGCAGGAGGAGACAAAGGCAAATCTTTGAACAAAGAAAACCATGTGATAGGTTTGCCTTAGGGTTGCCATAAGTCAGAAACAACTTGAAAGTGCACAACTACAGATTGGTGTCTTAGTATAAAACCCATAGTTCTCTCCCCCAATTGTCCAATCAACATTGTTGGGCTAAACATAAGTAATCAAATATTTCTGCCTTTGTGGCACTGCCTTTTTTGGTACCAAAGTGAGAAGATCTACATTTATTGGAGTTTGTCTGATAGTTTGGTCTAGCCTTCCTATAAAGACATTGTTTAAAAACATATATTTTTTATACAAATCAAAGACTTATTAAATTTGGAAGCACTGTTAAATATTGTATTGTCCTTCATGCATCTCATATTTATATATGGAATTAAGACTTTGGTGAATTTTATAATAGAAATGTTTCTAGAATGAAAACAGAGTATATGCAGGCTATTTTCCTTTAATTTTATTAACATAGCTCTTGTGTCTCCCTTTTATAAATAAACTTTAAGAACATTATATTTTGGGATAGTTTTGATAGTTGATCTCATATTGTCCATACTGCTCTTTCCCATAGCAACTGTGTTACTTTCTGCTGAGAAGATATTGAAGCAATGGAATTTGAACCAAAAAGAAAAATAAATTGCATAATTCATTTTGGTTGGAATACATGTTAAATATCCAGTTGCAATTTATATAAATGCATATCCCAAGAGAACGATAGGGTGCAAATTAAATAAATAAATAAATATTATTGTACTGCTAAATTAATTAAATTTAATACCATTAAATGAAATCAATAGCAGAGGGATAATGCTGGTTTTCTTAAATAGTGCGTTAACAGCCACAATGTGGAAATGGTTTTGTTACATGTGTCCTCTAACTTTTTACAAAATATAATATCAAGTGATTGATATGAAAACAATACAGTTTGGTCCACTTATCCATGGATTCAATGTATCTATATTCCACAAAATATCCCCTCCCTAGCCTACCAGTGCAATTTTATGATAGGCCTCCTTATTGTGGAACTGTTTCCCATAAAATTTCTGAATAATTGGAAGTTGAAGATTCTTGGTTTGTTGACATGAGATATACATGTCAACAAATATATAAACAGAATTAACTATACGGCATGGCTATAAACGGTTTATTTATTTATTTATTTATTTATATTTATTGTTCATTTTTGTATTCCGCTCCTCCCAGCAGGCTCGGGGCAGATAACAACAAATATAACGAGCAACATGTCACCACATGTCGGCATGTAGCCCTACATTAAAAGCATAAAAACATAAAAACACCTTAAAAACACATTACATCACCACACAGGTATGGAGGGACATGCGACATAGTTCTTAGTCCGGTGTGCCTAATTGAAGGCTAGGCCAAAAAGGGCTGTCTTACAAGCCCTCCGAAAGGGAGCCAGTTCCGAGATAGCTCGGGTACTATCCGGGAGGGCGTTCCAAAGCACCGGCGCCGCTACGGAAAAAGTTCTTTGTCTAGTCGTTGATAGATGGCAGGAGCGGATTGATGGCACTGACAACAGATTCTGTTCATCTGAACGCAGTGATCTCGGGGGAAAATACGGGGTAAGGCAGTCCCTCAGATACGCAGGCCCTAGGCCGTGCAAGGCCTTGAAGGTCAAAACCAACACCTTGAAGGCAATCCGGTACTCAATAGAAAGCCAGTGCAGTTGCCGGAGGATAGGTGTGATGTGCTCCCTCACTGGCGTTCCCGCCAGCAAGCGAGCAGCGGCATTCTGCACCAGCTTGAGTTTCCGGATTGTCGACAAGGGAAGGCCAACGTAGAGGGCATTACAGTAGTCTAATCTCGAGATGACCGTCGCTTGGATTACCGTGGCCAGGTCGTCCCTGGACAGGTAGGGTGCCAGTCGCCTAGCCTGCCAGAGGTGAAAGAAAGACGTCCTGCTGACCACGGAGACCTGAGCCTCCATGGTCAGTGAGGAGTCCAACACAACCCCAAGCTCTTAACCGATGGCGATGGGTTAAGCCGCTCGCCATCCAGGGTAGGCAACCGGCACCCACCCAGGCCAGGCCGACCAGGCCACAGGATCTCCGTCTTCGACGGGTTCACCTTCAGCCGGCTGGCACGCAGCCAGCCAGTCACGGCTTCAAGGCATAGTTGGAAACAATCGGGTACGGAGTCCGGCCTGCCGTCCATTCTCAGCAGAAGCTGGGTGTCATCCGCATACTGATAACACTCCAGACCAAAGTCACGGGCCAGTTGGGCCAGGGGGCGCATATAGACGTTGAATAATAAGGGGGAGAGGATGGCCCCCTGGGGGACTCCACAACTAAGTGGGAGTCTCCCTGAGACCTCCCCCCCTCCACACGTTGTCCCCGGCCCTGGAGGAAGGAGGCCACCCATTTAAGGGCAGTCCCCCCGACCCCAGAGCCAGCTAAACGGTGGGTCAACAGTGCGTGATCTACAGTATCAAACGCTGCTGTCAGATCTAACAGGACGAGCAGGGCTGATCCACCCTGGTCCAGCTGGCGGCGAAGTTGGTCTGTAATGGCGACAAGCATGGTCTCCGTCCCATGCCCAATATGGAAGCCGGACTGGAAGGGATCAAGTCCAGCTGTGTCATCTAGGAACCGCTGCAGCTGATCCGCTGCTGCCGTCTCAATTACTTTGCCTAAGAAAGGCAAGTTGGAAACAGGCCGGTAATTGGAGGGAGCCGAAGGATCTAAATTCGGCTTCTTCAGCAGCGGTTTCACCATAGCCTCTTTTAATCCCCCTGGGAAGACTCCTTGCTCAAGGGAGCTATTTATGAACATGCCCAGGGGGTCTCGTAGCCCCTCCCAGCAAGATCTAACAAGTAGTTGGTCTAGCTGCAGCCAGTAGCCTATCGACAGCTGCTGCGTCCAGCGGTTGGAAACGGGTGAAGGTGGGCCCGCCAAGTGGCGGTGGAGTCTCGAGTTCACTAACTGTATCAAGAGTGGCAGGAATGTCCCGGCGGAGAGTCGAAATCTTGTCGGCAAAATAGTTCTGAAAAACCTCAGCTGTTGGTGCCAAACCCCTATCATTTGGGACAGTTGGAATTGTTGTCAAGGACCGAATTATCTTAAATAATTGAGCTGGGCGTGAACTAGCCAACTCTATCAAGGAAGAATAGTATACCTTTTTCGCTTCCTTGATAGCTTGCTCATAAACATCTTTAAATTGTTTATAGGCTGATTTCGACGCTTCGTCACGGAGGCTCCGCCACATGTCCTCTAGCTGTCTCTTTCTCCGTTTCATCGCTCGCAACTCCTCAGTATACCACGGCGAGCGATTTCTATGGGGAAGGAGAGAGCGCCTGGGGGCGATCTTGTCTAGGGCAGTGGAAAGACTGGCGTTCCAGTATTCCACTTGTCCATCGACCGAGTCGCTGAGGGGTTCCCAATCCCTTAGAGCATTCAGGAACCTAGTGGGTTCCATAAGTCTCTTTGGGTGAACCAGAATAGGTTCGGCACCCTTACCGGGAGGGGGAGCTAGCTCCAGTCGGACTTCCAGGACACTGTGATCCGACCATGGAACCTCCATAATGGAGGTTAGGATCACCTGAATTCCGGCCGCGAAGATCAGATCTAATGTATGTCCTGCCAGGTGTGTGGGGCCGGTCTTACAAAGTGAGAGTCCTAGTGTCTCCATGGTAGACACCAAGTCCACGGCTGCAGTTGATGGGGAGGTGGTGTCGGCATGGACATTGAAGTCCCCCAGAACAATGAGTCTAGGGTACCTCAATGCCCACTCCGCAACCACCTCCAGCAGCTTAGGCAGACTTCCTGCTGGTGCGTCGGGTGCACGGTACACCAGCAGGAAGGCTACGCTCTCACCTAAGTCCCATACCAGGCCCGCACACTCCATCCCAGGAATGTTCGCCGCCGGAATTGTCCTGGAATTAAAAGTGTCTCGACTGAGAATAGCCAGCCTTCCCCCCCCCCCGCCTCTCTGTCCTCGACTGATAGCTGGCCACGAACCCCAGAGATGTTAATTCGTGCAGAATGACTTCATCGCCCTCCTGAAGCCATGTTTCAGTGAAGCAGGTGAGGTCGATCTTCCTTTCTGAAAGGAGGTCCCTGACGATCCCTGATTTGTTCTGCACGGATCTAACGTTGGCCAGTATCAGAGTTGAAGGAGAGGTAGTTGAGAACTCCCCATCTGTGTGCTTCGGGATAGCACGTAGGTCAGAGGGAGAACGAGCCTTTCGTCGGCTCCTCCGCTCTCTCTCATAAGGCCTACGGCTACCGTCCCTATTACCCCTACCCGAGATCACGCGTATTACCCGCCCCTGCACATCCTTATCAGACGGTTGGTCTAAGTGTCCGGTTTCCTGCCCGCCCTCCGAAAGGGGGGGGATGCTGGCGTTGGCAACATAAAGCCAAACATTAGGAGAAAGAGTGAGTTGTCATCCCTTGTCACATGATAAAGGTGCTGCTTCCCCTGGAAGGTAGAACAGTAGTAATAGGAAGCACGAAGATGAAAGGCTGCCATGTACAGTATATCTACCAATATACTATATATCATGTTTCTGTCAGAAAAATAATTATCAATAATTCATCTAAAGACTTTCTCACTATTTTCTGTTACTTCACAGGAGGTAACATGTATTTCTGTGCCAGGTAACAGCTTTTATGCAGACAAATCGTGCTTGAACAAATGCATAGCAGGGGGTTGGACTAGATCAGGGCTGTCCAACTGGCGGCCCGGGGGCCGTACACGGCCCCCCAGCCTGTTGGACACGGCCCCTGCTATGCCCCCGGCCGCCATATTTAATTTTTTTAAAAAAAATTGAATTTTTTTTAAAAAAATTGAATTTTTTTTAAAAAAAATGGTGGCCGGGGGGAGGGGCGGGGCAGGGAGAAGGGAGCCAGCTCCTCCTCCTTCCCCTCCCCTCACCGCGGCTCCCGATCGGAGCCGCGGCGCGTCCGAGGGAGGAGGAGGGGACGAAGGAGGAGGCAGTCAGCTGGCTGCCTCCTCCTTCGCCCCTCTTTCCCCCCACGAGCGCCGGCGCCGGGATCGGGGCAAGGGCGCGGGTGGGGGGAAAGAGGAGGAGGAGGGAGAACTCTCCCTCCTCCTCTTTCCCGGGCGCCGCGGAGTTCTCCCTCCTCCTCCTCCTCTTCCCCGTCCTCCCTCCCTCCTTTCCCCCTGGCAGCGGCGTTCCGTTTGGGACGCCGCTGCCAGGAGGAAAGGAGGGACTGAAGGGTCCTGGAAAGGAAGGGGCAGCGATCCGCTGCCTCCTGCCTGCCAGGACCCCGTCCTCCCTCCCCCCTTTCCCCCTGGCAGCGCGTTCCGTTTGGGACGCCGCTGCCAGGGAAAGGAGGACTGAAGGGTCCTGGAAAGGAAGGGGCAGCGATCCGCTGCCTCCTCCCTGCCAGGACCCCGTCCTCCCTCCCTCCTTTCCCCCCTGGCAGAGCGTTCCGTTTGGGACGCCGCTGCCAGGAGGAAAGGAGGGACTGAAGGGTCCTGGAAAGGAAGGGGCAGCGATCCGCTGCCTCCTCCCTGCTAGGACCCCATCCTCCCTCCCTCCTTTCCCCCTGGCACCCGCAGCTTCGCCCTCTCCCCCAAAGTGTCACAACAGCTGTTGTGATGCTTTGGGCGAGGGGGCGGAGCCGCGGAAGGCTCCCCGTGGCTCCTCCTCCTCTCTCAAAGCGTCACAACAGCCTCGGAAGCGGGCGAAATCACCCGTTTCCAAGGCTATTGTGATGCTTTGGGAGAGGGGGCGGAGCCACGTGACTGGGGGCGTGGCCAGGGGGCGTGGCCAGGGGGCGTGGCCACTCGGCCCCCCAGGTGATCACTCACCAGAAGTCCGGCCCTTGGGTCGGCAGAAGTTGGACAGCACTGGACTAGATGACCCGTGTAGTCCCTTCCAACTCTATGATTCTATGAAATGATCAGGGATCTATTATCTCAGTAATTTTTTCTCTTCCTCTCCTTTCCTTGCAATTTCATCCCCATATTCCGGTACCTTCAAAATCTGTTGTGAAGGTGCTTCAAGACATTACAGCATATTTTTTAAGATGTGAGAGAGTCTACAACATTCTCCTTTACCTGGTTATCTGACTCATGTTATTCTGCTGACAGGGGCCTATATTTTTGAATATTTCTATCCCACCTTTCTCTCCATGGGGACTCAAGGTGGCTAACATCTATCCATACTAAAGAGTTTTAAAAGATCAATACAAAAGTTAAAAAAACAAACAATAACTGTGTGGTAAAAACAGAATTCATTAAAATGGCCTTTAAAACTCATATCCTCCCCAATCCTACCCACCCCCCTCAGAGCCTCCCCTTACTCTTCCCCAAAAGCCTTTTGGCAGAGGAAGGTCTTGACCTGCTTACATAATCCATTCTGGTTTCTTTTGGGAGAGAGTTCCACAGCCTGGGAGCAGCCACTGCAAAGCCCCTCTCCTCTGTTCCCACCAAGCATGCTTGAATGGGTGGACTGAGAGAAGGCCCTCCCCAGTAAATCGTAAATATCTCCCAGGTTCATAGAAAGAGATGTGGTCCTTCAGGTAACCTGGACCGGAGCAATATAGGGCTTTGTAGGTCAAAACCCACACTTTCAATTGTGTTCAGAAACGTGTTGGCAGCCAATAGAATTGCCACAACAGTGGAGTTGTATGCTCCATGTAGGCAGCCCCAGTTAGCAGTTTGGGCTGCTACTCTTTGGACCAACTGAAGTTTCTGAGCACTTTTCATAGGTAGCCCCATGTAGAGCACATTACAATAGTCCAACCGGGATGTAACCAATGCATGTACCACCATGGCCAGATCTGACTTCTCCAGGAAAGGCGCAGTTGGAACACTAGCTTTAACTCTGCAAAAGTACTCCTGATCACTGCTGATACTTGAGCCTCCAGGATAAGAGCCAAATCCAAGAGTACTCCCATCCTAGAATAGACCCAATGGATCAAAAAGGTTTAGTTACATATTGACTTAACATTCATCATTTGATTGAATGGGTCTACTCTAGTTGAGAAGGGCTTAATATGATGCCAGACAAAGTGTGTTGACTGGACCCAACAGCTCAAAGTCTTAGGAATCTAAATATAAAAGAGGACAAGAGGAATCCTCTCACCTCTGCAGGAGTCTACTGTATATCATGCAGCTATGGACAAGTCAGCATAGGGACCACCAAGCGCAGCATTGCCCAAACATGAATCAAGGAACATGAAAGGCATTGCAGACTACTTCAACCAGAGAAGTCAGTCATAGCTGAGCACTTGATGAACCAACCTGGACACAGCATATTATTTGAGAACACATAAATGCTGGAGCACTCTAACAACTACCATGTTAGAGTACACAGAGAAGCCATTGAAATCCATAATCATGTGGACAATTTTAACAGAAAGGAAAAATCATGAAAATGAACAAAATCTGGCTACCGGTATTAAAAAAAATATAAAACCATAACAGCAAATAAAGAACAACACTCAAAAACAGGGAAATTCCAGACAAGAAACAATCAAGGCCAACTAATCACCTTCTAACAAAGGATTCACCCAGGCAGTAAGAAGCCAGACTTTAAAAACTGCTAGGCCATTAAATGCTAATCGGTGTGGCCAATTGCAACATTCACACCTACCTCAAACAGACAAGAGTTCTTTCTCCCACCCTGAAAATTCCACAGATATATAAACCACATTTTCCTAGTTTCCAACAGGCCTCACAACCTCTAAGGATGCATGCCATAGATTTGGGTTAAATGTCAGGAAAGAGTGCTTCTGGAACATGGCCATACAGCCCAGAAAACTCACAACAACTCAGTGATTCTGGCCATGAAAGCCTTCGGCAATCACAGGGTGGCACTCCCACCCCATTCTCCTTGTCACTGCAATCTCCAGGCATGACATGGGTCCTTCAAGTTGGTCATTGCCTAGAGTGAGGTTGGCCAGTGTGCCAGAGCAATTGGAAATGAGAGTGGTGAAGTGGAGCAATTTCTCCTCCCCATTCCTTATCACCCTACTGCCCTGGTCAATATCACTGCTGGCATCAACCAACTGGTAGGACTCAGAGACTGCCATGAAAAGGAGAAAAGGGGGGGGGTAAGGGGCCATCTGACAGTGAAGACTTCCCTCCACTTCCACAGTGGCCAGGGAGGCTGAGTAAACCATGTACTCCATGTACTCCATAGGGAATTTTTCACAAAAATAAGGGACACTTCATAAGAACTTGAAAATTATGCCAGATTGGTCCTGGGATAAGGTGTAGATCCACCCTGACTTTCACAAGCAACGTATGTGACAGGGTCTATGGAACTATAACAGGCTGTTAAAAAGTATGTAATTTAATTTTTCTTAACAAAAGCTAATCCACATGATATGCAATGAATGCATTCAGACTTTAAGTACTCATAGTAACATGTCATGTATATCCAGATGAATTGAAAAAAAAACCCCTCTTTTAAATCGCTTTTATTTATTTTATTTATTTATCTCTCGGATTCTAGGCCGCCACTCCCGGGAGGCTCGGGGCGGCTCACAGTAAAACGAGATACAATAAAAACACAATTAAAAAACAATACAAGTTAAGATTTAGCATTGGGCCACAATGCTAAAGTATATTCCAGTGATCTCAGTGGTATCTCCTGATGGACCTTGCTTATGATCAGCCCTCTAGGCTGGATGGCCATCTGTAGTGCTTTGATTACATATTCCTGCATGTCAGGGGGTTGGAATGGATGGACCTTGTGGTCAACTCCATGAATCTATCTTTTTAAAATTTAATAAGAAGGACAAAATATTCAAGAAATAAAAGAGGTCAACACTGAATTATATTTTTTTGTACTACGGAATATCCTAAACATAAGGATGATAAATGTGAACCATATATTTTAGAAAGCTGAAGTTTAAAAATACTGGCACAGAAAAGAGAAACAGATGTCATTTAATACTTTAGGCTTGGGCAAAAGCATACAAATATAATTTCAACTATACGCAAGAAAAAGAGTTGCTACATTATGCTTTTGTGGATTAACAGAAAGCTCATGTTGCCTTTCTCTTTCTTTTTAAACACTTATCTTGGCAGGATTTAAGGAAACCACTGGAATCAATAGTACCCACTGGATTTTACAGAGATAAGCACTTTTTATGGATTGGCCTATAAGTCTTGCTTTTATTGCTGGGATTTTTTTTTGCTGTCCATGGCCTTTCCTAGGGATAACTGTCAGTTGAAGCATTGCAAGTAATTTCAAATAAATGCTTACTAGGTATAACAATGATTTGCTTGTTCTTTGGACAAACAACTTATTGCTAGTTTCAAAGTAAATAATTATAACAAAAGAATCCTCCGGGGTGAAAGAATGAACAATTTCATTTCTTTTTACTAGTGAATGAAATACTGGTGAGTAAAACAGCACTCTATTGATTTTGGCATTTAGGAACTTATTGTGAAAAATTATTTCTGTAAACCAGAGGTTTTGTGCAAATAATCTTTACCAGAATTTTTCAGAAACATAAAAAACTTTTCAGAAGGTGAATATATTTTAAAGGTTATCTTGATATTTTGAGATACTATTTCTCTTCAAGAACAAAAAGATTTATGGGTTCTTCTTCTATCTCTACGAGGAGAACGTTTGTGCATACATAGGAATCAAAATCAAGAAGACATGATTGTGACAACCATCAGATTTTAGAGGAGCAATGGCAAAGTGATTATTATTGTAGACTGCACTGGCACCTCAGAAATAGTGATCGTGATCTTTTGAGCCATGATTTGTCCCCTGGTTCATCAATGCAATCCTCCTATGTATATTTTAATTAGCAGATTTTGTTAATCTCACATAAAAATTGTCATATAAATATGTATTTCAATGTGTACAGTATTTTCAGCTAAATTAATTTTTAAATGCATAGGATGAGCTAGACGTGGAATAAACATTTAAGGATTGCAAAAGCCTTGGTGGAGGAGACCACACAGATTACTGCAGTAAATTTTAAAACACATTCAGTCTTTGCTGTCAATACCATCAAGAAATATACTAGCAAGCAGAATCTGTATGCATGCTTTTTCAGATTCATCACTGGTTTTTCTCCATCTGTAATATATATTTTGTGGCCAGAATCCAATAGTGAACTTCTATTGGATCCTGCTGCTTTGGCTGGAATTGGTGACTGTTCTTCCCCCCTGTAGCTGCTGGTGCACCTTAAAAATCTGGATTGGTAGCTGAGAAGAACCCCTACAATTCCACTGATGTTGGATACTGAAGTACACTGTTGGCATATACTTAACCTTTCCATATATATCAGAAGTGTGGAGGATGAGATAACTGACTCAAATAATGAATGCTTATCATTATTAAATAAACACAGTGACCAAGATCCAGCATCAGAGGCTGTGATATGTAACTATATGATGAAAGATCTAAGTTGCTAACACAATATAAGGCCATGCTAGTGAACTGCAACAATTCATAAATGTGCATTGTACAACATGTCTCATTCCACAACAGAGGCTTCCATTGCAGAAAGACATGTGCACTGGGAGACATTGCACATTAGAATGCTTGCACTCCAAGACACATTGAACAATAGGACATATTGTACAATGGGGCACATTGCCCATCAAGATATGTCATGCACTGAGACAGTTGTGCCACAGCCACAGTGCTGGCTCTGCTTGCATCGTGGTCTCGATGGTATAGTATGTGCTCACTCCCCTCATGAGAATATGAATGTGCTCTATCGTGCAATTCAACTTTTCATGCTTGTAAGTCAGTTTATGATTACCTAAATTACTAACAGGGTGCCTGCTAGTGTCATCTCATCTGTGATTTCGCCAGCTGGAATATGAAATGTACTTATTTTAATACATTGACTACTGTGTCTAGTAATGGGCACATTTGGGAGCATGCGGGACAAGGGGTTACAATCAGTTTAGAATTTTAGATTTTCACGTGGCCAATATCCAATGTCCAATAATTCCAACAGATAGATATTTGCTTACTTCTTTATAGAAAATTATATTTCAGTGGGATATTGGTGTGTGTGTTCAGTGGGTTAAGATTGTATTTACTACTGTTGGCATGTTAGAAGAAATCTTACAAAAAGCTCAGATTGTGTAGAATGGAGCTCAGAAATAACACTTTCCATTGTGTAAATAAGATGTTGGTGAGCCAACCAAATTGTAGTTGTGCCATTTACACTGGTACTTGTATGTAGCTCATACTTGTATTTAAATGTGCTCATACAATGGTGGTAGACTAATTTTAAAGTTCATTGGATATAAAAGCTTTAACTAAAAACAAAGGTTCTAACTAAAAACTTTAGGGATCCACATTGAAATCTGTTGGTGTACATGAAGATGAAACTTCATAATTCAAGTGAGACACCGTATCTTTAGTAAAAATAATCAATTTCTTCTAGCATTGTAGCATTTTAACAAAGTGCAAGGTGTAATATTTAGCAGACACGTTGTCCTTTAGTTCCTGTTCTATGATAGATTGAATAAACTCAAACTTATTTCCTGTTACTTCATCTTTTTATATCATGGTGATTTTTTAAAAGAAAACAATAAAACAGCTAAATTCACTTATATCGCATCAATTATATAATGATGGCTTGTTCTATTCTGTTCTTGTTTCTCCCCCCAGCTTCCTCAGGCTCAAAAGGTAAACAATTTTTGATAAATACTTATCCAAAGAAATCACTGACTCTTCATATTTCCACAGTCTCATGGATATGGTACAATGGTGATCAGTGAAATATGCCGCAATGTCACAGCTGTAATGAACTGGAGAGCATGACATTGCTTAAGTCAAAGCAAGGTATTGTGTGAAGCCAAGTCACCCACTGAGTTACAATTCAGTTACACAATGTGAGACCTATTTAAACAAAACGGAGAAGGATTAGATGGCTGCTTTGTACAATAAAGGAACCATCCTGTTGTCACTTTGGAAATAATAGGAAATCATTGAATGGACATGGCAGTTACAAAGAAGCCATCCATAGACCCTTGCATTCCCTGCAGAGGAACAATGGAACTCATGGTATGGCTTTATCTTCTCACTGGTCCCTATTGTACTGTCTTACCAAAAGCCTCTCAGTGCATCTAACATACGTTTTGTCCCAAAAGGTGTCCATGCAATGTGCTGTTGTTGTTGTAGTACAGCTTCTGCTTTGATATGGTATGATCCAGAGCTACTTCACTGCATTTCATGATATCTCAGATGATATTTGTGGCAACTACAATGTATCACTTGATGCCTATTGCATCATTATTGTATAGCTCAAAAACATAATTGGAAGAGAGAGAAAAAACAAGAACTCTGAAACTATTATATAATTAGAGGTGCAGTTGTTTCAGTGGATTCCTCTATGACTACGTTAAAATTGTGTTTTCTGCTTTCATGCCTTCTTTCCTCTACTATTCCTCAAGGAACTGAATTAGTTCAAAAATGTGGGAGTGCCCTCCCTGCCCCTGCCCCTTTTTGTTGATAGCTGGACTTTGTTTTACTGGTTTTTAGTATTGCCTCCAATTCACTTTTCTCTTTATCTATAGACAAACTTATAACTGCAATGCTTGTAACTCAAACGTGAGAAGGCAGTGTAATAAAAATGTGTTTTGGGAAAAGGATTCAGCACATCTCCAAAGTGCAGTTGCTCTGATCAAACATTTGAAATAAAAAGAGTAAATTATCTGTTATTGCATCTTCCTCCCATATTGCATCTAGGTTAGCTCCAGCTTAAACTTAATTGCAAGCATAGGATCATAATGATGTCCTCTTTTGATTTTTCATGTGTCTGTAAGACAAGCAAGGAATGCTGTAGTTCTACATGTTCAGTTGGCTTGTGAGCCAAGCAGAGAGGGATGCTTCAGTTTCATACCATATTTTGTCATGGGTGAATAATAAGGAATTGTGAGATTTATAATTGGTGGGGTACTGAGGAGAGAGAGAGAGAGAGAGAGAGAGAGGAGAGATTATTCTTGAAGTTTTACTATTGTCATCATAGTAGATCAGGTAGTAATCTCTTTACAGTACCTCCAGTTCTTATACTTTGGGGCAGGATATCAGCACTATCTTTTTCCCAAGTGAAACACAGAGCTAGAATGTCAGTTGCACATTCAGCCATCAGGACAGAAAGTCCCCACCCTGACCTAAACCCTAGAAAACTTCGACCATGTTATCCACTGCTATAGTTTCTGACAGGAACTTAAACATGAAAGAACACATGCTGGAATCTGCAGGTAGAATTGATTTATTGGCTTCTTAAAGCCAAGGGGTGCATTCAATTCCTTCAATTTTCCTTGCAGTTTAACCATCAAATTTCTTTCATGTGCCAGTCCTGGAAAATCTGAAGTAATCATTAAGTATAAAATGCATATTCCTTTTCAAAAGTTGGGTAATAGTAATCCGTTTCTCATACCAATATTAGGAACTCCACTTCCAGGTCACTGGGAGCCTTGAGCTGCATGTTGAAAAATGAATAAGATAATGAGAGAGAGAGAGAGAGAGAGAGAGAGAGAGAGAGAGAGAGAGAGAGAGAATGAGAAGGGAAGCATATATAATAATAATAGTATTGGAGAAGCATCTTTTGTATATTGGACTTGGTGCAGTGTCTAGAAGCTCAAGTTTCCTTGTGATATTACAAAACTTCCAAGGATTTGATAATGTAATAATTATTATTTCCTCAATTTGTGCTATTTCTTTTTCTTAAAAAAAATATTTTATTAAAGTCTTCATGTAACAATAAAAAGAGAGGGAACATTTCTAAGGTATAGGAAAGTAGGAAATGGATTGTTTAAAGAAAAAAGGTGATAGAGGGGTAGCGGGTAGGGGTAATGGGATTGGGTGGTGGGGTGTTTTAGGGGAAGTGGATGAGGGGATAAGGAGGGAGTAGTAGGGAAGAATATGTAGTATGACTTCCAATCTTCTTCACTTCGGGTACATCTTTCTTCCTTCTCTCATTTCAGCTCTCACGATCTTTGGCAAGCTCCTATTTGTGGTCTCTCTTAAGAGCATTTAATGTTTAAGTTTATCTTACATCTACTAACCATTTCAGGTTTTCTTGCAATATGAAATTCTTTATTGGTGTCCAGTTGGTTTTGGATATTTTCAGATTCTGCTTTATGTCCATGTGTTGGGTTAATTTATCCATATTCATGATATCTAAAATTTCTGATAGCCATTGTTCTTGAGATGTGCTATTTCATTTTTCAAAAGAATTTCAA
This sequence comes from Anolis apletophallus, assembly GCA_030556195.1. NCBI lineage: Eukaryota > Metazoa > Chordata > Lepidosauria > Squamata > Anolidae > Anolis > Anolis apletophallus. Next base: position 42,611,478 of record JARBWK010000001.1, on the reverse strand, counting down.
TATTAACTTCCAAGTTATAGTTGCATTTTAAATTTAACATTCAATCATCATGCTGCTTGTTTTTAGGCTTAGCTCCAGCCTTCTTATGGTTAGCAGATGCTAGACCCAGTATTAGTATTCACAGGCCCCTTCTACACTGTCCTTATGTCTTAGGATCTGATCCCAAGTTATCTGCTTTGGACTAAATTATACAAGTCTCCACTGCCAGTTAATCTGGGATAAACAGATAATCTGGGATCAGATCCTGGGATATAGGGCAGTATAGAAGGGTCCTTAGTATTTCTTGGTTAATGTATGCAGACTCTTCAAAAGAATTAGGATAATCATCTTCCGCTCATTAATATTAATTGCACTTTAGTCATTAAAACAGGATAAGAAGTCATTGCCTTTGTCATTGCAACCTGACTTCAAGTGATCATTGCTCACTGTAGCCAACTTCAATATATGTGTGGACATTGATTGGATTATTTGGTTCAGGAGGTCAAAATGTTATTCTCAGCTATAAATATTTATATGGTTACATCATCAGCATATTCAAATGTGTCAAATCATAATAAGTAATTTATGGATGTTTAACATCAACTAGTATGAAACTGAGTAAAAATATAGCTTTGAGGGTCCTAATTCATTTTCCCATTTTAATGTCCAGATTTACCTCAAGCAGCTGAGGCATAAGAAGTTTTCAATTCCAGGTGGCATTTGTTTGTGTGAGAAAGACCAGTGTGAGATGGATGCTTTTCTTTATGAATGACTTGAGTCAATATGAATGTACATATCTCAACTTGTGCTGTATTTTTGTTGGAATCTGTGTGTCATCTACAAACATTTTCTATATAAACATTTTAAGCCATTCTGTCTCTATAAATATGCTTACTTTAATCTTCTGATGAATCTAGAATAATATTGCCATCAAAGTTCCCTTTTATAATCTGCAAGGAAATCATATTTTTATGGATGGACTGTGGCAGTTACTTTGAGTGGGTGTTATTAACCATTTCCATGACAAGCAACAGATTCTTTCTTTAGTCAGATTATCTAGACTTTGAAACCATTGAACCTGCAATTAAATATTGAAAATTGTTTATAGTAATCTACCATATTCAACTTTCTAGGTACTCTAAATGAATACTGGAAAAAAAATTTGTTGCATTTTTAAAACTACTTAATACATAATGTTTAGAGTTGCATCCTCTTTTTCAAGCAGTTATTCAGGAAGGAGATGTTAAGAACTGCCCTATAGTTGTACTACGTTTAATTCATATTTCTTTAGGAATATCCTGGTTACATTTTTTAAAAAATTCTGACGAGCAGTAATTACTACACAATTACAAAGAAGAATTTATATCTTTATGGACTCAGCTAGAAATTGCTTCCCTACTAGGCTTGAACACACATAACCGGCCAAGTATACAAATGGTCAGCTGAAGTTGATCACATGTTGTTGTCCCTCAATACTTGAAAATCATGCAACATAACAAGACCAGATGGTCATATGGGTGCATACATTATGGGCATTATGAGATGTGCGGTTCTATTGCAGCAAATATGCATGGTCTTTCTAGAAAATTGATCAAGTCATGCCATGAAATTACAGCCATATTTGTCAATATATAGATTTAAATGAAAGAAATGAAATATATTTCTGCATTTCTCAGATAAGGTTTTTCTTTTTGTTTTGTTTGATATTTATTTATTTATTAATTATTTGCATTTGTATTCCGCCTCTTCCCGAGGGCTCGTGGCGGGTTACAAGACATACATAGTGATCGGCAGGCAACACTCATGCCGACTCACGAACAAAATAAAACAATGCTATAACCATAAAAATAACAAAAATGATACTAAAAAACATCATTAAAACATTGTTAAAATTACACTAAGTGACAAAAAACGGTAACACAGAGTCATAAGTCGATTGAAAGCAAGAGGCGTTATATGTCAACCGAAGGCCTGCTTGAAAAGGATATCCATTAGGAAGTACAAATTTTCTTTGACATTTACACAAAATTATGGAGAAGCCATCTTTTATTTTGTGTGGTAATTTGGACAGGTTATATAAACAGTTAATATTAGCTTCTGTCTAAATACAATACAGATAATTAGACCAAGAAATACCTGTATTTAATAGCACCACTTGAATGTATGCAAGAATGTAGAATTAAATATTGTGTAGAGTCTTTGTAAACAGACAGAATGTCTAGTGTGCTTGGCCAGAGCATACAAGAAGCTGTTGCACAAGGCTTTCCATGGGAAACACCCACATTTTAAAGAAATTATTTTAGTACTACAGAAACCTAAGAACTAGGAATGATCAGAAAGAAAAAGGGGGTGATCAGGACTTGTTGAAAGAATTTTATCTTGATAAACTTCTGGTTCCTCCCAGGCTTATGAACTTACTTTTTAAAAACTCCTAATAATGAATTCAAAGTCAAAATTAGTTTATTCTGGACCTCAGTTTTGTGTATTTAGTGGTTATGATCTCTGTCCTGCCCTGTTTCTCAAGCATGTGTGAGTCCTATGTAATAGCCCACTGGGGTATTGTTTTACTAACGTTGTTGAAACAGCAGGCTTCAAGATGTGTTAGCTTATTCCTGTTGCACAGTATTTTGTTCTGAACCTATATGAAATCGGGGGAACATATATTAGCTTCATTAATGGAAGTGAGCCTGCTCTGAACAAAAATACCATTTCTTGATTGATAATATTGATTCTTCTTCTTTTTCTTTCAAAATTTTTGAGAACACATTTTTGGCCATGTCACTTCCTAGTAACTTCTTTCTTTTTCTCTTTGAGTCTTTTCTTGTTTACACAAGGATTTCTGTCCATTACTCAAAAATCTAGACACTTCATTCATCATTATTTGCTTCATTTGTTCTTCCAAATTTCAAGGTACTGAATTACAAGAAAAGTGGAAAATTTGCAATCCTGATATTGTCACGGAAAGGCATCAGCAGAAATTTTAGCATTTTTATTAAAGTTTCCTAAAAAGTTAAATGGAACCGAATAAAGTACATAAGAACAATAAAATGGTACAGTAACTATTTGTGTTTTCATTAAAACAATGGATTTATTTTGCTTTGTTTGCACAAGAACTGTTCTATTAAAAGATAATATTTCTATAATATTTCCAGCAAAGACGGAGATCCTATGACTGGGCCGCCCAGGCAGTGGGGATAACCAGTTGCCTACCCTGGATGGTGTGACATTATGTCCATCATCATCAGTAATGAGCTTAGGAGTCCACAGATCTCCACTGTGAGTAGAATCGTATTCTGTCACCTGCATCAGGCGAAGCAACTGGCTTCCTATCTGTCTAGGAGCGACCTGGCTACGGTGATCCAGGTCATGGTCATCTCAAGATTAGACTACTGTAATGCCCTCTACATTGGTCTACCTTTGGCGGTGACTCAGAAACTCAAGCTGGTGCAGAATGCTGCAGCTAGACTTCTCGCTGGGGAACCAGCGAGATGCCATATAACTCCCATCCTCCAGCAACTGCACTGGCTCCCAATCGAACACCAAATCACCTTCAAAGTGATGGTTCTTACCTTCAAGGCCTTGTATGGTCTGGGGCCTGTGTGTCTGAGGGACCACCTTTCCCTCTATCAACCCCAGAGATCACTCCTATCTGAAGATAAAAATCTGTTGGAGGTTCCCAATCCCAAGATCTTGCGTCTGACTGCCACTAGGCATAGAGCCTTTTCGATCGTGGCCCCCACGCTCTGGAATGCATTGCCCGCCGAAGTCCGAGCCATGTGGGAATTGCCTACCTTCTGAAGGGCATGCAAAACATATCTGTTCCAGAAGGCCTTTGAATTGTAACTTGGTCTTAATTTGATTTTAAATTTAGTTTTAACTGTTACTAGTCATTGTATTGATCTTTGTAAACTGCTCCGAGCCCTCAGGGAGTGGCAGTATATAAAATTAAACAATAAATAAATAAATATAGCACACCATCAAAATCTTTATCTGGTAGATTTTGGCTTTCCACAATTTAGACGTCTTCCTTTCTGGGTTTTTAAAAACCTTTTTAATAATTATTTTGTATGTTTCTTTGATTACTTTTCCCCAAAATGTTTGTACCACCCTACAAGTCCACCAAACATTTATGTATTTTGCATATCTATTTTGCTTATCACCTCGGGAGTTATATAACTTCTATAGAACATGTTATATATGTTTTCTTGAATGGATCCAGCTATCAAAAATTTAAAACCTCTTTTCCATAAATATTCCAATTTTTCCAAATAAATATTTTTTTCTAAAAATTTAGCCCATGAAATCACCACTGCTTTAAGAGATTTTACCTTTGCTAAATTTGTTATGAACTCTAGAAAAAAATCTCAACTCTCTTTTGAGGAGAATCCTCCAGTTGAGGCCAGTGAAGAGTTACTTCAAAAGCAAATTTCGCAGCTGAGGAATAACGTGTTGCATCTTTTTCCTCTGTCTGTTATTTTCTTACCAATTTTACAAAAACCTATGCATTTAAAAATGCCATTGAGCGTGTCCTATGTCCTTGAAAAACATTTGAAACCGGATTCTCTAATATGCTTAAGATCAGGCTGTACCTGCAAGTGGTTATAACTTTAGGGAAAAAATAAACATATTTTTAGAGATCATAGCACTAAATTCACAAAATCTGGAAGTCTTGTGAGTTTTTTGAGTTTAAGTATCTCTTTAAATTAAATATTGCTTTTATCGTTTGAAAGGTTTTTTTAATGAAAATTTTATCTGGTGCTGCACCAAACTCAAAAGAACAGTAATTATATAAAACCCCAAATTCCATTTCTCAGAACACTGCATTTACATTTCCTTCTCAAATATCATTATCTCTTTAGAAGTTTCCTGCCATTTAAATGTTGTGCGTATCATTTACAATTAGGAAATGTAGATGTATCGTGAACTGTAAAAATATTCTTTCGCAATAGCACTTAAAATGAAACATCAGTTTGTTTGCCTTTAAAAATCAAAGCAATGCGGGTGGGAAAATCTGGACTTTGTTATTGGCCTTAATCTAATTATTCTTCCATTTCAAAGGACAAAGATACACCCTTCCATTTGGAGTTGGAATGCTGAAAGCTTTGACAATAAATTATGCTACACACAAAATAAGACTGAGTTTGGTGTTAATGATAAAAAAAAGTTATTTTGTAACATATGCTGTAATATACACGTCATATGAATATGCATTCATATTAAAAATATCAGACAAACCAGTGCACAGTTACCCATTAAAAAACTTAAATGCATTTGCTACTTTAGGATCATTTGCAGGGCACAATCCTGAGCATTCTAAATTATTGCTTTCTTATGGAAATCAACAATTGATCTGTTTGATGTAGTCTGCTCCACAGGAGCTCCTAAAAGGTGTTTTGTAATGATTTTGATGGTCATCTGGTGCAAGAGTGCACTGGCACATGTGTCTTATCCTCCTGGGGAGCAGCTCTGCTGTTTCACCATCCAGAAGCAGCTTCCTGGCAGAGCTTTGTAGGTGACCACTTTTGATGACATGTGATCACTAGAAGTGATGTCTCCAGCAAGGCTCTGCCAAGGAGCTACTTCTGGCTGGCAAAATAATGATGGATCTTTTTGATGTGTGGTTATGATAACCCTGGATTCAGACCGACCCAGATGTCCACAAATCAAAAATTCAGGAGAACACTCTAGAGCAGGGGTGGGCAATTATTTTTTCCAAGGGGCTACAGGAGAGCCAAAAAATATTATGGAGGGCCGCACCTAAAGGCGGAACTACATGCTAATCTACATAATGTATTTATTTATTCACTTACTATATTTACTATATATTACACATCATTAATATTAACATATTAATATATCAAGAAATATTCATATATTATTAGTATTAATATCATAATTATTATATTATAGTATATATAGAGAGACATTATAATATATTGAAATCATAATATAATATAACATTATATTATACTATTTATTATATTATTATATTATTATAAAATTATTATACAATAATAATAAAAAACACTAAAATAAAATAATGCTTCCTTGTAGTCGTCCCCTTCTCTGGAGAGTTTTATGCAGAGGCTTGATGGCCATCAGTCGGGGGCGCTTTGATTGTGTATCCCTGGGGGTTGGGCTGGATAGCCCTGGGGTCCCTTCCCTCTCGATGACTTCCTGTTCCCACCTTTCTAAAAACCTCCTGACAGCGAGCCTTTGAGATTCGTGACGGAAAAGGAAGAGATCAAACCCCATTGGAAGGATGGGAAACTCGGGACCAAACTTGGCACGAATCCTCAATATGCCCAAATGTGAACACTGGGGAAATTTGGGGAAAATAGACATTTGGGAGTTGGTGTTGCTGGGATGTATAGTTCACTTATTAAGGATGCTCGGCGGTGGCAGCGGCGCTTGCTCCCTCCCACCCTGGCTTCCTCCTCTTCTCCTCCCTCCCTCCCTCTCTCCGTTGGTCGCTCTGCTTGCCTGCCTGCCCCGCCCGCTGCTCGCTTGCCCCTCACCCCACTCACTCGTCTCGCCCTCTCGCCCACGCGCCCGCTTGCCCACTCCGGCTCTCCCAGCACCAGCAACAGCAAGGCGAGGCAGGGGAGCTTGCCTCCCCTCCCTGGCCTTGCTGTCGCCAGCACTGGGAGAGCCGGAGTGGATGAGAGGGCGCGTGGGCGAGAGGCAGCGGTGAGCGGGCGAGGCGAGCGGCGAGCCTGTCTGCCTGCTGGGTCCCTAGGAGGGCCGGATAGAATCGGCCAAAGGGCCACATCCGGGCCCCGGGCCGTAGTTTGATCACCCCTGCTCTAGAGTTTCCCAGAAGCACTGGAGTAATTCCTGGTTCTTCTTGTAGTCTCTTATAGCCACACACCAATTGTTCTAGATGTAATGAGGCTCGGCCGCTGGTCTCATGATCTCTTCATGGATAAGCCCAGAGCTGACCAAGGCAGCAAACCTAGATGGCAAATACCCAGGGTCTCTCCTGCGGCAGAACCCAAAAATGCTCTCTTAGGCCTCTAGGTCAGTCCCTTTCTATTCTTTCTTTGGAGGCTGCTGGGTCAACTGGCTGGAATGAGAGTATAACTGCAGGTCTCCTCATGGATAAGTCCAGGGCTGAGCAGACAGCAAAGCTGGATGGTAAATACTCAGACCCCAGGGTCTGTCCTGCAGCAGAGCCCAACAAAGCTCTCCTGGGCTTCTATGCCAATCCTTTTATGTTCTGAAGATATTATTTTCTGTATAGAAAATTATCTCCCCTACCCAAATATTATGTTTCCTGTACAAAATCTGTTCTGTAGAACACATTTCTCTCTGGATTGTTACCATGGCAGCATTTTGTCCTCCAATTCATGGTATGACTTCCATCAATCATTCCGGAAATGACCTTCTTGTTCCACAGATCCCAGGGGGTGGGTTTCTTCTTATTTTGTCCAAGACCGGTCCACTAGCACAAGAAGAAATACGTGTTAAGATTAGTTGCTAGATGCTAGATTTCTTTATATATGTGAAAGTCAATGACCCTTAGAAAATCCAAATCTTTCTGTTTTTCCAAAATACATCTGTGAGAAAAAAAGTGTTGCAGTGACCCTTACCAGTTAACTCTGGGTTTTATTCAGTTAACATAAGAAATCCTGTAGAAACTGTCTTCTAACAGAGTTGCCAATCAATTCACTCCATTAGTGAGGTGACTACATTAGCAGCATTGTGGAATAGCTCTCCTCTATGTGGCCATTTGCCCACACATTTGTTAAGCATTATAACATTGACAAAAAACATTTCTGCAAATGTACATTTGGCAGGAGAACATTGCAGGTGATAATTCTTTTTTGAAATCTAATCTGCCTGGACTTTGACCCAGTGATGGAACTGCTTTTACACATCCCAGACAGTAATGCAACACAATAGACCTTTCTATAGCAAAGTCTTATTTTTTGCAGGTTCAGATTAACTTCTGAAATCTTCTGAGTTTGATATTGTAGATGACGTCACTGTGCGTGTGTGTGGTAGAAGACAGGGACACTTTGGGTTGATGTACTGCTATGCATTTATTTTTCTTTGGAGTTAGATTGCTTTCCCATTAACAGTCTACTCCTTTCTTTGGAGGAAACAAAATGGCACATTTGACCTTTCTGGATAACCCAAAGAATTGGGGCATTCATTTGAAAATCATTAAATAAAGCCAAATACCTCTTAAAAGTATTGGAAAATTGAAATTGATCTCTTCGGGCAATGAAGATGAAGGATAGTTTACTGGGGAAATCCATTGTTGTTGTTTGCTTCTTTCCTTTTTCTGTTATCTTCATTTATTTATTTATTATTTATTTCCTGGGCTTCTAGGAGTCTCTGGGCGGCTCACAACAAGTAAATATAAATAAAACACATTAAAATAGAACACTCAATAAAACACGCGATAAAACATCCAATCAAAATGCAGTATGCTGTACAGAGGACAGAGACAGCAAAATGCAGCAAGAGAACAACATCGGTGGGCTATACGCATAGGCATCTAGAGACCAAAGGCATCTAGAGGCCATTTGATCTATTACTAATGGTAGATACAACAAAAACAAATGAGTTTCAAGTGAAATGAAAAATAAAATAGAATGGGAAAAAGGTAAATGTAATGAAAAGTTTGGGTCATTTTGAGCGTGAGTTTTCCTTATAATACTCCTACAACCTTGAGCTACACATCTGCTCTCCTCCTTGACAATTTGTCCTTCTTTCCATTCTATAGACATACTGATTTTTCTTTTCATTGCTTCCTTCCATTTCTTGTTGCAGACACATTGGGGTTGTTTTTTAAAAGTTTTTTTAAGAAGCTTCTCATTTATCTTCTTCCATGTTTGGGAATGTGTTTTTAGGACTCATTCTTCAAGAATGTATGCCTTTGCTGGGTGTCTTTTCTCTTTAGTGTGTCTAGCCATTCAGGGTTCCATTCAGCAATTCCCTGAACTTGATAAAATAAGCTTTCATGACATCAAAGGTTTGTGTTTGACTGAACTCTTCTTTGCATTGTGCCACAGTTATGTATTATAGTATTACGTGGTTACTTCTTTTAAAATGGCAACTGTTTCGATCCCTATGACCAATTCCTCCCTATTGGTTAGAATCGTTCAGGGTTGTCAATCCCTTGTTCCTTCCTCTGTCTTTGTTTTCAACTATTAGTTTGCTGTCAGATTTTCTGTATAATCTTTTCTTCCTCTCAGTTTTTCCTCTAGAATTCATATCCTTGTGTTTAGAGCTTGCCTTTGGACTGATACTGAGCTATCACCTCCTGCCCACAATAACTTTGTTTAAAGTTCTCATGATAAGACTTGCTATGCTAAAACAATTCTTCTCCTTTCTACACCATCCACATAGCCATTTACTTTTAATATCTTCCTGTCCCTATGCAGCCTTTTCTCCTTCACTGGCAGAATTGTGTCTCAAACCCCTTTTGCTCCCTTTCTATCGCTTTGTTGTCAGAGGTTATCTGCTCAAAGATGTTCTTGGCTGTATTGTTGGAACCCTCATGATTAGTGAGAAGGGGTACTGATCAGTGTTCTTGGTGAGTTTTGGCAGGTTGCTAGTGATGTCCTAGATGTGTATTCCAGAAAGACAAAACACTTTGCAATTCAACTTCTCAGGCTGGCAAATAGATGCCTCTATACTCTGAGCAATGAAACTCCAGTCATCAGCACCTTTCTTTTCTTCTGGTTGTGGTTGGTGGTTACCTTGACTTTTGTTTGCATACAGTGTTCCTTGTTGCTGGTTTCCTGTTTGAACATCTTCACAGCTGCTATCCTCCCAAAGATATATATACTGTATATTTATTTATTTATTTACTTACTTACTATATTTCTATACCGCCATTCTCAGCCCGAGGGCAACTCAGGGCAGTTTACAAAATGGCACAATTTGAAGTCCACAATAATATAAAAGCAGCTAAAACATTCAACATAAATAGAATTCAACAAGTAATAAAAACAATCAAAACATAGATCCTCCGCGTCACATTACCAAAATCATTATCCAATTGCATTATCTAGTCGTTCCGAGATTAGGGTTTATCTGCTACACTGCATTTGAGAAAGCCTGCTTAAAAAGCCAGGTTTTGACTTTTTTACTTAAAGTTAAGCGGGTGGGGGCCGATCTAATGTCCCTAGGGAGGGCGTTCCACAGCTGAGGGGCCACCACTGAGAAGGCCTTGTCTCTCATTCCCGCCAACCGAACCTGTGAAGAAGGCGGGACTGAGAGCAGGGTCTCCCCAGAAGATCTCAAATATAGGAAGTTATGGCTTAGCTGAAGAAGTTCTGAATCCCTTCTGTATGGGCTGCTTCAGACAATAACTTTCCTCCAGGGTGTTTCCTCAGTGTTACATTCTTCATTTTCCTTGGAAGTTTATATCTGTTAGTTCTGTATGACCAATTATCGCTGTGTTCTATCCAGTAAGTTATGTCTTTATGGACTGAATGAACTTAATATGTATTTGTAGTGCCCTGACTTCTTCCAGGTTGCATTTGCTACAGGTGTAGTTGGTGATTCCTTTCTGCAGGTAGACAAACATTGGACATTTATTGCAGCACACAACTGTGGTTCCTTCTACTTCAAATTCTGTAATTATTTCTCTCCCCCTACTCTACAGCAGAGTTTCTCTGCTTCTCCAGATGTTTTGGACTTCAGCTCCCAGAATTCCTAACAGCTGATAAGATGGCTGGTATGTCTGGGAGCCCAAGTCCAAAACTCCCGGAGGAGCACAGTTTGAGAAACACTGCTCTACATATTGGCAGTGCCTCTCAGTTGTCTAAGGCTACTTTACATATGATTTGTTCAGCATCCAAGTTAAATGGATAGGGTAATAAAATGTATCCTTTCCTGACCTTCTTGCCAATTGGAAATAATTCAATTTCTTTGGATTCTACCTAATTAATAGCTACTTGTCCCAAGTATAGGTTATGTATCAGGGCAATAAAATGTTTTAGCACACCCATTTCTTTAAGAGCGGTCCATAGATTTTCATTATTTACAGAGGTGTCAAACTTGTGGCCCACCAGATGTTTACAACTCCAACTCCTAGAAGCCCTCGCCAGCTTGTACAATATCGAAAGTCTAAAACGCCTGGAGGGACACAAGTTTGACACCATTGATCCACACAGTCAAAGGCTTTTCTATAATTTCTAAAGCACAGGCTGATTTTCTTTTGAAATTCTGCGGTGCTCTTCATATTTAACATATGTTTGCAATATGACCCTTAGTGCTTCTTTCTTTTCCTATCTTGTGGATTAGAATCCACAAGCATTGCCCCCCCCCCCCTCCCATTTGTTGACAGATTTTAATTACAACTAGAGTAGATTCTGTCTCTGAGGATTGAAGCAGCTCTATTAGTATGTCATTTGTTCCTGGTTATTTGTTTCTCTCAAGTGCTCTGAGTACAGCTTCCATTTCAAATTCAAGGTTCATCCTCATATTGTTTTTCCTCATTTGAATCTGTCACTCTTTCATTCATCTCTTTTATATACTTTTCACATACATTCTTTGCATTTTTTTAAATTTGTACTTGGTTGTATAATGTATTCCCCTGATGGCTATAGTGCATTCTCTCTTTTGGTTTAAATTTGGTTTTGATTTATCATATCTTGTGAAAGAGATCTCGTATCGTTACTTTTTTGTTATCACCTATTTCTCCACATTGATTTTTATATTAGTTCGTTCCCTGTGCAAATAGTTGCATTCTATTTCTTTCACCTTGTTCTTTTGCATCTCATCCGTTCTTAATTGCTCAAAGAGTTTCATCAGTTATTGTTCTTACAAATAGTTTCTTACTGCATTTCTCTGTGGCAATGTCCTTGGCTTTAGTCCTGGTCAATTAGTCTTCATAGTGCATATCTCTTTTTCACATTATCATTAAATTCTATGGAGATGTTTTCAGATTGTATTTGAGCATGATGGTTGGTTTATTATGAAAATATTTCATTCTATGCTCCAAACTGTTGCATAAGTTGTATTTTGTCAAATACGGCAGCTAGGAAGAAGATATACACAGGGGTAGGGTAGGGTAGCATGAGGAATTTCCACGTGACAAACAGGATCTAGGAATGGTAAGGCTCCCAGACAAATGCTGTTCCAGTCCTGGTATCCCAATTTTTTGTGCATGTGTGCTGCATATATAGGATTCTGACTCTTTGTGTGTATGACTTAGATCCTGTTAAAATATTTATCTGCTTTTCTGAACAATACCTGAGATACATGTGTGAGATACATCTTGTACATGTGCTTTGTAATAAATAGAACTTTAAATAATAATCCATATAAAGTAATTCTTTATATGTGTCCTTGGCTCTTAAGAATATACGAGTTTACGTTTGCAATACATGAAAGGCTATCATATATTAACTATAAAGTCATAACTCCCACTGACTGGCAAATATCTATAATACCAGCATTATCATAGATGGTTTGAGGCACAGATCCCAGAGGTAAAGGTAGGGCATTTATCACAAACAGCCAGAACTCATTCCTGATTTGTTCAACACAGATGTATGTCAACAAAGACACCCTATTGCTACCATAGTGTTCATATATGGTTGCTACATGTTTATTAGCACCACAGAATTTGATCCCCCCCCCCCCCAAATGCTGGAGCAGCCTGGGTGTGAGAAATGAGAGCAAGGGTTGGAAAAGTGGTCCATTCAGTACATGGGGATGATTTTCATTCACAAGAATTTGCCTGATGTTTGTGTTTTCAAAAATAATGTAGTCTGTGAGCCAAGAGTTCACAGGGTCAGTCATATCATCTGCCATGATCTCTAGAATATATTCAGAACACTGAAAGTAGTCAAAATAAAAGATATGCAAACTTGAAGCTTGTGCATTTATTTATTTATTTATTTATTTATTTGCTATATTTATATACCGTCCCTCTCAGCCCAGAGGTGACTCGGAGCGGTTTATCAGGCTAGCGTGAAAGTGGCATACAAAACAGATCAGAGTCTAACATGATCTGTTGCCACAATATGTTTCTGTTACATAACAAAAGTATGGCTTCCCGCAAGGAATCAAATTATTAGAAAAATTAAGAGAGTTTACAGTGGGCTACATATTCAATGGGTAAGTAGTATATTACAGAAATAAATTCTTATTATTTAAAGATGAGTGAGGGGTAGGCAATCTTCTGGTGCCCATGGTTTCAGCTATAACTTTCATTAGCTATATCTAGCATGGAGAATTATTATGGAAAATGGGATTTGCAGTCCAAAATATCTGATGGTCAGAAGATTGTCTACTCCACCTTATATGTACAGCTACATCTTTCTGTGGACATAACCCATGCCTGTATTTATCTTCAGATGCACCAAAGCAGACCTTGTTAGAAATCTTTAAGGGCCTTTAATCAGAAGGTATTTTCTTTGTTTGCTTCCACAACTGTGCTTTAATAATTGTCTCAAGGTCTTTTGTTTTAATAAGTTTTCTCATTTTTTAATGTAGCTTGCTGATGATCAGGGAATGGTTTTGATGACCACTGTTGCCATGCCAGTATTTAGTAAGCAAAATGAGACTGTAAGTACTCATACTGTCAGCCTTGTCTCAAAAAATTTTTTTTTGGTTCAGCTATATATATGTGTATGTCTGTGTAACTATCTATAACTTGGCTTTTGGTTTTCCCAACCTTTTTATATCAAAATGAATATCATATATACTTAAGTGCAAATAATTTAAAATTAAGATCCTTGAATTTTGTAAAATGGGAAAAAGTGTTTCAGATTCATAAAGGAAGTACTGCATAAATTTAAATGATGTTTACATTTTATATTGGTCACTTATAATTTATCTATTTACTTCATTTGTATACCTCCCTTCTCAACTCAAAGGGAACTCAGGATGGTCTCATAAGTAGGCAACAATTCAATGCCATAAAATATACATACACTAAAATAAATGTATACATTAAAACAAAAAATTAAAAATACATAAACATTAAACATTAAAATAATTATTTAAAAACCACGCAGTCCAAACTCATAACCCAAGGACGTTCCAGTCATCATTGCACTAATATGTATTTACTTGTTGCACTAAGTGATTATTGTCCAAAGGCTTGGTCCCATAACCGTATTTTTAATTTTTTTTCCTTGAAGGTCAGGAGGGAGGGGGCCAATCTGATTTCACTGGGGAATGAGTTCCCCAGCAGAAGGGCCACCACTGAGAAGATTCCATTTTTCGTCCCCACCAACCGCACCTGTGAAGGAGGTTGGATCGAGAGCAGGGCCTCCCTAGACGATCTTAATCTCCACAATTTTTTCATATTTCATAAAGTATACAATCTCAACTAAGATAAACATATTTTACTATATATAAAGCTGGTGATTTTAGAATATTTAAACCCACCGGTCTTTTCCTAAATAGTGCCCACTTATCCTGGTTTGCATATCTTAGTATATGAATTTGGCATTTTTTTTAAAAAAAATTACTATTTCTATAGTGGTAAGTGTTAGGTCTCTCTTTTTAAAAGAAAGAAAGAAAAAGAAACAACACTCTGCAACCATTCCCAAAGTATTTACACTTACATTGCCCTTCACATTAAATCCTCACCTTCTGGGAATCAGCTAGCAAAGTATCCCAAAAAAAAGCAGATAAGTTGCATTTTTGTATGCGACATTTTGCCTGGATCATGCTCCCCGAGTCAAAAGTGTTTAATTTAAACCATCCTTATCAGCTGAAACTTTGTGCACCACCTTTGATGTGATTTCCAGAGTAAGAAAAAAAGACAACTATTGATTTTGTGTGTGTGCACATTCAGTCAGATTAGCTGCAGTCACCCGTAATAGCTTTTCAAATAGTGGGAAGAATTAGCTAGTTATCTGCACTCCTCAGAGTGGTTTTAATCCATGTGGGAAATAATTATTGACTGATTACTTTTCTTCAACTGTAATTGTTTCTTGTTCCAACTAATCTGCATTTTTGTGGAAAAAATAATCTTTTGAAATAGAGAACAAGTGGCATTCTCCTGGGAGTTGTAGGCACAGATGTTCCAGTGAAGGAACTTTTGAAGGCTATTCCAAAATACAAGGTAAGTATCATTTTGATTACTAGTTCACTATAGTGAAATAAAAGTTAGTTGCTATTACATGATATAAACTATATGTGATAAGGAATATATGGAAGGCTATAAGTTCTTCCATACAAAAGCCAAATGGGTTTTTTCAAAACACAGTTTGGGGCCTTTGTGGGAGCAACAGTCTCATATTTATTTGGCTTAAGATATCGTTAAGTCTTATACAGATTTTCTTATAAAACATATGTTTGCAGTAGTTAATTTGCAAGAGTGCCTGATTATTAAGATCTTTGTTTTTAAGGGGGTTTAGAAAAGCAAAAAAAACCAAAACAAAACCAAAACAACCTCTTCCAACATCAATTAATTCTCCAGTCTCCTGAATAATCATGAATATGAATACCCAACATTTGTTTGTTTAGTTGTCTTGCAAGTAATATGTGAGTTACGGAGTAAATGAAAATCTCATCCCACAAAATGCAATGAAGATGCTTGAAAATGCTCAGTCATACAGTATATTACAGAAGTAATGAATGTGTCCCTTTGATATACTTCTGTTGATCAATCAATAAAGCTTCCTATTTACATCATGTTTTCTATTACAAGTAGACAGTGTAGCACTACATGCATATGCACATACATTCACATGCCCTCCAACATTTCACAAATGAAACCTGGGACATGCATCACCAAACAACACCAGAATGTGGTCAAGATAACAAAAGTTGTTCATGAGGAAGACAATAGAAGCTAGAAGAGGCTTCATCAATTTGCTTTTGTCTGAGACTGCTGGAAATGGCAGGATTTCCTCTCCCTTTCAGCCCTCTTGCTGAGTTAACTTTGAACTCACTTTTCAGCAACTAAAGTTGAAAATTTAGGAACAGGGGGGGGGGGGGGATGAGGTGAGAAAAAAATGAGACATTCTAAAACTAACAGAAAGTGGTACAGCAGAGGATTACTGGCAACTGCCCTTGCCAAATTGGGACAGTTGGAAGATTTGCATTCATTATGTCCTTAAGAAGATTCTTGTGGAAATTAAATTAACTTTCTGATTTGAAATATTGTAATATTCATCCCAAGTACAATAAAATATTCCTTCCTCCACTGGATAATTTGTGACCATTTTTGCATGTATCGCTTAAGTTAGATTTTGAGTATACTTATTATCCAAGAATTTGCTTGAGGTATGGTGTGTCTATGAACATGCTTATGAATACCTTTGCCAAAAAATGCAGTACCAGGATAAACAGTTTATTGCAGTACCCTGGATTATCCTCCCTATTCATTGCAGCCAGAGACTGCAAAATGTTCAACTCAGATATTAACTCTGGAAAGCTTCTTTTCTGTTCGAGCTGTTTCTATCTCAGTGGGTTGTTGAAATAACAACAGTGCAATATTGAAGACTGATGCCCAAGTGTGCTTTTTTCCTCCTCTGTCTTCCTCCATTTCCCCTATTTCTATCATGTCTTTTAGATGTTAAGGCTGAAGACTGGAGTAGTTTTATGTCTCTGTGTATGTATGTGCCTTCAATTTGTCTGTAGGGTTATGGTGACCCCATAAGCTTCATTAAAAAAAGTCAAGGAATACCCAGAGGTGTTTTGCAAGTTTCTTCCTCTGAAAAATAGGTGGTCTGCCATCCAATCACTACTCAGAGCTCACTCTGCTTAACTTCCAAGATCAGGTGGGATCTGGTGCTTTTAGTGATTTTTAAATTGCTGTGCAAACCTTTTGTCTAAAGAGTCATTCGATATTAAATTAACCACTTCATACACATAAATAATAGGACAAAGTCAACCTCTTTGTGTCATCATTAAATTTATAACAAAGCATGGGCTTCCAAGAAGAGAGAGAAGCCCTTTCATTTCTGACAAAGCCCTTTAATTCTGCTGACTGCACCTCTCTCTGGAGTCCTCCATCGTATACCATTCTCATCCTCAAGAGCAGATTTTCAGACAAGCAAAGCAGGGAGGTGCAATAGGCAAGAAAGCTTTGTTAAACAGGAAAAAAATCTGCTTCCTTTTTAAAAATTCACCACACATTTCAGTTCTGTTTTATACAGCTGTGACTTGCCTAGAGAGGGTGGCATTTAACATATAAAATTATTTTTTAAAAAACACAATCACAATGTCTTGTGAGATTTTTCAAGGAATTTCAGAAATCAGTTGTGCCATGACTGCATGATAATTTTCTTGAAGAAGAAGAAAACTCAGCAGACCTAATACTCTTCTTGTATTTGATCTGCTCTCCCAGTGGTAAAGCTGTGGTGTGCAGAAATTTTGCCAAGGCTATCAGCAGCAAGTTTTCACTGAGGGACGTTTTAATGACTGCACATCAGTAATTTGAAGGTACACGTATTGTAATCAATGAGTGCAGTCAGCTGTGTAAGGAAGTATTGTCAAAAGGGCAGGGTGTTTTTGAAATAACTGCAGTGCTAAATTTGATTATTCTTGTAGCTAAAGGCCAAATAGAACACTACATTGCTCTTAGATTACTTCCCATAGATCTGTTGTGTCTGAAATTGGGAACTGCATGAGCCTTTGAATGAGACATAATCCCTTTTATTTACAATAGATTATAAATTGTATCCTCTAATGTAGAGATGACATATCTTAAAGAGGAAGCATTATTTTCCTAGAAAGGAAAAACTGCATTCCCTCTAGGCCCTTGGGCAAGACCTCCCTTGATAAACCACAGAGTCCAGCTAAGGTACAACAGGTTTATTGAGAATATAGTTTATAGGAAAGAGGTTGGAAGCAATACTATAGTGCTTCCAATAACAGCAAATCTCAGGAACAAAGCAATGAGTAAATAGTCCCGTAGTAATCAGGATTCAAGCTGGATGCAATCAGGAATAAAGCTGGATTCAAAGCAAGGAAAGTCTTTCAGGAACAAACAGGAACGTAGCAAGATAGCAAGGCTTTGCCCCAGTGGGCCAGATAGCGTTGCCATTTTTTGACATAAGAAATAAGGGACATTTGCGGGATTTTTCACAAAAATAAGGGACACTTCATTAAAAACTTGAAACTCAAACATTAGGTAGAAATAGTTTTATTAAGAGAATAAGGTAATGATTGAAACTCACAAAAAAACCGACTCACACCCTCTTAACAGTACATGGTATGTTTCTGCATGCTTTGTCATGCAGAAAAAACATTATTAGAACTTCCCTATTTTTTCCATCTGTATTTAGTACTTGACTTTGCTGACTTTAAAAGTGCACTGTCTAAACATTAAAATAAAATAAATTTTATAAGACAGTACATCTTCATGATTATTATGTCAATAGTTAATGGTATAGTATAGTATGGGATGCACAGCATTGTATAGTATTGGGATGCACAGCTAGGCCTATTTTAAAAGTAACTCTCAAGCAACCAGTAACTATCTTTATCCAACATGATCCAACATTCCCCTTGGGTAATGGTTAATTAGTCTACTGTACTTTGAAAAAGTCCTGTATTGCCTCTTCCTTCCAACGGGGATGCAGGCTGCACTGCGAGTTGGAATCCCTGGGCAGGCATTGCTGTGGAAACCACAGTGCGCACCTCCTCTAGTCAACCCCGCCCAGTCCTGTCCTGCTAGTCAAAAATAAGGGACAGGGCCTGAAAATAAGGGACACAAATTTTAGGGCCAAAATAAGGGACGTCCCTTAGAATAAGGGACGTCCCTTAGAATAAGGGACATATGGGAACCCTAGGGCCAGATCCTCTATAGGCAGGCAGAGAGCTTAGTAGGCCTGGCAGCCTCCTTCAGAGATCCATAGTCCTGAACGCGTCGTTGGCACGAGATACGGCTTCGGGCCAACTCCACATGGATATACTGTCCAGACCCTTTGATCTAAGCTACGTAGATCTGCGTCGAGTATCAAAGTGGGCATGATGGATGGCAGCTGTTGTTTAAGCTACCTCAGCTCCTCGAGAATGTAAACCTTGTTAGCATCTCCAGATGCAAAGGGAAGTTAGACCTGTCTCCGGCCTGGGCCTCCCTGCTTATCGCCCAGGCTCGCTTTGGTAACCTTGACCAGTTCATCCTGCATTCTTGGTGCCAGGCTCTCACGAGAAAGACAGGCAGGCCAGGTCTTCATGAGGGAGACGGGCTGGCCTGGAAGCGATCTTAAAGCCATCATGGCTACAGTATTGTTCATGGGAAACTGTGGCCTGTGGGGCTTGTGGCCTGACACATTCCTATCCTGCTCAAAACTGCCTTCCAAGTTTTTCTGGCACACTTCACCCATAAACACTTACACACAGTACCAATTTCATTGCTGATTATGGATGTTACAAAGTGATGGTTTGATCACTAGTGATATTTTTGTATTTGTCTAGACTCAGAAAAATGGGGAGTCAGATTGGAGTGTATTGGAGGAGATCATCCGTATTTCTCTTCACTATAGAATCATACAGTTGGAAGAGACCATAAGGACCATCCAATTAAACCTCTTGCCATGCAAGAACACAATATCAAATGTGGCCATCTAGACTCTGTTAAAAATCTTCAGAGAGAGTGATTCTACCACTCTCTGAGACAGCATATTCCATTGTCAAATAGCTCTTACCATCAGAAATTTCTTTCTAATGTTTAGGTGGAATCTGTAGTTTGAATCCATAACTGTGTCTTAGCCTTTGGAGCACAACAAAATAAGCTTCCTCCCCCCTCTATATGATTAACTAGCATTGCATCTACTTGTATTACTGCAGCCAGGAAAACTTGCTATTCATTACCAGATTTTGCTTTTTACCATTACAGAAATATTGTCATTTCACATTCAACCTGCATTGCTGTCAGTCCTCAGGAAGCTAACTTTCAACATTATCTTTCATCCTATTCATTAGTCCCAGGGAAAGCAGGCCCACTAAATCAAATAGTGACTCAACATATAATTAAATCCCACTATTTAATGTGGAGCAAACTGGGTCTGACACCTGGATTTGTCGCCTGGAAAAATAGGGACCTTAGCTATGGTCTGGATTTTTCCAGGTGCTAGGCCTGATGATGGGCTTCTGCAGTCCCACGGGCCAATCCCCACAGCCATCCCAGTTCTTCAGCCTCACCCCTCCCCTACGGCCTCCCAAAACAAACCTTACCGGAGGGGCCAGCAGTGCAGGCCGCTCTGCACAATACTCTTGGTGCACGAAAATGGTGTGTCAGGAGGCAGGAAGGAGGAGGCATTTTCCCTCACCAGGAGTTCTGGGAAGAAGGGCCTGTGCTGCCAGCAGGTCCCTCAGTGAGGTTTTATGGAGGAAATGGGGGGCTGGATGGGGGCTGGCTGGATGCCATCCGAGATCAACATTTGGTTCACCCAGAATGTTATCTAGTCTTCTGAAAACCCGGGGTTTCTGGTGGGAGTGGGGACAGAAATCCAGAAGGAAGTGGATTATTTTAACCCACTTCCTCCTGAGTTTCTGCCATGTCTGGGAAGACTCTCAACTAAAAAATCTTATTATCCTATAAAATAATTCTCAATTACAATGAGTGTTTTTTAGAAATGCAAGGATCTGTGTTCTTAGCTATTCTAAAGGAATTCAAAGACCTTGCCATTTTAGCCTGGAATATCAGTATGCAAAGGGATTTAGTAGCACTTTAGAGACAAACTGGGAGAACAAAGTTGGTAGCATTAGATTTCGTAGCGTAAATCCACTTCCTCAGATCCACTTTGCAAAGCCTTGATTAATAATCCCACAGATGAATACCAGAGGAAATTAGGCATACTACTCAAAAAATTTCCCAGTTTCCAAATTGACCTATTTCAGTAGCTCTGCCCAAGTGCTTTTATCCTGCATATGAGGAAGCAGACTAGATGTGCATATACACAAGGCAGGCTAGTCCAGTGCAAATATGTACTTTGCTGGGCCATCACCTCTTCCACGTTGCTGCTGTCACCATTTCTATCTGACCACAGAAATCTATCTGCCTTCCTAATATTGCAGAGGCCTCTGCTGATCTCAGAATGCTTGGTATGCATGACCAGCAAGATGGAAGGTGTCAATCTCTCCCCTTTCTCACTGGTCATGTAGGTGCCCTATTCTGGCATCAGTAGAGGCACCTGTGACATCCAGGAGCTGGGGTGCAGATCAGTGCAGGGAATGGGTGAGGGCAACAGTGTCAATCTGGACAGCATACTGACCAAGTTAGACCTGATCTCACCATCCAGACTACCCCAAAGGTCCAGAATACTCTAAATTTCCAGTAAACTCTGAAGTATCTCATGGCTTTGTCAAAAGTGAGGCAGTCATTTTAAAGTTTTAAAAGTCACAATACTCCTGGAAAGCTGCTGTCAGTTATGGGGCCAGCCAACAATCCTTTTACAGTGAGCACAAGGATTTGGGCCAGACAAACCCTTACTCTACAAAACCCTTACTCTTCAAAAGTTTATACTATCAACTTTGTCCTCCCCATATGGAACCCAAGGCATCTTAAACTCTTTGCAGGACTGTGTGATGTATGTGTGTGTTCTATATATGTGATATAGAGGGATTTGTTGTAACAACAGATGGAAAAAATGGAAGTTTGAACCCTATTTTTACTGAGCTTCCCACAACGATTTGGTTTTATTCTTTTAAAAAAAACCAACAGAATTTCAGTGAGTCTTTTTTTCTGATATGCACATGTGTGGTTTGATTGTTTGTGGCTGCATTTCTATTGCTTACGCTTGTTTTTACATTTGATTTTCTATGCTTTATAGCAGATATGTGTGGCAAGGCCACTTCCAAAGTGGTACAAGTAAATAAGAAGTTTAAGGTGCAAATAATTAGAGCCAGTGCCCACCAGAGAACAGCTTCTGTACATTTTGATCCCACTGAAGAGATAGCTGTGTTAATGTATAGTCCCTACTTTTACATATAGTTTTGTATAAATGAACTCTCTAGTAGGTTGTGTCAAAAATGTTTACTTGCTATTTTGGAAATTTGGAGTGGTGTACTTATGTTTTCTTTTTTGTTGTACCCTTCCAGTTAGGTATACATGGATATGCATTCGCAATAACGAACAATGGATATATTTTGACCCATCCAGAACTCAGACCCCTGGTAAGATAAAGAACAATGTTTCATATATTCTGTGATGGAGATTCCCCCTTGCACATGTGCACACACACTAAATATGCATAACAGGATTATAGGAAATTAGCTACTAGGGAAAATACCTAAAAATGACAGGATTTAGTCTGAATATTGCAAACATTTTACAATAAAATCCAGTACATATCATTACGTGACTTGGTGATATAGATATGTACAAGTTGTATGGTGAGAGAGCCAGACCCCCATTAAGTGCGGTGCAGGAAGGGAAAGCCATAAATTGCTGCAATTACATACACTTACATTGAAATGGAATGCTGTATTCCTAACTAATAGCCCTTATTTGTCATGTTTAAGTGGACTCCAATTTAAAAACTGTGTAGAAATTTTGTACAAGCCCTTTAACCACTACCTCCTTTATTTGAAAAGGGATGCAGGGATTTTCCTCAACTCTTGGGGTGAGGAAAATAATTTTCATTACACTTGTCATGATCTTTTGATCTGAACAAAGAAAAGTATGGTGCATTTATTATATTGAATATTTTGCCTAAGAGTTTTCATCACCATTGAATCCTACCATACAAGTGGCATAAGTGAACTCATTTTAATATAATATAGATGGTGTCAGTTCTTAGGCAGTTCTTACTGTAACCATGGATTTCATAAGCATATTTGCAGAAAGAAGCAATATTTAGTAGAATGGCATTTACCTGTCAAACAACTGAACTTTTTTTTTAAAATAGCTTTTCAAAAGTGAACTTAATGACTTGTGCATTTGCCCCTCTAATGCTGGTATTAGGCATTGCAACTGGTTAATATTTGCATTTCAGCAGATGAAGAGATGAAATGAACCTACTCAATCAACTATTGCTGGCTGGATCCCCCCCCCCCCCCACACACACACAAACACACTTGCCTCCGGGCAGTTTCATTTCAAAGGGAGACAATTTTGCAGAAAGTGTGAGATTATATTTTGGTATTTTGATATTAAATGGTTATAATAAATATTTTTAGATTATTTTGTCTGGAGAATCTATTTAGTGTTCTTAGCATGGAAAATTTGTCACAATGAGCTAAACTCCTAAGACAAAAAGTTGCTAGCAGGGTCGTAGCTAGGATTTTAATTGGGGGGGGGGGGGCTGAGACTGGGTGAGAGTGGATCTACCCTAGCAAACCTTTTGTATCATTATCTCAATACCCCCATGCATATGGGATATATTGAGCATAGTGATCAGATCATGATATGAATACACATAACAGTTTAAATAATGTACCAGTAAGGTCTTCTCGTGGACCACCCTGAAAATTTCGGTGGGGGCTAAACCCCTCCACCCCCCGGCTACATGCCTGGTTGCTAGTATCATTTATTCACATTCTTTTACTTGCATCCTTTCCTGCTATTATATGAATACATTATTATAGCCCTTGATACAGTCTACATTGGTGATTAAGTAACTATATGGGCACTCCAATGGAGTTTAGTGGTACTTATTCTGGATATTGCAGGTTTAATTCATGCCCCAGCAGTTGTGATTACATTTTTTAAAATTTTCCTGTGGCCATGACAATGATAAAATTTCAAAGGGCAATTTTCCAGGCCCAAGACTGTAGCACCCATGGGTTCGTTCGTGCCACTGGGAGGGTGAGGCGCCGGGGTCCCGATGCCATTGGGACCCGCACAGGCTGAAGGGGACTCGGAGGACGAGTTGGAAGGCCCAGAGCAAGATTGGTCAGCAGTGCCTTTGCCCAGTTCACCTGTAGAGAGTTTAGCATGGGATCTCGAGTGGGAGCATTCTCCCGGGAAGGAGCGGACCAGGTGGAGATGGGAGGCAGCGAAGCAGATAGCGGAGATAGTTATGAATTCCCCAAACGGCCGAGGTTCCCAGGACCTGGCCGAGCAGCAGATGGAGGCCAGCGGCTGGGAAAGTTCGGGAGGCTGCTTCTCAAGGAGATAGCGATACTGAACTGGAAGAGCGGGGCCGTTCCCATAACAGACGCAGGGACATAGAGCAGGGCAGGAGGAGCTGGCATCTGTCCCTAGACCGTCACCGTTCGGAAAGTAGAGACTGGAGACGCGGGCCCTAGATCGTCGAGGGCCCGGCCGAAGGATTAAGAACGGCGTCTGATCTGAAGGGCGTGAAAGCGGAGTGAACCACGGAGCCGAGTTTGGCTCGCCGTGGACAAAGACCTTGCGGTGATATTGATTCGCGTGGTGGCGGATACCCTGCTTTGTTCGAGGCAATCCGGGAACTTGCCAAGTTTATTGCCACGTTTGCTTTTGGAACTATCCTTTGGAACTTTGCTTTCTTAATTGGACTACAGCTTTGCTGTTTGCGTTATTCTTTGATCTCTTCAAGAGAATTGCCTTTTGGACTTTTATATTCAATAAAACTAGTTAGCCTTTACTACGTCTCCGTGTGTGTGTTAAAGGGGCAGTACTAAGTCGGTGATTGTGACAAAGACTGACTAAAATGAAATTAAAACTATTTTCCTTTAACTTTTATATTGTGGATTTATTCATTCATTGACATCAATTCTTTCTACAATAAAGTTCACAAGGAAATAAAAAGAAGGGAGGAATGGGGAGACAGAAATCTCACAAAGAAAAGCAACCATTTAAATCAAATTATGACCCTTTACATCAAAGAAAAATCATGCCAACCTAATGGAGAAAGACATAATGCAGTAATAGCTGGAACTATACGGCCTTATTTATGTCATGAATGTTGCCCTGGAAATCGGTCCTAAGACTTTATGAGGAGAAGAACACCATACAAGAAATAGAATGTCTCATAACCTTTCCTGTATTAGGCCATTTTGAACAATGAGCTGGCAATACAGTATATGAAAAAGATAGTCATTAAGGAGAGGACATTTTAACATCCCTTCTCCATACAATCCTAATTTCCAGTTTGGAAAGGGTGTTTTAAGG
This sequence comes from Anolis apletophallus, assembly GCA_030556195.1. Classification (NCBI taxonomy): domain Eukaryota; kingdom Metazoa; phylum Chordata; class Lepidosauria; order Squamata; family Anolidae; genus Anolis; species Anolis apletophallus. The sequence goes on along the minus strand of JARBWK010000001.1, from coordinate 42,586,523 downwards.
GATAGCAAGGGAGTTTTTTTGGAACATTATCATGACTATGAAACTTCTTCCAATGTAAAGTTAAATTGATCTCCTCATGAATAATTTTTAAGTGGATGGTTAAAAACACTTTTAAACTTTATTTCAACTCATGCTCCTGTTTTGAATTTTTTTTACTGACTGTTTTTTACATTCTTCCATTTTTGGCTTAATTATTGATTTTCTATAGTTTATTGGAAACCCTTTTGCAAGATGCAACTACAAGGATAGCTTTCAGTCTGAGTGTAAAAGACACCTCACCCTGAAGTGGTGAGGTGACTTTCTGCTACACAGACCGCATGATACTTGTGAATGTCTAAACATGTGAAACATGTAGGAATTGAAAGTGAGTCAAATAAATGTGGCTTTACTCAGTCTCCTCCATGTATTTAGTACTAACTTAATGAACACCTAAATAGGGATGAAGTAAGAATTTTAATTGTGAAGGTTTTGAATAATTATGCATCTTGCAATTATAAGATAACGTTTCAATGTTGTGAACTAAGCAGAAGAAGAAAGAACATTTGAAAATATTTGAAAAATTATTGAAAACACATTTTGAGTGCTAAGAAACCATTATGAAAAGAGTTCTGAATTCACAATAATTTTCACAGTTTGGAGATTATTCTGTGTACAATTCTCTTGTTGTGGTTTGGTGCAAAACACAACAGTTTATGTGCAGTAAACAGCAACAAAAACCTACAATATTTATATGCAGAAATATTATTTTTTGTACAGGAAATGTGTTTTCTGTGAAAAACATCTGTGTAAAAATTGGACGGAACAAATCTTGAATTGTGCATAGACTTCAATTTTCTCTCTCAGTGGAAAGAAAATTGCTAAAATTAATTGTTGCCAATGCCTACTATGATAAAAAAAACTTAATGAAGAATTATATCCTTAGAACTAAGTTTAAATCATCATTTTTAATCTTTATATAAAAAACCATTCATTACTTGTTTATTCATCTGGAATAATCTTATTCTTCATTCCAAGCCATTTACATGGATTAAAGTCCTCTCTTTATCCATAAATATGATTTGGAAGCATTAAATTATTTAGGGTTTAATCCAATACCATTTAAAAGAGAGTCAATTGTATTAAACCAAGTGGAACTTTCTTAAGATATATGTTGGCTTCTTTCCCTCCCCCCAAAAAAAACAACAACAAGGGGGGAAATATAGACGCTAACTAATAACTACTTATGTTAAGTGACTATTTCCTTCAAATTCCATTTTGCTCCCTCTACAAACTGGATAGATTCCTATTATTCCCATCATTTTTAATCCCTTGGCTGTAATTGTGTTGAAGAGTTTATATTATATGTTAATATGAGTCTATTACTTTAAATACTGAGAGACAAACTATTTTTACATTCTAAAATAATGAACAAAAAGGAGGGATAACTTATTTCATGTATGTAGACACAGTGCACACAATAGCTGTCCTTTCCTTTTCCACGTGCAAATAATATGTTTATACGATCCATTAAAATGCAGTTCTTTAATTAGTTTATTTGATGTTCTTTGGTTAATCAGTATTTTATGCATTCTATTTTATTTCCTTCCCTACCTATTTCTGAAATAATAAAGTTAACAGCGAATATTAAGATACGGCAAACATCTGACTGTGTTTCATTCTTAGAAGTCAGATTGAGCAAGAAAGGCTTTGCAGCTCTAAGTACATTTCAAATTCATCACTGTTTGGTGGAACACATAGAGAGAGAAGTGGAGAGGGGGAAGAATATAGGGTTTTTTTGTTCTACTTAAATATTCCAATTTTCTATATTTTGTTCAGTTTTACTTTAGCTGAAGTATAACTCCAGGTGCTGCGTATATCGTTGTGTATATAAGTTAATATAGGTAATGATATTTAAAAATGAGTTATAATGGGACTCATCCTCTTATCTCTTTGTGTGCTGGTTATTGTTGTTTCTTGTACACTCTAAAAACCTAACAAACCAAACGGTTCTGATCTTTCTTCAGATAGTTTGAACTCTCAATATATTTAATTCATCTAGACTGGGATGAATGGTTCAATGTCATTAATAGATATGGGCTCCAATAGCTTTGTTGATTGCATCTTTAATGCTACTAGATTTTTGAAGGCTTGGGATCAAGATGCTAAAGGAGCTAATTTATATTCATGGAATCATCTATGAATTTTTGCCACTTTTCCTACTTCTTATTTTATTGACATTAGCAATGTACTGAGCAAAGCCAAGTACGCTATTTGATTATGAAAATGTTCATAGCTATGCCGGCGGTCATGATATTGATAATAATGAGCTCCATCCAAGCTTGATTGATTGCACATTAGAAATTTGCTTTTTTCTCCTTCTCCCAATATCTACTTGAACCTTACCCAAATTTACTTGTGAGGATTCATCAATCCTCTGGAAGAGATTTTGCAGAGAAGAACCAGTTCTTTCAGTAACATATATCATGTTGGTGGATTGGATGCAACTCAATATTTTACTGGCATTCAGTAAACGTTATTTTCAGAACTGATTCCCATTGCACAATTTAAAGGGCATACAAGAATGTATATCTACAGCTCCCATGCATAAAAATTGGTATATATTAAAAAAAAAATAAACTAGCCCCAAAGGGCACATAAACAAAAGTGCAGATTTCACTTCCAATGCAAATAAACATAAAATAAATCTGAGCTTTTTAACCTGTAAGTTCCTGTTTCTTAAGTATAGTACTCATACCTCTCTATTTTCCATTGATCTAAAAACCATATCAGGCTTCTGTTTATCACATGACAAAGGTGCACTTGAGCAATGCTCCTGAAACAGACTGCATTTATTTATTTATTTATTTATTTATTTACTTACTTGTGACAAACTGAAAAGTGACTTGTAAAAGTGATTCTGTACGGCATCATAGGCACAATTTCTTTGTTTCAGCATATAATCATTCTTAGAATCATAGAGTTGGAAGACACCATATGGGCCACCTACTCCAACCCCCTACCATGTAGGAAAAGCACAATTAAAGATATTTTCTTTGATATCTTATTAAGAGAAAGGTATTCTGATGCTTCCTAGCATACTTCAGCACAGTTTCGTCACATTTATAAAGTACAGTTTGCTCATATCCAAACACATGATAATATTTTTAAAACACAGATCATAACATTTCCATGCTAGTGTATCAAGATTTGCTCTTTTTGTTTCAGCGGGGGGCCCAACTATGAAGTGTTTTTGCTTAAAATATGTTATAAAATAAAGAATGAGTTTTAGGGAGGGATTTGAAATGAGAAAGGACTTTTGTTTCAAAAAAACTATTTAAACAATTTCTGCCAAGGGGGATATTTTGAATATTTCTGGTTCTACTTAATATTAACCAGTAGTATGCACAGATTATTAGAGAGAGAGAATCCCCATAAAAGCCATAAACCAACACACAATTAAACATGCATAAACACATTGAAATATTTGGGATTATGCACATTTCACTCTCTATTGAACTGTAGCCATTCTTTGTAAAGCTAAACAACTAATACCAGATTCTTTCCTTGTCTTCTTTCTCTCTTAATTATGGGCTTGTTATTCTGTAAACTAAATCTCCCTCCCTTGCTTAAGAGGAAAATATGTAATGAATTCCAGCAGCAATAGAAAACACAAGATAGATTGGCAAATGATGTAATTTTCCTTCCTTGTTTTTGTTCATAACAGCAGTTTTTTAATGGGAAAAGTGGATATGTTTCCCTTCCTCACATCACTGCACATCTCTGGCTCATTACCATACACAATCATTCAAATGGTAAGTGCACAGATATATAAAACCGTGAGCCCAGGAGCTCACTACATTATATTCATTCTGTGTGGGTTAATTTTGTTTTGTTTTTGTTTTTTTAAGATTCAGATTTCTAAAATCTGGATCATTTAGCATAAAATCATATCACCATAGCAGTAGAAGCAACCCAAAAGCCATAATCTTTGGCTTGCATAGATTGGCTCACATGTTTATTGAATACAGCCCATGATCATACATCATGATGAAATGTGTCTGTTATGCTGGTGCCTATGGGATGAAAATAGATCCAGTTAAGTGAACCCCAGTGATCAACCAATAACCATTAACAATGAACCGATGAAAGGTTTCCACTGAACTGTATTCTGTACAATCTAAAGCCAGTAGAAAGTTTCCTGGTATTTGAAAATACTGTGATAATTTGAATTCCTAATTGATTTTAGTTTGAGTTCAACTGGTGGAACATAGTTTTGGACTATCCTTTCACAATGTCCACAGCATACCTTTCACATCTTCCGATGTGGTTGGACAACCGTTCAAATAATCCCCAGGCATATTTGTCACTCATATTTCAGGAGGGACCTGGGTTAATGAAAGTTGTTTTTAAACTAATAACTGTTTTCTAAAGTAATGTGAAATCCTCTCTCAGAAGAAGAAGTCAAAAAAGCCAAATGTATTGGAAAAAAGTGTCTTTTATGAAAAGTCTCTATATTTTGAAATTAGACTATGTTTTGTTTAGATTATCTGCAGATTTTACATGATAAATGAATTATCCTGATGGGATTCTAATTCCTGCTATGTTCTGGTGAATATTGCTTTTAATTGTGGATGCTCATGCAGGTGAATATTCTGTTAGCAACTGCATGCTTTAAAGAGGAATATTGCTTTGACTTCAGGTGAAATGATTTCTTTTAGCTGCAATATATGTCCCAAACACTATGATGAAACAAAATCACAAAGGATGCATGTGGTAGTAGATGCATGTGCTAGTGATGAACTGTATAGAATCTGACATTAGATGGCAGCATAACTCTGCCAAGTATAATCATCCCATTTCACAGCCATCACTGGAATCTGAGTAGACAGCTCCATTATTCAAAACAGATCCACAGATATCTTTAAATTATACGTGTTTTGAATATTCTGTGTTTATGTGAAAAGGGAAAGTTAAGACTTGTACTGAATGTGTTTCTCTTTACTGCAAAACACTGTGTTACTAAAATGCAGAAACAAAATCTCGCTGGCATAAAAGCATATACGGCAACAAGAAAACAGAAACTCTATATGTTTCACTTTCTGCTACATTAAAAAGCTCTGTTTTGCTCTAGCATGGAAATACTAACAGGAAATCTTTCCACGGTCCAAAGAAGCAGCCTTGGAAAAAGAAAATCATATTCTTTAAAATACATTGGGGTTTCCTCCCCACATCCACAATAAAAACGGCTAATAAGAGTGGATGTACCCCAACCAACCGGAAGTTCTCTCACAGTTTTAATGGCTGCTCTTGTGTTATACAACAGAGTTTGACAATGTAGTACAGCATTTGTTGTAGGGGACAAACCATTGTCATCTTCATATTAATTTCTTCATTTAATGCCTGGAAAATCAGCATTCCAGTTTTAAGATTATTTCTAATTGATGTAATATTGCTGAAAGGACTATTTCCATCAGTAGAGCTAGGATTGGGGCAAGGAGATTTGTACTACTTTTCCTCCACAGCTCTTGGTGCACTGAAAAACTTGGACCCAAAACAGTTTTTTTTCAATTTTGAAAAAGGCCTGTAAGTAGGAGAAGAAAAGGAGAAAGCCATGTTGCTCTAATAGATTTGAGATGTTACACGATGTTTTTGTTTTCAATCTCTCTTTGTTTAAAAAATAAGGATGTCACTGTAGCAATCAATGTCCTTTACCTCCCAGTTTGAAATACATTGTACTGAAATATGTCACAATGAAAGAATGGATTTCAGTTAAATATTATGTTTTCTACGGAGCAGCCATTGGTTTCTCAAAAAAAAACCCCAAACATCAAAAACAAACAAACCAAAGGGCATAATGTAGAACCGTTGCATTTTGATTAGTGTGTTAACCGTGCAAAGTTCCAACATTGTCATTCAATTATTCTCTATTGTATCGTGCCCATGGTTGCATTGGGAAGAGTTTCCCTGAGATTTGGGAATTTCTTTGAGGATTCATTTCCCAGGGTTAGAGTTAGTAACATATATCTTGAATGGCTACATGCAGCAGAGTGACTTAACAATAGTAACTTCAGTGATTCTACCTCTAAGAGTACATTTATTGATCTATGTCTCTATCTGCGAAACATTATATATGTATGTTTGTTCCGCAAGGCTCCTACGTGGCATGATGGATTTGGACTAAACTAAATATATATCCTTCATTATCCAGTTTAAAATATTACTGGGGTTTAAATTATACATATCACCCCTTCTGTTTGGTGTTCAGTGCTCAGTGCTTAGATGTGGTGGTTACAAGAGGGCAGTATGAAGAATGAAAGGCTACCTTAGAAAGATGACAAATGGAAGAGGGCTAGAGTCTCAGCAGGGAAACACTCTAGAACAGGGGTGCTCACACTTTTTCAGCATGGGAGCTACTGATTAAAAAACCAAGTCCCAAAGATCACCTACCCAAAAATGTAAAACGTATAACTATTTTCTTATTTATTTATTTATTTATATTTATTATTCATTTTTATGTACCGCTCCTTCCAGCAGGCTTGGGGCAGTTTACATAAAATGAAGTTATAAAACAGAGCATAAAAATACATCCAACCACCCCATTTCTCCCACACTGCCATATTACCACACATATTATCAGCCAGAAAGTAAGAAGAGAGACCTTTGAACTGCAAGGCCATTTAATACTCAGCAAGGTAAACAAAGGGGCATGCAAAACTACATCCAACCACCCCATTTCTCCCACATTTCCATATTCCCCAACATGGGCGCTTCTGCGCATGCGCGCGGGGCCAGCCATGCATCGCGTCATCCAAGCCCACCCCCTTTGGTCTCCTACGACTCTGAGTGGCTGGAGAAGGACGGAGGGAGGAGGAGAAATCCAAAAGAGGGGGCCCATTCTGCCTCTTGGACTCTGGAGCTTTTGGAGGCGGCGCGTGAGCAGGGAGTGGGGAGGAGCAATGACGGAGGACTTCTTTGCAGCGTGCAGGGGCGCGTGAAGAGGACCAACAGCAAAAAACCTGGTCAGGGGCCTGAAGATCACCAGGATGAGGCCCGAAGATCACCTTGGTGATCACGATCACCATTCTGAGCACCCCTGCTCTAGAAGTTCCCCTCAGAGGACCAGAGCATTGGCATGGAGATGTTCTAAGGGAGGCCTTTCAGGGGCACAGGTCAGCTGGAGAATGGAGAAAAGAGTCCTTCAGATGGCAGAAATTGGATAACAATTTAGTTCTTAAAAGCAATTATATATTTTATGTATGGAGTAAAGAATTAATCTGATTTAATCTGTGCTGAGAGGCCTTATAATTTTATGAAAGGTCCCATTAAAATGCATACCTGGGCATTGCCTATCTATAACTGATAAGCTATGTTGTACCAGCACAACAAATGTCACATGTGGTCTCAATTAAGCCCAAACTCTATAAGCATCATAGGAAGAATTGGGGCTTCAAGACCAGCTTTTGTCTGAGATAACTTCCCTGTGTTTTTCTTTAAAACTTAGGGCTGCAGGCTATAAGCCTTAAATAAAACAAATGGTACACTTCTGACTGAAATGCTGTTATAGTATGAAACTGGACTGACACCAGGAGTAGGCATTGTTGGGTGCCTACTAAAGCCCAGACCTTGTTAGATGCCTAGTGAAGCATCCTGGCCCTGCTTCTCCTCTTTCTAGTTGCTTGTATGGAAGCAAGAAAAACAGGTTAAAGCAGATGCCTTCATTTCCCCTGTATTATGTCTTTGGATGCTTGTGTGGACTAAATCAAGAAAGGGCAAGTAAATGAGAAGGCACCTTAAAATCTGTAAATAGAACTACTTTAAATCAAGGGGGTGGTTTTTTGTATTTTTAGCTCTCCCCATGATCAAAACCATGGTGCCTTTTCAATAAAAATCTGTTTTCTGCTGCAGTGTAAATTGCTCAGTTTGGTCACTGAGTTATAGAGCTTTAAATCTGATTTCAGCAAACTATTCCTTCTAATAAAGTTTAACAGCAAGTGTAAATGCTGCCAATTCTGGGTCTTGGCCAACTTCATGTAGATATCACATTAAGATGTCAGTCTTAAAAGTATATTTGCAACTGAGTGGAACTGCTCATGTGGACTTAACATGTTGGACCTACCAATTACAACAGTGTTTTTTTCCCATCTTTCTCAGAGTGTGCTGAATAGGTCACTTGCCCTGCTAGGCTGTCACTGACTTGAAGATAATGCCACCTGTCAACAATATAGCCCTGAATCACACAGTGTTGTTATGATCCAAGAGGCAAAAGCCTTTATGTAAAGCAGAAAGAAAGGGGGGGGGTTTACATTTAATTAGAAGTGACTTTTTTTGTAAGTCCCCCCATACACACCTACACATCTATATATGTTGTTAAATTGATATGTAACTATAATTTGAATGACAGTAAAATGTGACTTCTCCAGAATGTACCATATTTTCTCAAGACTAGTGCACATCTTCTTTTGCTAAAACACATTCCCAAAGTTAGGGTGGACATTAGTATCGAATATTACAGTTATCTATGTATTGAGGCAAACTAAAACAGGAAGTTGCTTCCGAAGCTCCATAAGGTTTACAAACATGGAGCAGCCATTGGGAAAAGAGGAGGGAAAGACACAAGAGAAGGGAGCTACTTGCTTTTAAAATATTTTCTGCCTCCTTTTATTAAGATAGACTGCTTCTTAAGCCAAAAGGAAGGCTTGGGAAGCCCCCCCGGGGGGGGGGGTAGATGTTGCTGAAGAGACCCCCCACAAAGTGATTTTTTCCAACTCTTTTGCCTGACATAGGACTTGCTATTCAGTTAGGATCTCCTTTTCAAACATTTACTAAAACTGACCCTGTTTAGTTTCCAAGAACAGATAGGACTTTCCTCATCCCAATTTAAAACCTGCAGAGGTCTGGTGCTTGTAGTTCAGTGAGTCCTGGGACTTCCCTTGCTGATAATGGGAAAAGCCCCATGCTAAACTACAAGCCCCAGAATCCTACAAGAGGCAGACACAGAATTGAAAATGGGCACAAACTATTTTTTTGGTTATTGTCTTGGGAGAATATCTAGTCCCCATAATTTCTTCCAGTAAGTCAGGGGAGTTTTTCATGAGATTTGTTTGTGGCCCCCTTTTACAGCTCTAAGTAGATTTGGGAGCTAAAGTCTAGGACCCTAGCATAGGCCTCCTAGGATGAATCTAGACCGCAGAATTATTGCAGTTTGATACCACTTTTAACTGCCATGGTTCAGTTCTATGTAATCCTGGGAGTTATAGTTTGGTAGAGAAGGCCGAAGACCTTGTAAACAGCTGCTCCTGTGATGCTACACCATTGAACCACAACACTGCATTAATTCCAGTGCAGACTTTGGAGTCACCTAAGATACACCTATACTGTAAGCATGTGTGCTATTTAATAACACTGAGAAAACCATTTTTCACTGTATGGAATCTTGGGATTTGTAGTTTATGGAGGCACCAGGCCTCTTTGGCAGAGAAGGCTAAAAGGGCTTGTAAAATTACAATTCCCAGGATTCTATAGCATTGAGACAGGGCAATTAAAGTGATGTCAAACTGCATTCATTCTACAGCATAGATTCAGCAGCTCAGTGGTATAACCCACTATGCCGCCAGGGGGCCCCATCACTGAGGTTAGGAGAGAGTAAAAGTAAATGAGATGCTGTGTTCAAGTTTAGTAATTTGCCAGTTTCCAATAAGCTGTTCAATATTATGTTCCAGGAAGGGAGATCATCTGCAATTTTGTTACATTTTGTTTATTAGCATCATTAACTTCATGGATTAATAGACAAAAATTACTTTAAGAACATGTTGTTGGCCCAGTCTTCAAAAACTATAAGCCAGAAAGAGACTTTGGAGTTCAGTCAAAGGATTTGATTTTTTCTCTCCTGTGTCCTTAATTATCTTGAAAAATAACTCAGGTCTCAAACCAGGTTTTCCATGCAGTGTTAAGAGTAACATAGTTGTACTTATATTATTTTATATAATTGTTATAGTTATGTACTGTCTTCCATAAAAACTACCAATGTGGGTTTGTAGAACAGAATGATAATATAATATTAGAACTAACCAATTACATTAAAAACCACAAAAGAGAAATTAAACCATAAAAATAGATTTAAAAGTCAAATGTTCTGTTTATCAAGCCATTTTCAACTTATGTCAACCCTTCCACTCATTAACAGCCATGCTCAGATCTTCCAAGTTCAGGTCTGGGGAACTCAAGGTCATGGTCTTCCTTTTTTTCTGCTGCCTTCCAATGTACTGAGTATCATTATATTTTCCAAGGAGTTATATAATCTCGTTATAATGTTGTTTATCTCATCTTTCTCCTGTTAATGTGACTCAAGGCAACTAACATATTAAAAACAATAAAAGTTAAAAACAGTACAAAAATAAAAGAACACATTATATAAGATTTAAAACAATTAAACAGTTGGTAAATGAAACAATAAAAAGATTAAAATGCATTAATCTTTAAAATATTTAATACAGGACGGCACAGCAGTGACAGCTCAACCCTCATCCATTTAGAAAGGCCCGACAGAACAGAAATGTTTTTACCTGTTGTTAGAAGTGAACGGACAGGGCCACCCTGACCTTTTTGAGGAAACACTTACAAAGTCTGTGATATATTGTCCAAAGCACAGTATGTCTGAAGCATGTCTAAAGTACAATGGTTTCAATTTAGTTGTGTGGGCTTCCTGGTTCATTTGCTACTGATCCCATTTAAGGCTAAATTAAAAGGATGCATTTTAAAACCTTTTTAAAAGTACAGGGAGTAAACATGGATTTGAAAGAGATAGCCATGTTATGGGTTCATTAAGTATAAACAGGAAAGGGGCAGAGGGAAATGAAACAGATGGCATTCTTAAGATTTTATCACAAGCGTTCATGAATATCAGTGCATTACTTCATATGCATTGTTGAAGTACAGTAATCAAATGGCAAAATATAAATACATTTGCATACAAGTATCAATCATGGGCAATATATTCCACAATCTGGGCATGACATAAAGGAAAACCTCCCCAATTCTAGCAAACAGACCTCTGTAGCTACCAGTGTGCTCAAATGAGTTTCTCCTATCACTGTAGTGACCAAACAGATCCCCACAGTATTCAGGGCAGTACAGCCTACCATGAAAATATAGAATTGAGCAGAGAAAGCCATTGAGCCAGTTTAGGTTTTTCACTATCAGTAAAAAAAATGCTTTAAAATCTGAAAGCTCTTTTGAACCTGCTTTTAAAAAATCAGTTTTACATTTTATTACTTCACTGATTCATATCTAATTCATTTCAATGCATGACTCTTAAAATATATTATCTTGATTTTTAAAGGTTTTCTCCTCATCATTAATGTGTTTAGAAATTTTGCTCAAGCTGTTCCTTGGTTGTGTTATTATGTGCCTTCACGTCGCCTGTTGACTTCTGGTAACCCCATGAATTTCCTAGGGTTTTCTTGGGAAATAGAATATTGAAACATTACTCTGCCAACATATTCCATAGGGGAAACAATCTTAAGTTTTCTATGATTTCCATTTCATCTTTGAGAATTCTTCCTAAAATTGTAACATACAACACTTCCACCACATCTTTGGCTGGCTTTTAGGCTGTGATGTATTTGAAGAAAGTATTATTTGTTTGTGCACATTTAGAATGTAGACCTAAGATTTCATCTTTTCTGTCTATCCGCTGTCTATCTGTCTCTAGATCTATCTGTATGTCTGTCTATTGTAACTTTAGGTTTGCCAGAGTTTGTGATCCTTTTGTGGAAGGTTTCCTCTATTTGGCCATTATTTGAAACACTTCTTGCTGTTCATATCCAAATGTGGAGCTTGTTTCCAAAAGGTACCAAATCCATTGGAATAAATTTTACATGAATCGAAAAAAACAGGCTGAGGATATGCATTCTTTTGCTATAAAATGCAATTTTTCAAGCCCTATATCAAAATGTTTTAATACATTTTGATAGTTTTGATCTTTTCATAATTTGCATGCATTATTCCTTCTACAAAGTTTATTTTTTCTGATATATGTTTCTTGATCTGTTCCGAATAGATTTTCTGCAGTGGGCACTGTAAAGGTCTATTCTGTTCCTCTTTTGTGCATGTAGAACATTAGGATATTATGCCCAAGGGATACATAACTTCAATTTTAAAGATCTCCAGCATCTGTTGGCTTTCTCAAATAAATCAGTTTAAAAGCTTATATGCAACAACTGCAACTGGTAGTAATCCCTGTCATTATTCAGGTGGAAATCCTTTTCTTGATAGGCTTTTTCTGGGATCTTCAAAATCCACACCCTCTTAAATGGTACTGTATCACTCATTCAGTGAGACCCCTGTCTGGAATCCTTTTAGCTTGGCATGTATGTAGAAAAGGCATTCCTTCTGCAATGCTATCTTGGAGTCTCATTTCAGCCTCATTTCCTTCTTTTCTCTTTGAAGGTATCTTGACTACATTCTCCAATGTCATAGATGTCCGCATATGCAAAGGCCACTGACTCCATGCCAACATTCTCTTAATCATTTATGAAAAGATCTCATTTTAGTTGTAACCCCTTATGTCTGTATCCATGCCAAATAATTAGCAGCCTATCCTTGCACAATTGAAATCTAACATTATGAGGACCTACCTAATAAATATGCATTTATAAATGAGAATGCCAGTTCTTCACTATGAGAGATCTCCTACTGCTCCTATAATCACAATGTTCCATAATTCCATAACATACATGTTATCAGCATGGGTGTGTGATCTCTCAACAATGTTAATTAATTACCCCACATTTTTTTTAATTTCCTAATTCTTTTTCTAGGTTTGCCTGGGCAGAAATTGAGCACCCCCTGCTGAACATCTGCTTTGCCTGAAAGTAATGGTACTTTGCAAGCTCAACAGAAAACACTGTATAGCTATCCACCCCTTAACTCTGATTCTTTAAAAGGAAAAATGGTTTTTATTTATTAAGGCTGAGGAAGGTTTACATTGTAATGGCACGAGGTTGCAAAATCTTGTGTTCATTGTATTTCTTGTTTTACTCTGTTTGGACCTCCCATCTACAGTTCCCCAAGCACATGGCAGCATAGGCTTAATATTATCTTTCCTTGGAGTAAATTCCACTCAGCCTAATTCTGCCTGTTTCTAAGTAAATTTGTATAGCATGACATGCATTGTCCTTCTCCAGCTACTTTGCAGAAACAGTTTGTCATACTCTTGTACTTTCTTCTTGAATATGACCTCTCATCAAACCACTCTCCAAATATAGGCTCGTTTAGTTTAAGTGGAGGCTTCATTTTATTGCAGACAAACTGAAACTCACATATATAACAGGTAATAAATAAGGAAAAGTCAAATCTTTAGGTCAGATATGGTGACAATGATCGCTTGTTTTACAAGCAATGGCCTGAAAGTTCCACTTTCCCATGAAAAAGTGAATCAGATTTCTACCCGCCTTCATATAATAGCTTGATAGGGGAGAGGAATGTGTGTGTGTTTGTGTGTTACTCTTCTTCAACTATGTGAATGTTAGTCTGATACAATGAGGAGGCACAAGAAAAGGTCAGAGAGAGAATGTTAAAGGTATATACATATTGCAAACGTTTCAGCATGCTTCTAGAGCATGCTATTGAGATTAAATTAATTGTTAACTGCCACAATATATTGTGCACACTCAAAAAAAGGCCAAATGCATTTATGGATTGTTAAACTAATATTAAGGCTTTCATAGCTGTAAATTTTGAGAAAATTTGTTTCTCCTAATATAGAAAAACAGAGAAATCCATGTCTCGGAGGGAACGTTAATGCCCCACTTAAGCAGTGTTAGCCTTTCATAAGCAGCAAATCTCATTTCTCTCTGGGGAGTCCTGCCTGGAAACTAAGATAACCTACACTTACCCTTGCTTATTCAGGGACTCCATAAAACTCTACAGCTGTAGCTGACAGCAGAATATTTAAATGATTTGAACAGTGTAAATGCTTTGTGTTCATTTAAATATCTGAAGAGTTCAGTCATTTGAATGTCAACAATTATTCCTGTTGGAGTTTACATGCTAAGAAAGAAAAAAACATCTGAATCCCTGTGAGGGCATTAAATTGCTATCTAATTAGCAACCCTAAATTGCATAGATTAAAAAAAGATAATTAACAGTTTGAAGGCTTTGCTGGGAAAACCAGTTGCACATACAAATGACATACAAGAAATTTGGTAGTAATGTTTGCAGTTTTCTTTGGTTTGCTCCCTTCATCATTGACGTCAAGTAGAAGCAACCTCAACCAATCTCGTGATATGGGAATAATGGCAGACATTTTTAATTATTTCTACTCTAAGGAGATAGAATTATGAGCAGCTGTCAGTTTTGTGTACACCTTGAATGATTCACAATGCAAATGAAATACAAAATCAGATTGCCATGGTAAGAATCAAGTACACATCAGACAACTTATCTGCAGCTATGTGGCAGATCTGCTATGAATGAAGACATTGTTTACACAGTCTTTATTAGTCCTTTAAAAATGTGTGCCTCGTTTTCTGTATCATTTAGATCTATTGTCTTGACAAACCTACTTTTGTTGCATTTCAATGATTTTGATCTCCCTGAAAATGGAGTGCAAGCCCAAATGCATTATTTCATATGGCAAATGTATCATAGGACATTTTATCACAACGTCCAGGTGAGAGATATTCCAGACAATTGCCTTTTCACATTGTGAGAGGTGGTATTTACCATGTGAGAGGAACTGATTGAAAAACAGAATTCTAGGTTATGTGGTAAATTCCAGCTGTCCTGCAGAGTGACTTTATCTCATAAAATGTAACATGAGAACAGAGCAAAGGTGCTCTCTATGTGTTTGTTTTAATGTTTTAATTGTTTTATAGTTGATGGGGAGTGTTTTTATTGTTATTTTATATATGGCATTGAATTTTGCCTGAGTTGTAAGCCACCTTGAGTCCGTCCATTCCCCGTCCATTCCCCGTCCCCCCAGGGTGAGAAAGGTGGGGTATAAATAAAGCAAATAGGCAGATTACGTGAAAGACAGTCAAGGACCAACATTGATGGAAGTCAATTGTACAAAACTGCTTAAAGTGCAAAAGACAAAGAGTGAATACCATAAAAATACAATGCAGAGCAGAAGGGAAAACTAGCAAAAGAAGACTCTCCATGAACAGTTCCTGGGGAAAATTGAGAACAAAATTGACAAGGAAAAAACATGGATGTGGCTCACAAATGGAACTTTGAAAAAGGAGGCGGAGGGCCTGATTCTTGCAGCCCAAGAATAAGCAATTAGAAGCAATGGCATCAAACCAGAATTGAAAAGTTGACGACAGATTCCAAGGGTAGACTCTGTAAGGAAGCAGATGAAACAATAGATCACATACTTAGCTGCTGCAAGAAGATCATGCAGCTGGACTATAAGCAGAGGCATAATACCATTGCTCAAATGATCCATTTGAACTTGCTAACCGAAAGGTTGATGGGAGCATGGGCTCCCCCTGTTAGGTCCAGCGCTTGCGGCACACTCAGCCACCCCCCCCCCCCCCACCAAAAACATCCCTTCGCCCTCAATCCTCGCTCACCGGGTGCCCGGGTCCGGGAGCGGCTGGAAGGCAACAGAGGAGGACGAGAAGCCAGCGGAGGAGGCACCCACACCAGAGCCTGCGCAACCCGGGTTCAAAAGTGGCAGGGAGACAGCGGAGGCAGCGGACATGGCCACGGGACTACACTTCCCAGAAGGCACCACACAGCTCACTGGCAAGGAGGGCAAAGGAACAGGAAGTCACCGTGCGAGGCCTTCTGGGAACTGTAGTCCCGTGCCCATGCCCACTTGGTCCCCCGCCAGTAGCCCCTCACCTTAGAGAGAAACAGGCAGACAGGAGGCACTCCACGCGGCCGCCGCTTCCAGGCCTTCTCAGGAGCAGGAGAGGCGGAATTCCCCCAGCAGAGTTACAAGGCTGTGGCCCGGGAAGAGGTGCACTGCTGCTTCTCCTTCCCCCTCCAAGATCTTTGCCTCCCTGCTTTCATTCCCCTCAATGCTTTCTCCCTTCGAGGAATGGGGAAACGAGGAGGAGGCGGCCCCAGGCTTCTCTCTCCTTGGCCAGGGCAAACCTCTTCCTCCCTTCCCATCTCAGTTCCCCCACAGTCACACACACTTCTCTGCCACCCATTCCCCACCCCACTCTTCCCTTTTTGTAGTTTCCTCCTTCCTCTCCCAATCTTAACTTTCCCCATTCTCCAGCCCCTCTCCCTCCACTTCCCATTCCCAGCCTTCCCCACGTTCCACCCTCTCTTTCCTATCTCATTCTTCCCCCTTTCACACACACATATATACATTTATACACATACATATACACATACATACACATATATACATATAGACACATTCACACACATATATACAGTACATACACACATATACATATATACACATACATACACACATATACACATGCACACATATACCTATATACACATACATACACACATATACATGCACACACATATACACATGCACACACATACATACATACATACACATATACACACATGCACACACATATATACACATACATACACACATATACACATGCACACACATATATACATATAGACACATTCACACACATATATACATACACACATATACACATGCACACATATACCTAAATACACATACATACACACATATACATGCACACACATATACACATGCACACATACATACATACATACACATATACACACATG
This sequence comes from Anolis apletophallus, assembly GCA_030556195.1. Taxonomy (NCBI): domain Eukaryota; kingdom Metazoa; phylum Chordata; class Lepidosauria; order Squamata; family Anolidae; genus Anolis; species Anolis apletophallus. Next base: position 42,569,801 of record JARBWK010000001.1, on the reverse strand, counting down.
TACACACATACATAGCTACACATACATACACACATATACACATGCACACACATATATACCTATAGACATTCACACACATATATACATACACATATACATATATACACATACATACACATATATACACATACATACACACATATACACATGCACACATATACCTATATACACATACATACACACATATACACACACATATACATATATACATATATACACATGCACACACCCACCAAGACCATAAGTTAAATCAATTCCAACCCTTACATACTCAGACTTTCTCGCATCTCCTCAATAGGGCACAGCAACGCGTGCCGGATACAGCTAGTCTTCTTATATATATAACAGTTTCTGGCTGCCAGCTGGCAAGAATGTCTAATCCAAAATAACTATTCCTCAGTGCCAATCATAATCTAAGAAGTTCTGGATTAAAATCTAAAATAATAGCCTTGGTGAGCTACCCATTCTTTAAAAATAAAAGGGTGCCTCTTGTTCTCTACTAAGAAAGTCCCCCCACCCCAAAGTAACCCATCTGCTTAATCGTAATAGTTGAATGTGCTTTTGTAATATCCTTATTACTAGCAAACACACTTCAAATACAACAGCTCAGTGAAGTGCAATACATCTGTACCAAGTAAGTGAAGTCCACAGGGCATGGAGATTGTAGGAAAGAAATCAATTAGGACTAGTCACACAGTAACAAAAACAAATTAAATCATTTTTAAACATAACAATTGAGATATACATTTAAAACCCATGATGTTCTCTGATACAATTTAAAAAATTTAAAAACCCAGCAGAAACAGAATAAATGACGACAATGATGGTGATACTTGTTTATAATTATGTTGAATTTCATTAACTGATTTACTTTCAGACAAACCATCATCTTAGTTAGATAAAGTATGGCCTTCCTCAGCTTGTTGTAATGCAGCTCCCCATAGCTCTGCTGGCAGAGCAAATGAAATGTTAAGAGTTGCAATCCAAGAACTTCTAACGGTCTTCGATTTAGCCTAATCCAATAAGAAAAAATCCAGGAAAACACAAAGCAGGATCAAAATGCAGATATTATTTTCCCCTGAGGGGTACTTCTGCCTTTCATCTTGCCTCTCCCATGCTAAACTGTATTAGATATGAAGTGAGTGAGAAAAATGGCTTGTGATGCAATCTGGGTGGCATCTGATCCAGGAAGCAAGAAAGCAATTCAGGTTTTTTTAGATGCATGCAGCTGCATAAAGGAAATCTTGGACTTCAACCATGCTAATGAAAGAGAGGTCAAGCATCAACTAGTCCAACATCCTGCAATAGTAGGATTATTTAGTCTTAAAGGATCTCTGACAAATGCTTGTTTGGCCTTTGATTTCAAACCACAGGGACAAAAGATTCTGCAGCCTTCCTGGAGGTCATCTTTAATTGCCTGTCCAATCTTCCTGTTAAGAAGCTTGCAAGCTGAACTTACTGCTTCTGGTTCTTAGTGGCCCTGGAGGATTGTAAACAACAGCCTTCTACTGCTTTAAGCCTTTTACATAGTTTAAAATTATTGCTCATGCTTTAATCTCTCTCCTTCACAACCCCCAAGTTAACCATACTTTACTCCTTTATCTTTTTTTAAAAAAAATCTATCCCCAATCACTTTTGTTGTTCTCCTATGAGCTCTGGTGAACATTTTGAAGGCAGCTGAGAGATCTCTGATATTCACTGAACCAGAGCTGGCTCAAAGCATTTTCTTTGCCATATAAGACCTCCAAGTTAGGGTGAATATAACCCATTGCCAGAAAAGGATGTTACAATCTAGTTCCTGAGGCAAAGCAATGGCAACATATGGGCTTTTCTTGCTCTGGCAGAATATGAATGTTTTCACCTCCCATTTCTGAGGAGGGGCTTTTCACCTATCCTATATCATTCCAGCAGGGCAAATTTCGGAGGTAAAGGCTATTAAATAGGCTTGCCTGGAAGCCGCAAGGGAATTGAATTTGGTGCACAACCCAGGCACCTATTTTGATTGGCCAGCTGTCCCAATGTTGTAAAAGAAGCGGGAACATAACAAAATGGCATGGGAACTGAAAATGTGTCATTAATAATTCTGGGAAGAGAATTACCTTTGCCAAGTTAATTGTCAGTTCCAGTATATATTCAGGGACTGCACGTGATTGGTGATTTTAATTAGGTAAAATTTATAAAAGTTACCCTTAGTACCCAATCACGTCTGTGGCCTCTTCATTTGGGGTGGGGTGGGTTGTTAAGCAAATGCAAGTATATCTCCCCTAACCATGTGACTGAAAACACAACACTAATACACTAGATCAGTAGTTTTCAACCTGTGGGTACCCTGGTGGTTTGGTCTACAACTCCCAGAAATCCCAGCCAGTTTACCAACTGTTAGGATTTCTGGGATTTGAAGGCCAAAACATCTGGGGACCCACAGGTTGAGAACCACTTCACTAGATAAAAGGTGCTCATTCTGTCTAACAATAGGGCTGAACAATATGTCAAGTTGACCTTGAGTAAAAGAAAGATCATTATCAGGATAATCCATGATCCATAAATCATTCCAGTATTTTAACATCATTGAGTAGGGATGGGAATAATATGCAAAAATATTCCCTAAAAAGATTTTAAAAGGCCCCCCTTTATTGGAATATTTTGATGAAGAAAATCTTTATGAGAATCATTTGTGTTTGGAGATTATTCTGTGAAATAATATTTCTGTTCAAAATGCTGTTTTCTTTGCCAAACATATGCATTTTATTTTAAAGAATATGTCCCCATCTGCAGATACTATTTAAAAAACTGTACAGTTCTTGATGATTTCCCTGCATTGGGGAGGAGAGTGATAACACTATCCATTCTTACCTTTGAGAATGAAACTTATAAAGATTTAAATCACTGTCAGAAAGCAGATGTGAAAGAGGGAAAACTATAGAAAGTCATGTAAAATAGCTCAACAGGGAATCTATTACTTCAAACCTTATGTGCCCCATGTATGCATTGCATGCATCAGAGAGAATGGGATATATAGTCACACAGGAACTGCCTTTTAAAAATATTATCATTATTTATTATATTTTCACACTCATACAATGTCAAGCATTTGGTCCTGCTGCTACATTTATCCCCAGAACAACCCTATGAAGTGATTGAGGACCCCCACACACAGCCCTATACCCCAGAATATCAAGACAGGAAATCCCACATTATCTGAGTGTGGACTGAGATAACCCAGTTCAAAGCAGATATTGTGGGATTTTCTCCCTTGATATTCTGGGATATAGTGCTGTGTGGAAGGGCCCTCAGATTGAGAAATACTGTTGGACCAATATTACCCAGTGGGGACACTTCCACACAGCCATATAACCCAGAATATCGAGGCAGAAAATCCCATAATATCTGCTTTGAACTGGGTTAGCTCAGTCCACACTACCATATATTCCAGTTCAAAGCAGAAAATTTGGGATTTTTTTTCAGCAGTGTGGAAGGGGCCTGAGCTTCACAAGAAAATATATATTAAATACTGTTTATTTCTGAATTATGGGCTAACGTGAATCAGACTGTCCATTTGGGGGGAGGATGCAACAAATACATTCAAGACCTCAATGAAAACATAAGAACTGGCATGCCTTTTCTCCTCAGACTAGTACTTTAAAAAAAAGCAGGGGGGGGCACTAAAGTTTAAGGTCTGCCAGGAATCCATGTAAAGAGTGGGATTTGGCAGAATTTTGCATCTATCTGAAGTCATAAATCAACAATATTGCCTTGAACCTTGTTCTAAGCTCAAGCAAAAGAAACTAAAATTTAAAAGATGGAAAATGAGGGGAATCCATTTGTAGTTCAATAATGCCTTTTCTTTACTGGCCGATATCTGTGTTTCCTATCTTACTGTGATGTCATCCTTCTATAAACAAAGTAACATGTCTCTTACTTGCAGATTGCATTCTGATAACCTAATCCTCTATTTATGTGTCCCTTGGACAAACTAGGGGGGGTGCTTTATCCCTCTGAACTAAAGCATCCCCATGCTTTAGACTACAGGGCCTCTAGTGATTATTTTAGAGCTTGCATCTCTACAGACAGGCATGTAGCCGGGGGGCTAAGGGGGCTTCAGCCCCCCCCCGAAATTCTCAGGGTGGTCCGCGAAAAGGCCTTACTGGTACATTATTTAAACTGTTATGTTTATTCATATCATGATCTGATCACCATGCTCATTATATCCCACATTAATGGGGTTATTGGGATAACAATACAAAAGGTTTGCTAGGGTAGACCTTCTTCCACCCAGTCTCAGCCCACCCCGAACCAAACTCAGCCCCCCCCCCCCGAACCAAAATCCTGGCTACGGCCCTGTCTACAGACTACAATTAATGCAATTGGACACCAGAATTCCATAGTTAAAGTGGTGTCAAATTGCATTAATTCTACAGTGTAGATGTACCCTTCATGAATCAATAGACTTCTCGTGGATGATAAAAAATTAATCCTGTGCCATATAGTACAACACTTTTGAGATATCTCTATGGTTTTTCTTCACTTTTGGTCTTCTGTTGTCTGTATGTGTTTGTGGAGCAGGCCATCCACACATCATCTTTGAAAGAAGTAATGGGTATTTTATCAGAGGATGTATTTTAGCACCTTATGTACTTACTTATGAGACATAAAGTACATCCTATCCTATCCTATGTGTCGTCAATCCACTCCTTTGGGCTTTGGCAGATGGCAGATTTGTGTGAAGCCCAAAGGAGTGGATTGGCAAAAAAAAAAAAAACCCAGATAGGATAGGATGTACTTTATGTCTCATTGATAAGTTATAATTTTATATATTATGGTAAGGTCATGCAACTTTATCTACTAATAGTATAGACTAAGTTGACTGGAATACAACAGAAGGCAATTACATTTTGCACAGAAGGTCATAAATCTAATTACCAGGCCTAACTGGAATACACTCATGGAATAAATTATTGAATGGTAAATTTGCACATACGTACAATCCATTGATTCAATGGCCTTGCTCCAGTTGCCACTAAGAATTTCAGGCGGAAGGATGATGCTTTTCCACTGACAAAGATTGTGGAATTCCTTATAAATCTGTTAGAATGTATAGGCAGATGATGAAGAGAAGGAGGAGTAAAAATGTCAAAGAGGAGTGGAGTTTGCATGGACCAGTGTTTGAGTAAAAGAGGTCAATATGTGGAATAGTGTTCTGAGATAGATGGCATGGTAGCCAAGATCAGAAATGCATAGAAGTTTTGCTAGCTTATACCTGCATGAATACATACAAGTCTATTCAGTGTTCCAGCCTTGAGACTACACAGGCTATGATGTATCATGACCACAAAAGTACAGGCCCTCAAAATTCACTTTTCTGGTTCTTTATAAGTAATCAATGACAGCCCAGAGCCAGGTAGGCAGCTAGAGTTTTATTTTTATTTTTTATTATTTTTGTACAATCTCTGGCTTACTGTAGGAAAGCGGATATTTATTTATATTTGCATAACTGTGGTGTTAATATTGAGCAATGCTAAGTAACCAAACTTGCACACAAAATATATATTCCAAACAAAATATTGATGTATTCACTTGGAAAGTTTTTAAAATCTTGCTAAAACTTTAAACCATACTTTGGAAGTCAGCTTGGGAGTAGGATAAAAGTATCTGTCTCTTTCTAATGTGCAGTAGGCAACAGGTATTTATTGCATTATAGGAACACTATTGTCAAGATCATTTATCATATTATTTTAAAAAAATGAAATTTGCAGTGCAAATAAGCTAATAATAAAAACAATAACATTACTTTATCAATGTGTCCCTTGCATTTTTCTCCCATGAAAGAACAGATAAAATGTAGTATCAACAGATATCAACACTGTATATCCAAGGGGTTATTCCTTATCTTGTTTAAAGTGAAATATGTATACATTTTGTTGATAACAATATAGCAAATACCACTTCCTGGATGGCTGCAAGATCTAGTTCAGAATGTCTTCTATAAACTTTCAGAGTATGAAAGTCTTATATACTTTCCAGTATAATTATGCAGATACTACTACTACTACTACTACTACTAATAATAATAATAATGTCTACATGTTGTTCTCTCTGTTTCAAGAGTATGTCAGTGAAAAAGATTAATTTCAATTAAATGAAATATTTTCTACAGTCCAAACAAGTTGTGTTTGAGAAACTATTTGTGAAAATATGTTTGCTTGTATTCTTCCCTTGGTATAACTGAATAATATTATACCAAGGGATGATATTAAAGAGTGGTGACATTATTATTATTATTATTATTATTATTATTATGCAATAAAGATGAAATTTGGGGCAATAATGAAATTATTTGCTTTTTTATCCATCATGTCAAAAAACCCCTCTCTTTTTTTGTATTTTTATAACACCAGTATGAAGAAGGGAAAAAACGAAGGAAACCTAACTACAGCAGTGTTGATCTTTCTGAGGTTGAATGGGAAGATCGGGATGATGTGGTAAGTAATTTGTTTTATCCCAGCTTTTGAAGAACACTTGATTCACGCACTGCCAGTCTACATAAGCAGCAAGATGAAAAGGAAAGAAGAAGAGGTATTTCCATTTTGCAGAAGGTTTCCCACATTCAGATGAAAACCTAGGAGCAAGTCTTTCTCCTCTTCTTCCTCCTCCTCCTCCTCCTCACCTTCTCCTTCATCTAATATATAACCTTTGTTCTATATCAAGAATTCTTGAGGCAGATTAGAAGCAGCATCAAACAATTCAATAAGTTAAAAACAGTAAAATAATTGAATTAAAAACATAATAACCAATGCAAAAAGTATTAAGTTTTTTTAAAAAAAAACCAACAACAATGGAAATGGTCTTTGGGTTGATTAAAGGGGACCAACGCTCTGGTGAAAAGCCAAAATTTAACTTTGCATCTAAGTGATAAGAATGTTGGCACCAGTTGGACCTCCAGTTGGGATGCCACAACTGAAAAGGCCCTCTCTTATGTCCCAACATACTGTATTGATTTCACTGAAGTGACACAGATGTGACACTTCTGTTATATACGGGAGGTATCCTTCAAGACCTCAAGAATGTAGGGCTTTAAATACCATTGCAAGGACCTAGAATTCAGACCAAAAACATTTTGGAAGCCAGTGCAAATATTTTAATATTGGCATTAAATGCTTTTTATATAATATTCCAGCTGCATTATTGACAGATGCACAGTCTTCCTCAAGGGCAGCCCCACATAGAGTAGTCTAGTCAGGAGCTTGTCACTGCACGGGCTACAGTGGCTATTGGCTACAGTGTAATGAACTGTATGAAGATGTACATCCTTTTGCTGAAGTTAGAATGTATATGACAATCTCTGAGAAGATTACTCTTAATTAATTTCTCTACTTCCTGCTATAAAAGGGGTTAAGGGAGATTGAATGTTTCACATTTTGTAAAAAAAAAACTTTCAAAATTTTCATGCGTAATATGAATATGTAACTTGGAATACTCTTATTTTTTCATGCTTGCACATTTCAGGATGTTGTGGTATACAAGTGGCTGATAGCTTGAGCAAGGGCATGATTGTGTAGATGCCAGATTTGTTTGCATTGTTATAATACACTCTATATGGATTGACTTTAGAAATGTTTGAAAACTTCAAAGGGCCAAAAATGTTTGGGTCATGCTGCCGATGTACTAGTTATCAGGCAGTTTATTGTTGCAATAGCTTTGCTGTCTCAGTAATCTTCTTTCCGAGCAGAATTCAAAGAGCTGGTTGTACCACTAAAGCCCTATAGGAGCCAGACTATTTGAAAGATTTTTCATAGTCTTTAAATAAAGCAGTGTGAAATATTCAGAGGAAGGTATTTGTTTGGTCCCTCCACTATTGCAGGCATATTTGGAAAGGACACAAAAGGGAGTCTTCTCAGTAGCAGCTCTAACTCTAGGACTCCCTCCCTCTGGACATTTGGTTGGTCCTCTCCCTGCTCTCTTTCTATCAGCAAACAAAGACCTTTTTACTTACACAGCTTTTAACTGTCTATTGAATAAGGCTCTTTTAGTGAGAGTGCTCCACCTTTATTTTCATTATTATATTGTTAAATGCTTTTGATGAAGATATAGAGTATGTCGGGCCCACTATCTTTATAGGACATACCTCCCCAGTCCAGGTGTTAGTGAACATAACTTGATTTCCTTCTAGCTGGCTAATATGAAGATTTTAGATCACTCAAACGCAATAACTTTTATCCAATTTTGTCAGCTCAGCTCATATCTTTGAATAGTTTCTGGGTTGCTTATACCACAGATCAACATGCCAGAAATTAACCAAAAATGTAAAAAAAAACCCAAAAAAACAGTTTTGGTCTTTGGCCAGACATTGAATACAAAATGGAAGGATCATGTTAGTGGTGTGCATCTCACACTTTATCTTAGGTATGTGGTACTCCTTCCTTTTTTGTTCTTTCAATTCCAAAATCTCACTCCTTCTATGGTCATATCATCCATATTTCAGTTCTCTAGCTTAACCACTCTGCAGCTCCCTTCCATGTCAAGTTTTATTTACATGTCAACCTTTTATTTACATGCCATACTGTATCAAAAGCTTTTCTTATGTCCGTGGCTTAACCTTTGCCTGGTCTTTATGTTACTTCCTCCATAAATCTGATTTGTTAGGCATGATTCGTTTTGTGTGAATCCATGCTGACTGTCCTTAATTAAATTGCAACTTTCCAGGTGTTCTCCTTTTGGTTGCTGTTATTTTGCTTTTCCCAGAATGTCTGCATTGACTAAAGTCATGCCTGCATGTCTGCATTTTCCTATATCTTTCCTAGCATGCTTCTCAGATATCAGCAATACATTAGCATCTCTATATCCTTCCAAACTCCACTCACTTAAGAGAGGTTTTAATATATCAGTGGAAGGTTACCATATTTACAGTGTCACGTCTTTCTGAAATCTGGCATTCATCATTCCTGTCTGTCTCTGGAACACTGCTAGTATAAGAACATAAGAAGAGCCATGCTGAATCGGGCCTCAGCCCATCTAGTCCAGCATTCTGTGTCACACAGTGGCCCACTAGTTGTACACAGGGATCTCTAGCAGAAAGGAGGGTAGTATTCTGATGTACTCATGTTTTATCTTTTTTCTCTAACTCGAGGTTATATTTGCCTCCTCCCTTGCAAAATATATTTCTGTTACTGTTAGTCCACCCTATGCAGTGTGTGAAAAACAAAACAATTTGTGAGTTCAGCACAGCTAATCTTTTTCTGTTGATTATTTTTTCTCCTCTTTCCCCCTCTTTTCTGGGGCCATACTGCCTCCTTGCCTGAACTCTGTCAAATTCAGTTCATAAACATCTACCCTGTAATCTGAATGCTTCCCACATTCATTTCTGCTCCATCAATCCAAACTTTCTTCTTTAAGAGTTACTTAGATCCCCCAATCTTGTCATATTTCTGCTTAAAGTAAGATTTTCAAGTATCATTCTTCATGTTGTTGAATTCAGATAAAAATACTGAAAACCATGTAACTGTTGAAGTCAGCAGGTATATCAGAATCTGTCAGACATTTTGTGGATGTGTTCTATATAGTTAGTAGAAAGCATTTTCTCCATCGAGTTTCAGAACACATGCAGTGACATTTTCTTCAGGTGATAAGCAATGTATGCACAGGGGCTTGATGCAGTCTTTTGGCTAAACTGGAGAAATTAAGGGAAACTTATGCCTCTATGGTTCCATTTTCTCCTCTCAATGTTCATCACGTTTTCGCCAAATCTAGCCAAATCCAATCTAGACAGCCACTGATGATTCAGTTATTTATCTGGTCTGTGTTGATAGGAGTCCCAAGTTTATTCAGTTGAATCTTCCTTTCTTGTTCACCCCTCTGCCACTGCTGCAGTCTTCAGCTGCCACTTGGTCCCACTAGTCTTAACAGTGCTGTAGCCATAAGACAGCCAAGCAGGTGAATACTTCTCTCCTTCATATATTGCCAGTATTTAGTCTGCTTTCTGACATTTAGTGGTAGTTCTGGTGCTGTTGTATGGCAGCTGTCAAAAGTTCATTCCCAACTCTGGTAAATGTCTGTCTACCCACCCACTAATTCACTCTTTCTAGGTAGAGAGGAGGGGCAGTGGATGCAATAGGCCCAAGCCCTCCCACCACCACCAAGACCAAAAACCAATGGCCCTTACATGCAATGTAGATATAACACCATAATTCCAATTAACAGCCATGAGTACATCTCATGAAATTCTGGCAGTTGTAATTCATGGGACGCTATTGCTCTCTGGCTGAGAACTCTAAATATTCCTCCTTAAATTCTAAATCCCAGGTTCCATAGAATATGGTCCTGGTGGTTATAGTGGAAACAGATTTCTATGATTGGGTGTTTTGAAAAGACCTCTGAAATCAGGCCTGCCCATGTGTAAGAACATAGTTTTAATGACTTCTGGATGTAAGAGTAATGAGGGTAACCAAGATGCTTGAAAATCTGGAAGCCACACTTTGTAAAGATCAGCTTGTGGACCTGGATTTATGTAATTTGGAAAAGAAAGGGAAAAGATATGTCATGATAGCTGTCTTAAATATCAGATAGGATATTATACCAAAGATTGGGTAAGCTTGCTTTCTGGTGCTGTGGAGACTAGAACATGAACCAAGGAATTCAAACAACAGGGGGGAAAGATTCCATAAAATCATTGGGAAGAACTTCTTGCCCATAGAAGTTGTTCAAAAGTGGAATAGATTGGGTCAGAGGATGATAGATTCTCTTTCTTTTGAGGTTTTATAACTGAGTTTCATGGACATCTTTTGGGAGTGCTTTATTTAGAGGAGGTTGGTGTTGATAGTGCTTGCAGATCCTTCCAGTTCTATGAATCTAAGGTTCTGCTTATCTGCAATAATATTGCATACAATTCAGGGGCAGAGAGTTTGACGTGCGTGAAGCAAAAAATACTATCTTGCATTGTGATACATTAAGCTATTTGACTATATTCAGGCTTTCACCTTAATGTCTGGAGGGCTAAATGGGTGGTAGGTCTATTGGCCCACATGTAAGCCCTATTCCTTGTTATGTTCCCATACAGCTGAAAGTCTATTAGATCAGTGATTTGCAACCTTTTTTGAGCTGTGGCACATTTTTTACATTTACAAAATCCTGGGGCACATCACCAATCAAAATGACACAAAATGACACTCTAACACAGTAATACATATAGTTAATATGCTTTTAAATGTATTTATACACTCACTTAGTGTGAAACTTGGGCCTGTTTCGATGAACGGGTGTTTTCTTTGGAGATGGCGTTTAAGCTTGTTTGGCACCACCGTGCTATTGGACAGCTTCTCACCACACACCAAGCACAGCGGAGTCGGTGCTGTCACATCCCCGGTTAAAGTGAATCCAAATGAAAGATAGTTTTCACTGTATTGCCTCAAGCTCACCATTTTTTCTTTTGTCCACAACTCATATTAGGGCTTTAACCTGTGTCATAATTTTGTCCAGGGCCCTGTTCGGCATTTGCATTTTCCCTTCTCAAAAACTTCTCCATCACTGTCACTTGTTTGTCTTGCTGTGATCCCAAATTGCCACTGTCACTTGATGTGCAGCCGCAGCACTAACTCTAACTTTGTTTACTTAGCCGCGTCTGAGCAAATCCAAGATGGTGTGACCATAACACTCTCGCGTCACTTCTTAGGTGACACGAGAGTGCTATGGTTCCATTTCCTAAAGGGACAGATGCGCCTTATAGTTTATATATGAATGATGAAGTTCAAAAATAATTTCCCACGGCACACCTGATGATCTCTCACGGCACACTAGTGTTCCACGGCACACTGGTTGAAAATCACTGTATGGTGGTTCTTTGAGCATGAAGGACTGCCAATGGCTCTGTAACAGTCTTTGGCTTAATGTGAAGATAGACATCCTGTGATCCAAAGCTTTGCCTTATCAGGGCTCCATATCATGAGAGATATGTAACTGCATTTAGCTAAATGGTATTACAAAGCCTTCTGCAGGTCATTGTGCCATACATTTAGGTGAATACTTCTCTTCATCATATATTTTTCCAGTATTTAGTTTGCATTCTGACAATGAACTCATTCTTAACTACTGCTCTTTCTGAGATATTAGTGCAAATGATGACAATGTGATGGAAAGAGATTTTAACGAGACACTGTGAATTGTATTTTTATGTTAACTGTTAATTGCTAGTTCCTTTTTTATGGTTCGTGTTTTAATTTTATTTTATCTGGAGGGCAATAACTGTCTATGTAAACCGCCTTGAATCGCCTTTGGGCTGAGAGGGGTGGTATAGAAGTGTAGTAATAATAAATAAATGTAGCTTTATGTAATGCTGTTTAAAATCACTGTAATTGGGAAAATGAAAGAAGAAGAAAATGGAACTTTATATTTATAAATGTATATTCTGTTATCAGTTTGTACAATACTTCACCTAAGCAGAAGAAAAATGTTGTTCACTCATGTCACCAGGCACTCGTTTGAATCATGTTGAGGTTGCAAAACAAAAAGTCTACAGAATAGATGAAAAACGGTGCTATAAAGCCAAGAACTATATTCACAGGGTTAAAAAAAATCTCCTATGCATACTTGATCTTAAAAGCTATGAAGGTTTTTAAGGCTCTTTTTGTAAATCTGCGACTTGCCTGAGGGCTGTATGGGGAAGTAGGTCCTGGAATACTGCAGGCTCTGAAATGGAGAAAAATGAGAAACATGTTAAAGATAAATGGAACGGTTCTTTAAACATTAGATTGGTAATTAAGACCAGCTCTCCAAGTCCAAAACCACAAAAGTTAAAAAGGGAAAATATTTCCAGAATTGCCCATTACACATTGTGTGTTTTTTAACCCCCTCAAAACCCCTACAGTAAAATATATGTTTTATTTTATACATGCCTCCAGCCAGAAAAAAATATTCCTTTCACTCACTCACTGAAGAATTGGATTGTTAATTATAACCTAGACATCCCAAAATTTAATTTAAAGAGCTGCAGACACTGAATTTTTCAGCTGGCCATCCACATTCAGGTTCTTCACAAAAATAAAAGCAGCAATTTCACTTACAAAGTTTGGCAGACCCTCCATTCCTCTCCATAAGGGATTGCAAATTTGCCTCCTTTGCCTCTCAGCCATACATGATAACATTAACAACAGGACCCAAGTTAGGAAAAGTTATCTCTTTGGACTACACAATCCACAATTGAGTAATACTTTTGCTAGGACTAATCATACTACCACAACATTTTATTTGCTTTTAGGTTTCACTGTAAGTGGTACATAATGCAAGGGGATGGGGCCAGATGTAATGTGGGAGTTTTACCAAATAAAATGGAAAACATCATATATGACCACCATCTGCTTCATGGCTCCCTTGTCTGGTCTAAAGACACATGAGTTCCTTGCTGGTTCATTTATCATATGCCCCTGATAAATATAGCCTAAAGCTATGTTTTGTAAATGAAACTAAGTTTGGTACATTGAACCATCAGAAAACAAAAGTATGACTATCTCAAACCAATTTTGGATTGTGGAGTAAGAGCTTTTGAGAAGTGATTGTTGTAATTTTTGTTCCCAAACTATAAGCTGCCCAGATACCTCCACAGCCACTCTTTACATAAGAAATATATACTTTGACTGTATGAGACAAACACATACAGAGGGACAGGGCACTAAAATGAATGTGTGTCTGTGCATAAGAGAAATGCATAATTTCCTCCTGATCCCAAAACATACGGTTCTTTATTCATCCATGACCCCTTCTATAAAGAATCAAAATTACTATCAGTGGTTGTCAAATAATGTGTGCTTTCCACCAGCTAAGTGAAAGACCTTCAATTGTTCAAATAATGTATAGGTTTTGATTTAATTTCCATTTTCTTAATTTCTTTTTTGGGTATTTACCGTATGTACTTGTTTCTTTATTTTTAATGTTAGCTTCGAAATGCCATGGTGAATCGGAAAACGGGAAAATTCTCGATGGAAGTGAAGAAAACAGTGGACAAAGGGGTATTGTATCGAAAATATTTTCCATCTAAATGTAAAACATGTAGTTATAATGGGAGAGAAAGAAAAGAAAAAGCTAGTTTAAAGTGTTTGGAAAATTTTCCCTCAGAAGTTATTTCCCATGTGTTTATTAATTGTGGGTCAGATATAAACACTTTCATGTGTCTTGCTATAGATCATACCTTTACGTTTGCATTTAACCCTGCAAGCTTTTCATAACAAAACTTGCTTGATTTTTCTTTTCCTTTTTATACCTAGAAACGAGTGTTGGTGATGACAAATGACTACTATTATACCGACATCAAGGGGACTCCTTTCAGGTAGGGCAGCACATAACAAATGGAACATTTTGTCAGGCTCATTGCAGTTGCAGTTGTGCAAACCTTGCATGCTCATTAAATGCTCATCAGAAGGGGCTGACAATAAAATGCCCCTGGACAATGCTGAAAGGTGCTTTCAAGCATGCCATTTCAGGTTTTTATTTGATAATGGGAAGATTGTGGAAGGTAAATGCTCTGGATGTGGCCTTAACTTGTATGGTCTTGTGTTTCCTAACCACTGAAGACAGGCAGTCTTGTTTCAAAAGCAGTACAGGCAGTTCCTGAGTTACAAACATCTGACTTACAAATGATTCATAATTAAGAACAGGGATGAGACAACAGGAAGTGAGAGAAAAAGCCCCTCAAAAACGACATTCACTCCTGAAACAGTTATCAAGAGAAAGGGTGTCTCCACTGAAGCTTTCTCACCAATCCTTGTTTCCACAATAAGCATTTTTTCTCTCTTCAAAATCCAATGTTCACAGGGACAGAAAGTGAGGTAAAATCTTCTGAACAGGGGCACAGACAGCAAAACAAACACCACAGGGGTGTTAACCCTTCCCTATGCTATCCAAAGTATGTGTGTGTGGGTACACACATACATTTGCATTGATTAAATTTAACTACTTCTAGCATTGAGAAGAGTATGTTATACCTAACCAACACTATAGAGTTGTAATTGTTGGTGAACCTTTCAAATTAGATAGATAGATAGATAGATATAGATATAGATACGAGTATTTAATATCACTGTAGGTGGGAGGAGGAATGTTAGTCTATAGGGAATATTATGGGAAATTGTAGAAGTAAGATTAAATAACATTTGTGTATCAGAAAGTGCTATAAATTGGAACATGTAAAATGAAAATCATCATCATCGAATGAGGTATGCCAACTATTATATCCGAGAGGTTCACCAACAATTACATCTGTATAGTGGTTTAACATACTCTTCTCAATGCTAGAAGTTGCTGAATTTAACCAATGCAAACATGGGATATATTCTTTTCAGGAATTTAGAAGAATTAACCATCGTTTGCAAATTTCTTCATATCAGGATTGGAAAATAGGCATTGTTTAAAATTTTAAAATGTGGGTGAAAGCCAAGCTGCTGCTTTTCACCTATACTTGGCCAATAGTTGTATCAGGGGTCAGAAGCAAAGGATACATCATACTACGATAACACCAACGAACCCTGCCATTGCTCAGCAAAGTCCAAGATCAAATGGGAAGTCTTTTGTAGCCTTTCTATAGCCAACCTTGGAAGATCCAGTTACCAGTCTGATGGAAAGGAATAGCCCAGACTGTACAAATGCTTCATGGTCCAGGTGATACTCCAAATTGACATGATAGCTTCCCTAGTCCAGGTCTAGTAATTGGGGCATCCATGCTTTGTCTAATCACTTTTCTAGTCAAGCTAGTATGCTCATTTTAACATAATTGTCTGTGAAATTATGTTACAAGCGGAATAAAAGGTACTGTGTAGCAATGCTTCCAAATGGTGGCCTTTTTAAAGTATTGTCACAATGCACGGACTTGGCGGGCCCCTTAATCACACACACAGAGACACACTGAAGGCTAACTACTTTATTGAGTATAAAAAACAGTTCCAAAGAATATAGAGTCCAATAATATGTAAATGTCCAAAAGGTAGTAAAGCAAGATTGTCCAAAGTAACGTAGCAAATAGGCTAAAAGCTTGGCAAAACTCCGCAATCCAATGCGGTTCAGGAAACAAGGCAAGGCTCCGCAATCCAATGCGGTTCAGGAAACAAGGCAAGGCAAACTCAAGGCAAGACTTGATGACCACGGCTTGGCTTGTGGTCCCACTCCACTTCACGCCTAATCAGGAAAGACGTGGCCGGAGAACTGAGGATTCGTTCCCATGGATCCTATACTTAATCCCTCGGCCGAGGTCCTCGACGCTCTAGGCTTCTTCGTCTCCAATCTCTGCTGACGGACCTCGGTCGATCTAGGGCTCGGGACCAATCCCTCCTACTAGCCTCAATGCTCCGTCTCCTATCAAAGGTTTGACCTTGTCTTTCGGCAGCTGTGTTGCTATCTCTCTGAGAGCTTTCCTCCCTATCCATTTCCCATGCGCTTTGTTCCATATCTTCCTCCAGGGGCTCCTGGGAAGATCTCCCTCCCGGGTGTTCATAACTCCCTGCTTCGCTATCAGACTGCACCTGGTGATCTGAATCATCCCTTGGACCAAAACACATTTCTTCCCATGCCAAGCTCTCTGTAGGTGAAAGAGGCTCTTGCAGGGAAAGCTGCTCTGTGCCCCAATCATCTAGCTCATCCTCAGAATCCAGTTTTAGCACAGCCGGTTCTAATGCTAATGGACCCCCAGGCCCTGTCCCCTGCCCTCCAGGCACAAACGAGAACTGCTGTGCTACAAGTATGCATCTTTTATTGGTGATAGATTATGATGTGTATCACTGGTTCTCAAAATTTGGTTCTTCACATGTTTAGGTGTTCATCTCTCAGAATTCCCAATCACTGACCATGCTCTCTGGATGTCTGTGAGCTGAAGTCCAAAATATCTGACACACCACAGTTTGAGAACAATCCATGCAAATGTCTTCAAGAGAGTATACTTTAAACTACATATACTTTGTAGTATACTTTAAACTACATTATGAAAGATTTTTGAGAATTGTTTTCCAGTGGTTGATAACCATTCTCAAGTGAATTATATACCTGACCATGGAGAGGTGATCATGTCTCAAAGTGAAAACCATGTGGTTTTACGTATCTTATTGATTACTTGCCAGTGTCAAAGTCACCTGCACAGCTGTTTCATGAAAGTTTTAGAAACAAAAAATGTACTACAGTCATTCTTTAGCAATAGATTATATAGCAGCAATCCTCATTTTGGGACAGTTAATATGGCAAGCAGGAGTTGGAAGATAAGCCCAATGTAGTAATATTTCCATCTCAGCAATATTAAACAAAGCCAAAATATATAACAAAGAAATTATGCCAAGTGTGTCATTAAACCCCCATTATCACATTATTGTATTTCTTTGCTCTCAGCAGCTTTGCTGGCTCCCACACTATCAATAAGAGCTCTTTCTCCCTACAGGTGATTTTCATTTGTAGAGAGTTGCCTTCTTCTCTGTGAGAGCTCATGTTCAAATCTTGGCTGAAAAACAAAGCTGCTGGGAGAACAGCACTGACCTTGGTGGAGTTTGCATTTTCGCTTGCCAATGACTGCATGGGTTATTGCACTTCGAAATACACAAATGTATGCAGTCCATTGCTGTAGGCACAACAAACAAGGAATGGGCACTGAAATGGCTGGTTGAGCAATAAGCAAACCGACCAAAGTTTTGAAACAAAATGGAATTGTTTTTAGAGCAGGAACTAAAAGTTTAATATAGGCTTTTCTGTATTTTCTTCCCTTGCTGCCAGCATTGTTTATGCCACAGATTTCACAGTCTGCTTTTTGTTTATCTGCACAGTTTAGGTGTGGCTCTCTCTCGAGGACATGGCAAATATTTCTTCAGAGGAAACGTGACAATTGAAGAAGGTAATGTTTTTGTTACAGAATCAGATTTTTACATAGAGTGAATTCACTTTTGAATGACAATTCCTTTAAGGCATGGTGGGGCATATCTTTGGTTCTGCAGGTGTTTTGGACTATAGCTCTCATACACCTTTATCATTCTCTGTACTGTCTGAAGTTTTTAAAATATGATATCTTAAAAAAGCTAAAAGATCAATATCAGAAATATGTTACCAATGCCATCAAGGACTGTGGGTTTTCCAAGCAATTTCACTAATGAAATTAGTTCAGCCATTTACTCTTTAATTTTTGTTCATCTGTGTGTGCAGACAGACATGATGCCTAATTAATGGCAACATGGAGACATCATTATAGTTCTCACATTAGGGATACCCTTACATAAAATTTGTGTTTTTCATGATGGAAGTATCACTATAAGAACATCCATGCACATAAATTTAGTCTGTGAATTGTACTCCAGTACATAACAGCCACACATGTGTGATCTTTGGTACAGAAGTATATTGGATAACTTTTTCTTACTTATTTTTTACAGTGCCTGAGAAATTTAGGGTGATGCAGCTTTCATATCCTATTGCCTTATATATAAACTATATTGTTGCTAGAAATGGAACATACTTCAGCCACAGAGCACACATTTTGCATCTAAAAGGCCTCATCCTCAAATCCTAGCATCTCTGGATGAGCTGCAGTCCCTGTTGCATGTCGCCACTTGCGCTCTCTTGTTTTATCCTGTGCCACACTGTGTCCAGTATGTGGCTTACTGTGCTTTTTTAGATATGTTTTAATCATGATTTTAATTTTGTTGTGTATGATTGTTTTATGAATATGCTGTTAGCCGCCCCGAGCCTTTGGGGAAGGGCAGCAAAACAAGTACAAACAAACAAACAAATAATTCAATACCCAGTAATGTGCATGGTCTTTTAATTTGTCTAAGGAAACCAATCATAGTAGATAATGTGGAGAGAAGTACTAACCCTAGAGAAAGCAGTTTTCTATTAGAAATCTGCACCAAGCACAAGATTCAGCTTGGGCATCAATCTTGAATGTTGAACATGAATTTGGGAGCCTGCCCAATTGGTACAAAGGATGCACTTATCCACCTTTTTTTTTAAGGGGAGAGAGGTCGGCCTATGAGATAGTGCCACAGAGGTGGGCTTGGCTAAGAAACCTGTAAAAGTTAGAAGAATGTGTGTGTAGTGGTTTTGTAGGAGAAGAATCAACAGATTGTAGTTGACCCTCTTTTTTGTCAATTTGTAAGGGAATCAATCACACTATAGATTTCTCTAGATATGAAATCTAAATTTCAGCACAGTTGCATAGACTGAGAAGCTATTGGATCTGAAAAACACTTGGAGTGAAATGTTGACTTTATTTATTTATTTTCTATTCACTTCCCTACTTCTACTATCTACTCCTATCCAATTAATTTACCAGCATATTTGTTGCCAGTGGCAGAGGGAGAATGACTTCAACATCCAGCATTTTTGTACAGCAAACACCCACTTCACTACGTTCGGAGGAATTGAATTTGCTCCTGGTGCCATCAATCCACTCCTGCCACTTATCCACAACCAGGCAAAGAGCCTTCTCTGTGGCAGCTCCGGTGTTGTGGAACTCCCTCCCAGACAACACCCGAGCTATCCCAGAGCTCATCCCGTTTCGCAGGGCCTGCAAGACCGCCCTTTTTAGACTAGCCTTTAACTAGGCAAACCAGCCTAGTGTAATTCCCTTATGGAACGGTACCTTTGGTCCAAGGAAATGCTACTGTATTTTATCTTGTACCTCGGGATGTGACGCGTGATTTTATGTTTTATGTTTTATTGTATGGCTGCATGGTTGATACATGTTGGCCTATTTTATATGTTGTTATCCACCCCGAGCCTGCAGGGAGGAGCGGAATACAAGACCGAACAATAATAATAATAATCCATCAAAACTCTTCCAATGTTCCTGTGGAAGATTGGTAACAAAAAGCACTAAACTGCTGCATATTATCATGTATACTTATATACAAGTCTTGAAATTTTAGTCAAAGCACCAACCCCAAACGTGTCAGTTATCTTATCCACAGGTCAATGTATTGTACCTTAACTCTTATCAAAAAAGGAACCACCCCCTTTCTCTGATTATAGTAGTAGAAGGTGAAAATGTGTTCCATTCTGGGTTAACCTATAAAATGCACCCACCTCTGTTACTCTCTCCACCATGGCACTGCTTTTGAATATTCAGAAGGGAAAATGATTCTGGCAGGCAGAGGTGACTCGTCCCTGAGATGACACTGGTGGTTTGCTCTGTTTGTAGAATAACCTTTAACTTATCCACGGGTCATATAAAAATCCATGATTTTGGCATCTAAATCTGCCTTCAACTTATACATGAGTGTTTATGGTCCATCAGTATTCTTCACAATGTTTAGTGGACACAATAATAATAATAATAATAATAATAATAGTGTTTATTTATACCCCGCTTTTTCTCTCCACAAGGAGACTCAAAGCAGCTTACATTAATAGCATTTCAATATCATTTAATAAAGCTGTGCAAAAATTCGGATGTGGGTCATAAGTACTAAGTGTTTTAGAAAATTTGTACTTACAATGCAACTTACAAACCCAGAATTGTCCCCCTCCCACCGATGCTGCCTCCAAATGCAGATGAATCAAAACACCAATTACCAAAAATTTTGAAAGAAGTTTGGTTGTTTCTGTACAGTATGTCTCTATGAGCCAGCTTGTTTTTGAGTGCAAGCTAACTCTCCTGGTAGGTGCAGCCAAACTTGCTCCATCACATGCTCTCCTCAGCTTATTAGAGCTGAGGGAGAGAGGAAGAGAGACAGCAAAGACTCGCTGCTGGTGTTTCTCCTAAATCACTGCAGCCATTCTGGCTTTCCTGGGAAGAAGGGAGTTCCAGAATTAAGAGAAGGAAAGCCCTCTCTCTCGTTCCCACCAACTGAGCTTGAGATGTTGGTGGAGCCAAGAAAAGGGGCAGGTTTGTACAAGGAGTGCAGTCAGCCAAATAACCTGGAAATTAATTGTTAGGGCTTTAAAGGTCCTAACCAGAAACAAACTGTCAGCCAGTGGAGCTGCTGCAACAGGAGGGGTTGTCTGCTCCATATAGGCAATCCTAGGTAGCAACCTGACTGCAGCTCTTTGTACCAGTTGAAGTTTCCAAGTACACTTCAAAGGCAGCCCCATGTAGAGCACATGACAGTAATCCAGACAGAATGTAACTAAGGCATGGACCACCGTGGCCAGATCTGGCTTTTCAAGGAATGGGTGCAGTTGGCACACAAGTTTAATTATGCAAAGGTCGTTCTGTCATTGCTCTAGTCTCCATCTCACTTGCTTCATTGCCACCAACTTCTTGGAAAACCAAGGGCTGGTTTGACTCTGCTCCATGGGAGGAGACATTCAGGAGCAACTGTGCTCATTGCTATGGCCATTTCCCATTCCAGAGGTTAGCCAGAACTTTGACAAAATTGCCTGCTGAACAGTCAAGAATCCATCTGGATTCATAAACCTCCTGGGACAGTCTTAATTAGTCCCTCACTCATGCTGAGGTTTGAAGTCCCAGTAAGTCAAAACTTGACTTGGTAATGATCGGTCATAGAATCATAGAGTTGGAAGAGACCTCGTGGGCCATCCAGTCCAACCCCCTGCCAAAAAGCAGGAAAATTGCATTAAAAGCACCCCCAACAGATGGCTATTCAGACACTGTTTAAAAGCTTCCAAAGAAAGAGCCTCCATCACACTCTGGGGCAGAGAGTTCCACTGCTGAACAGCTCTCACAGTTAGGAAGTTCTTCCCAATGTTCAAGTGGAATCTCCTTTCCTGTAATTTGAAGCCACTTTCTGCGCCCTAGTCTCCAGGGCAGCAGAAAACAAATCCATGACACCAGTTCCTCCACAGTTCCTCAGTTCTATGTCACCAGTTCCTCCACACCACCTGCACAGAAACAAGGTCCAAAATGTGTCCACTTCACTGTAAAAGAGCTCCAGTTCAGTTCAGACATGTCCAGGAGCTTTTATATCTGGCTTGGTTCAGTAGCCGATCCAGGGTTCAGCCTAATCTGATAGGATGAATACCTCTGCTTCCTATGTTCCTTGTCTACGATTATCAATTTCCATATTGGTCATCCCTCCTTGTGTCATTTTTATAACAACTCTTTCCTCTCCTTCTACTTTTTCCTTCTCCATTACTGACCTTTTTTTTAACAGTCCTTTGTTTCTTGTCTTTATGGCTTTTTAAATAACTACATCTATCTTTTCTTCCTTGATCCACTTTCTTAAATTTCATTGCGAACCACTTATTATCATGATATATAATCATAAGAACATTATTTGTATAGGTGCCTTCTGGTGATCTAACATAAAATCTTGAATATTTGGTTATCTTAAGCTGCTTATGATTGGCCAGTAAGTCACTTGGTTTTTGCACATTTGTAGAAGTGCAATGTATAGTGATTAAGTAAAGTATATAAAATAATTTAGTTTTAAAAGGAATAATAATTATTGTCTTGACTTCTACACAGATACTGAGTTGGTATCTGTGTAGAACTCAGGAAAATGACCCTTTGACATTTTGTCTGGTTTCAGGCTTGCATGACTTGGAACAGCCTGATGTATCTTTGGCAGATGAATGGTAAGCCTTCAATAAAGCATGCAGCTGGCATGTGTTATAGAAAGCTGTTTGTGCTCATCCTACTAAAAGACAAAGGGAGTCATGTTTGCAAACATTTGTTACCATTATTTTTAACCACTCTGTCCTCAGGTCATATTGCAACACAGACTTGCATCCTGACCACCGCCAAATGACTCAACTGAAGGCTATTAAAAACTACCTCACCGGGAAAGAGCCATTGCTTCCATGTGAGTACGTTGTTGATTAAATCTGAATTCAGATAAATACTGCATTTCCCCTGTGTAAATACACTGCATTTGCCTTCTACAGAACCAAACACAATGTTTCATTTAATGCCATAAACTGCAGGTGGATGGAGTGGCCAGATACAAAAGAGCACAGGATTCCTTTACCTTTAAACTTTACCCTTGACCTTTGAGCTATACAATTTCCCCTTTTCTTACCCTACTGCTGAAAGTACAGATACCCTGCCCTTTTCTCATTTGGTATAAAGGTGTAAGCCTTAAATTATTTCTTCCTTGCAGATAAAACAAAACGTTAATGCAGTTTTCTCTTGCTTCAATAGTAAAAAAAAGTTTATATGCAACGTTGATGTGTTATTTACTCCAGCACACCCTGTTTTACGAAATTATTATCTGCAGAAATGAGGGGGTTTTTTTTCAATTGATGCTTTTTTCCTGCAACCAGCCATCACATTTTCACACAAAATCCCCACTGTTGCCAGAAATTCATGTTGTTTCCTGTAAAAATGATGTTATATCTCACAAAATGAATAAATTCTTAATAATAAAAATCCACATGCATTTCTGGAAGCAATGTTTTTTGCTTCCAAAATTGTTTCCAGAAATCTGTGCAAGCATTGCTTTCAGAAATACTTTTTTGTGCAAAAATCTTTTTTTCACACTGCCTCCCCACCCCCATTTCTCCTCCCCTCACCATGTGGGAAAGGTGCTCTTTTTTGCATGGAAAATCTTGTTATTTTATACCCAAAAAGCCCCCATGCTCTCTGGGATACTGTGGGATGTGTTAATGTAAATCATTTATTTTTTCACAAAAGGCATGCCTTTGCATTATTCTTCCTAACTTGTTCTCCCAAGTGTCACGAGACCAGTTTTTTCAGCTGGGAAATGTTAGCAATTATTCATTCTACTTTACAATGCAATTCAAATATGCCCGAGATTTAAACTAATAGTGCAGTCCTTCTCATTATTTCCTATGAAGTAAGTTCTACTGCATTGTGTGAGTCATCCCCACAAAAACCTCTGAATCTTGTTTTAGCCATGAACAAAGTTGGTCTTGGACAATCCATCTTGGTCTCACCCTCCAACCCAATATAGACATAATCATGCTGGCATACTTCAGAAGTAACTTAAAAAGATTATTATACAATAATGGATCTGAAATTGTTTAAGTGTTGTATAGATGCTAAGTAATATAACTTAAAGGGTTCTATTTATATAAAGCACATTCTTGGTAAAGACCTTACATGTATCAGTTCAAATAAAATACTGAGTGCCATTGCTAAAACTTACATTTTATGTGTGCATTCATCTTTTTTTATTTAAAGTTCTTTATTGTGGTTTCAAACATTAAAAGAAACATATAACACAATGACAGTATATAAGGGGGAAAGGGGGAAAGGTAAGATAACAAGGGGTGGAGGGAAAGGGGGAAAGGGGCAAGTGTGAGAACACAATACAAGGGGGTTGGGGGGTAGTTTGGTTCCTGTAGGTTTTACAACTTGTGGTTATATTCTTAATCTTCGTCCTCCTCTTTATCGATTGCCTATTTGTGCCTATAGAAAAATACAAGCATGATATCCAGTAGTCTTATTTGTGTCCCATCCATATTGCTAACGGCAGTGAGTTTGTGTACTTATCTACCGGCATCATTTGCCCTTACTCTTACACTTATATACATATGCCAACCATTAGGTCCAGCCAATTTTGCGTAGTGTTTTTACCCTAGTAATTCTAATTCAATACTAAGTCCATCTTGTGTTCCCTCTTAAAATAATTTTGTACAATCGACCAGTCAGTTTTCTTGATCGGATTTTTCTCAGTGGTTTTGAGCTCTTCTGTCAACCACTCCATCTGAACGGTTTCTATCACCTTATAGAGCCATTCCTCTTTCCTTGGTTCGCTGGCAGATTTCCAATATCTGGCATACACCAGTTTGGCTGCGGTGGTTATGGCCAGAAATATATAATGTGTGCATTCATCTTGTTTAGCCTTCTTTTTTCTGTAGCATTCTCTTTTGTGACCTGTTTATTGCAACCCTACTGAAAGTGAGACTTGTATAAAATTTAAATGCTAAGAATATCAAGATTAAATTGCACAATAAGATGAGTTTAAGTAAATGATATTGTGTACAGTGCTGACTGCCACAAGCAGCTGTTGACATTCATTGTCAGCAAAGTTACCAAGTTCTCATGAACATTTAGGGTATGTAATGTGGTGAAGTGAGCCTGCTCTGGACCAAGTCCAGTATTCTGGAATGATGATACCAAGCATATTATCTGCTAATTGAAATTCACTAGAGATATAATGAACTCTTTCCATAATCCTTATCAAACAAGGTTATCAAAAACCAGAGTTCTAAATGCAAAACAGATATCCTAACTTTGGTGTATAGTATAACAATCTGCCAACCACTTATCTCAAATTTAAATGAAATAGATTTAAATAAATTACAACTTCATCTGGAGTTACTCCAGAAGGATCAAAATTCATGGGCCTAGGACTGCATCTAATTTTTTTTCATAGATTCATGCAAATGCCATACTTCCTTTTTTAAAAGTATGTTAATAACCTTACAGGTGATAAAGAATTGATTCAAGAAGTATTGTTTGATGCAGTAGTGAGTGCACCAATAGAAGCTTATTGGACCAGCCTTGCGCTAAACAAATCAGAGTAAGTAAATAAAATATCATTTATTCTTTTTTTTAATTGTGTTTTTTTTGAGACAGTCAGATACAGATATAAATGACATAGATAATTTCATCCCCATTCATTTATTGTTCTTTGGTCTGATGTACCCAAAAAATTCAGTTTCAGTTTTTAGAAACTCACTTCATCTGTTTTAGGCATCTCAAGGTTCACATGTTGATACTAAATAATTCTAAGCCACTGATTATTGCCTCCACTTGTACATTCTGAATTGGACTTTGTTCTACATCCGAGGACTTGCTTGGGCAGCTGCTGCTGAATGAGATATGATTAATAACTACTGAGGACAGGGTATTTTCCATAGTGAGACCATATTTAGGAGATTTTAGTATTTAATTACTGCTTGTACTACAACCTCCTGTTTTATGTATTTATTTATTCATTATGTTGCTATGGAGAATTTCTGCTTGGAATTGGAGAAGTGGTTAGCATCTTTACATTGAGAAATAAATTATTAAATTAATGTTCTATATCACTACATTGTTATGACACCCCAAGCATCCTATTACCATTTCTTCTCATGTATGTTAGCAATCATAGGCCAAGATCCTGCATTAAGCAGTGTGAATATAATAAATATGCGGTTCCAGTCTTCCTAACCATCCTGGCAGCTGCCAAGTCTGGTAAAGAAACAGCAGGTCTTAGCTCAGAGAGACAGAAAAAAAATGTGCATTTACAGATGTGGTGTACCCTCCCTTTTCTTCCCTGTTTGGGGCCAGATCAGCTGCATTTTCATAGTCTGAATTGCCTCTTCCTTCCCTTTTCACCAGTAAGCAAACGTGGCAATGACCTCTTCCAAGACTTTAGAAGATGTTTTGAATCCAGTGTAAAAAAATTATAGCCTGCTTTGCCCTGTCACAAAAGACACATATAGATATGTGTCGCCATCAGGGTGCTATGCATAGGCTTTTTCTCAATTTGGAGCTGTTATTTTACTTTCTTTGTTCTGGCACTAGAATTGTCAAGTTGCAATTGAGAAATATTCCTTTTATTTTTCAGCCTATTATCAAAAAGGAACATAACTTTCCTCAGTCTTGCCCCACTCTCTATACCCTTGCTATAATAAACAATAGGCTATGTCACTGATACGTAGATGGAAATAGGCCTAATGATAGAATGTGAGGGGGAATGGAGCTGGAAATCTATGGCTTTCACATTTCCTGACTTGTTCATCAATTCAAACATTATACGGAAAATTGGAAAGTGCAATCTGGCATGCTATCTATCTTGATTTTGTATGGCACTGGCACACAACATGGAATCACATAATCAGCAATCCAATTAAGTCTTTACAAAAACAAAAACAAGATAGGCTGTTTGGAATAAAATTGAGCCATTAAAAGTACATTCAAAGCATTCAAAGCACTAAAATATTATAACTTATTGTGGTTTTAGTTGCATGTTATTTTTACTTCTAATATAAGTACACATGTGGCAATATCTCAATCTCAATTTATTCACTTTATCTGAATCCCATATCACCTTTGTCTCATCCTTGTTTCATAACCAGCTCTGAGAATCTGTTATTTTTCTTTGTTGAAAAATGTGTATTTTTCATATGTTCCTAATTGCACGTGTATTTTGTGAAATCTTTAATTCATTCATCTTTACTTCACTGACTAAAGCAAATTGTCTGATTTTAGCAGTTTGTTTTTTTAATGTTTTGTGCACACTTTGTATTTCAGAGCACTGCCAGCCTCACAAATTTGCAAATGCTTGAGGTGAACTGTCAGGAGATGCATAAGTGCTATTCTGTGAAGTGGTCAGGTTCAATGAAATTTCTTTCTGCCCTTGTCCTAAGCCACCTTGTGTCCCTGTTTAGGAAGAGTAGCTGGAAATTAATTTAGCAAAATGAATGTCATTAAGGGAAGCCAATAAAGCATCCTCTAAAGAGGATATGAATAATTAAATAGGTTGCAAATACATTTGAAAGGTGAAGAAGTAGATCCTAGATTGTTAGGGGAAGCTATGATGGGCCCTTCTACACTGCCATATAATCCATATTATCAATGAAGATAATCCAGATTATCTGCTTTGAAATGGATTATATGAGTCTACACTGCCATATAATCCAGTTCAAAGCAGATAAACTAGATTTTATATGGCAGTGTAGAAGTGGCCAATGACCTGCCACTTTCACTGTCAACATCCCTATTTCTGTTGATGTAATTAGGCTTGACATTTGCATCTGTTAAATACATACACTTTAGTTTTCAATTAAAACTTAAGTGCATGTATTTAACAGATGAAAATTGCAACCTTAGTTTATATTTACTGTTTATGATAAAATAGCAATATCCCATTTACTAATTAGAAATGTTATATCTAGATGCAGACATTTCTTTGCAGAAAATGGTGAGTCAGAGTAAACAATTAATTATTGCAACAAAAGGGGGTAAATAATGAATTTGTTGCTTTTGAATTTTTTCATAAATCATCTGGAATTATAGGTGTGGCCAAGTTTGCTGATGACACCACATTATTTAAGGAGGTATTTATTTCTATTCTTGATTCGTATAGACATTTTCAACCATTTTTCATCTTTTAAAAAACTCAGTGCAGTTTCCAATATTATGCTGCAATACTATGAGGTGATATCACAATAAAGCCTCATTAGCAGTATGCTAGAGAATACATTTGTGTGTGTGTCCCTTGTGTGGTTTCCCAGGTGTACCTGCTTGGCCACTGAATCATGGGCTCGATTCTAATGTTTTTATTCTTCTCCCCTTTTTTATCTCTTTCAGAAATTCTGACAAGGGAGTCGAAGTTGCTTTCCTTGGAACCCGGACAGGTCTCTCTCGAGTCAATTTGTTTGTAGGACCGGAACAACTAACAAATCAGTAAGTATGGATACATAAGCAAATAACACATGAAAGAGAGAAGCATGCACATAATTATAAAACATTCCCTCTTTTTCTTCTCACTGATTATAAACTACATCTGCTCCATGTTCTATATATCAAAAGGCAAGAAACATTTATTTCTTTTTAAAAGAATTTCCTTTGCTATAACATTTAGACTAAGTTACACTTCTGAGTTAAACATTCATCTTATCCATTGGTTGCACTTAGTACAGGATTCTGTAGTCGGAAAAAGTAGTGGTTTTTATTAAAAGATGTGCATTTAAAAATACATTGATATTGTGAGGGGTCATTAGATTGTAAGTTCTGATAGCCATTCATGTTTCCCTTTTTTCTCATCCTCTTGTACTAAAAAAGCAGCCTTACACCAACTCATACCAGCAGTTAGTAATCTTTTTTATAGGTTGGTGCTGGTGCCAAATGTGTGCTTAAGAATAGAAGCATGTCCTCTGATTAAACTTCCACTTAGAGTCTTTGGCAAATCAAGTCTAAACTAGGTATGACGCAGAAAATCCATCAAGAGACCCACTCAAGATTTTTTTTTTGAAAAAGCAACCATGTGCTTTCATTCAAAAGCAATTGTTGAACTAGTTTGCAGTGTTCCTTGTTTGAATCACATTCCTCCCATTCTCCCAAAGGGAGAAAACACACATGTGTTTATCTCCTTGGACTCCATAGAGCCATAGGAAAGTGCTGTGGAGATTCACATTTATCATAGGGGTGAATAGATTGATCAAGCCTAATTGAATCCCTAAAGGAGACCTATGCCTGTTTTGAAAATGTATGCAGTGTTCTTAACATACTCGTCAAATGGGGACACATTATCTTCTGTCTTTTGTGGTATGTATTGACAGTACAGAAATATTACCGACCCAAATTTGTATGTTTTCATATTAAATCTGGTAAATTAAAATAAATACCGTATATAGATGTCCCATACTCTGTATACCGCTTGAAATTCTCTCTCACAGGCAGAAGTGACTAACGGAAGAATTTTCCATATGGAGAAAAAATTCTGGAAGAGGAAGATTTAATTGAAAGGATTGTTCTCCCAGATTCAGGAAGTACCTGCTGTTGCCACCACTACTAACTAACTAACTAATTAACTAACTTTATTTCTTATGAGCCGCCCTCCACCAAAGGTGCTCTGGATGACTTGCACAATAAAAAAAAGGTTACATAGTCACCGCTTGTTACTAACAATCATAGGCTCTTCTGAAAAGCCATGTCTTAAGTGCCCCTAAAAATGTATGTAGATCAGGAGTGGCTCTTTGGTCTGGCAGTAGGGAGTTCCACAAGATTGGGGCTACCATGGAGAAGGATCTCTGTCTTGTGGACTCCAAACAAACCTCTCTAGGGCCAGGGACATAGAGAAGATTCTCATGAGCTGACCGTGGCAGTCTCTAGTGGTGGAGTGGCATAGATTACCGTAGCCAGCATCTCTGTTGGTAAATAAGGCGCCAACTGCCTCGCTTGGCGTAGATGAAAGAAGGCCCTTTTCCTAGTGGAGGCAATCTAGGCTTCCATCGTCATTTTGGAATCCAGGATAACACCGAGACTCTTCACAGTGGGGGATGGAACTAACGGTTCCCCTTCCAAAGATTGTAATAGACCAATCAATTTCTGATGGGCGGCCAGGCCACAAGATTTCAGTTTTTGCTGGATTTACTTTCAATTTACGGGCACGTAGCCATCTTGTCACCGCTCCAAGACACCGGGTGAAGTTATCTGGTACTGAAGTTGTTCCAGGTTCTAGTTTTAGGGTTTTCTTGTACATTTTTCTTGTGTGTCAGGACATATTCCTAAACCTTATAGCAAGAGTGAGGAGGTTCAGGTTCACAGAGAAGAATGACTTATGACATTTCACACTATGCATTATAAAACAAGGATTGCACTTTAATACTACCATGGCTGCATCCTTTCCTGAACTGCAAATCCCAGAAGGAGCTGTGGCAGTTAGACTGGAATCTCAGGACTATGATTCTGTAGTGTGAATTACAGAAATAATAGTAGAAGTAGTAATAAATAACCATTCTCAAAGAAGTGCTGAGCAAGATAAATGTTGCAATGCACGTTCAGTCCCAGTTTTTTCCGTTGTGAAAAAGAACTAGGTATTAATTTAGAACCAATGTTGGGATATTTTCACCTACATGTGATTCACTCAAATTTATTCTGCCTGCCTTTTAATGCAATGTTTGCATATCTGTTCCAACAGATTTGCTGTGGCTTATGGCATCTTATATTATGGTTTTCTTTTTCATTTCTCCCTGAGATTTCTCAAAGTAACTCCAGCCAGTCTATCACAGTTACATCATAACCATAACTATCTTAATTCAGAATGGCCAGAATCCAAAGAGTTACTTTAATGCATGCTTGGGGATGTGAACAGTGACTTTAAGTATTAGGCTGCTACGGGAGCACAAGTCTAAACCCTCTTTGGGCACCTGGAACTAATTCCAACATTCTTTGGTTTCTGGCCAATGTACAGTATCTTCTGAAACAAAGTCAACAAATCTCAGCATTATTTACCACGTATTTCTCACATTTGTTTCTCAACAGATAGATAGCACATTTACCATCAAGTGTGTTCTCTCTTAGAAAATTATTGTAAACATACATAACAATAAATGGATAATGTACTAATTGATTAATAATTTAATGGTAAAATATTAGTATTAGTTGTTGGGTACTTGATTTGGAAGAATTAAAAAAATACCTTGATTTTGTTTAGTGAGATTATCAACTAAGTTCTCTTTAAATGTTTTATTTTAATCATATTTTTGTTTTTAATGGATTGTTCTTGCTTTGATGTTCTGTGGACATTTTGTCCCATGTGTAAGCTGCCCCTGAGTCCCTTCAGGGATATGGAAGCAGATATAAAATAATAATTATTATAACATTATTATTAAAACAAAGCTCCAGTAAACATGCTATGTTTCCTTCTGTTTCAAGAGACTTTTTGACAGCTGGAGACAAGGAGAATATTTTCAATGCTGATCATTTTCCACTTTGGTACAGAAGAGCTGCTGAACAGATCCCAGGAAGCTTTGTCTACTCCATTCCATTCAGTACAGGTTTGTCACTTTATGAAATTGACAGCTCACTCTCCCCCCCCCCCCCCCAAATTCTCTCATGTCTATCACACTAAAAGCAGTCACACATTTAAGATCTCATCTTGTTCTTGTTCTCAGGTAATAGTATAGCCAGGTATTGTAAATTAATTGATTATTTCAGATATCTTAATTTATATTTTCTTCAAAAATCAATACAATACAATATAAGAAAACAAGCATAAGGAACTCATTCACAAACATAATGCAGAGTCATAAAATATGTCAAGGTATAGAACAGAATTGGAGGGAAAGAGAGGCATGATGAGACCTGAACTTCACCCCAGATTTGCCTTCCAAAAACAATCTTTTGAGACAAGATTACATTTTGTCTTTGTCTAGAGTAGAAATAAGGAAAGCATGATCCTACCTTGGTGTGTGACTATATCTCTCATCATTCCTCACTGCTATCTCTGCTGGTTAGAACTGATAAAATTGTGATCCAATGAATTTTCAGGGTCACATCTTCTACATTAGTGTTCTTCCATTCCGTCTTTCACAAGGATCCTATGAGATAGGTTATACTGAAAGATGGTGATTGACTCAAGATCACTAGTGAGCTTCATAGATGAGTTAAGATTTGAAACTATTGTCTCTCCCGCTCTTGTCCAGCATCTCACCATGATAGATTCAGCACATAATATCATTTTAAAATCATCTTGTAGCATTGAGGCCGGATGTTTCTTAGTTGTTTAGATATGAGGTTTGATATTTGAATTATCCATGATTTCTCTGCCTAGGTCATGAGAATACTTGGTGAATTTCTTTGCTGCTATGAGACCCTGTCAACAATAGTTAAGATAAGCCATACCACAACATGATTTTAATAGTCTTTGCTTTTAATATTGCAGGAACAGCAAACAAAAGCAATGTGGTGACAGCAAGTACTTCCATTCAGCTTCTAGATGACAGAAAATCTCCAGTGGTAGCAGGTAAAATTGCTGCGTCTTTTCTTCATCAATGTTGTAAACAGGCTCGGCTTTCTCATGCTCCTTAAGCTGCCTATAAAAATGTTCATTTCAAGGCTGTTTAGGAAGAAAGTTCAATAAAGTGCCATTTAATGACCTAATGTCTGGGTCAGTGTAGGCCTCTGGTTCTTAAAAGGCTTGATTTTGAATGCCTTGAACAAAGGAAACTTTTTATAAGCTGGTAGAGGTTGGTTTCACATAACCTAAAGGATAATTATCAACACATACAAAATCAGTGTGGGCAAGACTGTGGATTATGAAGTCTTGTTCTCCCATTTTACCTTTTAATTAGCAGAGTTGCAGCCATATGTGTCATATTGTGCATGAGGTTATATGCTTATGTCTAATGATATCTGGAAAGGGACTGGTTACTACTACAGCAACACCAAAACTCTTTTGCTTTTTATGCAGACTACTGGTTCACAATCGGTAAAGTGATACAATCATGATTTCTTAAAGTGGACCTTGTTAAACTGAAATATGAAGCCAACCATTTTAGAGTTAATACAGGTTGAGATTAAATGCACAGGATATACAAGTCTGCCTACCAGATATTTCTCTGCCTTTCTTCTGGGATCTTTTTCACGCTATTTATTTATTTATTTGTCACGTTTCTATACCGCCCCTCTCAGCCCGAAGGCGACTCGGGACGGTTTACACAGGCAGTCTCTGCCCTCAATACAACACAGCAACAAGGCAACCCCCCCTAAAAACCTTATAATAACAAATTAACAATTAAAAACATACAATTGCAATCTCAGCGTCATGTTGAAATCCATTTTCATCGCATCGTCATCATTCCATATATCTAATTAAGCCTTATATTTCATCAGGAAATGCCTGCTCAAATAGCCAAGTATTGACTTTCTTGCGAAATGTCAGGAGGGAGGGGGCCGATCTGATGTCTCTAGGGAGAGCATTCCAAAGCCGAGGAGCCACCACTGAAAAGGCCCTGTCTCTCGTCCGCGCCAGTCGCGCCTGCGAAGAAGGCGGGACCGAGAGCAGGGCCTCTCCAGATGATCTTAAACATCTCGATGGTTCATAGGGAGAGATGTGTTCGGACAGGTAAGTTGGACCCGAACCATTTAGGGCTTTAAAGGCTAAAGCCAGCACTTTGAATTGTGCCCGGTAGCAAACTGGCAACCAGTGGAGCTGGCACAACAGAGGAGTTGTACGCTCTCTGAATGGCGCTCCTGTTATCAACCTGGCTGCTGTCCGTTGGACTAGTTGCAGCTTCCAAACAGTCTTCAAAGGCACCCCACATAGAGAGCATTGCAGTAATCTATACGGGATGTAACCAGAGTGTGGGCCACCATGGCCAAGTCAGACTTCCCAAGGTACGGGCGCAGCTGGCGCACAAGTTTTAACTGTGCAAATGCTCCCCTGGTCACTGCCGAAACCTGGGGTTCCAGGCTCAGCGATGAGTCCAGGATCACACCAAAACTGCAAACCTGCGTCTTCGGGGGGAGTGTAACCCCGTCTAACACAGGCTGTAACCCTATGCCCTGTTCAGCCTTTCGATTGACCAGGACTGCCTCTGTCTTGTCTGGATTCACAATTATAACACTGTAATTCCACTTTAACTGCCATTGGAATCCTAGGATTTGCAGTTTAGGGAAGGGTGGTTAGAATTATCAGCCATAGAGATTTGTAGTTCTTGTCTTTCACCAAACTGCAAATTCCAATATTCCATAGGATGGAACCATTTTGCATCTGGATGAATTATTTGCTGACAGTAGCAGAAAAGGAGTAGCAACTGCAGTAGTGTTGTGAATATCAGTTGTGCATTGTTCATTGTTGTTGCACATGTGTATGGTACAATGGAACTTTGATTTAATAGAGACCTAACTTAAGAGCATTTGAGTTCAGCTCGGATTTTGCTTTGATATACAAGCAGTGTTTGAGTTAAGAGCTAGCACCTGTGGGAGCTACAAGGCTTTAGGGCTTTAAGGGAGCAGCTTCCGTGCCTCATGCTCTTGTTTACTTTGGGAGATTGCTGCCTGCTTTTCTCTTGTCCACTTTGAAGAACTTGTGTGGTTTTTATTCCTGGTATGTTTGCCTTCATGGAGAGAGGGAGGGAGGGAGAGAGCAATCGAGGAAGGGAGGCTGGAATGAGTACAGTATGAAGAAAATGATACTTCTGCCTCTCCACTTTGTGCTTCTACTATTGTGCCACAACTTTGTGCAATTTTAAAGTTGATCTTTATTTTTATTGTTCCATTAGAATGTGTATTTATACATTATTTGTTATTTATAAAGTACATTTTCTTATTTAAAATATGTAACCAAAATGGGGTTGGGATTTGGGGGGAGGCAGAACAGAATAATAGCATTTCAATGGGAAAAAATCACTGAGAATTCAGTTAAGAGCTCAGTTACAGAACAAATACTTTTAACTCACAGTATGATTGTACAATGGTTCCCATTCATTGACATGTACTCTGCAATGTTGTTATCTAGCATGGGGTAACATAATAATAATAGATTTATTACCCACCTCTCCTTGAGGCTCGAGGCAGGGTACAATATGTTTTAAATAGTGAACTATTAAAATACACATAACAACTATACACAGGTAGAGCGCAGATTGAATTTAAATTCACCAATAAAATGCAGGTTATTTATTTTTTGATTTATTTATTGTGTCAGAAACAAATTGAGTGTACAGTTATAATGTATTTTTAAAAAACACAAAGTTAAAAACTTAGCCTCATACTAGAGTTCCTTTGACCAGAAGCTGGCCACTTCAAGTGCCTCTGTAAGAAGGTCCTCCATTGTGCATGTGGCAGGGCTCAAACTGCATTGTAATAAGTGGACTGTGGTTTGCTCTTCTCCACACTCACATGTCATGGATTCCACTTTGTAGCCCATTTCTTAAGATTAGCTCTGCATCTCGTGGTTCCAGAGTGCAGTCTGTTCAGCACCTCCCAAGTCACCCAGTCTTCTGTGTGCCCAGGAGGGAGTTTCTCATCCGGTATCAGCCATGGATTTAGGTTCTGAGTTTTAACCTGCCACTTTTTGAGTCTTACTTGTTGAGGTGTTCCTGCGAGTATGAATTTAAAATTGACTGGGTAAGCCTGCCAGAATATATATGTCTTAAATTGTGTTAAATTCTGATATCTGATTTAGCTGTCTAACCTCTTCCAGCAGGCTATTTCACAGTCTTCAGGCAGCCAATGAAAAGGTCCTCTGGGTGATGATTGTCAGTCTGTCATGTAGGGCTAGCATAGTATATGCTACATTGAGGGAATGTTGAGCTGCTGCCATATGTTATAATCTATTGTGTAATATGAAATTACCTCCTATAAGTAGCAGGTAGTAATTCTACAGGGTCATACTTCAGAGCCTTTAAGGCAGATTTTCAACTCTTCACCCATGACTTTTAAAAGACCACAGTCCCTCACCAGTTTATCCAAGCATGTGTAGTATGATAATCTGCCAATTTAGATGGAAATTCCACACATCTGATGAATCAGGCTGCAGTCCACAAAAGGTTATGATAATTTTATTTTAAGTCATAAGGTGCCTCATAATTTTTGCTGAAGCAGATTTATGACTTGCCCACTTTTCAGTAACCATTGACAGAGACCCTTTGGTGATCAAGTCAGACAAAAAAAAGAAAAGCCTTTACTTATGGTCAGCAGTATGTGATAAGTTTTACCATCTAGGAAGTAACCCTTTCTTGTACATCTACATATGAGTTCAGTTGTGATACAGCATAGGGTGGGATGAATGTGAGAAAATGAAAAGGTGTGAAAAAAGTAAATCAACAATCTCTGCAATGATGCAAGTGTTTATATAGAAGGAGAGATCAAGGAATTGTGCAGCTTGTCTTGCCTGGATGCCTGTGATGACTGGAAGTTCTTATCTGCCTTTCTAGGCTGTTATCAATCTTTGTTCTATAGCAGTTACAGTACTTCAGTTGTGGTAGCTCAGGGATTATGAGAGCTCTCATTCCACTTTGGCAACGTCTGTTCTACAATCATTGGCCAATATCTTCAAAATTGCAGAAATGAGGATTAGTTTAGAATACTCATTCTCTCCCATTCAGACTATTCTTACAGAACAGCAAGGATGCGGCACATTTGTGCCTCCCCCAGAAGATCAATTTATAGATGCCAACTCTCCCAATAAGCATGGTCAGAGGTTAAACAGATTGTGGAAATTATCCCACCATGCCTTTGGAGAGCCAATAGTTGCAGGGTGTTAATTTATCAAACAAGGCATATAGGCATGCATGCAAAATCAAACAATGGGGATTGTATAACTTTCCTTTCTGCATATCTTTGCCCACACTGTTGAAGGAAGGGATGCTTTGGTGGAACTGGGCCATACTGCTGGCCACTAAAACGCTAACGTAAGCATACATTTTGAATTTGTCTTCTCAGTCCAAAATACATAGTCACACTTGACTTTCTGTGTGTGAAGGAACAGGGCCTGAGGTGGATTCTCTTTTTTTTCCACTGAAGGTCAAAGGTAGTTTAACCACATTAGACTTTTGTTTTTATAAATACTGTAAACAATTTGAATGATTATAATACTTTCATTTTGTAATGAGTACTGCAGTTTAAATAATCCTTTATTTCTTTGTAATAAATCACTATGAGAAGATATCCATTGTTGCCAAGCTTTTCCAGATGTCCCCTTTCTCGGTTGTTTTAGACAGGACAGGTGATGAATAAATATTGAATTAAACGTTCGTAATAAAGATTACCAAATACATTTGAAAAAGTCAGTAAAATTCCACTACATACATTTCATGGATATGAGTGAGGCCATGGATAGTTTTATGATCCGTTTTGTCTGCTCCTGGAACATTTGCAAGAAAGTCTTTTCTGGTCTTTGAGAGATAGGGATGAAGAAGTTACATGCATGCTTGTTACAAAACCAACATCATTAAGGCCAAAGAGCTTTGTGATTTTTTGATATGAATTGTTCCAGAGCACTGAACTGCACACCTCCATTTGCCCCAAAGTCTACAGAATTCAGGCACAAGATCTGTAAACTTGCAAACAGACCTGTATTTAATCTGCTACAAAAGCTTTTGACCAGTACATTCACCCAAATGAGAATGACTGTTACTGAGTAATAGACACATTACTGCATGTTCTTGTGGCACACTAGTAAGCTCAATGCAGAGTTCATAAATCACAGAAAGAATGTGATTAATTTCAGATGAATGCTCTGTATCAACAGAACATACAATGACATTTGGTCTGTCACTTCCAGAGTTAGTCGGACTTGGACCATATCTTTGTCACATCACATCTTGGTCACCACAATTATTTCTGTGTATGGCTATGCTTCCAGAAATCTTAGTGGATGATCTCTGTCATAACACTGACAAGGATATGTCCTTTTGGTGTTTTTAGATCTCTCAGAGGCTTTTGATACCATAGACCATGATGGAATTCCGGAATGCCTGGAGGAGTTTGGAGTTGGAGGCATTGTGCTGTGTTGCAGTGGTTCTGGTCATACTTCTCAGGCAGGTTCCGGAAAATGGAGCTTGGGGATAGCTGTAGGATGGAATGGCATCCTACAGAATGCCATTCCATCCTCTATGCTTTTTAACATTTATATGAACCTTTTGGGAGAGATCATCCATAAGCATGGGGCAGGGTGCTATCAATACACTGATAACATCCAAATCTATTTCTCCGTGCCTTTAAAAACAGCTTTGGCTAAAGATGGTGTATCTCTTCTGCATGAATGCCTGATTGAAATTGAATCCAGATAAGACAGAGGTGCTTGGCATCAAGGGTCCTAACCTGGGGATGGAGGTGTATTAACCAGTTCTGGATGTGATTACACTCCCCCTGAAGCTTGGGAGTGCTCCTGGCTCTGTGTCTCCAAATTTTAGTCCAGGTAGATGTTCAGGAGTGCTTACCACCAACTTCAGCTGATATGTCAACTGTACCCCTTCCTAGAGTCGGTGGACCTAAAGATGGTAGTGCTTGGAAAGTTGGACTTCTGTGCTTTGCATTGGGATACCTCTGTACCAAGTTCAGA
The DNA here is from genome assembly GCA_030556195.1 of Anolis apletophallus. Classification (NCBI taxonomy): domain Eukaryota; kingdom Metazoa; phylum Chordata; class Lepidosauria; order Squamata; family Anolidae; genus Anolis; species Anolis apletophallus. Next base: position 42,531,423 of record JARBWK010000001.1, on the reverse strand, counting down.
AACTCTAATTAGTTTAAAATATGGCAGCTAAATTGGTTACAAGAATATCTAGAAATGAGCATATAATACCCATACTAAAGTCACTCCACTGGTTGCCAATTGGTTTCTGGGCAAAGTACGAAGTGTTGGTTTTGACCTTTAAAGCCCCACATGGTTTTGGTCCAGGTTACATACAAGATTGCCTTCTTCCGTACAATCTGCTCTGGACACTGAGGTCTTCTGGGTGGCAGCTACTCCAGCGAGTCAAAATCTGAGTGGCAATTGTCATCCAAAGGACTTATCATCAGTTGCTTTAAGACTGTGGAATTATCTGCCAGAAGTGCTTCAACAGCTAAAACAGCTGTCAGAATTTAAGACACAACTGAAGACACAGCTCTTCTGGCAGGTCTACTCAGTCAATTTTAGCTTGTGAATTTTAATTTGGATTTCATAAGTTGATTTTAATTTGTATTTTAACTCTGTTAGACTTGTATATGTTTTAATAGTGTTTTATCTCTTGTTTAAATGATGTTGCACCCTGCCTTGAGCTGCAGGGAGAAGGGGTAATAAATTGATGATGATGAGTGCAAAATGCAGTATACAAAAATCACACTACTTGATTTTGAAAGCTCTTTCAAATTTGCCATTAGCTTTTCAGATATAATTCAAGGTGTTGGTTTCAAATCTTGAATGGTTTAAGGCCTTGTTTTTTTAAAGAATGTCCTATCTCGTTGTGAACTTGACCACACAGGAAGATCTTTAGGAGAAGCAATCTTTCAATACTATTACCTGAAGAAGCCTCCTTCGTCAACATATGGGAGGGGCCTTCTCCTGCATCACTTCCAAACTGTGGAATGCATTCCATACAGAATTACTGTCAGTCTCCAACTAGTTTTAGGGAAGGCATTCAGACACAAATTTGTGATTTGTCGTTTATGACAAATGAATGGCAATGAAGATCTGCATAGTTAAAGCAATGGTATTTCCCGTAGTAAGAGCTGGACCATAAGGAAGGCTGAGAGGAAGATAGACACTTTTGAATTGTGGTGTTGGAGGAAAATTCTGAGACTGCCTTGGATCACAAGAAGATCAAACCAATCCATACTCCAGGAAATAAAGCCTGACTGCTCACTGGAGAGAAGGATTTTAGAGGCAAAGATGAAGGACTTTGGCCACATAATGAGAAGACAGGAAAGCTTGAGAAGACAGTGATGGTGGGGAAAATGGATAGAAAAAAGAAAATCAACTGACTAAGGGCAAGATGGATGGATGGTATCCTTGAAGTGATTGGCTTGACTTTGAAGGAACTGGAGGTGGCCACGGCCAACAGGGAGCTCTGGTGTGGGTTGGTCCATGAGGTCACAAAGAGTCGGAAGTGACTGAACGAATAAACAACAACATATTTAGAATTAATGTAGTAGTTGGTAAATTTGTGGGCTTTAAGGACATTCATTTTAAATGGTATTATTTTCTTCTGCTATACTCCACCTTTTTAAAAGAAAGGCTGTAAATACATATAATAAATGGACTCTGTTCTATTCTGTGACACATTGATCAAATATCTGTTGAGTTAATGTTACGAACAAAGATTTTTTAAAGTGGACATTTTAAGAGGATGTGTGCTAATTAGAGCTAATAAAAGAACACATTCATATAATGCATGCCACTCATTTTTGAAAATTTGAATAACCCTATACTGTGTGAAGACTGAACACTTTAAAGAACAGGAAAGACTACAGAACATTAATAATGTATAACAGATGCAGTGCCTATATCTCATTCAAGATAGCAGGCTGACCATCTGGTTTGAATGCCATCAAACACTTTCTTTTTATAAGGTAACAGGTTACAACCAAAAATAGTTTCTTATTGAATAAACTGGTTCATGAAAACAACAGGTGCTTTCATCTCAATGTCAGTTTCTCATAACTGCATTTTGAGTTCTCTCAAATTTGTTTAGCCCAGATAGGGGTACAAAGAAACAAATATTTTGGTTGTAAATACAATGACAGCTAAATTTGATAGGAAGCCTTCAATGAAAGATTCAGTAGAAAGCTTTGTGGAGTTACAGATATATCTGTAAGTTTTTAAATGCTAATTTTGGTTGACATCCCAAAATTACTGATCAGGCATTTGTGTCTAGACTCATGAGAAGGAGAAAATAAGTTACATTTTCTGCTTCTATCTGTGTTGCCAAGATAGAAGCTATTAATGAGGAAGAACAGACAAAGTAGAAGAGACCAAAGCAATTTGCTTTTGTCCTGAGTCTTCTCAGTTAGTCACATGCTAATGGCTGAAACCTACTCAAACATTTGCATGTCAGGATTGGCAATTTACTCTTCACACTTGGTTGATAAATATTGGTTCTTTCTCCCACCCTGGACATTCCACAGGTATATACATTCCACTTGCTTTATCACAATCTGATCCTCTGAAGAAGCCAGCCACAAATGCCAGTGGAACGTCAGGAGAAATGCTGCTAGAACATGGCCATATAGCCTTGAAACCACAAAACACTCCAGTGATTCTGGATGTGAAAGTCTTTGACAATACATTAATACTGAAATCCACAAGCAGGCAGCACTGTTTTGAGGCTTATTTAAAAGCAGATAAGCTGCATATTTGAAAGTTATATACATCGAGCTACATTCCCAGAAGTTTCACAGAAAATAACTGCAAAATAGTACTGAAAGGAAAAGCAAAGTGCAAAAGACACGCCCTTGTATGGCTAAAATTATTTGAACTCTTCTATTCAGTCATTCCTCAAAATGTCTAAATGCATAACTAAACAAGAACATTGGTATAGCATAATAGAAAGATATATTTAATTTAAATGCCCCCAATAGGGACAAAAGAATATATTTTTTAAAAAAATTGGAAAAAATTAGAAAGCACCTTGAAAAGGCAAATATTTGCGGTTCAGAACTTATTCTGTTAAAAGTTGTAAGGAACAGCATCTTCTACATAGGAACCAATATTTATATAAATAAGTATTTATTCCTGCAGAGAAAATGTTTTTTATTGGGAAAACAGGGTAATTGAGGATTTGTTCTGCCTATCATTTGCACATGATTGAATTTGCATATAAGACAATCTGAGTGTAAAGCAGCAGGTGCTGCAAAAAAGAATTCATGCCGTTTCCTGTGCAGAAAAATTTTTTTCTGTGAAAATACTTCACATATGAATTTTGTACAGGAACCCCCTCCCAATTACAGCCTTTTTTTCCTCCTGCAGTAAAACAAAATTTTGTTTGCAAGAATGAATATTTTGGTGTTGAAACATTATTTCCTCACATGGAATGCTCTTCCGTGCACAGAAAATACTTCACATATGAATTTTGTACAGGAACCCCCTCCCAATTACAGCCTTTTTTTCCTCCTGCAGTAAAACAAAATTTTGTTTGCAAGAATGAATATTTTGGTGTTGAAACATTATTTCCTCACATGGAATGCTCTTCCATGCACAGAAAATGCTGTTTCCTATACAAAACAACCATGGTAATTTTGTGCAGAATATGTCCTGAATTGTGAATTGCCTTTGAACAGTGCATTATGTTGTTGTTTTTAAATCTATTCATAGTGGGGAGAAAAATGCTGAAACCTTTGAGGAAAAAATAATAAATAATTATAACCCTAGAAATATGTGTAACAGTTTTTTAGGATCTGAAATGACATATTTTATGAGACTATGGGTGAAACTGAAGGAATGTATAACAATTTTTTAAAAAATATTTCATTAATTTCATTTTGACAGTTGGAGGAGTCCAATTGAACCCAAAAACTTTTAATAAAGTCAATTTTCGCATTTTATCTCTCTGTCAAACCTATTTCAGAGGGTTGTTAGTAAAAAAAAAGTGCCAACGTAAGCTGCTTAAAGGGACAACCAACTGTAATGTAATAATAAACCAAAAATTTCTTGTCCATCATATGTTATTTAGAGATATGAGTGTACACGATTGTATCGAACCAGTAAAAATAAAAATAAAAACTGGTGAAAAATATAGTTTAGAGCACAGTAAAAAATAAAATATCCTTTTCTGGTGATAATCCCGCAATAATCCCAGTATTATTTTTAATATATTAATTTATTTCAAGAATTTATAAGTAGCATCTTCATATACATTTGAACAGGGTGGTATATGCAATACCAAAGTCACACATTTCAGCCAAATGTTAGAAGAGCTTCTTGTGAGCTCTCACACTGATTCCTATTTCACTTACTTGATGTTGCATGGTGTGAGAAATAACTACTTATCAGAAGCAGCAAACAGCTCTGATAAACTCAATCTGTATCAACCCTGTTTTTAGTACTATCACAGTAGGGATCTAATTGTAGCTTGTGAGACTAAAAGAAAGGAAAATGTTGATAATAGTGCATTGTTCTTTTTATTCTTTTTATTTCTCTAATTTTTGCTACCCTCCAGCCTCTCCATAATACACAATGTGGAGATTTAAAATCTTTTGCTCTCCGATCATAATTTTATTCATTATCCCCACCTTGCATGGGGGAATAGAGTAGTATGTCTAAAAATTATTATGTAAACTTCTCATCCTGCATGGGCAGGGAACAAGTGCTTGATAATAGTTGGACACACACACACACAGCCAACTGAAAAGCCCAAATAATACATGCAGAAGCATAGCTGTATTTTTCTTAATTAGCATACAAAGGAATCTTGTAGTACATTTGAGACTGGCAAGAGACTGAAGTTTGTATCATAAGTTTTCATAGTTCCAGTCTACTTCATCTGGTGCATCAAATGCATTTGATGAAATATTGAATCTAGGAAAGTTTATGCTACAAACATTGTTTATTATTGAATGAAATAATGTGCTGGAGGAGTCCATTTCCTCCTGGTTCAGATTCATCCTTTGACAGCTCCCTCTTAGGTTTATCCGCATGTGAAAAAAATTAAATATGAAAAAATGAAAACACAAAAGTAACTGACTTGTAAGTCAGCTCTATATCAGGGGGGATGCTTGTTTGTGAAATCTTAACCCAACTCTCAAACTGCTCTTTCCCCACTTTGGCTCCCTGTCTCCTTGCCAAGGGGTGGGTGCTCCCGGTGGTATTTTGCAGTCATGGCTGCATAAGCACAGCCATATACAGCAGCAGCCAACATCATGAGGCACACAATCCCACAGATCACTCCAGTTATTATTACAGTGGCCAATGCATGTCGCAGGCTCACTGGACGTGGCTTTGGCTTAGGTTCACAATGTGAGCGGCTGCCATCTCCTCCATATTCACTGGGGTGACCATGCTTCAGGGAACTTCTGTGCTCAGTATAGTGATGGATATTGGCCTGTTGAACTTGATAAACTGCAGGAGAGCAGATCCCATACAGTTCATAAGGGATTCTGAGAACATCTTTTCCTCTCCGGTTTTCAGGTGAAGAACAGATTACAGCATCACTAATTCCTCCTGAAAAGAAAACATTTTATTAAATTCTTGGTACTTTTGAAAAATCTAAAGCTCCAAACTAATGGGATAACTGATTTCCCCCCTGTAAATTACACATTAATAATAATAATAATTTCTAGAGCACCCTCTCTACCTGGAGGGACACAGAGCAGTTTACACATAAAAGTGGAAAACATTCAATGCCTTGAAATAGGTACAAGCACATCAAAATAATACAGGATAATGGATAGTAACAGCAGAAAACTTACAAGAAAATAAAATAAAAACAGGAACAGTCCACTTAGACATAACTTTATTTCCCTTCATATTTAAAATGTCTGCAAAATAGAACCATATAAAGACTGGAAAAAGGATAATTTGTCATGAGATAACTTTTGAAGCTATTAGGTTGGTATAACAAATAAGACACTTTTAATTATTCATACATTATGTTGTTCTAAAAAAAATGCAGCCCCTGAAGATTCCTGTTTTGGATTCTATCAATACACAAAACTAAGCAGCAATTAATTTATTTTTTCATTTATTTACTTTATTTGTATCCCACTTTTCTTTACCCAAAAGGGGACTCAAGGCAACTTTACATATAGCAACTATTCAATGCCTTTGGACAATGAACAGTTAGAATGCACTTAAGTTAAAAATTAAAATTAAATGCACATTAAAACATATAAAACATTGCATTCACTATTAAAATCATGTTAAGAAGTTGTTGTTGTTGTTGCTGTTGTTATTATTAACAGTTATTATTAAGATGGCCTACACCAATTAATTGAAAATCATTAAAATTGGCAGGCTCATATAGACAAGCTTGAAAAAATTGCGCCATGTAGAGCTTTATAGGTCATAGCCAGTGCTTTGAATAGGGCCTTAGGGGCCACTGTCCCACAACAAGAAGCAGAAATAACCACCCACCTCTCCTTCCGAGTCCACTTTAAAGAGTAGTGCATCATAGTTGCTATTCAGTATTGACACCATAAATGCCTGAACAAACATCTCTGCTGGTCTCTCTCTAGGCATGTGGTTATTAATAAATTCAGCATGAGCCCGTTTCTTCCATTTTTCAGTTACACATCAATTCCATGCCCAGTTCCATCTTTTCTGATGTCTTTAATAGAACATGAAATGTCCTTTGCAATACTAAGGACTTCATGAGACTGACAAAATTGTCCATTCTACAACACTTGTACCTCTCTTCAGGCATGGAGCCTGCCGTATCCCATCACATGATGTTGATCTACTTCCAGCAGGGCTCTCTGTTTCAAGAGAGGTCCAAGCATCACAAAATGCAGTGCCGGTAATATGGGAGGAATCTTGTGTTGAATTGAAAACAACAGAGGGAAGTCAGGTGCCAATACTCTCCCCCTCCCCCCCCCCAATGGAATGAGGTGAGGGGCAAGGTGGGTGAGGCAAGGCTCTGCAGATTCTGGTGAATCACTACCCCTCATCAATGTGATGAGGTCCTTAATTTTTTATATTAATGTATATTTTACATTATACACCTAGCCTGGAAACACACACAACCTCACCAGAACCTGTGTATTCAGAATTTTTCACTACTGAGATATGCACACTTGTATAGGGAGCATTTTTCTCCCTGGACTCATTTTCAGCTGCCCATCAAAGAGAGATGGTGGAACAGAATGGTGTCCTATGAACAACAGCAGAATTTAGTCAAGTGTGTCAAAATTTGAGTGAAATTGACTCCTCACACACATTCCTATCATACATCCCTTTGTTATCCAAACACTGCTTTGTTCAGCTACACCACAGAACCACTCAATTATCCTAGCAACTTAGACCTCACTGCAATCTGTGTTTATAGATTAAAGCTACACTTCCTCACTGACTTCAGTGTGTCTTTCTTCTTAATAAATGTGCCTAGAACTGAAGGCTCAGGCATCAGTCTTAAACATACTAACTAGGTATTTTGCCTCTGAATAAACATTTTTAGGATTAAGCTCAATGATAGATTGTTCTGTGGTCAATGCTCATTAATACTGCTCTAAAACCTTTCTAAATGTTAGAAATATGACAGTAGTATCTCTAGGGTTTCCTTTCAATGGAATATGTCCTCATATGAATTACTGCTATCTGAATTAAGGAAATGTAGTAGTTAATGCATCATTTATCTCTTTAGTTCAATTATTTACCTTTTTTGATTAATTAATGTAGGATAAGTCTATCAATTGCTATTACTCATTGTAGCTTAAGAAGACCTACATGTTCAGAGGAAGGATACTTCCATACCAGATACTAAAGAACATACAGTAAGGTCTAAGTTTTCTAAAAAAATATGAATCATTGTTCTAATCTAGCTGGATGGTCTGGCTCACACTGTGTATCCAAGGCAAACATTCTGAGGTATTTCTGCAATATGGCAGTAACTGAAACAAAAAGTATATGGCTGCCATGAAAACTATTGTTTGGAAACCGGAAACATAAGATGAATCTGGAAGATTGTTGTTAATATAGGCTGTTTGCTCTTGTTCCCTTCCTGAGAGGAAGACGTAAGTAATGACATGCAGACACTTGAATGCAGCAGATTTTCTAGATCCATTTCATCTGGTTTTGGAACTGAATTTGTCTTTGAAATGATATTTGCCAAGAAAAAGTAGACAGAATGTGATTTGCTTGATTCTCTAAGTCCGAACCCCTCAGCATTGGTAATCTGCATTGGTTGAGTGTTGAAAGTACTGATGCAATATTTTTGCTAGTCTTTAGGTGACTTATTCAAGATTTATTGTACTATGTTTTAGTGCTTATATTATAGAATTCCAGAAAGAATACAGAAAGAATACATATAGAAGTGTTATTATTATTCATGTTATATAATATTTACATGAAATGACTGTGGACCGCTAACACAACGTCTAGCCACTATTGGAGTCCAAGGGGTGGCACTTAAATGGTTTGAGTCATTCCTCAGGGGTCATAGCCAACGGGTAGAATGGGAGGGCCAGATATCTGAGATGTCCCCTCTCCAGTGTGGAGTACCACAAGGAGTTATCCTCTCCCCAGTATTATTTAACATCTATGAACAACCACTGGCTGAGTTGGTGAGGAGTTTTGGCTTAAAATGTTACCAGTACACCGACAACACCCAGCTCCTTTTGCATCTAGAACCTGGGAGAACAATTATTCCTGATAACTTCTTCCTATGCTTGGAAGCTGTGACAGGCTGGCTGCGCATGAGTAGACTTAAGGTGAACCCGGCCAAAACTGAAATCTTATGGCCCGGTCGGCCCTGGGAACTGAGTTGCCCTCTGTCTACCTTTGATGGTGAATCCTTAGCCCCGTCTGCTACAGTAAAGAGCCTCGGTATCTTGCTGGATTCCCAGTTGACGATGGAAGCTCAGATTTCCACCATCAGTAAGCAGGCCTTTTTTCACCTCCGCCAAGCGATGCAGCTGGCTTCTTACCTTCCAACAGAGGCCCTTGCAACGGTAATCCACACCACAGTCACCTCGAGGCTGGATTACTGTAATGCATTGTACGCTGGTACTCCTCTTTCAGTGACACGGAAGATCCAAGTGGTTCAAAATGCAGCTGCCAGATTACTTACTCAGACACCAATGAGACATCACATAGCTCCAGTGTTACAACACCTCCATTGGCTCCCAATTGAGCATCGGGCTTCCTATAAGACACTGGTTCTGACTTTCAGGGCCATCCATGCTCAAGGCCCTAAATACCTCAGAGATCATCTCTCACATACTTGTCATCAGAGACCACCAAGATCAGTTCAAGAAAACCTCTTGTTTGTTCCCGGTCCTAGGGAGGCAGGCCTGGACTCCACGAGGCGCAGGGCCTTCTCGGTTCTTGCCCCAACCTTGTAGAATTCCTTACCTCCATACATTAGAGCTATACCTGATTTGCAGTCTTTCTCTCAAGACATGGATTTTCATCAAATCTTTTGATTTGTGAATTTATCGTTGATATGTTTGTTGTTTTATTGCTCTGTAAGTCGCTCAGAGCACTACGGTGGAAAGTGACTCATCAAATAATAAATTGAAATGAAATGAAATGAAAATGACTGTGAAAAGATTTATCTGCACATGTTGACTGAGCTGCAACAAATATATATAGATAACATTGAGCTTTATCTTTCTCATGAAATCCAGGTGAGATAGTGAGGATTCCTAATCAGTCACTGGACGCAGTAATGGGTTGAATAACAGCTAGAAAAACCAGAAAATCTGATGATATTGTTGGTGCCTAGTTAAAGGGTATTTAAATTGCAGGTTTATTCCCTCTCTTCCATGAATGATGTGTTTTTCAATCCAACCAAGTGTCACAAGCCTAGACCTTGTTTATAAATGGGAGGTTAACAAATGGTCCAAGTCCAAGCCACAGAATCCAGCTGGGAAACAACAACAGCAGGGAATAACAGCAGAGAAGCCAATAGTCTGTTTCAAGTTCCAAAGCCAATTTCAAGAGAGTCCAGAGTCCGAAGAGATAGTCCTCAGCCTAGAGATCAGTAACAGAATGGGGCCATAGCTCCAAAAGCTATAGTTGCTATCAGCAACAAGGTATCACACTTGATCACCTTATATGCTAGCTTCTCAAGTGTTGCATGTTGCTCTGCTAACCTAGAAGACCTGTGAAGTTGAGCTATCTCCTTTCACAGTTCCAAATGAGCTGGAATACTTAACCCTTTCACTGCCTGCTCAGAAGAGCTTGCTTATACTTTATCTGCAGGCCAAGAAGTAGAAGTATTTTCCATAGACCCTTCTTCCAAGCTTGGTTGAGGAAACTACTGAGCACTGCTCAGCTCCAGCTCAAATGCTAGCCCTTCAAGCAGCATCTCCTCAGCCTCGCTGTCAGAGCTATCCACAACACCATGTGGCTGAAGAGCTAACCAAATAAAATGTATTTGTCGTTTAAGTGCCACACTTTTTAACTATACTAAAACAGATACCATACTATATAAGTAAATATTTTACGGCCATATGATATATATGAAATAATGAACAATTACTTACCTCTATAGAGAAAACTTTCCAACCACAATTTAAGGCCAAAGACTTCACAATTGCACTGCCAGAAATTACCTTTGAAAAGAACCACTTTCAGATTTGGAAGTGATTCCAATAGAAGTCTTTCTATTTTTTGAAGTTTATTATGTTTCAGAGATAATAAAGTTATGTGCCTTGTGTTATTTCCTAACGTTACTGGCAGACTGAATATATTGTTAAATGATAAATCCAGTTCTTTTAGGCGTGGAAGGAAACTAAAGGTCTTGTTGTCTACATATCCAATATAGTTTTTAGTGAGGTTTAGAATCTGTAGGTTTTGCAGGTCTTTAAATGTGCCAGGCAATAGACCTGAGATGGAATTATTAGATAAATCCAGTATTTTTAGAGCTGTTGTATCAGTGAAAGCATGTTGACTGATTTTCTGAATACGATTATTTGATAAAAGCAGTATGTGAGTTCCAACAGGTAAGTTTAAAGGGATTTCAGTAAGTCGTCGGTTCCGGCAATCCACTGTCCTTGAAAACTGGTGACATAGGCATTTTGGAGGACAACCATTTGTCACATCTGCTAGTATGATGACACTTGAAATGAACAGCAGTGAACCTATACAATAAGAAAAGAGTATCGGTGTTTGAGTAATACAAGATATATCAACTCTGTAAAGTCTAACAAATGTATTATAATGTAGGTTTTCATGACATGTATCCCACTTCATTGAATGAATGTAATGTTATAAGCAGTTATAAATGTAGTAGAAATAATTTGTGGTGGGATTATCGATAGTGAGGCTACAGGGAAATAAAACTTAGGTAATGACAGCAATAATCAGCTTATTGACACTTGCCATTATGTGTCTTCAAGTTGAATACAGTGTATGGAGATGATATCCCCCAGTTTTTTGGCAAGATTTCTTTATAAGTTGTTTGTCATTCATTTCCTCCTAAGACTGTGACTAGCCCAAGACCACCCAATAGGTTCCCTGTGGCTGAGAAGTAATTTGAACCTCAGTCTCCCAAAACCCTTGTCTAACACTTAAGTTTTTACATCACGTTGGCTCTTTATTTATCCTACCCATTCTCAAAACTTGGCTGATGACACATATATTCCGGAACTAAATAAGCCAATTATTTTAGAGTATGATAAAAATCCATTAGTCTGTTTCAAATGTTTGGTGATTGATTGGGACTTACTGTTGAATTGTAAATACTAGGGATTGTCTTTCTAATCTGTTTTGAAGGATTTTTTGCCCCACAATAGCTCTGTCAAGGACACTGACAGATTGAGTGTCCTAGAGTGCTGAAATGTTTTTTTTCCACTTTCAAAAATATAAAATTGCCAATTCTGTGTGACATTTATGTAAGTTTATTCTTTTATATGGGGATTGGCCTGTAAGAACTCAAAATCAAGTTAGATTTTGGGATATTTATCCTGTGCAGAATACAGAAGGAGACTGCAAAGAGAAGATGGCAAAGTAATAAACCATTTGTGTGATGGTGTTGATCATGTACTGGTGTTGCCAGAAGAGATAGGAAGAGAGAGTTGCCAGAATATTTCCATTTTTATCCTTTGTGCATGCTAGTAAGTAGTTGTTTAATGTGTGTGTAAACAAGTACAACATTACCAGCTGGGATAGAAAGTGTCACTGTCCAGTATGAATACTAAATGTGTGATTGATTCATTCCATGTTTGAATAGAGCATTAAATCACTATTATACCATTGAAGCTGATAAGCACCTTTCAGGAGTGTTGTGGTTATACATGGTAGAAGTTTATACTACATGGCCCTTGTAGCCCTCCAAAGTTAAGATTCTAGTATTTTAAGTGTATCCCACACCGTCTGACTGTCACAATTTGGCACAAACAGTCCCAATTAATCTTCTGTTGTGTCATATATTCAGCTACTTATAAACTCTCAGCTCTCTCTCCCCTTCCCACATCCCCCCTTTGTCTTCAGCATACTCCAACTGCTGCATACTGAGTTCAGGGTGCAAGAGTGGTTTGCATTTCATTAACTCAGCAGGGAGGAAAGGAGGGGGCATAATTCTTCCTTCCCAGTCTCCCCAAACAAAAAACTGCCTGAACCTACGCCTAGCTTTTTTTTCCTTACTAACATTTGTCATCTTGACCTGATGTAGTTTGCCCTGATTTTCATCTATGAAATGTTGGGGGTGGGGTAAGTTATCTGAGATAGAAATACTTTCCACAAAGTTGTCAGTATGCAAGTGTCTACTACCAAATTTACATCAACCATAAAAATATATAATAAATTGGTTCATTTCATTTCAATCATATATTGAGAACATTTAGAGGACTCAACATTCTGTTGAATTTGGCAGCTAATATAATTCAAATTCTATATTATCAGTAATAATGTTTTGAACAAGCCTCATTATATTGAATTTTCAGGCTCAAATACATTTTCAGGTATTTTTAATGAATGAAAACCATTGGCTGATGACTTCTGACTTGTAGTAGCTGACTCCTCAAAAATGTCAAGCACACTGGCAATTTTTATGGAAAGCATTTAATTTGTTGATCAATATGAACGGTCCTCCTTTTGTCAATATGTCTTATTCAGCTTCTTGCATAGCATGATGTCATCATTTAGATTAATCAATTAGAACAGTACCAGTGAATACCGAACAGTCTGAGAGCTTTCCTGACTTCAAACGCTCCCTAGTTTATTTTAGTTATTTCAATGCCTATTTGAATTACAAGAAAACAATAAAATTAATGGGCTAGATTACAGGTAGACATACACATTTGAGTGACAGTAGTTTTGTGAATGGAGCAAGTGTGACATTTGCGTATCAAACTAGAAAATTAAAAGAATTCTTCACTTGTCTCAAAATATCTCCATTTCAACTTACTCATGTTGCTCCACAATATGGCACTCTCAATTTTTATTACTGTTTTAGTAAGTCCAAATGACCACTGAGTAAAGTGCATAGGAGCCCACTTGTTCTTATTCTTGTATGTTACTCATTTGCAATTTCTGACATACTGAATTTTTATTTCAAGTAAAAGACATTGTCAAAATGGTCTATAGTTCCCCAAACAAGGTTTTGCTGATTTTAAGACATTTTATAAAATAGCCTACTTCCATGGACTCAATAGATATGTACCAGGTAATCATGTTCAATAACTGCACATGCCTGGTGGACATGTGAAAAGTTCAGCAAAGTTTTTTTTTCATAATTGTTCCACAAATGTGATCAGTAATATCAGTAATTTCTAAGCAGAAGCCTAATAGGAGCTTCAATCTTGTGCACACTTATTGTGAAGAGGGAAAGTTAGTCTCTCTGGAAGCAGTGAGACTTCTTATTAAACATTCAAAGAATTGAGCTTCAAGTCAAAATTCAAATGTCTAGTAAAATGTTAAAGTTACTGAATGCAAAACCGAAATTGGAATGGCAGATATTTACACAGATTTAAATTCACCATTCCAGCTACCAATTGTTACATGGGGCCATCAACTGTTTTTATCTGCACATCATTTCTTAAACTTAATTCAGTAATAGTAGATGAACTGCCTCAATGAATAGTATTTTCAAATTTATATGAGAAAATTGGAGGTGCTTTTTGTCCCACTTTGCCTAGTGTGGAACAATTGGCCTCAAAAAGAGAAGAGTAAGCACTGCAGATATGAAGAGTTTTATGGATTTGCTAAGATTTTTAAGGCTATTGTTTTTTTATGAGACAGATTCTCTTTTAAAAAGGTAAAAATAAAAATAAATCTTACCTTTCATGATTGCTTTTAACATGTCCAGCTTGCAGAAGAATCCATTTAAGTTTTATGCGAAGCAGTAACACTCTCTAGCAAACTTGTAGTGGTTAGGACAACTGCTGAATATGTATTAATGCAATGTCATCAAACTCTACCAAAGGAAGCTTTCTAAATGCTCTTTTTCTACCTTTGATCATGTCTCTTTTCACAATCCATTGACGGTTGCTGTGCTAACCACAGAGATTTCCTCTGCCTCTCTTCTTCAATCAGCAGGCCTTGCAGAGTGTCTGTCAACCTGAGCTGGACAGCTGTAACATAGAAATCATGACCTAATAGCCTAGCCTTTTCAATTATTTAATCAACTTCAAATCCAAAGCACAAAAACAAAGCTGACTTTTCAAATCCCATGCAGTTCTTATTTTCTCTGCTGAATTGTTGTTAGCCATGCCTTGTCAATCCTTGCAAAATCAGATGACTCCCAACTTGCGTTTCTGTCGTCCTTGTTTGTGATTGGAGGCAATGGGGTGTGTAATCTCAGTATGAAGAGGCCTTCATCTTGATTACATGGTTTTGACCGTGCACTTGTTTGCTGTTCTGGGGCTTATACTTTTGATTCCCCTAGGGATTAGCCGTGCTGACAGGATTTCACTCTATAGAGAAAACAAATTTTTGTGTTTCTCATTGTTTAAAAAACATAGAAAAAAACTTCAGGCATTCAAAATGATGACTTCTTTTACTACGGGCAAAAAGAAACAGCCACACCAATTTCAGGTTTGTCTTTATGTTGCAGCTATTGCTGTAGTGACTTTATGGCACTGCAGCTTAACATATCTAACAATCCTTATACATTTTGCATATGAAGTATATGTTGGCATGCAGTGCAGAGACATAACAGTAAATTTATTCCCTGACCACTGAATGAGTGTCTGCCCTTCTTCAGAAAAAGATGGGAGAAGACTAATGCAAACCTGCCAGAGGTAATTTCTTCACGTATGGTGGGTTTTCTGCATTTGGTGATAGAACTCAGAGCTGAAAACTGTTCTGGCTCACCAGATGGAGCCATTAGTTGTACTTGATGCACTATAGCTGTATGCTGACTGGATAACTAAACTCCAGGATTCAAATGTCTATTAAAACAATGAAATCTTGTCATATTTAGCAGACTTGGTTTATTTATTTATTTATAGCCTAATGAAATCCTTGGGTAATTTTCATTAAAATAGACCTCAAATCCAAATTAAAAGCAATAGATTTTAAATTTCAAATGATATTAAATTATTTTAATCATATTAAATAGTCAGAAACATAACGGAAATGAGTAACAGAGAAACTGTCAGAGTGACTGCTGATTTAAAACTGAAATATTGTGTGCCTTATAGGAATTCTGGAGGAGCTTGATATTTAAATTTATCTCTCCTAATTTGCAAGGCAGAACCCACTGGACTTCAACCATTCCATTAATAAAATGAACATTACACAGTCCCCATTTATTTCCAGAACAGTACCTGTACATCTAAAGTGTAATCTTACTCTGATTCATGTTTCATATTTACAATTGAAAGAGCTTAGCCATAGAATCTGAATTTTTGAAAATATAGACAGGCACTGAATGATCTTTCCAGCATGTCTTAGATTACTACAGAACAGACCTTTTCTCGTGATCTACCTGAGATATTCTGATCACCAAGTGTTTCCTTAGTATATCTTGTTACTTCCTTAGTTATTAAGGGAGAATATTGGATTCAGCCCAACTCTGGGTGTCATTTATGGCTCCTGTCTTTATTATGGCATCCAGGTAGTTATTTAAAGCTGATAATAAATTGTTACATAAAATATAATAGTAAAAGGTAATATATGTAAATATTTTACCCAATTTGACCAGAATGCAACAGTTTGCTTCCTCTTAGTTCCAGTGCTTCTGCAAAAACCAGCGAGTTCTCCTTCCTGCATCTTCCACTCCCTTTCACATTTAGTTGTGTGCATGCATTTTAAAATCAGATGGCCTCTTCATCAGAATTTGGACCAATTTATAATGTGTGTGTGAGTGTGTGTGTGTATGTATATGTGTGTGTGAATATATTTGTTCACACACACACACACATCAAAAGTAATTGAAACAACATTTGCATTCCTCTCTGGATAATATGCCCTATTTGGTTAATAAATGCCTACTCAAATACTGCATTTACTCAAGTCTAATGACACTTTTTGGGCAAAATTACATAGATTAGATGGCCTCAGGCATGTAGCCAGGAGGGGGGGCTTGAGGGGCTCAACCCCCACCCCAAATTCTCAGGGTGATCCACGAGAAGGCCTTACTGGTACATTATTTAAACTGTTATGTGTATTCATATCGTGATCTGATCACCAAACTCAATATATCCCATATGCATGGGGGTATTGGGATAATGATACAAAAGGTCTCTCACTCAGACTCAGCCCCTCCCCCCCAATCAAACTCAGCCCCCTTCCCAAAATCAAAATCCTGCCTATGGTACTGCATGGCCTAATTCAAAAAGGCTTCACAATTTAGGTCAGTTGGGAAAAACACAAGGCTGGTAAAGGGGCCTGGCTTCCCTTTGTCTGTTGGACTTTTCATTGCCTGCCTCGATCAGGCAAGCAATGGATGGGACAACAAGCAAGGGGGAGCCACGCCCCTTCGTCTGTGCATTATGGTCAGTGGAAAAAATGTTTTGTAGTGCACATCTCAAAATTAAAGGGTACACTACACTTCATAGTGTACTATGATTAAGTAAATATGTATAGCCAAGAAAAAAGATTTCCTGTCTTGGTTATATTACCATTTTTTGCAAAGGAAAATTCCACCCACTTATAACATGTTTCTTGCCATGATCATACTCAGGATCCATGACCTTGTTATGAGTAGATAATAGTAATATAAAACACACCACATTATTTGTGAGGTTTTTGTTCTTTTTTTATTTAAGTAAAAGAAAATATCTTGTCTTGCATTTCAGATGAGTTGGTACATTATTTTACTATGTATTACCTTGAAAATTGGCTTGCTGAAGAGTTACTTTCCCCAAGAGTGTGTAGCCTTCTTTGTGCATAAATGGGAGCCTTAAGGAATGCCACTCAGTTGCCTCTCTTATTGTGGCTAATCCTTTGCAGCTACGATTGTGTTATTTTTAGCACTAACAAATAGAAACTATGTTCACAGTGTAAGGTCATAGAAAAGTTAAGCAGTATGTGAGGTTCACTTCCAACAATAACAGAGGCCTTGCTTGATGCACTCTGTTGTGGTATTTAAAAAATACCTTTCATGTTTCCCCCCTTTTCACTTTTAGTCAAGCGTGCATACTCAGTCCATCTTTTGACAACATATGATTAGTGCTGTCCAGTTACCCTTCATACATCTGTGGCTGTTTCCAATTTCTTCTTGAAGGAGTTGGCAATAAATATGTGCAAGCCAATTGTGCCATACTATGTAATTTTCTGTATCCTTTTTCCTGTCCTACTTCTTAATAATATCAACAATCTCATATTGTCATAAAACTTATGTGGTGAACATGCAAGCAGTGACACAGATAAACCTGGCAAGAAAATAAAGACTTTGATCTCTACCCTAACCATACAGCAAATACATTTTTGTCCAACATGCTGAAGTTGTTCATTGAGGAAAATTACTATATTACTGCTTGAGCTAAGCATTTGCATGATTTGTTTCTTTATCACAGTGGAGTTTTCTGTTGGTCAGTTTCCACCATGTAAAATATACAATGAAAGTCTGCAGAATGGTTCAACTATCTTCAGATTCAGAATTTCTAAATAACTTCTTGAGATATATGTGTATTTTAGTCTCTCAACTTCTCTGGAAAGTTCAGCATTAATTATGTGTTGTACTGTAGTCTGAGGCCAATAAAAACAGATGTGAACAGTTGTTTCCCATCAATGTCCTCCATGTATCTAGAGAAATTTTTAAATCATAGAAGAATTATTGGAAAGAGAATTGAAATGCTTTGTCAGTTTCACCCCTACATTGAAGGGACTTCCTTGGTGTCAAGTGTGTCAGTTTTACTGTTGTTCTAGTCTGCAGTAAATTTGGAAAATTCTATGAAAGAACTGCAAAGAAAATTATCTTCTTTTCTCTCACCTATCACCAATTAGGATAAAAGCCACCTCCTCATAGGTTTAAATCTTTGAATCTTTTAATGTTTCCCCTTTTCAAGGAATTTTTCATGAGCTGCCATAGTTGTTGGGAGCCATTCCCACCACTGCTGTTTGAAGCCTAAATGTATAGTTCTTGAAGCCTGTACAAACCTTTAAGTATGACTTACCAATAAACTATTTTAAAACAACAGTCACACAAACAGAAGTCTAGGATGTTCTAGGATGTTCATCAAGATATTTATCAAGCTGAAATATTTGCAACCCGGGGAAATTTTCTTTTTTGCCTTCCTGGTATGTGTGTATGTCTAGAGCAGTTGAATGAGAACACTTTGTCTCAATACTAGGAATGGGTGAGATTGGTGTGTGTTCATTTAATGACTCACTAGCACTAACACAAAACACTGTAAACTGATTGGACAACATGTCAAATACACACACAGCCTGTGTAGAAGTTGTTCTAGGACATTGGTTCTCAATGTCCTAGAACAATCTGTAGGTCCCTAGATGTTTTGGCCTACACCTCCCAGAAATCCTAGCCAGTTTACCAGCTGTTAGGATTTCTGGAAGTTAAAGGCCAAAATATCTGGGGACCTACAGATTGAGAGCCACTGATCTAGAGAGAAAGGTGTACATTGCTCTTCAAGGCTGTTTTTTTCTATTGTTCATTTCCAAACACTTTTTTTAAGTTGGGGCTTGTTGGGAGTGAAGATATCTACTTTCTCAGTCCTAAAGTAGTGGTTCAGAGAGTAGAAAAAGGATATTTGTTTTCAATGAAAGTTTAATTAAGATCAATGGTGAGAGAAGCAAACTAATGCTCTTGAAAGCATTCATTTCACATATTGTATTGCTATTATAAGATTGCTTCTTTCCAGTAAATTCGGCATGGGATGTCAGAGAGTTTAAAATACAGTGCTTCTTCTGCCTCTGGGGTAAATGGATTGTAGATTCTGAATAATGAGACAAGTACAATCTGCATTCATTGGGTTAATAAAAGATTGTACTATGTCACTGTTATGACCAGTTGAAAACTTTGAATAATTGTAGCCCTTGAATTTCAGTTGACTTTGGAACAGGTTTCTTCAATGTATGCTGTGGTCTACAACAGCAAATTGAGAGCTTGAATATATGATATTACAAAATTATATGAAGTATATCCTATGTGGCGTATCCTATTCTAGCCATACCATAGTTTACCTCTTGGTTTTGATGCCGTGGATCTCAAAGTTATGCTTGGAATTGGCTTAATTTTATTTATTTATTGCCAGCCCCATGCGGATTAGTGAGAGCAACCAGTTACAAAATATGAGGGTCATTATGGAAGCAGGGGAGTCATAAATAATTATAAGAGGTCTATACCTAGAAGCTGAGTGCTTGGCAGCTTGGCCCAGATACAAAAAAAAGAAAATCTTATTTCAATCCTTAGGCTGCCTTTTGCACTAGCTGTTTGTTTTATAGACAAGAAGAGTTTGCAAATCTGATAGTTCTGAATAGAGATGAGATGTAACTTCAGATTAAGATGTAACTTCAGATTAAAAATAGTAGTAGCTAGACTCTAAATCAAATGTCAACTGTGTCTGCAGTTTTTCGACCAATTTTCAGCTCATATTTACAGTTGTATATGCTGTTCATCTTTAAAGATGCAGAGAAAATGTTGGGCAGATAAGTATAATTAAAGTTAATTAGCAAGTTTATATTGTTACAGTAAATGGAAATAGGTGACACTTAACATAGAAGTAAGAGAAACAAAAAGAATAAAAACAGAGGATTAGAAAAGCATGTTTGAGATTAAATGTAGGATTTACACTGTTTTATTTAGATATTTCAGATATTCTTAAGGGCTATACATTTGACTCAGTTTCATTTTCACATTTGATGGATAGCCCATGAGGCTTCAAAAAAAAAACCCCTGCAGTTTTCATTGACATAGTCTACTGTGTGCATTTAGGGTTTGTTGGTGGTGGTGAAAGTTTAGATCTATGATGTTTTAAATTATGTGATTACCTTTGTAAAATCTAGTTAATGATAATGAAATTAAATTAAATACAGCCAGCCGTCCCCATTTATGGGAGTTAGGGGTGTAGGGCCCTAATGAAAGTGGGGAAACTAGAAATAGTCCTCCTCATGCACATGTGTACACACACTTTTTTAAAATCTGAGAAAGCATCTTCCTATAAATCTCTGTGTGTTCTAATGCTACTCTACAGTCAATATCTTCCAAAAGTTGACCATAGAATTGTGCTGAAGGACCAAGGAATTCTAGAATAGTGTTCTCCCTAGCAATTTCTAGGTCCTCCATCACAATTCTGTGGTCAACTTCTGGCAGAGTTTGAGCAAAGGTTGATCATAAAGTCACACTGGAGGACCTAGATATTCCTAAAGAGTCCATATTACTGAAATCATTGGTTAATCAAATCTGCAAGTTTATCCCAAGTGACAGTATATTTGTAAGCTACCCTGATTGTAAGCTGCCCTGAGTCCCCCTTCAGGAATGAAAGGGGGGGGGGGTATAAATACAGTAAATAAATAATAAATAAATATTATACTATGGAGTGAAATTCAATAGGTTTTTTTTAGGGTCAGGCATTTGATTTTTCAAAAAGTCTAATAACCTTATCATATTGAAGTTGAGAAGTGTCTTCTTTATATGCATGTATTTTTGTTGTGTTTATTACTAATGTTTTTGATTTGATTTTATTGTTATTTGTTGTTTGGCTTTGGCCTCATGTGAGCCGCCCTGAGTCCCCATTGGGGAGATGGGGGCGGGTTATAAATAAAGTTTTTTATTATTATTAAGTTTATTATTCCTTGCACTGCTGGCACACTGCCAGCACAGAGTCACCTGGAGCCCATCAGATGATGCTGGGCTACTTCTGGCAGGGATCTGTTGGACTCCATGTCAGCAGTGTGCCTGCAGTACAGGGAAACAGAGCCCATAGAAGAAGCCAGAGAGGAAGCAGGAGGAAACCAGGGACAGCAGGGAAACGTCATGGGAAGGGATCCAATGACCCATGATGGTAAGGGAATGCAGTGTTATGCTACTCCGTGGTTTTCTCTGCTGTCCTCTGTTCTCGGCTTCAATGTGATAAGGTACTAAGTCTCCTAGATGGTTTTGGGACCTTTTCTGTTTTTCATCCTACTTTCAGATTTAACAGACTGATCTATGATTCATTGCTATCCTCATAAGCATGTGATTGGTAAATGTGAAGAGTCAAGTAATTTTGGCATGCATTCCTGCATATGTCTAGTAAATTATTGATACTTGATTTACAATTCACTCTCTGGGATGCACTGAATTTTGTCAGTTCACTTCCTTTTTAATCATCAGTCAAAATCAAGGAGCAAAAGGTATACAATAGCATGTATATACTAAATGCAAACTGAGTTCTCAAAGCATCAATTCATTTTAACAGCATAATATATGCACATGAAAGAGGTATCAGTAATCTTAGCTTTACAGAAATACCAAAAATAAAAAATAAAGAGAATCTTAAAACAGTCCATAGTGCAATAAAGTGCTGGTTGGGTTTTGGTATCCAGTAGCCACTGGAAATGATGAATGGAAAGCCAAGGAGGCAGCAAAGGAATGAAGTGTAGTTGACTGGCTGGATTTGTGAACAGGGGCACTTCATACTGTAGTATTTTGTTGCAATCCCCCTTGCCCCATAGAGCATGTGCTTTATGTTCTCAAGGGTATGAACTGGAGAATACTGTGTTACAGATCTCTTTAGCTATCTTTACTTGTCATATCCAAGTAGTGGATGAGACTATAACAGGAAGCAGAAACTGGAATATCCCATACTATTACTCTCCATGACATTTCTGAAATGGAGTGTGGAGGTGGCAAATACTTTCCATATGATGCTGACTGGGAGGAATGAAATGGATGCATCTGTTACTTGCTTGCTGCTGATGCTGTTCTTCATTTCAATGGCAGGTATGTTTTACAAGCCAATATACAACAGGCTGCTGTTCCTGTGTCTCCATTTCTCTTTGTTCCCTGTTTTATAAACCTTCTGTTTCAACCAATGTAGCAGACGTGTCTGTGAGGTGTTTTTTTATAAAATAAAAAAAATCACAATGTCATAGAGAACCTCTAGCACATTTCTTAACTGCAAGCAGATTTTAGGCATGTTTTTAAAATACTTTTCCACCCACAGAAAAATTTTATATGGAGGTGGAGAGAAAAGCAAGGTACCTGGTTGAACTTCTCATTCTTTACCACATATACAATAGTTCTGCTGTTGTCAGAAATAATAAATCCTTGTCATACTCAATTGAAGTTGAATTGTAGTGATGTTGGTATTGGATGTTGCAAAAACAGGTCAATGAGAGATTTATTTTATAAAGAAAGTGTATTGCAAAGCACACGTTGCTTATGAAAATGGCAAGAATGTGGTTAAATATGCTTTTGTACATTATATGCCAACAGAAAAAACTCCTAAATATTTTTAGAAGTTAGGCAGGTAAGAATATCAGACACTTTCAATCTCTTTGGGACTTAGGAAAATTCAGTAGATATGAATATTAATAATAATACTCTTTATTTATATTCCGCTCTTCTCACCCCAAAGGGGACTCAGAGCGGATTACAGAACATATGTGATCAGACAATCCCTGCCGTTTGCATTGACATACAAGACAGACAAACCAGATAAAATAGGAGGATCTTTCCTGGTTTCCTGGTTGAACATGGTCTTCCAGATTACATCTCCGGGTGCTGATGCTCCACTGGGTGCTGTTGCTCCACTGCGTCACGGGGGGGGGGGTGCTGCTCCATCCACCTTGCTTCCTCCTACTTATGGTGGAGAGCCTGCCCGCCCACTGGAGCTTCTTCCGGTAATTGATCTTCATTATTTTTATTGGTGTTATAAAGTCTTTAAAAGATCTCCCCTGCTATGCGGTACCTTATTTCTCTACTCGCAGACTACTTTTGACTGCTAAGGTTAACAGAGGGTTAAGCTTACAGCTGGCAGCCCAAGGCCAGCTCGGGGTCTCAAACTTGGAACGTTCGGATTGAAGCAGCTGTTGTTTTAACTGCTGTACTAAATCCCTGAATCATGTGAGAATGAAAAAAGATAGAAGCTGAATCAATATAGAATCTTCCAAAGGAGAGTTATGTTGAAAGGGGAAAAAAATAAAGATTTATGAAGTGGTTTCAATAACTGTAGCCATTCTATTATCATGGAAGATTTTTTAAGTTTAAAGCTCACAAAGGGTATTTATCTTATCTTATTTATTTATTTATTTATTTGCAGTATTTATATTCTGTCACCCCACAGGGGACTCAGGGCAGATTACAATGTACATATACATGGCAAACATTTAATGCCATAGACACACAACATATATAGACAGACACACAGAGGCTATTTAACTTCCCAGCTTTCATGAGGGTATTCTGGCCACCAGGGGAGCTGTCACTTCACCGTCCATGTGTGACACTGATGGAGTACTTCCTCATTCTTTGCTCTCTTGCTGGAGATTTTATAGCGTCGTAAATTAAATTAGCCTCCCCGCATAAGCGGTACCTAAATTTCCTCCTTGACAGATGCAACTGTTTTTTGGGCTGCAAAGGTAAACAGCAAGCTACATAATGGTCAGAAGCTCACTCCGGCCTGGGCTGGCTTCGAACTCTTGACCTTCTGGTCAGTAGTGATCTTAATGCAGCTGACTCCTAGCCAGCTGTGCCACAGTCCCAGTTTCCATTTATCATTCTAATATACTAATTATTATATCTTGCAATTATGAATTAATATTGTTTTATTTTTCCTATCATTATTACAAAACTTCCTCTTTCCTAATGTATTACTTCCAAGATCTAAGTGCCTTTGTGCTACTCCAAGGCAAAATAATGGATGCATGTCCTTTTAAATAGCAGGACCTATTTTTCATAGATTCCAAAGTGGCAAACAATAAATATATAATGGACCTCTAAAATGTATGATAATATCATGGCACAGATCAAAAAATGAGTCATAAGCTACACTACAAAGGTAGCCAAGGCACTTATCTAATGAAAATATTTGCTTTTCAGTGTTGCCATTATCTGCTATGACTGATCTCCCTGCTACAGGGGAGTTTGACCTTAATAAGATGTTTAGAATACATCCAACATAATCCGTAATCCCAAATAGTGATCATGATCCAGATGAGACAACAGAAAATCCATTCATAAATCTTGTTGTGATTGTTTTAAATTACAATAGGAATTTTCCCAAATTAACACTGTCCTACCGTAACCACCTAAAACATAGAAAAACATTCTTCACAAAAAGTAAAATGCACACAAAACATGTTCACATTTTCATGCAGACTTTGAGAGGAGGTAGTCATATTTGGCTACATTTAAAAACTGGCATGAGTAAAGATTAAGCTAAATTTACATTTGTGTAAATTGGATTTCTCTAGAATATTTTTTGCTGCCTCCCCTCCCCCCTGCTCCTCCCTTCTGCATCCATGTTCTCTTTTACACTAGGAAACTCTCTACAGCAGGGGTGCCCACACTTTTTCATCATGCGAGCTACTATATGAACAATCAAGTTGAAAAGATCACCTGTTGTGCATGTGTGTGTGCCTTCCGCCCGCGCGGGGCTTCTTTCTTGCCTGCCCACGAACTCGCCGCTGCACGCACCGGGGAAGGGGATCCTCCTTGCCTGCACGCACGCTCTCTCTTAATGTCTTCGTTGCCTTTCTCCTTCCTGCTGTGTGCTTTCGCAAAGCAGGAAGTCCCCATCCCATCCTGCTTCTTGTGTGCACAGCAGGCCCCTCCCACGCAGCAGGAGGGTATTTATAGGCGCACCCGCCAGTGCTCCGGCCAGATATGGCTTCGGCAGCGGCTCAGAAGGTGCAGGGCTGTGAAGAGGGGCCGCCCTTTCTCTCTCTCTCTCCCGTGGGCCCTCGCCACCTTTCTCCTTCGAGGGCGAGGGAGGGTGAGGCGGAGAAAGGCAGCGAGGGCACAAGCAGCAGCAGCAACCAATGGGTGGTCATGTCACCGCACCGTGCGTGGCAAGACAAGTGCCACGGCCCGCCCACTAAAGCCTCATTTTGGCAAAAGAAGCCCCGCAAAGGTGGCGGTGGGAGCGCACGTGCGCGCGCATGGCAGGAGCGTGCCATCCGGCTGGTGAAGCCCAAAGATCACCTGGAAGAGGGCCGAAGATCACCTAGGTGCTCCCGATCACCATAATGAGCACCCCTGCTCTACAGCAATTGTTCAGAGGTCACATTCAGTTGCTATACAAGTATTAAAGAAAGAAAATCTCAATCCTGCTAGCATTGAATCCCAAAATACACTATTGGACACTTCCCTAAAACTTCTCGGAACAAACTGTGAATTTTTAGTTTGGGAGAAGGAAAAAAATAAATGTTAATCCAAATTTTAAAAATATTTATCATGTTTAAAGATTGCTTTAAAATGCTTTTAATTCTGATTATTTTTTAAAGTTCTGATGGAGGTGTGAAGCAGATGAGTTCCAGAATTTGTAATGATGAAAGCCATCCTCTTCTAGAGTGCTTTCCATGGTATTCAGAGCAACTCAAGAACATCCTTCCATCAGATAGGCTGACTCTGTGATACAGATAGAAAGAGCTCTTTTAACTGAGCATGTAATGCCATGGGGAATTAGAATATTTGAAGGAGCTCAGCCATATTATTCCTCTTTTAAAAGCAACTTTAGAGTGTTATGGCTACACCAGAATTATCAAGTGAAACAATTCTATCCTATTCTCAGAGGGGAAAATCATAGAACTTCAGCTGTTATTCAGTTGTAACCATGAAGGTTCATAGATCCCATGTATTGGTTTGAATACTGTACTATGATTCTCGGGATCAGGTTATAAACTTTCAGTATACCACAGATAGTGGGAAAGTCATGCTGTCTCATCTTTAGAGGGAGGCAATGCAAACCCTCTCTGAAAAAATAATGCCTAGAAAACCACATGATCTGACAGGGTGTATATCATATCAGTCCCAGGATAAATTATACAAGCAACACCTCCCCCCCCCCCATGCTTCAGAGGTGGGAAGGGGTCCTGACTGCCCAACTGTGTTGACACCTATTCAGCGCAGATGGGGGGCTTACTTATCATCCCCTCTCTTCTTATTGTTGTGACCATCTCTGGTTCCTAATGATCTCAGTTTGGGTTAAATCAATTAGGGTGTGTGTCTCGAAAAACAAATCCTGTTTTTGCTTCCCAAACTTCCCATTTTGTTTACCGGAAAATTCCTGAAACCAGGAGGGGGGGGGGGGAAATACCATTTCATGATCCATCAGCTGGAAGCTCCATTTTCGCTCCAGGAAGATCCAGCCCATTGGTGACAATGGGGAAACTGGTGAGGCTCATCTTTCCATCATTTTTATGGCTATTGGGACAATAATGGCCACACTTGAAAGACACATTTACAACTGCATGAAAGCTGCTGGAGTGGTACAGGAGTATATACACACACAAGCCAGAAAGTAGGGCTGGGAAGGGAATAGTAAAGACTGAGAGTCAAAGAGGTGAACTAGAAGAAGAAAGGACTTTTATTTTTGGTGGGAGGAACTTAGGCTGCTGGTGCCAGACGAAGTATAGAAGCCAGAAGGTAGGGCTGGGGAAATGAGGACTCAAGAGAGTCAGGCTATTCCCTAAACTTGTCCCACACTCAGTCAAGTTAAAGCAAAACCAACTTAACACTAAAAATAATGTAAACATGGACACAAAAGCCCTTCTTAAACTCCCCCCCCCCAAAAAAGCCCCCCATGCCCTTCCTGTTTCTGAGGATCTGGTTGCCAAGTCACCTGAATCCCTCAAAAACAGTATGGCAAAAGGGTATAGTGTACAGTCCTACTTAATAACTAAATAAAAAAAGAACAATAGATAGTTGGAATATACTTGAAAGCAGATGTGAAACATATTCTGGATGCACTTTTTAAAAAGTGTGCTTGCTCAAAAGTGTAGTTTTCAGTTTCGTTTGATTTTCCCCCTTTTACTGGTTGTATAGATGTTATCAATAAAAATATTGGGAAAATGTTCAGGATTTAAATGTAAATTCTCAAATTACTGGATAAATTACTGGATACTGAACAGAACATTTACAAAACACAAAATTCAAAGAAACTGAAACTAAAAGATTTTCTATCCCTAATGTGGGAAAATTTCCACACAATAGGGAACATGCTGCACAAAATCCCTTTCCTGTTGCTTTGTGTAATAAAACAAAGAAAAATAAGCCATACTGATTTTCATCTCTAAAGATGAACTCTTGCATTTTCCCATTTTGGAGGAAGAGGTTCAAATTTAGTTTAAAGTTATATGAATTCACCATCAAAGTAACTTTCAATAGGAATGTACAGGACACACCTACAATTAACTTTCAAACAATATATAAACACAAGTCTTCTAGCTTTTATAAAAAGATATCACCACTGAGTGAGATGCTGCTGGATAAAGGCAGATTATAGCAAAGAAAATCCCAGCATTGCAGTTTACATCGCTTCTTACTGGGATTCCGTTAATGACTTCTTGTTTCAACATGGCTTAAAACTAAAGATCAGGGTACTTCAGGATAGATGGCTGTTAGCCAAAATAGTAAGTACTTTGTGTTTATATTGAACACTGAAGATAACTGAATGATATAATGCTCTACTTTCTTCAGCGCATGTTAGAGAATGCTGATGTATACACACAAATATTAAATAAGTGAATGCCTAGCAATGGATAACAAATGTGTAAGCTGCTTTAAAGAAATACTCCTCTTAACAGCTAATCTCATCTTTAAATTGTATCCTTTTTTTAAAAAAAAATACAGGAACTTAACATTATTTCCTTTCATATACAGAATAGGCTGCACTTTTGCCTAGCATTCTGTTGCCACAGGTGGGCTACAAATCTACATTTATTTCCACAAATTCTCCCTTTAATATAAGAAATTTTGTATTTCCTTCAGGGTTTTGAAATCAGAAAATGTATTGCTGTTGCCCTTGGAATGTGGTTTCAAGAACCTATATCATGAATGTGTTGCTATAGCTGTTGAATGTGGTGAAGGTAGACTGTTGATATGTATTGTGCAGCCTGCTGTTCATATTCTGAAGTCCTGAAATGTTGATGTTTTGCAGAATTATTTTTCCCCCTGGGAATTTAAGACTGTGTCTCCTCTGAAGTATCATGGATGTATCCATACTATCAAACTATAGTGCTTTGGTTCCACTTTAATGGCTGTGATTCCCTCTTATGGAATCCTTGATTTATACAATTTTCTGCCAGAGAGATGTAATATTGTAATATGGTAGAGTACACTAGGGAATTCCAAGTATCTCTCAAACTACAAATTCAAGAATTCCATAGAACTGAGCCATGGCACTTAAAGTGTCTGTCCCCATGTTTGACATCATTTGTCAGTGGGGATCCCTCCTGCTCCTGCAGTGGCTTGGGAAGTCCCTGTGGTGTCACTTATTGGGGCTGATTCGGCATTCAGCATGCCAGATAAGCCATGAAATAAGTATCAGTGTAGATGTGCCCTGACAGTGGTAAGATTTGTTCCATTTTACCAATGCTCTTGCACTGTACATCCCTTCAGTCTTCACCATTGATAATGCTGATTGGGCTGCTTAATGTTTCAGGTCAACAACATCATGGTTAGGACTATATAAGTTTAACTTCTGCTCTAAGGCAAAAATTATATATATACTGGGGTGGGGGTTGTAAGGTTCTTCACATCTTTTTGGGCTCTAGTTTACCACTGGCTTTTGAAAGCTGCACCCAAATAACATTCCTGAACTTTGCTTAAAATTTCAAGGATCAAGGGAGGAAGACTTTACTGTCTCGAATTTCTCCCCATGAATGGGGTGCAGATTTGAATCTATACTTAATTTCAGCCCTGTTATTAATGGAGATCTCTACTCTAGGAATTAGTATTGCTGTTGTAGAATGTATTTATTTGATGTACTTTTGCCCTTCTTTTCTTGCAATGTAAAGCAGCAAATAAAGTTTCCGGGCCAAAGTTTTGCTTAGCTTGACTGTGCTGTAAGTATTGCTTAGCTTGACCGTTCTATAAGTCATAAGATTCATTTACACAGTATAAAGAAGGCATCCAGGCATGCAATTAACATGACAAAGATGTGAACATGAATTTGAATGAAGAAGGGAAATTAAATTATGGAAAGTGAATTATGTGCTCTAGTATGTAAATTACTTCAGCACTGTATGGCAAAATTCTGGCAATTGTGATAAACTCTGTGTTTACCAGCTACAGTGAATATTAGAAATTTGTCTCAGATGTCAGTCCTGCATGAAATTGCCAACTGCTGGGCACACCTGACATTGCTGCCATATGTTCCTTCCCTGATCATTCTGCCAACTGGCAAAAGGCAGAGGAGTCAGCTGAAAGTTTCTATGCAACCACAACAAATATGTCTCCAGACCTCATCATAGGAAAAACATAGCATTTACACTCATTATGGTGCCATATAGATTATTCATCACAGTGGAATGTAATTGTAGTAGGCACAAAATGTGGTTATCGTGTTGTTGGCACCAATGCAAAATTTCCTCAGTCATTCATAAAAAGCAACAAGGAAATCTGAAGCATGAGAGTTATAATTCAGAATAATCATTTTAAAAACACAAAATTAATTTGTAGGACATGGACAAATATTAAGAAGCTTTGGCTTCAAATATTTTATCCTGAATTCCCAAAATCTTGATGGATTTTAACATTATGGTGCATTTCCTTACAATTATTTCCTCATATAAGCTTGCAAAATGCTTTTGTGTTACCTCTGGAGTTCAAAAGCACCTCAATATCCCCTTCACCAGGGTGGTTTTTCCTTTTGAAGATCAGTTCCATAAAATATGATGATCTTAAAGGCAGGAAAGATTCCTAATTGCCTTTTATTGTGCTTTGCATGGACATGATTTTTCACAGTCTTGTGAGCTGGGGGAAATGAACTCTGGGGAGACATTCCAAAGGGACATAAAACCCTTGTGCAGCCTTCTATGAAATGGCTATAAAACACAACATATCAACAATGAATAAAAAGCAATGCCAAGTTCTGCTTTTTCAAACAGCTGCTGCTACTGCCATCCTCCTGAGGAAATGCTTGTAGGGGCAGCATTCTGTTCTTTTTCCCCTCCTTTCAAAGTTTCCTTTGGGAAATGTATTTTATCATGCTATCCTTTGAGTCTGTAGCCTCAATACCACCTCTGAAATATTATAGCTGAATTGTACCTTGCAAGTTAATGCTGTAAGCTGTACAATGAGCCAAAAGCTTAAGATATCACTGAGACAGGAACACCTGGAAAAATAGTGATAAATCCACCCTTGCCATTTTAAACAAGTTTTTAGAAATCCCACTTAAGTGATGGATGTTTTGCCTGAATAACAACAAGCAGGAGCAGGTTGAATAATTCTGCCTGATCTTTGATTTCCTACATGATACATGTTATTTGAAAAATATTTCAAATACTTAGGGTAAATTAAATGGCAGTCTTTTGTTTTTCCTCCTCTCTTTGAAATGGGAATGATTTAAGTTTAACAGAAATGACACTCAGGATTTCAATTGTCTTGCTGTGTCTCTGCAGCATTGATCATTAAAAATAATTCACACATGGAATGCATTTGAGATTATTTGTCATTATTTCATTAGACAATCAAATTCTTTCTCTTCTGGGATATATGTAATAATAGACTTTGGGGGGGGGGTTACTTTAGATTCAGATCAATCCCAAATGGATTAGTCTAATTCAGATGTCCAAATAAATAGGACTCCTCCAAAGTGGATTGAACCTGAATTAAGTCACCCAAGATTAATCAGCAATTTAGATTCAGAAAGACGCAGACATACAATAATTATACCTCCAAATATTGAGACTTTTAAATTTTGTGCTCACTATAGAAATAAAACATTATGTACACTGGGGAGAATGTGAATAGATAGGAGGAATTATTTTGTAGCTGGCATCTCTGTTTGCCTTGTGACAGTGAATGGCTTTACTAGGGTTCTCTGATCACAGCAATTAGGAGAGACATAATATACCTCAGAACTGTTAAGTTTTTCAGCTATCTTTGGCCCCTTTCACACTGCCACATAATCAAAGCAGATAATCCACATTATCTACATTTAACTGGATTGTATGAGGTCCATGCTACACCTGCATAATAGGTAAAGGTAAAAGTTTTCCCCTGACATGAAGTCCAGTCGTGTCCGACTCTGGGGTGTGATGCTCATCTCAATTTCTAAGCCGAAGAGCTTCCGTTGTCCATAGAAAACTCCAAGGTCATGTGGCCAGCATGACTGCATGGAGCGCTATTACCTTTTCGCCAGAGCAGTACCTATTGATCTATACACATTTCCATGTTTTCAAACGGCTAGGTTTGCAGAAGCTGGGTCTGACAGCAGAAGCTCACGCCACTCCCCGGATTCAA
This sequence comes from Anolis apletophallus, assembly GCA_030556195.1. Taxonomy (NCBI): domain Eukaryota; kingdom Metazoa; phylum Chordata; class Lepidosauria; order Squamata; family Anolidae; genus Anolis; species Anolis apletophallus. The sequence continues at coordinate 42,499,784 of JARBWK010000001.1, read as the reverse complement.
ACCTGTGACCTTTTGGTCAACAAGCTCAGCAGCTCAGCGCTTTAGCCCACTGCACCACCGGGGGCTCCACACCTGCATTATAACCCGTGTTAAATTAGGTTGAAAGGAGGGGGCGCTAAACAACATTTAGCCAAAATGTGAGAGGAATCAGAAGGAATTGGGTTAAAGTCTGGAAAACACATGCTTAAAAGCAGCCCTTTAAACATGGTTCCTCCTGAGAAACACACATCTTTCCATGCCTGTGTAAAACTGTGGGCATGAAAGACATGTGATTTCCTTCCCTCCTCCCATCTGGACTCCTTCCCCCCCATCTCACTCTCAAATTACAAGAAAGCCTTCCATGTAGGCCTGCAGTCTTTGCCTTTCTTCCTCCAACAGAAGATCCAACAAAGAGCCTTGGAGGAGAAATCCCCCTTCCCTACCCAAAGCCCTCCTTCTGCTACTCCAAGGGAGGGAGGAGGCTTTGAGTAAGTGCAGAGTGAAATTGAGGGCAGGGAGGGGGAGGCTGGCAGTGACAATGCCCACCTCTACTGATCTCCGATCAGCAAGGGTGAATATCTGTACAACACCCTTGCAGAACCACAGGCTTTAGGCCAGCTGTGTGGCCTCCATCTCAAGAGGAAGTGGGATTTAAAATCCCAATTCCTCTTGGGGGTTTTGCCCACCTAGAGGGACCTGAGTCTACACTGTCATATAATACTTCAAAGTTCAAAGCAGATTCTGTATTCTGGATTTTATATGGCAGTTGTTGCAGTTCAGCTCCCCCCCCCCCCCCAACCCAGTCTGAGGAACCGTGAGCCAGCCCCCTGCTTTAAAAGTTTGAGGACCTCTGGTCAAATAGAATCAAACTATTTATAAAATTAAAACCTCAGGTAAATAATAAAATGCAGTTTAAAAATAGAAATTTCTTTAAAACAGTTCAGTTAAAGCAATACAACACACCCCTTTTAGGGACCTTGCATCAGGTAGATACAAACAACCACACATAAATTACTCAGTTTTAAAAAATGTAGAGATGACAACCAACCATATGAAGAAGTATTAAGAAGATATTATATTTCAGTCATATGCTAATTCTAATTTTAGCTTGCTATTGTTTCCCCACATTACAAAACATCTGAACAAGCATAATAACACTGATGGTCAGAATATAGCTCTTCATAGCACCAGAAAAATAAATTGTATTATAGTATTTTGAATTTACTTTGGGCCAGCTTTGGAAGGACTGCATGGGATTACTGTAGACTTCTCCAGTTCTACTAGATTTAACAAACATGAAAAGAAAGCAAAGGATTAGAAGGAATGGCAGTAAAATGGATACTAGTGTACCAGAATTGGCATTCGAATCCTTAGCTCAAAATCTGAATGATATCAGTAAACAAGATGATCACAGCTCCTGCCCACATATGGATGAACACACAACACATATATTTGCATAATCTGTTGAAGGGTTAAAAATATAAATGCTGCTGAGGCCAGAAAGGGAATATGATGTCTTCATTTTGGAGGGAGAACTACTGTAGTGTAGGTGAAAACAGTGCATGAATGTAAAAGTTTGTGGCAATCCAGAGATACTGCTGGTCAAGCAAGGCATTAGTCACATAACTCTTAAGTGAACTAAGAGCCCTTCAAAACATGACTAAATCCCAGAATGAATATTAAATCCCATTTCCTCCCAAGATTTACTCCCCACCCCCAACCCCAAGTTTTCACTGAGGAGGGTGGCTACATACTCTCTTACATCAGGAAATGGGCCCCTCGGGTATGTTTGGGGGGGCAATGGGGGTCTGGGAGAGGAGGGTGGGGTGGGGTGCCACCCTACTCCTTCAGGCTCTCAGAGCCCAAAGAACCAAGATCGCCGTGTGGATTGACCCCAGGGATTGTGAAAGCAATCCTGGGAGCCAATCCCCACAGGGCCCTCACCTAGAAAGATCCAGACTTTATCTTAAGATCTGGATCTTTCCAGGTGTTTTATTAATCCGAATTAATTCAGTTTTACCTGAGGCATCATTTGGATGCCTGAGGTACAATCGAGACAGGTCCCATGTTTTGGGCCTGTCTGGATGGGCCCCAGGACTACAGTTGTGTTCACTTATTTGAAAATAAGACCTGTTTAATGAAATCAGATCCTTAGACATAGGAACTGTAACAAAACATGAGTTGTATTGAAATTAATTTTTATGCTACATAAACACACTACGTGCAAATCTTAGAATTTTGCTTTGGCTAAAATAAGGTGTCTAGCTGTTGTTCATGTTCTTTCTGACATATTAATCCTGATCTCTTTTTTGTTACACATTTTTCACTTCTAAAACTGTTGAATTTCAAAATGTGATATCAAGGAGGGATTTTATTTTTAAAAGTCCACCTGTTTGTCATTTTTAACAGCTGTAGGCATCCAGATGAAACTTGAGTTTTTTCAGAGGAAATTCTGGACTGCTAGTAGACAGGTATGTTACAACTAGACTTTTAAGAGTCCTGATGTTACTTGTCAGCCACATGTTATTCTTCTTAGCTCCCTAATTGTGTTGTTTTAAGAAAGTGGACAATGTTCTTCATTGATTTCCCGAAGGCCAGTTAAATAAGGTCATAACTATCTATCACTGAGGCGCCTCCTACACTGCCAAATAAAATCCAGATTATCTGCTTTGAACTGGATTGTAAGGCAGAATAGATTCATCTAATGCAGTTCAAAGCAGATAATGTGGATTATTTACTTTAATATTCTGGATTATTAAACTCCTTTAGGTGTGGAAGGCTGAACAAAAAGCAGCCTCAATTGGATTATCCACATCCCTTCTGCTCCATTTGGGACTAAAAACGGCACAAGAATCCCTGAAGCAAAGATTGTGCAGGACATTGCCCTGGGGGAGCTTAGACCCCATTAAAATTCACCATGCTCCCCAGAGTCCCAAATTTACCATACAGGGAGCCATTTAAGACATGTGAAAATCTTAAAAAGACTTATAGTGACTAAATATCACAAACTCTTTACAAAGGGGAGATTAAACATATTTCCCTCAGAGCTGCTTAGGGGGAGACTGTCTGGAATTACTTCCTCCCAAAGACTATGCCCCTGTGGAGGAAATGAAATAGAAACAATGTAACACATTTTATTGCAGTGCCACTACTACACACTGAAATGTAGCCAACTTTTATATCCAATCCTGTCCCACATGACCAGCCATCCTATGCAGAAGATTGTTAGATATCTTTTAGAGCACAAGTGCCACAGAGTGACACAGGGTGGCAAAATCCTTGCAGTGGCAACAAGGCTGAGAAAGCAACTAACTTCCATTAGGGGTATTACTTGAAACCATGTAGATGTATCTTGTACAATGGACTTGTCCTGAAATGGGAGAATTTATAATGACTGTTGGTTTTACAGATGGGTCTATAGACTGTAATAAATGTTGTTATTGATGTTGTTGTATCTGGATTATATGGCAAGGTAGATCCAGCCACAGTCCTTGGACAAAGTTCTGACTTCACTCTAGCCTCAATATCTATGTGTGGAAAAGGCAAGAGGGAAACCAAGGAAAATACGTTCCACAAGTACTTCCTAACATTCTAATTTGTTCTCTTACAGTGTACATCTCTTGATGGCCGATGTTCCATAAGTTGTGATGATGATGTAAGTGTTAGATGTTTTCTTAATATGTTATGCTTGCACTTTCAGTGTTTCTAAGTGCTCTTTCACACTACACCACACAACTATAGCATTATAATTCCACTTTATATATCATGACTCTGTCCTAGAGAGTAGCATGTGAGATTCATAGACAAGGAGCTCTTGTGTCTCACCAAATGGAAGTTTGAGCAGGAGAGAAATATTTGAAGAGAGTTTCATATTCTCATATCAATTCTCATTAATCAGTTCTTTCTGTCATAAAAGCTAGCTATGTTACATAATGCAAGTTTTTCTGCTGTTTCTTTATTTTGGCCTATTATAGATCACTCTTTTCTCACTGGAATTTTAAAGTGCAGCCATTGAAAATAAATTTAGCAAAATTGTTGATTTCAGCTAGTGAGATGTAGATGAGCCCAAACTGCATGTGGATTTTATGGATGAGCTGTAGCTTGGATTCCCTCCAAAATCTTTCATTAACTCTTCAGATAGATCACATTTGTATCGAGCTATCTCACAAAGATAGAAACAACAACAAGAAAAACAACAACAATAATAATCTTTATTTGTATCCTGCTTTTCTCCTTAAACGGGACCCAAAGCACCTCACAACATTTCAAAAACAATACAAATCAAGCATACATATAACAAAACCTATAAAACCAGGTTTACAATAAGGCTTACAATAATAAACATAATAAACACATTTAAAATAGGCTGATAAGAGAGACAACCTCTTATCAGGCTAGGAGAGTGAGAGGGCTGTGTTCAACTTTCTCACCTTAAGTCAAGATATCTCAGAATAAGCAGTCCAGGATAAGTAGAGATAGTATTTCAACTGGTATAACTTATCTAAAGACACATTTTTTGAATTTGCTTTCTTTTCTGAAAGTTATCCAACAATTAAATACATGTTTTATGTTGTGAGAAGACTCTTCATTGTTGAATGAAAAATATTAATAGTTTCATTCTGATATATGGTGAACAGTTCACACACACATTTTTAAAATACCTCTTACTCATTTTCCCTCACTGTTGAGTGAATTATAGTCAACATGATTGTAATGAGGATAATATCCTCCCACACTGTCCTTCCAATGACAAAATTGTTTTCATGGGGTTGACAACAACTTGACTATCCTTTGATGTCCAAGGAAGGTCTCAAATGGCTCTAAATGGTCCACAGTCAACAGGTTGCCAGCACATGTACTAGGTGGTAAGTTTGTATTAGCCACTTTCTAGAAGGTACATATGAATGTGCCAATAATAAAACACTTCTTGAGAAAACGCTTGGAAGACAGTGAAATCTAAGATTATTGCCATTATTATTTTTGAAGTTTCTGTTTGGAAGACAGTGAAATCTAAGATTATTGCCAGATCTCACTAATTCTGTAGGTTGGGGGTTACAAGTATAATTCAGACCTTTGTTTCCAAACATTTTCGTTTGATATTGATGAAGTTTGAGTTTTTGCATTTATTGCTAATGTCTCCAGAATCTACTGAGATTAAGAGTTTCTTCAAACTAACTCTGTTAGTAGAATGTTGTTTGCTACCACTAGCTACTAGTCATCATGCTTGCATGCATATACCTGTAGACGGAGAGCATTCTGATCACAATGAATGTATAGTAGTGTACAGGGCTATATACTATGGCTTTGATCCTAGGTTTTTGTTCAATTCATGGAAGAGGCCTTCCTTTCAATGCAGCTCTTCTTTCCTGAATGGAATTTTCTCCTATTCACACTGAGGAATGTACAAATCAAGTTCATAATATCCACATAGTGTTCTGATGCTGTTCTGTGTCATATATCTGTCCATCTTTTATTTCCCAAGTTTGAGTTCTTTCTTATTGCTCAGTGAGATTTGCCTGTGTCACCCCCACACTTGATTCTCAAACATCTTAGTGTATGCCCTCTCTGAGAAGCTGACATGTTATTCTTGTTTCTGGTTAAGAAATACATACACACAGACTACCTCATTTATCTCAATTCCCCCTGAATATGAAAGAAGCATTTTCAAACACATATAATTGCATCAAACTGTTCTGATCACTGAAATAAAATATTTATTATTTTATTTTACAGAATATCAACTGTTACCTCATTGATAATAATGGGTTTATATTAGTTTCAGAAGACTATACGCAGGTATGTGGAATTTTTCTCACTTTAAAAATATTTAGTGATACAAAATAGGGTTTTTTGTTGATTGTTGCTAAAGGAATGAATAGCATGAGATTAAAATATTTCCTTTTTAAAAAAACCTATTGCCCCAGAGCAAGTAGCTTACCTTTCTGGGGGTCTGAAATAATTTCTTCCTCACAGTAGGGTGGGTCTGCTTTTAAGCTCATAAAAACTTTTAATTTATTGAATCCCTTTCTCCAGACATGTCTGTCACTCTTGAGGAATTTTTACCTTGAGGGGGGACATTTTTCCTAGAGTCGTTTTTTAAAAACATAAAAAGGTTAGTAGTTACTTTTTGAATTCTTAAATAGTGCCAAAATTTTAGCTGAACAAAACAAAATATGATAATTAATATTGGGCATTAAACTTTGCTCACACAGAGTACTTTGGTTACTTAATGAATATAAAAGAAATATAAAAGAGTGAAAATGGGAGACTGCTGTTTGCAGTGCAATACTCTGAAAAATGTGATTTAACAGTGCCCCAGAAAATAATTTTTAATCAACCCTATAACCTACATATAGCTATACTAGAGTACAATTTTAAAACAGCTCAAAGTAATTTGGATTGGGTGATATAAGAACACATTGGCCACATGTAAGCAGGCCAAAAATAGACAGATAAAGTACTATGTTTGGCTTGACTTTGAAAAACACCTTCAAGAAAGGATATTTTCAACTTTCTATAATGGTTGGTGGAGACATCTTTTTATTTTGTTAAATGGGTATGAGTACACTGTCTTGAAATACATGGAATGTTATCTTGGTGGGCAGTCTTAGCTTTCTGAGGTCAACAGAACTATTAGAAATGTTGCTAATAACATAGTTACAAAGTATATTTCATTATTATCAGAGACATTTTTTTTAAAAAAAATTATGTAGACAGGACTAAAACTTGTAAGATAAAATAGTATACTTCTATTTTTTTACCTATGGATACTCTAAAAACTACTTCATGGGTTACTTGAGAAGCCACAGAATTGTATTATTTTAAAAATAAAAAGCAGTAAAATTAAGTTTCATAACAAAGATATTAAAAACACAATCTAATACAGGACTGGAGAATGTGTATCTAATGGGCTGCATATAGGGCCCCTTCTACACTGCCCTATATCCCAGGATCTAATCCCAGATTATTTGACTATCCCAGATTATCTGGCAGTGGAGACTTAGACTGGATCTACACTGCCATATAAAATCAAGGTTATCTGATTTCACTAGATTATATAGCAATGTAGACTCCTATAATCCAGTATACATCAAATAATCTGGATTATTTTCTTTGATAACCTAGTATATATGGCTGTGTAGGCCCAGCCTTGATATCTCAAGCCACAGAAAGGATCTCAACATCACTTGACCCCTTCCCCCTTTTTAAATAAAGAAAAAACCAGGATTTTTTGAGGAAGAAATGCAGCATAAAACTCCAAAATGCCTCAGAATTGTGAAGTTTGCTTTATTTCACTGCTACCTAAAAAAAAACCCCAATATGTAATCACCCAAATGGCTAAAATTCAAGCCAGAAGTAACATAATGTTCAAGATGGACGTAACAAGGGGATGCAAGAGTCTGAAAATTGGGCCCAAGTACAGTTACCAGCCCTTGATTTGGGCATTATGATCTCTGGTTTGCAGCAAAATCTATATCTCTTCTGTGACATAAGAACTAAACCAGAAAGGGATCAAGGGCATGCCATAAACAGACTTCGGACTCTTTGGTATTAACTGCCTCTAATTTCTGGACTGGTGTGATTTATTCCTTTCCCATTACTGGCTGGGGTTGAGGAGGTGGAGGCAAGATTATTTCATTAAACATGCATAAAAAGATAGGAAAGGTTGTCTAAATATTTGGGATTAACTGGGGGCCCTTCTACACTGCCAGATAATCTAGGTTATCAAAGCAGAACATCCACATACCTGGTTTGAACTGGATTATCTTAGTCTACACTGCTAAATAATCCACTTCAAAACAGTTAATGTGGATTTTATACAGCTGTGAAGAAGTGGCCTGGGTCTAATTTCTGAGCTGGTGTGATTTATCCCTTTCCCATGACTGTCTATGGGGAGGAGTAATTATTTCAATAAGCATGCCCCAAAAAAACCCTTTGAGGGGATTCTAGGGGCCTATCCAAACAGGCCTTCAACCCGAGACCTGTCTTGGTTTTACTGGAGGCAGCCAAATGACTTGCATAACTTCAAAATCTAGTGAAACTGGAACTTTAAAATTAGATATTTTCTTCCCCTTTAAAATTTTAAAATATTAATGAAAGAGGAAATATGCATTTTGGATTTACTAGCATTTCCCTGTTTTGTGTATTCTGCAAGGAAGAGACCTACTTCTCATTGGCAAACCCACAAAGGCTGCTGTTTTGAAGTTCCCACCTGTATTGCAAAATTGATGATTTCAATTAATAAAAAAGGAAAGGTGTACTTTGCCTTTTGAAACCTTTTTGGTTTGTGTGTTCTGCAAGGGAGAGGGCCATTTATCATTGCCAAAACAGCTCAGGCTGCAGTTTGCATCAGTATGGTTCCAATGTTTGCAAAAGAACGAAGGAAAGTTAACAAATAGTATGGAAATGCCTAATTTGGGGGGTTATTCCTATTAGTGCCTGAAATGAGCTTCAAAACTGTTCAGTTTCATACATTAATTATAACAAAACAAGCCAGAAGGAAAGGACATTTATGACTTCGCAGTCAAAGTTACCCTTTTTTGATCACCAGATTTAAATGGCTAACACTATGATCACAGGGGAGTGAAGCACTTCAAAGTGATGCCCCAATATGCCCACAGTGGTCACAGTCTCCACACTCACTGCTAAAGCACTGAGTTTGCTACACAGCTGAAAACACTTTGATCATAGATTCAAAGTGCTTTCAGCTGCCTAAAAATGGGACTTGTCCATTTTTTAAAATAAAAAAACCACTGATCACAAATGGGTTGTAAACTAGATTGGAATGAATATAGGATGACATCATGCAATGGTAAGTAATTTTGTTCATGGTTATAGAGCTGCCTCGTGTAATATGTGATATGTTATATGTCTTCAGCATATAACATAAAAATCACTTGTTATATACAGTATAATGTTGTTTCGTGTTACTTCCAGGCTCTGCATCTGTGACATGGTATAAGTATCAGTCCTTCTCCTTACAAATTATATAGGCTTGTATTTTCAAATCTGAGGAAGTAAAGCAGTGTGGACATGTCTGATTTCCTATTGCCCTGATATTCATTGCTCAGTATCACTGAACCTAATGCATTCAGGCAAGTTTCTTCAGGACTGTCCAGAAAAACTAAAACACAAACATGTGTTTTTGTTATTGAAGTTATATCTTTATTATTATGTGTTTTTTTAATTTAATGAAAGAAGACAAAATAGGCCATACTCTATTTTCAAACAGAAACGGGAAGTAAACAATTTATATGTCTGATAAAATATAGAGGGAGGCCATACAGGAATTATTTTTTTAAAAATCTATGATTTGTTTAGGAAATCATTTCAAACTCTGTTTATATCTGAATGGAGCAGAATTTTAATCACATGGGTTTATGATTAGATTAGAATATTTTCTTTACAAGCTTTAGAGCTGAGTGCAATTTTTATTTTTTTAACATCAGATGTTATGCAATGATCCTATGTCTATTGTGTAAGCTCTCACATCTGCTCAAGGGATTATTTTGTAATCCCTATAACTTGTACTGGCAGCTAAATCCTTTTCAATTTTTTTGAAAGAGTAGCCCTTAAAACTTCATTACATAGCTGTCAATGTTTTTCTGATCATTCTGTAGAGTATGCTACTTGAAATGGTAACTGATTTTCAATTATGTACATTTCTGGTCATTGCTATGCTTTCTCCTGCAGACTGGACGTTTCTTTGGTGAGGTTGAGGGAGCTGTGATGAACAAATTGCTAATAATGGGCTCCTTTAAAAGGTAAAATGTTTACTACCTGCTTCCATTTTATTCCATTTTTAAAAAGCAGTGAAGGAAATATATTTTTAAAATGGATTATCACACTTATAATTCCAGTGCCCTTGGTATATTCAACTTTATGTCAATATATGAAACCAGAAGACATCCAAAGGCAGTGTGGCAATAATATTTGGACTGCTTCCATTGCTGTTAAACCATTTCATTACTCTGAAACTCCAAAATAATAATTTCATTAGGACATTATTTTAACTTTCCACACAGAAGCCTACAAGGTAGTCTAGGTTGAGGCAGACAAAACAAAGTTCACCTAATGAATCTTTCGGCTCAAGGTGAATTTGAACTTTTATCGGGGTCTCTGAACTGTGTTTAGGAATACAGTACACTCTATAACATAGAACTTGTCTACGAGGGCATTAAAGCCTAGGCTCAATCTGAGTTGGCTCCTGATTGTGTCCATGATGTTTCCATACTTCTGATAAACATAATGAGTAAAATCAGGTTAATCTGTTTTATCATGCATTAGTAAAAGTTAAGGGATGTTCTGAACTTTGCTTGAAACTATAGAGTATCTCCATGACTTCAGGACATTGTGAACAGCAGGTTCATGATCAATTCAGACAGGTCCTCTATCTACTCGAGGCACTTTTCTTTGTGTTCATCAGCTCAAGAAAGAGGGGATGGATCATACCCGTGTAACTGCCATTGCCACTTTCAGTCTGCTGCAGAGCTCTGTGTGTACTCTTGGCCACTGCAGGCAGTCCTTGCACTGCAGCCGTTCTGGAGCAGGAACAGTGACATGGATGGTGAAGTGATGGTTCAGCAGGTTTGATGCCGCTTTGGCCTGACTGGGCCATATAGACTCTGGCCCCTTGCCACAGCAGGTTCAAGAGGATGTGTGTGCCAGTGCAGAACATTTCTGCTCCAGATTGGCCCCAGACTGTCCGATGTCTACATTTTGAAGTTACACCATTATCCGCACTGAGGTTGTTGGGCCAGCAACTCACTGTTCTAAACATTTTTTTTCTAGTCCAGGAATCACAATTGCCTGGTCCTACAGATGTTATAGGTCCCAACATCCCTAGCCAGCCAGCCAACCAGCACGTCTATCTTATTTCAAATAAATACAGTACTTCCAAAGATCCGCCAAGAACAGTGTTATAATGCAAGAATGGTTTTAAAAGGCATTTTCCTATATTTGAGGGAGGGCTTGTAGTTCACAAAAATAATTCAAGGGGTCTCTCAGGGTGCATCTACACTGTAGAATTAACTTCCATAGCACTCTCCTATGCAATCCTGGGATTTGTAGTTTGGCGAGGCACCAACATTATTTGGCAGATAAGATTAATGATCTTATAAAATGACAACTACCAGGATTCCATAGCATTGTGCCCTGTCTATTTAAAATGGTGTCAAAGGCATTTTTCTACAGCATAGATGCACACTGAGAAGTAAGAATAGGTCCACTGCATCCTGAGCTTACCTCAATTTGGTTCTTATCATTAGTGAAGACAATACCACTTGTGGAGCTTTTTGAAGGCATAAGCAGGAGTGGTTCATGCTCCTCATCAGTGAAGACACTCTCAGGAGTTGAAAGTTCACTTCTCTTATATCTCAGGCCCCTTCTACACAGCTATACAATCCAGATTATTAAAGAGTATAGTCCACATTACCTGCTTTGAACTGGATTATATAAATCTAGACTGCCAGCGGATTATCTGGATTTTATATGGCAGTGTAAAAGGACCTTAGTGCCTCTAGACATCAAATTTAAAAGTTACAGTTAAGCTAAAAGGATTTTTTAAAAACCTATTTTATACATTTTTCCAGCACTCAATGAAGTCATGCAGGCCACATGACCTAGGAGATGTCTATGGACAATGCCTGCTCTTTGGCTTAGAAATGAAGATGAGCACACCCCCCCCCCCCAAGAGTTGGACATGATTAGACTTAATGTCAAGGGGAAACCTATACCTTCTCTACATTTTTAAGGAAGCTTCTACTCTCCTATAGCTTTGCATGGTGTTTTTCTGAAATATGGAGAAAACAAACAAGGTGAAAAGATTCCCTGAGTCTAAAATGATGTTACTCATGGCCCTCGTATCTAATATGCAATGGTTCATGAATTTAAAAGTCAGTGCTTGCAAAATTGCCAGCATTAGAATCACTAGCTGAGAAATACCATGCTCATGCTGAAAAAAAACATAAAAAGGAAATGAGCTGGATCTTAAACACCAGGAGCTGAACACTGCTAGTGATTTTTTTAAAGGAGATACGTTTTTATTAAGGGAGCCTCCTGCTTCTTCCCTCTATGAAACAGATAGTGATTGTCGTAAAAGCAAAAGCCAACAGAAGTGTTGTGGGGCCTTAAAAGAATCCAGCTGCATCAAGGACCTTTCCACTTGGAAATGCAAATAGTCACTTGGGGCTTATTCATATGAATTGGCTGCAGTTTACCTAATGGTTCCACATTGTGACATTTACATGGAGCAGCAGTCACAGCTATAATTACCAATTGAGTGTATTATGTGAAGGTGGTGATTGCGGTCCATTCTGTTAAGACCCCACAGTGATGTGAGGAAATAAGTACAACATCCACCTGGACTATACAGCTCCAAGTTATCATTTGCAAGCACAGTCTCCACATGGAAATAGCCATAATAGCTAGTCTCTTTGGTTTTTCATCCAGACTACTTTATCTGTCTTCTTCTTTTTGTTTTGTAGCAAGTAAGGGTACTACAAACAGGCCAACACGTATGAAAGCCATGAAGCTTGTGTTTTAAAAACTCTCATTTTAGTCAGACTAACTATAGTAACTATTTTTTCCTTAATCTGTGTTATAGTAATGGGCACCTGTTATTTAAAGCATTGCACTAGTGTGCTAAAATAAACTCACTTTGTGTTGCTGAAACAATTGTAGGTCTGCTGCCAGATTATAAAACCAGTCTCAAATCTTAGTACCACTTTTATTTTTTTAATCCTCTGATCTTCATGTTTTTATCCCTTTTTCTTTATTTTCTTTTTACAACATCTGTGTTGGTGCTGTATTTCACAACCTATTTATAGTGGTTTCCATAGTCTGCATTTTTGTAAAGGTACAAGTATTTAATGCCTTACAGAAGAGATACTTATGAACCAGTTGTTGCAATTATTTGATTTTGGACAATGATTGGTTGATTTGTTTGGCAGAATGCAGACTGGGAACCTGTAAATTTCCCAGTTGCTCTCTCCTTTCTGTTTGTAGCCATTGTTTAGATATCTTTTAGCTTTTGCTAACCAATGCTTAGCATGCCTCTTTAAGCATTTCATTACAGACAGTCCCTAGGTTACAACAAGATAGGTTCTGTAGGTTTGTTCTTAAGCTGAATTTGTGTGTAAGTCAAAACAGGTACTTTTTTAAAAGTGTAACTCCAGCCCATTTTTTTCATTTTCGATAGTGTGGGGGGAGGTTTAACATCTCTGTAACGTTTGTTTTGTTGTCTGTGAAGATTTCACCTCACTTTTGTCCCTGTGACATTTGGATTTTGGTTTTATTTTATAGTTGTTGTGTAAACAAGTATTTATGCTGAAGCTTCAGTGGAGACATTTTCCCCCTCATAATAACTCTTACAAAATGTGAATTTCTCTTCCTAGGGGTAGATTTGCTCTCACTACTTCTTGTCCCGCCCATGCTTGTAACTAGGAGTCATGTGCTTGTAATGTGGGTACTGCCTGTATAATGGTAAAGGAGGTTCAGTTAAAGCTCATGTTGGAGGAAGAAAAGAAGATAATATAACCTCTTGCAACTCTTGCATCACCACCATTTTCAAGAAGTTTGCCAACTATCTGGAAGAGCATTTCAGCAAGGAGAAGAGCGGATTTGCAGAAATTTTCTCCTACATCGTACTCCAATAAAATCAATGTAAATTATAATATTTCAGTAACCACTGTTGAACAATGATCAAGTTCTGGAGAAACAGAATTTCTCAGATTGAATAGTCTTAAATTTGGTAGATGCATAGAATTATTTAGGGAGTCAAACAACATGATTCCACATAAACATTATGAAGCTCTTTCTGATGGTAGGATAAGACAGAAGATTAATCCCCCACCCTCCAAATTGCTTGACCCACATAGGGGGTTCAAAATTACCACAGAACACTAACATCAAATCACTGCTTACACCCCCCCCCCAACAATACCTGCCACAGATAGGGGGCAGTGTCCAGTGAGTCCCCTATTCACCATAGGCACCGCATATCATGAATTTAATGGCATGCTGCAAATCCTCAAGAAATAGCTCCAATTTTATCTGTGAAAGATGAACTGCATCCAACCATAACAATTCAGATTGTCAATAAGTAATTTCAGGGCGATCAGTGTGCAAACCCAAACCATTAACCATGGCATGCCTAATTTCCTCAACTCTTCTGAACCACATCCAAACAGCATACATCTCCCTCCCTGAGCCAACACTGCCTTTGGGATAATGGCAGACCAGGCAATTTTAGTAAAGAGCTAATTATCCTGAATTTTACCCATATCAATGATTGCTTAGATAATAAGATCCTTTCCTGAAAGAAGTCCGAAGATGTAAAATCAAAATGTGAGGGGGCAGGCCATGGTGCCCTCTAAACAATAAAGGCAATAAACTGTGCCAAATAAGTCCCTGTTGGTCCAGCCATTCAACAGTGGCAATGCCACAAAGGCCCAAGTGAGCTCCAAAATGACTCCTGCATGCCTGATGCTCAGCCCAGAAGATGCAGTTATGACGGCAAATCAGGACTCTATGTTGGGCCAGCTTGGGCAACAACTGGGGATCTGAAACAAAAACAAATCAGTGATAAAGTGGGTGGACATAACCATGTTAAGTCCTAGATCGCTACTGCCCAATGGCCTGAATATCCCTTGAGTCAAAATTAAGGGCAAGTGTTGTAGTAGCACCTCCAATCCAATAAGAGTGCATTTCAAACTTTACTCCTACTACACCCAACTTAGTGAGTGCCTTGGATGTCATGGACCAAAACTGATATTTGATAAGTGGTGATCAATTGGCATGGCAGAACTGATGACCTGGATAAGGGCCTCATAGTTGTATATAATAACGAATAGCATGAACAGGACACAAATCAGCATCAAAGCAAGTCTGTAAATGTTAATTGTTACCACAACCCCTCTGATTGGTTTACGATGACCGGATATTCACCCACTGGGAAACTGGCAGCTAAAGAAACATTTCTAAGTTGAAAGGCCTCACCAGACATGTCACGCTTAGAACCCACAGCCAATTCACTTATATATAAAGCAGCATAAAATGCCATCAAGGAAGCAGCATGGAACAAAACTGCTTCAAAAGGTAAAGTACAAATATTTATTTCCAGTAGTTCTAACCTGTCCTTCTCAACCCCTAAAGGGGGACTCAGTACGGCTTACATTTGGCAACAATTTGATGTTGCTACATATAACAAAGGCAATATAAACAATTAAAACAATAAATAGAACATTAATTAAAACAATAACTACAGTATTAACAGCCATATTAGCATTCTAGTAAAATTCCACATCCAAAGTGCTAATTATGATGGCCATACTTGATGGCCATACTTGATACAGCCCCTTTAAAATGCTCTGTGATTAATGACTGATGGCTATTGGGAGGCTTCCCTGTTTCCTTGGCCCAACCTTCAAGTGCCAAACTACAGTCAGGATGGTGCAACGATGTAAACCAGAAGGCCAAGGCTGAAACATGAACCCGAATGTAATAAACAGCTAGCTCCTTACCATGCAAAATAACCACAAAAATCTAAAACATGACCCACTCTTACCAGCCACATTTCCTGATAGTTTTTAAATTCAGAAATAGCCCACTTGTAGGCCTTCTTGGTTCTAAGGGCTAGAGCAGTATTTCTCAACCAGTGTGCCATGGCACAATAGTGTGCCGTGAGCGATCATCAGGTGTGCCGCGAGAAAAGCTCTCTGCCCCCCTTCCTTCCCCCTCCTCCTGCCAAACTACTGCTGCTTGGGAGAGGAGGAGGAAGGGCCAGGTGGCGGCGAAGAAAAAGAAGGGACCAGGGCACCGCCTCCCTCGTCCGTTTCCCCAACCAGCCTCCAATCTGCCATGACTCTCACCCCTTGCTTCTTGAAGCCACGCGGAGGAGCCCTGCCTACTGAAGCCCGCCCACTGCTCATGCTCCTCCTCTGTGGGAGAGCTGAAGCCAGGGGGGAGAGGAGGCATGATGCAGCCTGGCTCCGCCCCTTCCCCTTGGCTTCAGCACTCCCACAGCTTTGCCAGCCTTGAGGGGGCAGTGCCAAGCCAGCGGTGGCAGAGACAGCACAATGCTGGCTTGGCACTGCCCTCTCAAAGCTGGCGAAGCTGTGGGAGAACTGAAGCCGGGGGGGGTTCAGGGCATAGTGCGGCCTGGCTCTGCCCCTCCCCAGCTTCAGTGCTCCCACAGCTTCGCCAGCCTTGAGGGGCAGTGCCAAGCCAGCGGTGGCAGAGCCAGCACAATGCTGGCTTGGCACTGCCCCTCAAGGCTGGCGGTTATGGGAGAACTGAAGCTGGGGGAGGGGTGTGGCATGGTGTGGCCTGGCTCCTCCCCCCCTCCCGGCTTCGGCGCTCCCAGCAGGTCACCACCCCCAGCCGTTCTTTACTGTGTTACAGTATCATTTTGTGTCATTTTGGTTGGTGGTGTGCCCCCGGAAATTTTTTAATGTTAAAAGTGTGCCACGGCTCAAAAAAGGTTGGGAAACCCTGGGCTAGAGAAAGGCTCATGGCCTGAACTATCTTGGCGTAACGAGATCCCATAGGTCAGTCGGCATCTGTTCCAGATCAGAGGAATCATCCAACAACAATCGCCAGAACTGCTGCATCTGAAAGTGAGAAGTACCATGCTAAACTATAAAAATAATTTTAGAATGCAAACAATGAAGTGTAAACTCCCTAAGACCATGAGTGCATGGCTAGCTCAAATCACCTCTCACCCCATAATTACCCAGCCATTATTTTTGGTCTCCCCTAGAGGACAGCAAATTTATCCACCCCACCTTCATTGCTTTATGGTGGGGTAAATGTGCTTAGTTTCAAATATTAAAAACAACTAATATTTTCCAACCACTACTAAAAAGTTCCTTTTAAATATATTCACAAAAATGCAACCATTTTTCTGAATATATTTATATGAACAAATTTAATAGGATTTGTACTCCAAAGATAACCAGAGGCTATCGGAGCTTTCTGTCCATGAACCTGAAACCTCAGCTTATGGATATATTTGTGCCAGGTTATAAAATGTTTTGCTTGTTCCTTTAAAATGTGTCTTTTAAAAAGTGGCAGTCACTTTGATCTCATTTTTTGGGAGCATTTTCAATTCTTGGCTGTATTGTTTGTCATAAGAACATAAGAACATTAAGAACATAAGAAGAGCCATGCTGAATTGGGCCTCAGCCCATCTAGTCCAGCATTCTGTGTCACACAGTGGCCCACCAGTTGTACACGGGGATCTCTAGCAGAAAGGAGGGCAAAACCCTCACCTGCTCCCCGACCCCCACACCCAGTACCCGGGGAAATCCTGCCTGCCTCCATCAACACAGAGGTGGCACTTGGATGTCCATTTCAGTAGCTACTGATTCCCTTGGTATCCATTAATCTGTCTAATCCTGCCTTGAAGCTGTCCAGGCTGACAGCTGTCACAACCTCCTCTGGAAGTGAGTTCCATAACCCAATGACCCTCTGGGTGAAGAAATATTTCCCTTTATTAGTCCTAACTTTCCTACCTTGGAGCTTTAGGAGTGCCCCCTAGTCCTAGTGTTGTGTGACAGAGAAAATATTTTTCTTTATTCACCTTTTCTATCCCATGCATGATTTTATACACTTCGATCAAGTCACCTCTTAAACGCCGTCTTTCAAGGCTGAAAAGACCAAGGCATTGCAACCTGATTTCATAAGAGAGCTGCTCCATCCCTTGGATCATTTTTGTTGCCCTTCTTTGTACCTTTTCCAGTTCCGTTATATCCTTCTTGAGGTGCGGTGACCAGAATTGTACACAGTACTCCAGATGTGGCCTCACCATAGATTTGTAGAGAGGCAATACAACATTTGCCGACCTATTTTCGATTCCCTTCCTGATCATGGCAAGCATAGAATTTGCTTTTTTCGCTGCTGCTGCGCACTGGGTTGACATCTTCATTGAGCTGTCCACCAAAACCCCAAGATCCCTTTCCTGGTTTGTCTCCAAACTGAAAATCCATATGCCACATCCTCCACTATTGCTCAAATAATTTATCTCAAATTTTCAAGTCATTCTCAAAAATACCAACATGACTTTTTAAAGTGGATTTAACATATTGAATACCTGTCAATGAGTTAATATCATTTCTTGTTCTAACATTTTCCATTCATGTAAGCATTCTGGAAGTTAACTGGGCTCTTTTGAATGGAATCTGATATGCCTACAGAACATCACATTGCAAACATTGTAATTTATGGATATAACCTGAGCTGTTAGTAATCCTTTGAAGTTGAAATAACTTCAGACAGCTTTTGCTTCTCCTGTAATAGATTACAGAATTCAGTCCTTGTAGGTTTTTTTTTTACTATATCAGGAAATTGTCTATAAAAGGGTCAGGTTTTGCTCATAGTGTCTGCTCTTGGTCTGCACATTTTTGAGATGCACATTTTTGCCTAAATCCAGTGAGTGGGGGCATAAAATCAATGGGAATTGATGAAGCATTTGTGTAAATTCTGATAGAGAACACATTTTTACAATAGCTGGGAATGCTGATTAAAAAGTAAAGAAACAGATAGCAAAAGAAACAAAGTCACTGGGCTCTTTCCATTCTTGTTGTAGCGGCCCTCAGTGGGCATGACATGCTTAGTGGCCATCACTCATCAGCTAGAGAACAAGAGTGATTGGAGAAGAGAGGGAGGAAGGAAGGGGTGATTCCTCTTTTTCCTTTTTTAAAAAACTCTCCCATGTCATTCTGGGACCTAGCCAACATCACTCCAGGTGATGAACAACAGTCATTAGCCATGTTTCATCCACTGGCTGTTGCTATGACGAGGATGTGAGGAGGGTGGCCATCTGGCAGGACCAAATTGGGTTCAATGCCACTGAACAGTGAGAACTCCTTCCTGTATCTCCAGTGCCTGAGTTGGGGACGGGGTAGCAGACAGACTATCCTGGGGCCAATCCAGAATTCTACACTCTGGATCAGCCTCAAGATAAAGGGTTAGTGTGCCCTTAAGGTAAGCAAAATTCAAAGGGAGAAAGTACCAGGAGGAGAGATATTTATTTATTTATTTAAAACATTTCTATTCTGCCCTTCTCACCCCGAAGCGGACTCAGGGTGGAGCACAACATACAAAAGAGAACTTTCAATGTCGGGACATGAATTCAGTATATGCATACATAAACATTTAAAACTTTTATCTCAGCATTAAAATACACTGCTTTAAACTGTTTCAATCACTGCTTTATTGCACTGTCCCAAAAGCTTGGTCCCACAGTCAAGTTTTTACGATCCTTCTGAAGAACAGAATCTAACCTCACCAAGAAGGGAGTTCCAAAGCTGGGAGGCAATCACTGAGAAGGCCCCCTCTCTCATCCCCGCCAATCACACCTGTGACAGTGGCAGAACAGAGAACGGGGCCTCCTAGGAGGATCTTAGTGGGAGATGCAATCGGACAGGTAAATTGGTACACTTTCAAAGGAGCAGAAATGTAGCATGGCAGGATTAATTGGGAGTGCCCTGCCAAACTTGAACAGTTGTGGGATGTGCAGTTTTTATTGATTCAATTAGCCTACTCAAGCTAGGACTAATTATTGAAGTTAGATCTTTAGCTGTAATTCTTTACTACTTTGAGAGTACTTTTTCAATAGACAGGTAGAAGATTATACTCGATGAAAATATATTTGCCATTTCTTCCAAGGAATAGTTTTGGGTGAATATCCTTTATTTGCCTTTTGTTCTATACTCAGAAAAAACCTGATAAGTGATGATTGTCAATAATAGTGTTTGTAGCATTTAGTACAGTGATGTCAGAAAATGCTCAGCCCCTGGGTTAGGCTATGCAGTTGCCTGGGTTTAAATTTAGTTCAGAGGAAAGCCAGGTAATTAGGGTGTATGTCAGCTATAATCAGCAGAACAGGAAGCAGCTAGCAACAAAATAGATGTTTTGAAAGAGATGTGAAATCACTACCGGAGTGATAATCTGGAGCCTGAACAGATAAATCAGTCTACATCAAAACTGTGACGCATATTTTCATTCATAAATCTGTTCAGTGCTATTTCCACAAAATGCATTGCAACTCATATGCATTTACCCCTCTTCAAATTTGCATTTCTCAGCCTTAAATATACATTTCTGTATGCATGTTACCTTAAAATGTGCATTTTATATCAATTTTATATGCAGACGTTTTGAATAATGGCAATTTTGATTTACTGTTTATACTCATGTATATGTCTAGAGATTTTAGTCAAAAAATCGACTCTAAACCTGAGCCAACTTATCCACAGCTCAATGTAAGGACTAAAAGAAGTAATTACCCCATTTACTTCCTCTGCCATAGCACTGTTTCTGTTTTGAGGAGTTTTTTAATGCCTGGATGGGAAAATGTCAGTGGCACACATTTTCCCATCTCTGTAAGATTACTCTCAACTCATCAATGGGTCATATCAAAATCCATAATTTTGACCTGCCCTTGGTTTATACATGAGGTCAACATGAGTCTATAGGCAGCCATCAAATGATGAAGACTATGGAATTACAAATTAAGGCAAGTTGTTTGCTGTTTACCTTTCCTTTATTGAGCCTTCAGTGAAGTTTATATTTCAATGGTCCTATACATGAAAGAGCATGTTGATGGCCCAGTATTGATCAGAATTAACTACTGGGAATGGGGAGAGAGAGAAAATATTACACATTTTCTGTTAAGATTTATTTCCCATACCAATCAGGATATATTGATTTTGCTTCATCTATTTTCCTCCTTAAATGGGACTATTATTGGGAACAATATATTGTATGTTTGATACCAAAAAGGATAAAAAAGGACTAGAACTATAACCAGTACATAGCAAAACTTCTCATATTGGTCTAGTTCCATTTTTTTCTGACCAGGTGAACAAAAGCTAAGGAGATCATTCGCAGCTTGGGAGTGATTCTGGATTCATCACTGAGCCTGGAACCCCAGGTTTCGGCGGTGGCCGGAGGAACTTTTGCACAACTAAGACTTGTGCGCCAGCTGTGCCCGTACCTTGGGAAGTTGGACTTGGCCATGGTAGTCCACGCTCTTGTTACATTCTGATTAGATTACTGCAATGTGCTCTACGTGAGACTGCCTTTGAAGATGGTTTCAACTAGTACAATGGTCGGCAGCCAGGTTACTAACTGGGGCATCATACAGGGAGTATACCACCCCCTGTTATGCCAGCTCCACTGGCTGCCGATCCATCTCCAAGCCAAATTCAAAGTGCTGGTTTTGACCTTTAAAGCTCTAAACGGTTCTGGCCCAGCTTACTTGTCCAAACGCATCCACCCCTACATCCCACCTCGAAATTTAAGATCATCCGGGGGGTCCCTGCTCTCACTCCCACCAACAGCTGAAATACACCTGGTGAGGAAGAGGGACAGGGCCTTGTCAGTAGTGGCTCCCCACCTATGGAACACACTCCCAACTGACATAAGAGCAAACTCTTCTCTCCTAACTTTCCGCAAGAAAGTGAAGGCCTGGCTCTGGGTCCAGGCGTTTGGTCAATAGAAGTAGCAGCACCCTAAAAGGGATAAATCTGGATCGATGTTAAGACGGCTGAGGCGGGTGTATGTTTTTAACTGATGACTGTATTTGATTTTAATTATGATGTTTTATTGGGTTGTCTTTTTGTTGTGATTTTATTGTTGAAGTAGCCTCTTGATGGGGCTCAATTGTAAGCCACCTGAGTCCCCATTCAGGGCTAGAGAAAGACGGGATAAAATGCAGTAAATAAATAAATATTTGGATGACAATAAATAATCAGGGCAGATAAATCAAAGGAAGTGAAAACTGTTCCTTCCCAACCATTTGTTTCATTTTTCTTTTCCAAGTCTTCAAGAGCAGAGGTAAAAACAATGGGTGTGAATAAACTGATAGCAGAGCAAGTCTAGATGGGAATGTGTGAGTAACATGCTCTATTGAGATTTTTAAATTAGGTTAGCCATTTTTACGCTTCCTCTACCCAACATGGAAATGGGAATAATTTGTAGTTTAAAATTTCCAGGCTTCTGACAGAAAGAAGGAAAAGGTTTGCCAAGATTCCAGGATTTGAAAAGTGCCAAAGGCATATCTACATTTCTAAAATGCTTGGGGGGAGCTCGGTCCAGATAATCTATTTCCTTTCTCCAACCTTTTGAAGATTTTGAGTATCTTCATGATGTTTCAGTGGTGCAATCGGTTAAACTGACTGCTGACTGAAAGGTCGGCGGTTCAAATCCAGGGAGCAGTGTGAACTCCCATCTGTCAGCTCCAGCTTCTCATGCAGGGACATGATGGTAACACATCCAGATGTCCCCTGGGCAACATTCTTGCAGATGGCCAACTCCCTCAGACCAGAAGCAACTGGCAGTTTCTTAAGTCGCTCCTGACATGAAACAAACTATCGAGATAAAATGAAGAGGCAGCATTTCTTGTGGATATTGATCTTTCTTCATGGTTCTGCTTCATGGAGGGGTTTCCACAAGGCTTGTCAAATTATGTTATACTGTTGCTTATAAATGGTATGCATGAAATATAAATAACATTGTTTCTTGCAAATATTTTATTAATATTGTTTCTGTGGTTCTTTTAACTATATGGCCTTTGTGTGAATTTGTATCTGACTCACCCATATCCAAAACCACCAGTCTGTTCATTGAACCATTAAAGTGGTGTCATAAAAATACCACAAATGAAATTTGTGGACATTGTTTTGTAATCAGTAAAATGAATAAACTTGTGAAGAGTGTTCTTGGCTGAAAACATTTGTTTCATTGGTCAGATTCTTGTTTTGTCTTGTTTTTACAGAATTCATGTTGTGTAACATTTAAAAAAATCAAATCATTTTAAATTGTACCAAACCAATACCACTTATAAGTTTACATTTGGTTTATTTTGTAGAAATATAGAGTGGCTACAGAAGTCAAAACTACTCAAGCTGTGATTGGCCACTGAGTCTCAATCATATGTAAATGGAAATACAGAGATTTAAGAAAATATTTAGCTTTGGCAGCACCAAAAGTATCAAAGGGTAGTTTGGGGCATCAAATTGAATACACTCAATTTTTGTCTCACCTTTTACTTACCTTGTCTTTTTTTTTTAATTTTTGTACTGCTTATGCCCGTTCTCTCTCCCTCCCTCTCCCTCCCCCTCCCTCCCCCTCCCTCCCTCCCTCCCTCCCTCCCTCTCCCTCTCCCTCTCCCTCTCTCTCTCTGTGTGTGTGTAATCTCTCAATGTTATGAATATCTTACAATATTTTCCCACTTGTCTCTTTATGTGGAATGTGTATTAACCATCCTTTCTCAGCCAAGCACTACTATAATTTAGTGTTATTGTTTTACGTCAGATTTCCTTTTTAATGTGTTTTCTTCTCTTAGACATGCAATTTTCTGTTTTTGCCCATAGAATTACACTGTATGATTACCAAGCTATGTGCAGAACAACTAAAGAAAGCAGCGATAGTGCCCATAACTTACTGGATGTAAGTATCTTCATTAGCACTGCAATTCTTTATCAGTTTATTCAAAAGAAAATCTCACAATGGTCAATGGGACTTACTTTTATCATATTGAAAATATTTCTAGATTTCTAAAAAATGAGGGCACTGGTACACACGAAACATGCACGTATCTAAAGGCCATATTGTTAATGAATGTAGATATACAATAATCCCATATGGTGTTTCTTTTTTACTTGATGTCTCAGAAGCCTCATTATAGTTTATTCTGAAAATATTATGGGAACTGCCTTTCAGCATTATTCCATGTCACAAGAAAACAGTTTGGAATAAATAGATGCAATGTGTTCTTCATTTGCCATTTAAGAATACAGTAGCATTCCTTTCTTTTGCCCCAGCCCAGTGTTAAAACTTTCCAGTGTGTTTGTGTGTTATGAACACCTGTTTTCTGGAGTTGGTAAATTGCCTATAAATATTTGTTGTATTTTAAGTTATAACAGGAATTTCAGTAGCCTACAGGTTAACTGTTCCTTACTCTTTTAAAAATAATCACCATAAAGTGAACAATAAGTTCATTTTCTAACTTACAAACCTACATAAATGTCTCCTCCTGTGTACATGTACCTTTATTAAAATTACAGTTAGGGACTCCATGAATGTTATGGCTCATTAACTGCAAGATATGAGCTTTGCTTTAATCAATTATTTCATAGCGTAAGGCTCTTTTTTATTTCTCTAATTTTTAAATCTGAGATTTGCAAACACATAGTATTAATATTTATAGCTTTCTTGGAGTCAGACAGAATTTGAATACAATACCATGAAATGGGTAAACCAGCCATAATCGAGCAATGATAGGATGTTGGCTTAGGTCCCATTATTCTACCACAATTCAGGTGTAGATGGTTCCAGCATATCACTGTGATAATTAAAAGTAACATTCCAAGTTCTGTAAAAAAAAAAAGAGATTTTAAATCTTTGAATGAAAAGCAATGTTATTCACATTTTTGACAATGTTAGCTATTCTAATGATAACAAGTATTTCACATGAAGTAGAAGTATTAGAACAGTAACAAAGTGTGAAAATTTTATCACAGAGGTATGGTATTTGCTTTTCTAAGTATTTTGTTGTATACTTGAAATATAATGTAACTCATCACTGTGTATTCTGTGTCATTTGATTCCAAAAAAATTATTCTCCTCAGCCTTATAAAGCCTTTTTTGCTGCAGTAAAATGGATTGTGACAGAACTTGTCTTGTAAGTAAACCTTATTAAGCTCTGAATTATTTGTACCATTCCTTTTTTTAAATGACTACTTGATTAATTTGTTGATAGATTTTAACACTAACAAATGGACAAATTACAATCAAAATACAGTCAAAAATAGAAGAGAGAGAGAAAAACATATGAATAAAACACAGTTGGGTCCTGATTGTAATGAAAACAAACATAAAAAATACATTATTCTATCATTATAGATCTAGCTAAGTAATCCTACTAAATTTGTGATAGACATAACCACATTTTTATATTTCTTGTTGCTACACTAAAATCCACAAAATGGGTTCCAGTCTTCCAACAAATCTTCAATTGGCTTTTCCTTCAAAACCCACAATAATTTTGGCAACCCAGAGCAATTCAGCAATCTTAACAATCCATTGTTCTGTCATTGGTATTTCATCTATTTCCAAATGTGAACATATACTATTCTTGCTGTTCTTGTCCTGTATTTTCAGTTTTAGAATCCTTTAAAAAATCTTTTTAATGTATCAATTCTATAGGTGTGTGTGTGTGTATATATATATATATATATATATATACACACACACACACACACACACCTATAGAATATATATATAAAGCTGGTTAAATGTGTAAAATTTTAGAGGTTTAGAATGTAACACCAAATATGATTTTTTTTCTAAGTTGTACATTTTGTAGAATCATAGCCTCTCAGAACTGAAAGAAGCCCAATGCAAAAGAGGAATACACAAATAAAACAGTAATCAAAGATGTCCATCTAACCTCAGCTTAAATATGTTCAAAAAGTAACATCTGAAAACGTAAATGAAATGTTTAACCACACACACGGCTATTCAGAAATAAGACCCATTGAAAACAATGGGGCTAACTCCCAGACAAGTAGGTATAGGGCTGTAGTCTCAATTTATTATTGTGGGTGGAATTAGACATGAACCATTTGTTCCCAGTTTTATAATATAGTATCTCAGAGAATCTTCAATGGTCCCAAAATTTAAACGCAGAATTTGAATCCATAGGTTGAAATTTTGGTCATTATCAGCTCAATTTACAATTGAAATTGTAAATTGAGCCGATAATGACCAAAATTTTAACCAAAATTGACAAGAACAGTGCACAAGGATAATACAAAGAACATAAAAACTTTACTGGCTATGTTTCAGATGAGAAGATCACTGCAAAATATTTAATTGATCTGGTTTAAGTTTCTTTCATACTATAAAATATAAAACAATAATGACTTAACCAAAACAATATGTAGTAGTAAGCAAAAAAAGTTTATTTCCTTAGAAGATACTTGGTTATCGCAATTGTTTTTCATTTAAATTTCATTCTGGAAATGATACCCTATGAAGAACAGCTTAGGGAGCTTATTATTTTTAGTCTAGAGAAGAGCGTCTCAATATTGAAATGTTGTCCTCTTGAGGAAAGAACATGCATGTTTTCTGGTACTCCAAAATCTATAGCTGGAACTGGAGCTACACTGACCATATAACGCAGTTTACACTAAACTGCATTATATGGGTCCGCACTGAATATATAATGAAGTTTCAAACTGCAATAAATGGCATTGCAGATCCAGCCTAAGACATGGAGCAATGGATTTAAACTGCAGGAAAAGAGATTCCATGTGAATGTTAGGAAGACCTTCCTGACAGTAAGAGCTGTTTGTCAGTGGCATATACTGCCTTGGAGTGTGATGGAGTCTTTCTCTGGGGTTTTTAAGCAAAGGCTGGATGTCCATCTGTCAGGGGTGCTTTGCTTGTGTGCTCCTGCCTGGCAGAGGGAAGTTGGACTGGATAGCCTTTGTGGTCTCTTCCAATTCTATGATTCTGTGAAATATGGCATTTGCAAAAAGGCCGTTATTCCTTTAATTTTAGTAATTTGGTTTAAGATATCATATATGTTTAACTTGAAGGTGACAAATTTAACAGTATGTGTTTTAAACGGAAAGCCATGCGTAGCAAAGTTTAGCAGTCTGCCAATAAAATGGAATGAGGAATAATACTCTATTATGCAGAAGCCTAGAATGGGAATTGTTTGCACCACAGCAGGGACATTTTTGGATTTTATAAGATTTTTAAATTTGAGAATAAAATATACTGTTTTTTGAATAATTTAACATAATATCCAGAAGTTACATCGCTGTAGGCTGCCTGCCATATAGTAGAAACTGCATGGTGACTTTCATATCATTTTTTATTTTAAAAAGACATAATAGTGCATCAAGGTGTATCAATTTCAACAGCATTTGGAATTGCAAGAGGGAAAAAAATTAAGTTTTTTTGTTTGAATAGAGGGAAAGAAATTCTCTTTCTGAGGGTAGGGAAGGGCAGGTTAGAAATGAAATAAATAAATAATAAATAAATATGAAGGTGCCCGATGTAACCATACATTTGATTTTTGTTGTGATTCAGGTTTCTGGTGGAGTTTAATCTATGCAATTGGTGGCACTCTGACCTAATAGCAAAGGGTAAGTAGAATTTGTATTCATTATGTCTTTGCTTTTATAATACAGGAGAAAACAGTACCCGAAAAGATCTTTTTAGCTCTATGTGTTCAAACCCTCCAAGGTTTCTGCCACAGAAAGAGAAGTCTGCCACACAAAAAGACATTTTCCTGTACATATTAGGAATCAGGAGAATCTGATGACAGGCATCCTGAAATCATTGGCTTGTGACTAATAAGGTGATAGAGGTTACTTTAGATAAAAGGTCCGAAGACTGTAGCAAAGGCATATCGCATACTTTTACGGCAGTCTTGATTTAATGCTGCCAAGAAGATGGATATCTATTACCTACTTCCTTAGGCATCCTGTGGGGATATAATGTATAATTCCTGGGCATTTTTGCTATCATTTTCAGCCTAACTGTCTCTTTAGAGAACACCTACATCAGCATCAGTGGAATGTAGACGTCTGCTAATCCCCTGGACTTCTGGATTGGGGCTAAAACTGACATAACACTCTAGCGTCCCTAGGTGACCTCTAGAAATCACATACCTCATATGGCCTCACATTGTCCAAGAAAATAGCTTTCGTAATCGGTGGCTCTTTTCCTTTAGAAAACAGAAATAAATGTGTGTTACAGCTGTAACAGTATTATTAACTTGCAGCCTTCCTTCCTTAAGGGCAAAGGTTTGCCATTACCTCACTAGATAAAGATATTGCATCTGAGGGATATTCATCTGCATTATAGCTGGAAGCACAGCATGTAATTATACACTTCACCTGCTCCCTTGCTTTAATTACTAGGAAGCTGGAAAGTACCCCTTCATCCTGAACACTAGGAAGGGATTATTATAGTTTAGAAATGGATGAGCTGGCACTCAGTTGAGAGCTCAAAAATCTGGTTCAGACATCTAGGTGGCAGCATATCTTCTTCTCTACATATCTTAATGAGGAAGGTCTTTGTACATACTGCACACAATATGGCAGGATTCCCTTGGTTTGTTCTAGAAATATCATCCAAATCTTGAATAACAGGTTCTGTGAGAGATTTTTTTAATGTTCATACTTGCATCTTGTTTTTACTTTGAAAAATAAAATCTCTGATATAGTTTCTATAGGGTACCAAATCAATCATCAGCTTAGTTTTAATCATACTCTGACAGCATTATAGAAAATGTGCACCAGAAAATTCTAGATTAATTGGCAGATATGGTTATATATTTGTCCCTAAGTCGTTCAGTTGCCAAGTGTACCTGAAAAGAAGAATGAAGCCATGTGTATCTTTTAAGTTTTATTTTCACCCTCTAACTAGTTCTTGGTTTGCAGCCATACTTGGTTGTTTCACTGAAATTAATCATAATTATTTGGTACATTGATTTCATTGGATCTATTCCAAGCATGACTGAGCCCATGTCCAACTTTTGTAATTAATTCAGGTGATCATTGTTTCCAAAAACTCCAGAAAATATTAAACACAATTGATTAGGCATGATTGGCAAATTCACAATGTTGCATCCTGCAAAATCCAGATAGTAAAAGGGACCTCCATATATGCTTATCCTGCTCTGCCAGATACTTGGAAGGCTTTCCTTTCTTTTTGCTTGAGCCTCATGAGAAAGAGGAAGGTGGATCTGTGAAACCTTGCCTAATTGTGCTTTGTAGATAATACAATGTCAATGTATGTCAGAAAAACATGTGTATATAGATTCTCCATGACTACAAATGCAAAATTAAGACTAGCACAATACTGAAAACATCTTCCACCTTTTTAATACAGTAACTACCAGTGCCCTTTAATTTGATACAGGAGAAATTTCTAGCATTATAAAATCATCTCTCTGGCAGCTTCCAGCACTTCAATTAAAGCCAAAGAAAAAGTCTTCCCATAGGACTTTTTGAGATCTGGAATTTTGGAATCAGAGAGCCAGAATGATGAAGAAAGACAGCAAAATGACACTTGCAACCTCAGGCACTTCCTAGAAATAGAAGAACACTTTGCAGTTTTCTCCACTGCTTTTCTATGTCATTACAGCCCCCTCCCCCAGCTTCACAACTGCTGAGATACAAAATGGTGGCTAGCTATCGTAGTAATGCAAGAAGAAAAATCCTTAGAAATAAAGAATAAAGAAGGAAACTAACTAACATTCTAATAGTGTGTACGGCTTCTGAGAATGGTTGAAAAATATCTAATGTCTGGACAAATTCAATAAAGGTGTCATTTCTTCACAACATAAATAGTTTGGAAAATTTCAAGAGATGATGTGCACACGACTGTAGTTCAGAACAGTTAAGTAAGGGTAAATTATGAACATCTGTTTTAAGAATGTCTCTTACACCTGCTAGGTATTTGTACTATGGCACCAGTCATCTCCTAACATTGATCATGGTGGCTGGATTTGCTGAGATGGTAGGGGGCAGCTACAGTTTGTTGCCACTTGAATTTGATGTCACTTGAATAACTCAATGCTATGGAATCCTGGGAGTTGCAGTTTGGTGAAGCACCCCCACTCTGGCAGAGAAGGCCTGTACAATTACAACTCCCATGATTCCATAGTAATGAGCCATGGTATTTCAAATGGTGTCAAGTTGCAGTCATTCTTCTGTATAGATCTTTCCATCTGGAAACATCTGGAAAGCACCAGGAGGACTGTGCCCCTTAGAAAATAATAAATCTTCTTTGTGAACTGCTAGTTAATTATACAATAAACTGTATGCATTACCTTCATAAATCACAGGGTGGCAGAAGCAGCATAACATTTCAACACATTTTAAGGTGTTTTTAATATGTAATATCTCACACTACAGTACTTCTTTGACTGAAACTATTACTAAATACCATCAATCTCTTTTGTTTGCTTTAGCCCAGAGATTGAAACATACCCTAGAGCCTTGTGACACTGAATATCCCGCCTTTGTTTCTGAACGCACAATCAAGGAGACCACAGGCAATATTGACTGTGATGACTGTTTCAAGTAAGTACTTTGTTCAAATAATGGAATTGGTTGTGCAGTTCTAAGCTTCACACTAACACTAATAGTCCAGACATGTGAAAAAGGTTTTTATTTAAAAGTTTGGAGTTCATAAATTGTTGAGTAAGCCAAGAAAATAAATGCAAAAAGCTTTGCCATGATTGTCTTTACTGGGCCCCACTATCAAGGATATTTAACAATAGCATGACTGCTTGGCTGGGACACTATAAGACTTAAGACCTCTTCAAATGAGCTAAAAATTGGCTGCAGCAACAGGTTTTTTTGTTTGTTTTTTGTTTGGTTGGTTTTTTAAAAACAATTTTGCCATGAAGCCCACTGGCGCCCATCACACACTGGAAAAGTACTTCTGTAGTAGCTCCGTGGTGAAATTGCAAAAAAAAACCCCACCAAAAACCAAAAAACTTGCCACTGCCAAAAAATAGCTAGTGGTGCTTCTTTCCATAGAGAAAAATGGGTTGAGCCAGCTTCATGAGGTTTGCCTCCATGTGATGAGGTAGGGGGAAGCCGGGACAGTGTGGGGCGACAGGTTACCATGCCCCCCAGACAGGCTCTGTCAGAATCAATGCAATCCATGGTTACTGGTCAATTCCGGTGGTGCGTGTGAAGAAGTCCTTAATTGTTCTTTCTTAAATGTCTGTGGTCACCTCATTGTTTATTCAAGCCAATTGGTTGAGTAAAAAACACACAAAAGTTTACTAGCAAGTTCTACATTATGGACCTTCCTATAACTAGTTTCTAGATCTGTCAGTAAAACTAGATATCAACATCTTTATCAGATCTGTCCTGAAGATCTGGTCAGGATCTCCGACCCCATTGTAACCTTACTGCTGATCCTAGGATGCTAAGTTCAAATGTGGGGAGAGTTCAAAGTCACTTTGTCTACTGAATTCATAAAATCTTTAGTGCTATTCGGTATATGTTCAATATTTCATTTAATTTCTTGTTAATGATTTGTGTAAGAATTGAATTGCTGCCTGCTGTAAGGCTGCCCTGATTCCCCTTTTAGGATGGGAAGGGCAGGATACAAATATGTCAAATAAATACATAAATAAATAATCTAAGTAACAACAATGGCCAATAAAAGGTAAAGATGTATATGAATTTGTTTAAAAGAACAACTAGCAGCACTGTTTTCAGGTACAGGTTGAGCATCCTTATCTGAAATGCTTGTGACCAGAAGCATTTTGAATTTTTTTCAGATTTGGAGTACCTGTATTTGCATGTATGTACATAATGACTGATATCTTAGAGATAAAATACAAGTCTAAACACAAAATTCATTTATCTTTTATATATACCTTATACACATAGCCTGAAGAAGAAAAATGTATGGTATTTTATTAATATTGTGCATGAAACAATCTTAAGTACATTGAATCATCAGCAAAGGTGCTACTAAGGTGTTGAGGAAAATTTTGGAGAATTGTGGATGTTCATCCTTTATAACCTGAACCTCAAAAATATGATTTAGAAATAAA
Organism: Anolis apletophallus; assembly: GCA_030556195.1. NCBI lineage: Eukaryota > Metazoa > Chordata > Lepidosauria > Squamata > Anolidae > Anolis > Anolis apletophallus. The sequence goes on along the minus strand of JARBWK010000001.1, from coordinate 42,468,196 downwards.
GCTGATTTAATAAAATTATTGAAAACAAGTGTTTATTTTTTTCAAAAAAGAAATCACTAAATTTATTTGCTTTCATCTTGCTTAGTAATGCTCATTGGAATGCTGAAGATCAAGGGTCCTTAAACCTTTTAAGTAGATGACCAGTTCCTCAGATTGTTGCGTGGGCAGACTATAGTTTGAAAAAAAACATGAATTAATTCCTATCTACACTACACATATTTTATTTGTAGTGCAGAAAAACACAAAAGAACAATGCAATATTGAAAGTGGAGAACAATTTTAACAAACGTAAACTTACCAGTATTTCAATGGGAAGTGTGGGTCTGCTTTTGGCAGATGAGCTAGTCAAGTTAATTAGAATTGTTGTTGTTGTTGTTTGCCTTCAAGTTGTTAGGTCTAACTTTTTTGGTGGGAGGGGGGTAAATGGCCTTGCAGGGATGCATCCAGGCCTAAGTTTGGGGAGCCCCTGGAGTAGAAAAACAGCATCCAGGGGCAGTTACAGAATTCTGAGAGTGTAAAAATGGAATTAGAGGATAATGCTGAGTCAAAAGAAATACTTTCCTCTAAATTAAGTCTATGTGGTTTCATTGTGTCAGATTTGTAGATCCAGAGGTATATTTTTCCCCAGAGCATGGTTGGATCATAGGTTTTCTTTCTTGGAAATTCATCCATGTTAGAAAAGCCCTGTTCTTTAGAACAGGGCTTCTTAAACTTTTCCACTCACAACCCCTTTCAACACAAGACATTTTTATGTGACCCCAGGCATATAGGTATATAAAATAAGTTTTAAGAAATCAAACATTCACTGATTAAAAATCAGCATTTGCAAGGCTTGCTGAACAGTCTGATTTTCCTTTTTATGAAGTACAGCCAAAGCATTGTCTGCAGAGTCCACTATAAACACTGTATAACAGATTCATGTAAATACCTAAAACAGTCACTAGGTGATGTTCAGAAAACTCTTATTGCTGCCAAATTTTCAGGACCCAAACAATGAGCTAAGGGGACCTCATTTGGGGTTGGGACCCACAGTTTAAGAAGTAGTGCCTTACAAATGAAATGTTAAGCAACCGTTTGTTCCAGGTTTTGGGTGGAGATTGATGATTCTTGGTTGGTGGTGGGTTTCCCCATGTATCTTATTTTGCATCATGTTACATACATGTGACTAAATTCATTAAAGAACATTTTAACATGCTGGATTTTATCCATGCCTATGTTTAATTGTTTTACGCATAGATAGACAGGTACATGGGATATAAAAAGGAAGTGTAATCTTTAACATTTTCAGATATAGGGCAAGTTGTATGGAATCTAAACCTCCATTTGAGCCAAGAGCTCCCTTTCTTTCTCACCTGACACTAGTGGGTGGAACTGGAATCAAAATCTACCTTTCCATTAGCTTTAGTTGCTATTTGAAAAAAACAAAATAAGAGACAAGCTTAATGACTGTTGTAAATTACAGGTCATATCTATTCATAATTTCTCCCAGTTACAACAAGTTAATAATCTAGAAGAACATACTGTATAAAGGAATCAGCCAAGCTCTTTTGGTCTTGTCTTCAGCCAATATATATCAACCTAAAAATATCATGAAAAGAAACACCAAAAAGAAAGAGAAGGAAGGAAGGAGAAGAAATACCAGAATGCTAAACATAAAAACAAACAGATCATTGGATATGTGAAAAGCTAACCTACATTTTAAACTAACTTGTGTGTGATGTAATGAGCAACATTAATCAAGTTTTTTTAAAAAAAAATCCCAATGCTTTTTTTTATTCCAGAGCTTATAGAAGACATTGGCAGTTTGTGCTAATATTCTCTACCAAGCGGGGACTCAGGGCAGCTAACAAAAAGGCAACAATTCGATGCCCCATACACAGGAGACAGAACAACAACACATCATAAAATACTACAAAACAGATTAAAACAATCAAATATCAATAATTAACCACATGATCCTCGTTAGCTGTCCAAAACCAAATCCACGGTCCACCTCAGCAATCCTGTCATTATTCAATTGTCCGTCCACTGCCCCACATCAACCAAACGCCAGGTCCCAAAGCCACGTTTTTTAACTTTTGGCTTGTAAACTTCAATTTGAGAATAATCTATCAGGAGGGAGAATAATCTATTATTGGATCAGAATAAGAGTCCTCTCTTGGAATGTACAGTTTCCTTAGAATTTAGCTTCCTTGAAACTGATGGGTATCTATTCACTATGAAATCACACATGAATTTTCAGATTGGTCTCCCCTCTTCTGTTTAGACATGTAATTAATTTTGTCCAGTTTTCATTTAGATCACAGGAACAAAGTTATTCTTCAGTTTCACTTTTCTCAGAAATTTTTGTTGAAGTTTTTCTAGTTGAAAATAAATGAAAAACGCACATTATATGTAGGCAATTATATAGAAAAGGTGTGCATTCATGAACAAAGTTTTGTTAATCATTGGATATTTTTGCAAAATTTAGCCCTGATAAGAATTGCCACATAAATCCAGGAACGTTATGGCATCTGCAAATGAGGTTGGTCTCCCTTTTAAATAAAATGTGGATGATATTTTGAGAACATATAATCAGTCTGTTTTTCAATGTTCATATTAACATGGCACCAAATTAGATAGAGCAATAAGGCCTTAAAGCACTTAGAGTCATTTAATCATTTACTTTAACATTATTATTATTATTAATATTATTATTTCAATCCTCAAAGGGACTTCATATACACAAACAAAAGATGGAATTTAACAGGACTTGCAATTTCTCCAAATAAAATATACATTTGAGACATTTAAAGGTAATATCAGGTCAGAGAAAATAATCTAATTCAGCAGTACTTGGATGAATAGAGTTGGAAATTTACTACAAATTATAGTATTTTAGAAATAATAAACCAAGATAATTTTCATAGAAAATCATTTTGTATTCCATAGTGGAAAGAAAATCTCTCTGTGTTAGTAATACGCTGATCTCAAGGCACCAATTATTTTTTCTTTGCAAGAAATGGTAAACCAAAGAAATAATTTGAATAAGTGTTCAAGTCTCATGGGAACACTCTTCACTGTGTAATTTATTCAATTACTGTCATTAGTAATCAAGAAATTGTGACTTGGGAAGGACTCAAAATGTTCTATTCCTGACGGCATAGTTCTCTCACATGACTTTGTTAACTCTAGAATTCATAGTGGGCGGGGAGCTGTTATAAAAATTCCTCACAGAAAAAGTGCACCCCACAATTAGGCAACTCTATAAGCTTGAAACTTTTAATATAATGATGATGGAGAACTCATTCATAAAAGTAATTCTGTTTGTGAATTTTGTACGGTCCTGTTACTTCAAGAAAATGTATCACATTGGAAGATGGTTTAAAGGATGGCTGTGTTAGTCTGTTCTAGCTATATATAGAGGGGGGCAAAAATTCTAACAAACCTTTTGGGAGTGGGGACTCCAGTTGCATCTGCTGAAGGGGACTGAAGTCCATGAAAGCTTGTGCTGGAAATTTCTTGATAAGTCTAAAAAATGATACAGAAAATTATACAGCAAAAGTGTTACAAAAGTGCTTTGTATTTATTTTATTTTGTATAGTGGAAGTGTACAATTATATAATCTCTGTTAATCATCTTGTTTATGTCAGCCTTACAAAAATTGCTGAAACATGTCTGCAGGTCTTCCGGTCTCAAACCATTTACAAACAACATTACTGCAGCAAAATAATGGGTTCATACTGGTCTATTGTAAAACTGTTTGAACTAGAATGGGGTTTCATCCTTGGAAAGTAGAGATTCATGCAGCAGACTCCACACAACTTTACATGCATTAAATTGAATCCATACTTCTTTATTTGTGTAGGTTCACAAATTTCGTTTCATGATGTGGAACATGATTGCAGGGAGAGAGCTGAATGAAAATGCATGAATTCCATCCAAACAGTGAATTCAAAGCATGTTGGTCTTATTGTTCCCCATTCATCACAAGTTGATGTTTCTGAGTTATTTTGGGTGAATAGGAATACCCTTTCATAGCATCAGTCACCCTTGAGAAAGCAATTTCTGCAAGATACAGTGATCTCATTTCAGCAAGTGTGATGCATTTGTTGTTAGGCTTAGAAATTGAAAACCCAAGATGAACCTATGGAAAAAATTCATGCAGTCTTGGACATGTCATGCTTAGACATTGATTTTTTTCTCTCCTTTTCCCCAATTGATATGAATACATTATTTGTACTTTATGATTTGCTACATTTTAAATTGTTTTCCAAAATATAGGGAGAATGCAGGAGCCTAAAAGAAAATAAAAATTATATAAGAATGCCATTATGGTTATGGTCTGGCTGCCCTAGTCAACAATTTTGTCATTCTATACTCCACTGATTAGAAAATTAATCTTCTATTTTAAAAGCAGTTGAAAAAAAGTCAGACCATATTTTTCAACAGTGGTGACTGTCAACAAGAATACAAAACTGGATATTTTTACATTGTTTTTCACATTTTCAAGTAAGTTATTATGGAATTGTTTATTTTTAAAGTTTTTATATAGGCAGATGACCAAATACTGTACCATCAGAGGAATACTATAATGGGTCCAATCCAGCTACAATGAACTTGGGTGACTTCTGCAATCTTAAGCATATTTACTCAGAAGTAAGCCTCACTTCTTGGACTCATTAAAACAAAAGGTGATTGCACTTCTTCCTTTCAGTGGGTCTTGTTCATTAGTTAACTAAATCCCAGTAGAAATAATTTCAGATCTAACCAGAACAGTAGTTAGGTTTTCATAGGACAAAGTAGTTTGAGTCAGATATGAATTCCATAAATAAATAAAAAGAACATGAACATTAGCATTATTAACATAGCAGTACAGTTAAAATGTATAATCTTTCCTTTAAGCATTGTTTCTTAATTCAGTGGTATTTTTATAAACTTCATGTATATAGGAGAGAGCAGATACAAATTAAGCTCTTTTTCTTCAAGAAATAAACAAGAACTTTAAATACAGTAGCACACCTGTGCTGTATATGTAAATAGATAGAAGTGTTTTGGAGATATTTATTTATTTACAATATTTATTTATGATATTCATAGCCCGCCTTTCTCAGCCATACGGCGATTCAAGGCGGGTTACAGGTTGGCACAAATTCAATGCCATACATTCATAAAAGAGTGATTAAAAACAATCAACATAACAATATAAAACATATATAAAAGCCAATAAAACATGTAGTCTTCGGTGTCATCCTGCTAAAATCGATTTCCAGTAACATCATCTAGCCATTCCAAGTTCATCATTCGTAGTTTCATGTTATCTATTCCATTGTATTCTCAAAAGCTTGGTCAAAGAGCCAAGTTTTCACTTTCTTTCGGAAAGTCAGGAGGGAGGGGGATGATCTAATATCCCTGGAAAGGGAGTTCCATAGCCAGGGGGCCACTACTGAGAAGATCCTGTCCCTCATCCCTGCCAATCGCTTTCTATGAGAGCAGGGCCTCCCCAGATGATCTTAAGCTCCTATATGGTTCATAGGAGGAGATATGTTTGGACAGATAAGCTGGGCCAGAACTGTTTAGGGCTTTATAGGCAAAACCCAGCACTTTGAATTATTTCCACCTCCATACTCAAAGGAGTGATAGTAGTATACGCTGCTCCTCCATTCACATTTCCAACTTTCCATCTTTCAGTCTTCCAATGAAAATATGGTTCTTTGTTTGCTCCAGTAGATGAGAGAGTGTGACAAGGCTATTCACAAGTATTGTAGCAACCCAGTTCCCTTTCGTGCCTGGGGGGCAGGGGGCGGCCCCGGGGGTCCTGCTTGCATTAGGGCCAATTGCGGACAGTGAAGATGAAGAGGATGATGGGGCAGCTGGGCCTTCCTCTCCCACAGAAAGCTTAGCATGGGATCATGGCTGGCCTGATGGTTATGAGAGCTGGGAAGGTCAGTCTGACACTGATGAGAATGAATCTGATAATCAGTATGAGAAACCAGGTGGTTTCGGGTCGCAGGAAAGGGTGAGGGAGACAGCGGAGGATGAGCCCATGGAAGCTGAAAGGGAGTTAGGCTCTCACGAAGATAGCGACCCTGGAGCTGGGAGGCAAGGACAGAGCTTTGATAGGAGACGGAGCATTGAGTCTAGCAGGAGGAAATGGCATTGAAGCCTAGAGCACCAGAGGAGCGCTAGGTCCCGTAGCACAGATTGGCACCGCAGCCTAGAGTGTCTGGGGTCTCACCAGGGGAATTAAGTATAGGATCCGTGGGAACGGATCCTCAGTTGCTCGGCCACTTCTGATTAGAAGGGAGTGAAGCGAGTGAAGATCCACGGAGCCAGGACTGAGGCTCGTGCTTTGCCAAGAAGTTTCTTGGGCCTTGATTCTTGAACTTTGCCTTGTTTGCTTTGCCACGGACCAAGTCTGTTTTGATCCGCATTGTTTTGCGGAACCTTTGCCAAGCTTTGCCTTTGGATTTACCTAAGAACACTTTACCTTTTTTATTGCAACTTTGATACTTTTATGGACAATTATCCTTTTCACCTGTTTCTTATTATTCAATAAATAGTTAGCTGATTACCGTCTCTGTGTGTGTGATTAAGGGGCCAGGCCGAGACCCTGCATCGTGACAAGTATAATTAAAGGTTTATTTGAATCATAATAGATAAATAAGAGATCAAGTTCTTGAGATCAAGGGACTGTATATAAAAACACAGGGATTAATCAGTGAATTTTTGGAGAAAATATAACAGTTAAAGTAATATGGATTAAATAATCAATCAACGTTAGCTGCTAAAATATAAAAAATATTTACAGTCCTTTGTACCACACTACATAGGGCCTGAATACTCTAAAAACAACCAGTGGTGCTGAGAACACTGCTTCTTAAACCATTGGTCCTGACTCACAAATGGTACCCTTTGCTCAGTGATGGGGATCACAAAAAAAATTGGCAACAGTAAAAGTTTCAACAAACAAACGCAAAGGACAAAAAGGCAATGCAATGAAAAGGCTATGCATAAGCCTTCATTAGGACACGATGATGAATAGCATATATAAACCATGCATAGATCATAAGACACACAATCTCAATGATAGCACACAATGATAACAGCACAGCTAATTGTGGTTTGGTAACAGTAAAAGTTTGCCACCTATTGATTCTTTTAAACATTTACACAAATCTGTTAACAACAGGCAGTATTTACAATACAGTCTGCATTTCATAAAATTTGCTGTATTTCATAAAATGGAAAATGAGCCTGTTTAGCAAGTCTCAGAAATGCGGATTTATTATCAGTGAATGTCTGATTTTTATACCTATTTTTAAACTTAAATACATGGGCTTACATAAAAATGTCTTGGTGAAAAAGGGTTTGCAAGTGGGAAAAGTTTAAGAAGCAGTGTATTAGAAGTGGTGATGGCAGGGGGCTCTAATGGTAGGATGGTGAGGTTAAAGAAGCTGAAACACACCATCCTCTCTTGAAGTACCTGTGTTCACGAAACATTTACAAAAATCTAGGAACTGGTGGTGAAATATGAGCAATGCTTTGTTTTGTTTCTTTCAAAATGAAAACCTTGTATTGCTACAACTCAGTTGGATCATTAAAAATTGTATCACCGTTAATGTATAAACTATGAGCATAATGTACAGAGCACTCATTTTATGAAAGATCCATGTGAGGGTGTTCTGGAGACCTCACATTTTTTATCTGCTGACATGATTATAGGGCTGAGACAGCAAGTGGTCAGGCTATGCCAGATTCACAGAAATATCAGTTCAACTCTCAAAAATTCAAACCAGCTATAATTAGAGCAAATTGCATGTTATTTCTTTCCAGCTCTCATTAGGTTCTTTACCAGATTATGGCTGGTATCCTAAATACATTTCCTAGGAAGGAGTAGCCATTGGACCCAAGGACACATACACCTGAGGAATTCAGTGAATTGGATTTTGGTCCCAAGTGGTTTTAATTGTGAGCTGAAGACGGGTATGACCTAGAATGGATAGACGTTTAGTAAAGTTTGAATATAAAGGATTTATACTGAAGCAGCTTCATGATACTGTGAAGTTTTTTTTTCTTTGCCAGGTCTCATAAGGGGATTACATGGTTTCAATGAAGAATATAAAACAAAGTTTGAATTGGGACAGGCAGGGATAAGAAACATCCTGGGTGAGAAGAAAGGCAGCAGAACTCAAAAAGGGGATTATTTAGGGGGTGGGATTATTTATGGGGTGTGATAATGTTGTAGAGGATTTCTATTGGGATTTTAAATCAGGATGGAAAAAGTAGGCTTTTTACTATATACAGCCAGTCCCCAAGTTACCAACAAGATAGGTTCTGTAGATTTGTTCTTAAGCTGAATTTGTTTTTAAGTCATAATAGGTACATTTTTAAGTATAACCCCACCCCACCCATAGTTTGGATAGTACTAATATGACGACGGCCTACTGCTATTGATTGGATGTGGACTTGATATAGATGGAATTTTAATTTAATTTGATTGTTGATAATTGTTTAACTGTTGATGTTTCTAACTTTGTTTGTATTTGTGATTTTACATTGTGTATTGTTGCCGGCATCTAATTGCTGCCTTGTAAGCCGCTCTGAGCCCCCCGGGGGGTTGAGAAGGGTGGGGTAGAAATACTGTAAATAAATGAAATATAATAAATAATATTCTGGGGAAGGGTTGTAGTGTTTGTTTTGCATTAAAGCGGAGACCTGTCATTTCTACTACTCTAGTTCTTTTCATTTGTAATTCACTATTATAACCACTTGGTGTCAAAAACCAGTTTTAGCCTGAAGGCTCTGTTGAGAGAGCTAGGTGAACAGCAGCAGTCTGAAGTTCTATTCTTAAGTTTGTTTACAAGGATTTGGGCCATACCAAATGGCTCTCCAGCAATCCAGATATTTACCAGAAGCATCAACATATTCACCACAAGGCAACATGAGGCATTTCCTTGATCCGCCAGTGTAATGCCATTCTAGGCTGCATCAATAGGAGAACCCTGACAGAAGTCGAAAGGGAACTGATATGATAGTTTACCTCAGCTGTTTTTTAAATTGTCTTTTAATGATAATTATTTAATGCAACTGTTTATTTTAACTTATTGTACAATGTTTAGTATTGCCTTTTTTGTTTAGAATTTTTATGGTTTTCTGTTTATATAGGCATTGAATGTTTGCCTGTTACTATGTTGGAAGCCACCCTGAGTCCCCATGTGGAGATAGGGTGGGATACAAATCAAGTTTTATTATAATAATAAAATTATTGTTGATACCACTTTTTTGGTTGACCCTCCTTTTCCACTTACAGAGCTAGTTTACCGTTTTTCTTTGAAATATGGTAAATATTCAAAAACATTTCACCTACTGATGCCTCAATTAATGTAATTTATTGATATCTCATTTTAGTTTTGAAATTGACCAGTAGTAGTTGCATTTCTCACCCTCGGCTTATACTCGAGTCAATAAGATTTCCAAGTTTTTTGTGGTAAAATTAGGTGCCTCGGCTTATATTCGAGTTGGCTTATACTCAAGTATATAGGTAATTAGTTTTTGGTTTATTAAATATAGTTATATATTACATATATATATATATATATATATATAATGTTATTTAAACTAAATATTGCAAAATTATGGGGTTTTTTCTTGAAGTGACACACCACCCGAATTATGCTCAGTTTTTTGGCGAATTTTGACACACCATGCTCAAAAGGTTGCCCATCAGTGCTCTATGACTTTAATGTGGTTGAATGTAATGGAATGAAAAACCGTTCCCATTGTCTTTTAATTCTGTTTTATTTGAGCACTGTCAAAACAGTAATAGAAAGCATTCAAGTGCAACATCTTCCTTTTTTTAGATATGTTTATGTTCTCCAGTGATAAATTTGCAACACTCTCAATGCCAGCAAGACATCTCTTTGACACTTCTTTATCTGATATGGCTTGATGAATTGTCAAAACAGTACAAATCTATTTCTGTCACCTCTGATCCTCCTTTTCTGCCTATTTACTTTGGAAAGGTTTCATAAATGCTAGGATAAAAATTAACTTTGCAGATCAAAGAAGGTAAAATAAATCAATAGAATGCACTTATCTTTTATGTTCAGGTAAAAATTTGAACCATGATTCTTTAAATAACTATTTTGTCATATGACTAAAAACATTCTATTAAAATGGAGGGTGGTCAGGGAATGACTTGTTTCCATCTAGCAATAAATATTTATATCAACTATAATTACATTTTCTTCCCAGAAACCACTTCCCAATATAAAATATTATATCAATATACTGTTTGAGGATGATCAAGGGAGCATCTACACCAGGGGTGGGCAATTACCGGCCCTCCAGGTGTTTTGGACTTCAACTCCCAGAAATCCTAACAGCTGGTAAACTGGCTAGGATTTCTGGGAGTTGAAGTCCAAAACACCTGGAGGGCCGGTAATTGCCCACCCCTGATCTACACTGTAGATTTAATGTGGTTTGATTTCACTTTAACGGACAGGGCTCAATTCTGTGGAATCATGGGAATTGTAATTTTTACTATCTTTTGCCTTCTCTGCCAACCTGTGCTGGTGTATGACCAAACTACAACTCCCATTATAGCATTGGGGCATGGCAATTAAACTGGAAACAAACTGCATTAATTCTATGGTGTAGATGCCCCCTGTGAAGGAAAGTTTTGACTCTTTCAGCAAATGTATTCATGTTACTACAGATCTGAGAAGTCGTTTCATATTCATTTTTTTATTATTTTTAGCCACCTTGAATTATTGTTAGCCACCTCGAGTTCCTATGAAAAGAAAGGTGGAATAAAAAGAAAAGAAATAAATATTTAGCCACCCAGTGTTGTCTAGTGAGATATATCCAAGGATGGATTTTTCTAGGGATTATTGAAAACCCTGTAGTAGAAACCAGTTGGTTTAAGAAGCTCTCATCTTCAGGAGTTGGGAGTGGGAGGCAATAGACACTGAGTAATGATAGATATAATTGATCAGGAGTTTCAGGACCTTGAAGTGAGGATCTACCTTATAGGTTCACTGTCATGTAATAGAAAAGAACAGTTATAATATAGCTCCTGCTGAATGCTGTAAACTTGGATGGGGAAACCAAAGAGTACAGCAGTCAAGACAACAATTTTGAATTGTGTGAATGAGTATACAAACTTCAAGCAACGGAAGTGCTTGAAGTTTGGATACTCAGAGGTCCCATCTTTGAGGAAAACAACAAAGTGCATGACAAAACTGTACACAATTCTACTTTCTAGTCTGACTGGGATTGTGTGAACAGATATATAACATGCTAGTTTATATCCCAGTTCAAAGCAGTTCTAATTATACCCTAATCATAAAATGATGTTTTAAAACTCTTATTGATTTTATGAAAATTGCTTCTAAATAAGCATACTTAGGACTGCAACCAAATAGTTATAACGGGCTCTACCTACTATTTGTTCCCTGTAATATCTCAGATCGCATTATGTGAGTATTATGTCAGTGAATATGACTAGGATTGGCTTTGCAATTTAATAGAGGAGAAAGAGAGAATCTGCTGAATAGATGAAAAAGGTTTCTACAAAGGTTTTTTTTCTGTAATTTTTTTGGGGTGGTTTTGACAAGTGTGTGTGCCTGTTGTACAGACTTGTTAGTGGGGAGTTCTGTTTATTTTTTAAGAAACTACAATGTCCAGTTTCTTGTTGGTAATTTTGTGCCTTTAAAAAAATTAAACCCTTCCATACAAAGATGATGAGACTTTGTCTAAATAGTGTTATTTATCAAACTTCTGTGAACTTCCAATTCATTGGCTTCCTATGATACTCTGCATAACAACAAAAAAAGATGACATCATGCAGAGTTCCATTGATGAATTTTGTATGGGGCACCTAGGAAAACCTTTCAAAAATTGTGACTGGGTTGAGAAATTTACCCTGATTGTTGAGCTGGATGTAAACTTAACTAAATTTGTATTCATGTTACAATCAGGTTTCTCCTCAACAAGCTGCTCTTTCGATCAGCTCTCACTCTAAATGATTTATACATTCAAGTAAAGGTCAGTGGTAAGCAAGTTGCTCTGATATTTGAAAAGCCAGGCCAGAATCTGTTTACTTGTGAATCAAGAAGCATGAAAATTCTAAGTAAGGATAGAAATAATATTTCAAAATATTCAAAAGATGGTCAAAAATATACCTTTTGAGGATCAATAAAACCTGGTGAAAAAAGTCAGGATTGACAAGAATCTTTGCACCTCAGGATTTATTCTGCACAAATATTTTAGGTTATTGCTTTGTACAGAGAATATAATTTTCTGGTCATCTTTTTCTGTTATTTTCTGCATAAAATGTTATTTTCTTGTGTGTGGAGTAGTACTGTTTTCTGTGTAGAAAAAAATGTTTCTTTTTTCTAGTGCTTTGATTATGCATTCCTACATGGTAGGGGTTGGCCTGGATGACCCTTGTGGTCTCTTTCTATTAAAATAACCACATGCAAATGTAGTGCAGGGTAAGTCATTTCTTGCAAAAACATTTCAAAAATACATGGTTTTTAAATATTTTATTGTAGTCGGAACAAAATGACCATAATTTTTGTATTGCTTGTCCTGAGAAGAACTTAGTGACAAATTACATCCCTCTTCAATATATATCATTAACACCAGTAAAACATGGAAATAATAGCCTAGAACATGCTGAGGATCATCTGACCTAGTCAAGACAAGATCTACATGGGTGATCTTGGCTCCCGTCTGCCTCTTTAAAAAACGTTTCTCTACCACTTCACAGGGATGGAAGGAGGGGACAGATTGGTAGGAACAGTGTTTTTTCCACATTTGGTTTTTCTGTGCTTTTATGGAAACAACTTGAAAAGACCCAAAGAGCCTGAAAAACCTTTGAAGGGGTGGGAATGAATACTTTATGAAGCAATTGATACCATCATGATTTGTCCTTTTTCTTCCCTGACTACAGTCTGTTATGAACTATGTTTTCTCCTAGAATGATAATAATATGGCATGGGTGAATTATTCAAAAAAATAACCCCTCCCCCTGCATAACACACCACAAAAGGGGGGGGGGAATAACCTAATGATTATAGTTTTTATAAGAAGGGTATCATTGTTAACTACATGAGGACTTGTGTTGACATAATATTTTTAGTAGTCAATATTTTAAAGTTATAAATACATGTGAAAATTGTGTGAACCAAAAGAAGAATTATGATTGAAATATTTTTCAGGATTCTTATAAAAAATTAACTATTTTTGCATTGGTTAAGAATGAATTATTTTAAACATTTGGTCAAAGAAAAACTCCAAGATTGTCCAACTTCTGACACTATGCCCATTCATAGTAAAGAATAAGCTCTTCGGCAACAGTTCTTGTTGCTGAATGAACTTTTATTTTTTCTTCCTTTGCTGAAAGTTAATTTTTGTCTTTAGTTCGTTTCCACATGTCCCATTAAATGAAAAGAGGATGCGGAGGGGGCAGGACTCTTATGACAATATAAATAGGATAATAATAGTGGTGCCAAATAACATTGCTCCACTCCTGTTCCACAACTTATAATCAAAAAAATGGCTGAATGGTCCTAGTCTCACAATTACAAAATGTTATTTGAACACTGATATTTTAATGTATCTTAGGCTCGTTTACCTTTAACTTTAACTAGTCACATATATATTCTTATTTTACAATTTGTCTAAATAGTCCATCCTTTATCCCATCTATTATTCAAATAACTAGCCTAGTTTATATCTGCAGTGTAGAAATCACACTCATTCAGGTCTTTTTAAATGGATATTGAGGGAAATGTGAGTTAGAAATGTACCTAGCAGCCTGGAAAACACATTATGAGGTTGGAAAACCAGAACAACAAATATCTGCATGTTGAACAGTTGAAGTTTGTTCCACTCCATTAGAGTTGTTTTATGCAACTGGCAATTATATGAGTAACATATATTTGAGTACAAGCTGTACTTCATTTTCCATTTAAGATATCTGTGTATATGTATGTGCGTGTATGTTGCTTTTCATACTTAAACCAACAATGGGGATGAAAAAAATCAAAATGTGACAGCTGTGAAATGCGATCCCAAAGTAATCACGATGGAATGCAAGCTAAAACAGAATGCTTGAAAGGTAGGACTTAACTGTCCATCTAAGCCTCTTGGGGAAAGGCCTTGTTTTAACAGGTGCTGAGCACCTATCATACCTAAGCAAGCTAGCAAGCCCTGAGTTTTTTCAGCTTCTATAGTCAAGAGTCCATAAAGCTCTTCAGGGCTAAGCACAAGGTTTATACATTTGGATTTGTTTTACTTACTCTTTCTTAATAGTGGACATAGGTCCCGTCCTTTTCCACATCAAGATGATGCCAAAAGTTGCTCTAGAAAAACTCATATACCTTGGGTTCATGGAAATAGCTCCCTGATTTTTGGATCCCATTCTAAAGTAGCTGTTCATACCCACAAAGCTTGCATGGAAACATCTGACAATTTACCTTGTTTAGTTGGACTAAAACTAGAATCATGACGTGGCTGCTACATGTTCCAGATGAAATCAATCTTGACAGCTCTATAGCTAATCTTCACCATGGTGTTCCTATTATGCATTTTCTACTGTATTCTACACCCTCCAGCAGTCCGTATTATCCTGGAATAAAATGTTGGTGGTTAGACTTTTTAATCGGCCTCTAGCCTCAGTTAGTGCTGAATTATTGTTGCTTATATTTTTTATTTTACCTGTCTGCTGATATCTTATATTTAGTCATTTTAAGCTGTTTGGGCAACTTTCCATTGAAAATGGTGTGTAAACATTTAAATGAATAGATGGATTTCAACACAGTATTAGAAGAAGGGCTGCTATAATGGGATTTTCTTTATTCTGGGGAGGGGCGGAATCTTCCCATCTTTTGAAGGGAATCAATGAGCATGATTGATTGCATTGTATTTAGAGGATGTTTGTGCTTGATAAAAATATTGAGAGTGGATTCAATTGGGTGGTGATGATTAAGAAAAATAATGAAAAATAATGAAACGACTTCAAAATATAAAGACCACAGCAGTTAATTATGTTTTATGTGTGTAAAAGTTATGTCTCTGAGACTCAATGTTTGGTGTTGTTATCCATTGTGATATTGCCATACAGCAGATGGTGATGCTGACTCTGAAATGCTGTAAAAGAGGGAGACATCTAATTTTGATTTATTAGCTTAACTTCAAAAGAGTTTTCTTATTCCAACATTAGACTTTGACCATAAATATTAAGCACAAGACCTTCTTTTGACTTTTAGGCTACTTACATAGTGCAGTAAAAGAATGTTTAATCTTTCACAGAGGTTTGATTCAGTGATGCTGATAATGACATATATGTTCATCTTAACCCCAGAGGTCCTACAGAGCACATTCATCATAAAAATCTAAGGGCAAAAGAATCTGTTCAAAGAAATAATACATTTTTGTATTATTCTCATTATTATTTTCCTTGTAAGCACAAAAATGATGTTTTCATTTTTCACCTCTATTTTTACAAGCAAGGCAAAGGGTTGCCAATATGACTTCTTAGAGTCCATGTAATCCATCACTAGAGTTCTGGACTGAATTGGAGGTCATTCTCAGCTAATGTGGGTGCTTTTGTAAACCCACACTTGTCTTATTTATAATTCAGATTGGAAAAAGGGAGTAAATAATAACTGCTTTAAGGGGCTGTTAAATGGATAAATCAAATAAAATTCACCCTGAAAATAAATAACAAGTAGTAAATATAAAACTTGCGAGAACATTTTTGGCTCAGGATATGAACACATTTTGTATTAACTTTCCACAAACCAAGTTAAAAACATTTGCTTTTTAAAAATTTATAACTGAGAAATGTTGTCACTGCCACATGTTTTGATATAAGGTTTTTCTGCATGTAGACACCCATAGATTGCTCCATGCTCCCTTTGGAAAACCACAATGCAAGTATAATTTACTGGGGAATAATTCTGTCAAGATATTTCCAGGCCTCTTCTTCCGCTCCTTACTTGTACTTTAGCTCACTAGAATCTGGGCACATGCAGATTTAAATTTGTTGTTGTAAGAGGACAAAGAAATATTTCTAGTTGTCATAACAGTATGAATGAATAAAGCTTGTGGAAAGAAGTTAAACTAAAATGATCATAATGCACTAACAAGATGCATTATGATGAAATAGATTTTTAAAGGGCCTGGTTCTGGGATTTGTATGACTTCAATCATGTTCAAAATCATAGTAAAATTCCTAGCATCAATCTGAGGATTTCGCTTCACAATGCAAAAATAAGTTTTAGAGTTGATTTTAGCAAAATTAGATAAGAAAGCAGGCCATGTGGTATTCCCCCAGCAGTTTGTTCCAGTTGTTGTATCTGTCTGTTTCTGAATAATATATATTCAGAGGAACAGTGATCTGCTGTTCTACTAAGCAGAAAGGGAGTATAAATTTATCTGATGAATTGCACATTGGGGATTACAAGCTAAGCACTGCTCTAGCCACACCTTTCATCCGAATCTGTCAGTGACAGCCTAATCCTTGTTTGCTTATGACCCAGTGTAGAACTACCTTTCGTCTTATGCACAAATGTATCATACAGCTCCAAGTCAAGTTAGGCTACAGAAGTGCAACCAATACTTTGTACAATTGCAAATACAGGAACACGTGGTGATAAGAACACCCTGAGAAAATCCCAATGTTTTATCTACATTTCCTGTCACTCTTTATTATTCACAGGCAGCACATGGGTTGTGCATGGTCTATTTATTACATGAGGAAAAACTCGGTCATAGTTGGATGTTTATGTTCAGAAAGAAAGTAAGGAAGATTTAGTGTTGGTGCTAATGACTGGTTATTCAGTTGAAGAAAGCAGATTTATTTTAGGCAATGCTGGGGGCAAGGGCACTCAATGAATAACCAGGTTTAATATTTAAATGTAATATTTTAAGTCTGATTTGTTCTTCAAAATATGAATCTCAGAGAATGAATCAACCACAGGAAGTCTAGTGGTTGAGTTCAAGGAACAATTTTTCTTTTTGCTCATTCCAGGATGATTTTTTCTTTGTAATATGGAAGCAATACTGTCAATAGTACTGGTAACTTGCTATAGGAGGTAAATAATCATTCAGTAAAATAATGCATCTAATGAATAAATTACTATTTATGAAGTGAAGTTGGGAGAATTTCATATTGATGATTATATGGAATGCTTTCTCACGTTGAATAAACTATTAATCCAGGCAATTTTGCCCTGCTTTCCAGATTAAAATGTGAAACAGAACATACGAGTCATCTCGTAGTCATCTTATATCAACTTTTCTAAATGGTGTGATATGTGATGATAATAGATATATTTCGGTTTATCCCCAAAACATTCTAGGTCAGCCTTCACCAACCTGGTACCTTTCAGATATGTTGAAATACACCTATTATCATCCCAGCCAATATGTCCAATGACCAATCACAATAATGTAAATTATGGAAATATAGTTCAACACTGCTGGACAGTGCTAGAAGAGAATGTTCTAGATCAGGCCTGCCCAACCTAGCGCACTCTAGGTGTTTTGGATTTCAGCTACCAGAATCCCTAACCATTGGAAGACAATCTGGCTAGGGCTTCTGGGAATTAGGGTCCCAAACACCTGGAGGGCCACAGGTTGTGTAGGCCTGTTCTATAGGATATATTGTAACAAAAGATTGGATATGAGTCATGGAACGTGAAATTTAACCAGTATAACCAGTGATGAGAAATGCTAGAGATATCTGGAGCATGCCATGCTTCCCAACCCTGATACAAGCCATTACAATGTATGCATGGCATGGGGTACATAAGTCTATATGCCAATCTTTGTGTTTGTACTGATGCATACCTCCTACCCTCACTTGTTTCAATGGCTCTGAGAGAATATCTAAATATGGGGTATTTTACCCATCAATAACTGAATTCTCTCTTTCCCTCATCCACTTCAATTGCTCTTTTCAAAAATTGTGAACAATTTCTTTTAAATCACTGTTTTTCTTATATATCACATTCTTTTTCACACACCCTACCCCCTTTCTCTTCCCCCTGCCCCTTTCCCACCTACCCTTCCAACCTCTCATACTCATTCCTTTCTTATATCCCTATCCTAGACCTCTATCTATCTGATGTTTTTTTTAATGTGACAAAATTTTAAATTAAACCTTTTCCTTAATAAAGGTTATATTTGAAAATTGTGAACAATTCAGGCAAATCTTAATAGCATCAACACAGCAGAGGACCTTCTTTTGGGTTTCTCATGAACTAATACTGCATGTAAAATGATTGCAAAATATCCCATAGTGTGTAGGAATCGGGTTGTTTCAGTTCCTGAAATGGATAACTGGTTGTTTCGGTTCCTGAAATGGAGAACTCTATATTTACCTTGGAATTTGATACATTTATAATAATCTAAGATATGATATGATATATAAAACATAGCTGTTATTTTCTTTAAATAATTTCCCTCTTTTCCTTTTATTGGCCCCTTTTCTCCCACACACAAGTCTGCAAGCCACAGATGCTCCATTACAGTGATGTCAGCTTTGCTACATGGTCCAGCTGTTTGTATGTTTCTTTAGAAAGTTTAAACCTTGTGCGTGATATTGTGAATGCACAGTGTTTATCATCATTAAGTTAACATGTTACAGATTCTAGTAAGTGTAATTTTAATGAATAGTCAGTACATTTAAAGAATACAAGAAGCATTTAATCTTCCTTATGGTGATATTTTAATTGCAGACTTCCCAGTTGTTTTTTCCCCAGAACTGGTAAAAAAAAATTCTGCTTCTTTTCCATGTCCTCCTCCTCCTCCAATTTTCTGTGAGTTTTGGACAAAGCAGAGCATTTTCTTAGTAAGACAATCTGTATTTTAAGTAGAGACGTCTGAGTGGAAATATGCCTTTGTCCACATCTACACATGGTCAAGTCCTCATTTAACTTCACCCTTCTCTGCCAGACCACCAAACTGAAAACATCTATTCTGGATTCAATGGCTTTACATGTCACAGCATGTTATGCTGAGCTGATATAAAGATTAGCATAGAACTAGACCACAATATATCCAAAGGGGGATAAGGAAACTCTGGGATGGAGCTCTGTAAAAGAGAACCAGCAGGGTTTAATGATTGGACTGAATTGTAGGAGATCAAAGTCTGAATCCCTGCTCAGTCATGGAAATCCACTGAATCACACTCTCCATTTTAGACTAAGACAATGGCAAACCATCTTTGAATAAATCTTGTCAAGAAGACCCTATGATAGTACCACCATAAGGTGAGTCATCTTGAAGATACATGACAAGAAAGAGAGCTCCAGCATCAGCAAGATTAATCCTATTCTCAATAGGACAAGAATTTTTGACAGATGATGCAGTTTATCAATTAATAGGAAA
The DNA here is from genome assembly GCA_030556195.1 of Anolis apletophallus. NCBI lineage: Eukaryota > Metazoa > Chordata > Lepidosauria > Squamata > Anolidae > Anolis > Anolis apletophallus. The sequence goes on along the minus strand of JARBWK010000001.1, from coordinate 42,448,807 downwards.
TATGTACATGTCTAATTATTTGTATATCTTGGACTAATTTTGTAATATAACGTGTTTGCTAATAAAGATAATACACATACTAAAATACCTGAGACTTTAAAAAGATGTTTTATAGCTTAATCTTGAAAAGAAAGCAAAATACCTTAGTTAAATTCCTTTTTTGGATTAAGCTCCTAAAGTTAGCTTGAAGATTTTTGAAACATTTGATCAAAAACATAACTTTTCCAAGCCCTGGCCAAAATTTTACAACATTTTATTGCTGAAAACATGGATCCTATTGATGATCCAACTAGAATAAATCCATTAAATTTATAATGTGTACTCTTGCAGAATACCGTAATTGTTCTATATATTTTTGTTATGTGCCTTCAAATCACCATGGACTTGTGACCTTTTCTTTGCATTCTCTTGGCAAATTTTATTCAGAGGTTTGTCATTCCTCTAAGACTGATACAGTATGGCTAGCCCAAGGTCTTCCAATGAGTTACCATGTGTGGATCTGGGTTTTTCCAAACAATATATTGGGTATACAGCTAATTTCTGCATAAACATGAGTGAAAACAAAACCCATCCATTTAGTAACATTTAGAGAACATTTTAATAATCACTTTTATTTATTTATTATTTTATTTATTTATTTCCATTTATTCGTCGCCACTCCCGGCAGGCTCGGGGCGACTTACAAATGCTAAAACCACCATAAAAACACAATAAAACATCGGAATTAACACACATAATTAAAAACTATACAGTAGTGCACGGGCGCCAGACTTACTCCCATGGCCTACACCACATAGTAAGGGCCTAGAGTTATTCCTGACCAAATGCCTGTGCAAACAGAAAGGTCTTACAGGCCTTCCAGAAGGCCAGTAAGTTAGATAACTTGCGGATTGCAGGAGGAAGAGCGTTCCAGACTTTGACATCAAGCTTTAAAATGTGTTCAACAACTTTCTAGCCCTTTGTATCTTGCATGGTTTTCTGAAGTAGAAATTACATTTCAGGCAGCTAATGATTCTGTTTTGTGTCCATAGGTCCTTTGTCATCCAGCAAATTCAAAACAGCAATCTCTTTATGGTGGTAGTAAGTAACGAGTGTGAGTGTGAATCCGTTTCCCCAATTACCATGGAGCCAATAGAAATAAGGTATATCCTTTACATTGACAATGTCTGGATCTGAAACAAGCAATATAATGAGCACTGTTTAGTAAACTGAATGATATGAAGATCAAAAGGTCTCTTCAGACTTGACCACACTTGAATCAAGTCCATTGGTTAGTTATCTATGACTAAATTAAAATCTAACCCCATCATTTGAAACTTGACAATTGAAAAACATATTATACAGAATTACAAGATTTGAATGCTCATTCTAAATTCAATATATTAAGTAAATTGGGAGTATATAAAAACTTGCCCCACTTGACAAATGATTTTTATTGGATTTATCTTACATTTGCAAGAGGAATTATGACATTTCTTTTCAGATATCATCATAACATTTAACTATATATCCCATCTTGAAAATAATGCAGTATCTTACATTCCTGTGCTGTACTTTTTTTGGCTTTTTTTAATGGTTTCTGTGTAGAACACATCTTTCTTCTAAAAATATTGAATTTTTAAAATATGACAACTACAGAAAATAAATAGAAAAAGAAAAGAGAGAATACAGAAACCATGAAATCCCTTTACATTAATTTAAGAAGACTATATTTCCAAAAGTACATAATGTCTTGGAACTGACATTAGCAAAATATATGCTTATTCAATACTAATGTAATAGGATATTCTGACAATTGAACAATGGACATTGGATTTTTATCTTTCCAAATTTGGATTTTATACTTCTTGGACTATAAAGTCATGCAGCATTCAACAGTGTTTAACATGTGTCTTCAGAAATACTAAAGATTTATCTAATACAAAATTGATGCATTTTAATAGACCCAGCCAAAAAGAAGCATGTTGGGCCATACACTGAGGTTTGATTCCAAGGCCCTCCATTGATACCCATGTCAATGGATGAGTCAAATCCCATCAGATACAATGTCAAAGTAAAATGGCACCTTTATATAAAGTGGTGAACATCTCAAATGAGTTCCAGTGCCCTTCCATAACTGCCCTATATCCCAGGATCTGATCTGGCAGTGCAGACTCGTATAATCCAGTTTAAAGCAGAAAACTTGCGATCAGATCCTGGAATATAGGGCTTGTCTGGAAGGGCTCCCAGAGAGCCCAAGGATCTGTGAAATGTCAGAAAGCTGTACTAGGGTATGCGCACATCAACATAGTGCTTAGCATGCAGTAAAATCAAGTTTAGCTTTTTGGATTTTCCCAATATTTTTGAACCTTTGTTGGTTAGTAAGAAAGTAAACTTTTATTACAGTTGCTGACCTTTGTTGGTTGAATCAGTGTTTGTACAACGCACGATACAGAAGGCCAACTGAGCATGTATACATCATATGCAATAGGGAAGTATTATCTTCATTACAACCCCAACATTTAGATCCTTTCTAAAAAGGCAGCACAATGTCCAATTAACTTTATAACATTTTTCCAAATGGGGCTAAATGTAAAGAGGTTTTAAATATCAAAGCTAGAACATTTTTTCCTTTGTTTAACTTGCTCAGAGCAATCTAATTATTTGCTTCACTAAATTATAACTTCATTACAATCCAAATGAGCACATCAGAATTAAAGGACAACCTTATAAGAAGGTGATACTGTGGGCAAGTAATGCAAGATTGCTTTTGGAGGTTACTTTAATTTGCCAACATCCCGATTTTAAGACATATCCTTAACTTCTGTGAACATAATGAATCCCTCAAGTGTGAACGCTTAAAATCTCACAAGATTAGAAGACGTCCAGAGTCTTGTCACGGATTCCATCCTGAGGTAAGTAGAGAATAAAAGCAACTGTTTTTGTCTATATTCTAGATCTCCTATCTTGCATAGTTTCTGACTGTGGCAGCTAAGGTATCCTAGAAGTAGCCACTAAAAATAATTTTCCAAGTTCTCCATTGCCAGATTTTGTCCTTCTCTTTGAGGTTTCGGCTTGACTATAATCTTCTCCACACTATCTGTATTAGGGTATATTTTAACTTGAAATAATGAAGTACCACTTTCCATGTTCTTCTTTTTCTCTTCTCCACAATCTTTTAGGAAAATGCCAGAGAATGTGGTGGGGTTTTAGGCCTGAGTGCTAAGCCTACCCTTGTTATGCTTCCTCTATTTCTGGCCATTTTCTCAAGGTGACACTGGCTGATGAACAATCACTTGGCATGCGAAATCCATGGAAAAACTGTGAACTGAGAAATGGTGCAACTAGAAGACATGAAATATAGTCAAAACATCAGCATTTCATGATTTTAAACAATGGGAATGATATAAACTTTCCAAATTATGTAAAAAAGACTTTATTTTCCTTTTTGCGCATCATGAAAATACGGATTTGCCATACAATAGTCACAATTCATCAAGAACTGGACTTCAATAGATAGCCACAGATGGTCATTACTTTCTGCTTTGTCCCATGGAAGACAATTTAAAACTGTGTACTTTTTAAATAAAGTATATTAAAATCACATTTCTAGTACGTGTTTTACTTAACCTGTAAACTCACTGTGGTAATTTATCATCTCTCTGTCAAGTTCACTTATTCCTCACATTGATGGAGAAAAGGAACTTTCTTGCATATTACAAATATACTCCACGTTTCGTAACATCATCCAGCAATCACAATTTCCATCAGTTCTTCTCTGTTACTTATATTCTGTCCTAGTACTTCTATGTGCTTACCTGTTTCTTGAATGTTCACATGAAGGAACATTATTAGAATCTTCACAAGATGGAACTCATTTAACAAATTTTGTAATTTTTCTCAGACATAAGAGCATTTTCTATGTAGGGTGCCAAAATCATTAGCAAGGTTATTATAGTTTTCCATGTGCAAATTTGGTACAGAGTGAGTGCTAATCTATAGCATTTTCTGCAAAGGAAACCACATTTTCTGTACAGAAAATAATATTTTCTACACATTTCCTACACAGAAAATGTTTTTGGTACAAATCATGTCCCAATAGTCTTTGAGAATTAATTCAACAAAGAATTACACCTCTATATTAATAATAATAATATACTTTATTTATATTCTGCTCTTCTCACCCCGAAGGGATTACAAGTACACATACTTAGCAGACAATCCCTGCTGTTACCACAATACACAACATACAAATGAACAGATGCAAACTCTGGCCACCAGGGGAAGCTGACGCACTCCTCATCTCTCAGCGTTCTCAGCATCCCTTGTTGTTTCTTCCGCATTCCTCAGCGTTCCTGGAGTTCTTTAATGTCCTCATAATTCAGTCAAAATTTGCCTCTCCACTTAATGTGGTATCCTTATCTCCTACTTGACAGATGCAACTGTCTTTTGGGCTGCAAGGGTCAACAGCAGGCATACTATAATTCATTTGACAAAATTGGCTGTTCATAAACATTTATGGCAAATAGAACATGTCTTGGTTTTTTTGATTTTGCTACAATAGACTAGCATAACCACCACAAAACTTAAAAGAGTGCCCATCCTTGCAATGGATATGATTTCATTTGGTTACAGAAGCACAAGCATATTCAAAAATGCTTTGTTTTGATAGCCTGTTACCAGAATAGGAATGGAATGCAAACAGTGCACTGGATGAAGAATACACACACACACACACACACACACGTTCATTCCCCTTATGTAGGGGGACATCCAAAGATAACTTGCATCTTCCTGTTGCTAATTTATTTATTTATTTCACGCATTTGTACTCCGTCCTTCTCACTCCCAGAGGGGGATTCAGGGTGGTTTTACAACAGGCAACCATTAGATGCCAAACACATAAATTAAAATAAACAGTTACATTTAAAACAACTTTTATTGGAACCTTTGTATCCAGCCATACATAATCTTCCAACTTTAAGTAGCACAAAGCAAAAAAAAACCGAGAATCTGGTGAATGTAATATATAGAAAAACACACTGTTTCCCCAAAATCTTCTAAACAAGGACTTAAAATGTTAGTTGTTGCATTTCACCTCCCACAATTCCCAGTCAAAATGGCCTTGTTCCTGTGGGTTCTGTGATCTGTGGTCCAAAAAGTCATCTTTTAACACCTCTAAGTGATGATGTTGACTGTGTTTAGGCTCATATTTCTTTCAGTCTGATTTTAAACTGATCAAGAAAAACAGATTACCCTTCAGGCATTCATAAATTGTCCCCATAAGTAAAACAGGTTTCTTTCTTTCTTCCCTTTCCTTCTAATCACATATTCATCAAAATGTGGGAGTGTGCCCATTTTTAATTAGAAAGTGTGACTGATTCTGACACAGTATGGGAGAAGAAGGGAAAATACTGAATCATACAGGTATTGCAGCTGATCTGCCTTCCTGCCAATTTGATCAAATGTTACCTGTCACTCTGTCATTTTCTTTTCATTTTCACTGAAACTTGTCTTCACTGACATGTTCAAAAATAAAACTATTTGTAATTATGATAAATGATAGAAACTTTCAATGGTAGAGCCATGCAATCATTCATTGAAATAAGGATTTCAAGGGGGCTGCTGGAAACCATATTGTACAAGAAAGACACTACTTAAATCTATATAGCAGAAAATATTTTTGGGTTGCTGTGAGTTTTCTGGGCTGTATGGCCATGTTCCAGAAACCCTCCTATGAGAAAATGCTTCTGGACCATGGCCATACAGCCTGGAAAACTCCCAGCAACCCAATGATTCTGACCACGAAAGCCTTCAACAACACAATGATATATTTTTGTTATTCATGTATGCTTCATAAAATATGGTTACATAGTTACAATCTTGGGTAAATTAATTGGAGGCAAGCATCCTAATTGTGTATGGGACTGTAGCTGGGATCCCTTAAATTAGGTTTTATCCCTGTGAGAAGGATATGAAACATTAAAAATAGTGGAAATCAAGAGGAGAGGTCAAAAGGAGCCCATCAGTTCACAAAAGAGAAGAGATGCTGTACAACTTTTCTGACTTCCTGGCTCTTCCACAAGATTCCAGATTCATGTTTGCTAAGTAAATGTAGGTCAAATTCAGTAGTGATGGTAAAAGCTAACTAGGATGATGTGGTGTTTTGGAAACAAAACTAATTAAACACCCTTGCTCCTCTTTTATTCCAAATAGTTATCTCCCAGATTTGCCCAAGAAATTTTGCTGCCTTAGGCAAGAACGTAATGGTATCACTTTTCTTGCTACATATACAGAAGTTGACTGAATTCTCCATTAAAACTTATTTCTCACTTGGTCATTCCACTACATTTAAGAGTAGCAGTCTAGTAAAGAGGAACAAGATAGGCTGTACAAAACAACTCTAACAGCCCTCACAAAGATTGTCTAAATCTTGAACAAGAACTGTCGGGAGGAGGAGGCATGTGATCAACCTTCCTAACATCTGAGATCTCAGGTGGCTTTATTCTAATCCCTATTCTCTAACCCATTATATGGGAGGCTAAGGGCAGTTGCAGACCAAAGAAGAGTGTAGAATGTGCTAGGACAGATGGTCCTGGGTAGGGTCCAGAGTGTCCCACTTCAGCCAAACAGGTATAAATCCATCTAAAATTGCTAAGATTACTTGTGACTTTAGTCAAAGTATGCACTCTGTGCAGTCCCCTTATCCTTCCTCACCATTGACAATGATTTGGTCCAACAACACTTTTTCCACTCTTGCTTTAGTGTAGCATATCAAGAAATTACTATGTGGTATTCATGAAGATGTTCTGCTGGATATTACAGGATCAGGAATATGAAGCCTGAGATCCAGTGTAATGGGAAAGTGTTAAAATATAATGCTTGATTTTTACTTTTTCGTGAGGTTAAAAACTTTCACTTCTCCAGATATTCTTGGTCTGCAACTCCCAATAGCCAAAGACGAAGAACTGCAGGAGCTACAATCCCACAATGTCTGCAAGGTGAGAGTTGTGCTTTGCTGTAATGGCAAGAAAAGCAAAGAAAAACAGTCAATTGGAGGAGATTTTGGTTCCAGATTTCTTGGACAACTGAACTTGCAGAAAATTTTTGCTTGCTTATTGTACTTAACTACTTTTCAGACACTAATTAAGCTGACATTCAATGCCCATGTGTGAATCTAAAATATACAGTCAAAATTCCTGGCCAGGTGTGAGTTTCATGCATTGAGATGGAAGTGCAAAATATTTTCCTTCAAATGACTGTGAACATTTTTATACATAGCAATGAATAGCCTAGTTGACATCCATGAGTGACTAGATTATTACAGAAAAGCATCTCATAAAGAAATGAGCTAAAGTTAATTTCCTGCAAGACCATGATAAAAACTTATAATAACAACAACTCATGGCTCATTTTAGAACATAGGAGACCAGTTTCAAAGAATTAATAATAGAAATTAACATACCAGGCTAAATGTATATTACAGAAAAAAGGAAATGAAATAGCTCAGTTTCTCCCATTGAAGCTGTCAACTTCAGAAGCACACAAACTTATTTTTAAATACTTCCAGTTTTACTATCACACCAGATATTCATTTGTCAATGGATCAAATTTCTTTTCTAGGACATTTTCAGGCAAAGCTAAGCAGAATAATTCTATGAACACTCTACATCAAGTATTTTGTTTTGGTGACACTTTGGTTGCCTTCCAATTTTTTTCATTAACTATATCAACAGCGTTTATTAGAGCCAAATTTACTTCAGAGTAAGCACAGCCAGAATTTCACTCACAGTTCATCAACATGCAGACCACGGTTTACTGAAAAATTGATTCCTCAGCCATGAAGTAATGCAGTTCAGTATTTTTGCATTCTGGACCTGATAAAGGAAGCTATTTAGATAATAATATGTGCTATTTCCCCCCTATAAATGAGAATGCTGCAGCTGAGCTTAAGGAGTTCATCCCACAAGTGGAGGGAAAGGGGAGGGAACCATCTTACCCCATTGGAATCATTGGAAATTTGTTAAACCATTGGACATTTCACAATGAATAGGTGTACCAGTTTGGGAAGATCTCAATTCCTTAGGTATAAATAAGTTCTGTTTACCCTCTGGAATACAATAAAGACACTATTCCCTTGTTAGCAGAGGTTTCAAAGGGAAATTTAAGTGTGCACATTTAAAATGAGGCTTGACTACTTTAAGATGGTCAGGGATCTAGGATATTATTCCCTGTCAACTGCATCAAGCCTGATCCAGCTCAATCTAGCTATCCACAATTCCAGAACATTGAAATCACTCTAGAGCAGGCCTGCACAATCTGCAGTTCTCCAACTGTTTGGGCCTCCAACTCCCAGAAGCTCTAGTCAACTGTTCCAATGGCCAGGAATTCTGGGAGCTGAGTCCAAAACACCTGGAGGGCCACAGGTTTTTGCAGACCTGCTCTAGGAGCTCCCAAGAAGCTACAGAGTAAATCCCATGTCCTCTTACAATAGAATAACAGCTGGATTCAATGTGTCTACTGCAAATCCAGTTATATAGCTGTTGAGAGATGACTCCACATTATTTAGCCCATATAGACACAGCCTAAGTCACCTCTGCTTCATTGGGGGGATTCCTGTTCATTCTGTTAAGCAGAACTCTAGATTTTTGCCCCAAAGTTCTGTCTTGACAGCACCATTTTAATGATAACAGCAGAAACTCACTGTTCCAGACAAGTAGTTGCAAGAAGTCTAAAATATTCTAATGCTTTAACTCATTCCTGTCTTAATGCCCCAATGAATGAACAAGGCCAAATACGAAAGGTGGGAGTTTCTCAAGAAGCTACTATTTTCTTGTCCATTGAAAACAATGAGAGTTCCTGCTGAGCAATGTTCTACAATAAAGAATGAAGCCACCTCTTCCACAATATAAACCCTCAACTCATACCCTAATGCAGTGACAACAATATTGCATTGTATGTCTAGGCTGTATAGTACAGTGGTGATTGTGTTTCCGAAATAAAAGAAACAATGGATAATTCAAAGGACTTGTTACTGCTTCTTTTAATCTTGACACCTAGTGAGCCACACAGAGAGTGTTGAGGTCATACTCTGTCATCCCAACATCTAATGAATAGACTCCATGGGAACAAAATCCGTTTCTTTACTCTTAATGCCTCTGTGGTGCTGCAAAAAGGCCTTTGAGAATCCCATAACCTCTGGAGCCCACATCTGTGCCATGTCATTGTTCTCAAATGTCAACCCACTGCGTTTACTTCCAGTCTCAATTCCACCAATGTTCCATGTCCAAAACAGGTGGTTGCCTGGGGCAGATGGTTTCAAGGGAAGTAGTAGGTTGTTTCATTATGCAATCAATGTTAAAGAAGATTCCAACATTGTTGCCAAAGTCACCCAATTTAAACACTATGGAGCTTTGCTATTTTAACCCTTCCTTTTCTGTTTTGAAGATCAAGATAAAATAGTGAATATGAACACTTTTAGTAAGACTTGCAGTTGTTTTGCTTACACTCTCTCTTAAAAACTCCTTACACATTTGAGCAGAGTTGCCATGTTTGTGTAACTTGATCCTGTTCTTGCTCATTCAGAAGTATATCCTAATGTGAATAAATGGATCATACTCCCAGTAAGTGGGGCTAGATCCTGGCATTGTCTGGCTACTGTTATACAGCTGGAAGATAATTTATAACCATCATTCTACTCATATCAGAGCAGGTAAAGTCATATCTTCTTCCCCTAGGAACACAATAGCAAATATTGATTTTGGGATGCCCTGATACTGTTCTATTACTGTTCTGCCACCATACAGATGATGCAAGGAAGTATTTGATGCCACCTTTTACAATACTTTAAAAGTACTTACTTGGAATAATGTTTTACAGAAACATCCAGGAATTCTGTATTTTAGGCTGTATCTAAACTGTCATATAAGGTGCGGAATAAATCAACTATCTAATTAATTCACTACAAACCAGGGTTTTCCTGGTTTGTGGTGAATTAATTGCAGGTTGGCCAGAACATTATCCAAGTCCATACTGTCATATGATTGAGTTCAATGTGGATTTTATACAGCTGTGTAGAAGAGGCCTAAGGTTGTCTATTCCACTCCAAGGCAGTCTATTTCAATGTGGAACAAGCTTTTACCATAAAAGGGTTCTTCCTAATGTTTAGATCAAAGCCCTTTTCTTGCAATTTTAATCCATTAGTTTATGTTCATAAGTTGTATATTGGGAGAAAGGCAGAATAAAATAATAATAAAATAAAATAAAAAAATCTCTTGGACAGCAGAAAACAATCTTGCTCCATCTTCTAAATGACATTCATTCAGATGTTCATGTTTTACAAAACTTATTATCAAATGCAGTAGGAGAATTCATCTTGTCCCTCAACTAATATATGATAGGACTGAAAGATCAGCCATACTGTATCTGCAAAGTTGGACGCAAAGCTAGAATGAGCCCTGAAACTGAGCAGGAAGGCAAACAACAACAATAACCTTGGCCAAAGAATCCACCAAGCTTTTAGTCTGACTTACTTATAGTACTGAACAAGATAGATAAAGTTTATTCAAATTATCAGTATTTTATAGAACGCCAGAGTTTATACGAACAAAGACAAAGTATGCATGAGCAATATCGAATACATACATAATATTGTTTATGTTTATGGGACCAGCACAGAATGTAGCCAGAGAGTGTTTGCTGTATACAAAGATCTTTTCAGGGTCTGACACTGTAGCCATAAGATCAGATGGCATGGTCCTGGGCACATAATATTGCAGTTACAGCATTTCTAGCTTATTACAAATAGCAGAGTTCAGCAAAACAATAAAAATCATGGGTGAGATATTATCTATTGTCAAAATGGATTTAATCAAACCAATGACCACAGACCAGCTGAATCTGTAATTCTTATTTAACACCAGTGATAACTTTTTAAAGGATTTTTATCTTTATACCTAGTTTGAGAAGCTATTTCATTTCTGTAAGGAATTTTATCACTTCTTAAAAAATGCCAGTATAGTTTACTGACTTGCTCCATCTTCTACATGGCATTCCTTGAAATATTTAAAAATAACTGTTGGCATTTTTTATGTCTGCGTATTCTCATTTAATGGAGATCTTCATTTTAGGCTATCCTGATTTAATAGATGATCTACTAAGATCAGATATCACATCCCTCCACTGTTTAAACTTGCACTAGGAGGATAATCACAATATCTCATAAGAGTGTTGAATTTGTGGGAAATGGGAAAAAAAGTATTGCTGGTCTGGTTTTTCTCCCTCTCCGCTATGGGTTTTACAAATGTATAATTTTTTTAAACATATGGCAGTTATTACATCTTTGTGTCTGTCTGTCTTTGAAAGGAAAGTTTTATACTGAACATATTTTGCACTAATCACTTATGGTCTCCTTAAAAGTAAACAATGATCTTAAATAGCCTTATGAAAGATGTAAATGATCTGCAGTTCATGCACCTTGCATCCAGCACAGTCTTGGAGGCCTCTGGGCAATTCTGTTTTGGATTAGAATGGAGAAGGAATCTTTAAGGCTTGCATTTCACTTGAGAGAGGAGAGTCTAATATATGTGGCTGTAAAGATTTGTGGGTTTTTTTAAATTTAAAAAATGCTGTCGCATTTGGTGTCCTATCACCCAACCACTCCCTTTGTAAAGATCTTCCTGATTTATTATTAGTGTAAACCAGTTAGTTTGAGGAAACATTTATTATTTATTTATCTCAAATATTGATATCCTGTCCTCGTCCTCCCCCCCCCCAGGGGGCACACCTCAGGGTGGCTTACAATCGACAACCATTCGATGCCAACAATAAAACAAACAAGAGCAATATAAACACAAATTACACATTGGTTAAAACATTAAATTACAAAATATCATTAAAACATTATTAACAACAATACAACCAAATCCAATTCAGCATCCAGAGTCCCAGTCCAAAGCCTGTCCAGTATCAATTCTCATGAGTCATTGTGATTATTACTCCTAAACCTGCTACCCGAATGCCTGATCCCATAGCCACAATTTGAGCTTTTTTCTAAAGGAGAGGAGAGGTGGAGCCAACTTAATTTCACTGGAAAGTATGTTCCTCTAGAAGCAAAAGAATCAACAGAAGGCAAAGAGAAAGACACCACTACCATATTCACATTGCACATATCTGTGAGAAGGAATATAGACTGGTTTATAATAACAGTAGACAGCAGATACTATTATGGTTGGAAACCTATTAGTTGGTTCTGAGTAGAACAGACTTGTCAAGTTACCATAATTGTTAAAAGATGAGTCAGAATCCATAGGTTTACATGTTATTAAGGAGTAACAATCGAATTTTGGCCTATCTCTTTTAGATATTTTTGCCAGTTGAGCATAAAGATCTGAAATGGGTTAATATGGACATTTCATAGAATAGAGTGAATTTACCAGTGACTGAGAAGTTTAGTCAGTGCTTTCTTCTCATCATGCATGCCCCTTTCATGTTATTATACATTTTGTCACCAGTAAATGGCAAGAGGATCACTCTACTTGTTGCATATAGTTATGAATAATGAGATCTGTTGGGATGCTTTACAGCCCATTACAAGCAGTAGTAGAAGCATCATTCTCAACTGTGCTGTCCCATAATCATACCACATTCAGTGCCAACTGCCTATCCTCTCTCACGCTTTATGCTAGCAATGCACAAATGAGAGGTTCTGTCTCAGAGTCGGACACTGTGTGTACTGGTTGCCTTGTAACTGGAAGAAGAGTTCCCAATTTTAAGGCTTGGTGGAACACAGTGGTTATGGATTATTGGTTTGGCCCAACAAGTGGGGATATCTGAAATAAAAGCTGTGTTCACAGGTTTTAGTTTATAAAGATATATTGTTGTGCAAGATAAGATCTGCAATTGCCATGGAATAAGAAATAGGTCATTCCTGCCCGGGATTTGCTTTTAATTTGTGAGTATGGGAGGGAATTGAGGGGGGATTTCTTCAAGGAGGGAACTTATCTCAAGAGCCATTGATTCATGTCTTGGAGTTTTATGTAAATAAGTCCAGCATTAATGCCTTATTGACTGCATTAAATCCAGAGAAATGTGTATTTGTGCTGTATTCTGTTTTGGAATATATGCTATTGTTCCTGGTTATGTACCTAACCAAAATACACAAATCCTTTTAAAATATGTTGTTGTTTGCAAAATTCATTCCAAAATTAGCCACCTACATGCAGTTATGTAAGGATATAGAACTCAGAGGAAGAAGAAAAGCGAGTAGCCCAAAAGCATTCCTAAAGTAAACAAATATGTGGATTTTAGCAAATTAGATCAATTGAAATATATTCATTAGATAAACAAAATAGTATCTATGTTTTGCTTTCTCTCAATTTGATTATGCCTCTTCCCCCATAAATGAATAGCCATCCCAAGAACTATATGGCACCAGGACTCAGAAATAATGACCCAGATGTATCTGACTGTCTGTCTGTCTGTCTGTCTGTCTGTCTCTCTGTGTGTGTGTGTGTGTGTGTGTGTGTGTGTGTGTGTGTGTTATTGTTCTACATCTTAATGCAAGGCCAAAGGGAGCTTGGCCAAAGGGACCGAGCTCGGAGAATCTATCCCCTTGCTGATGGGTCCAGAACGAAAGGGCCCGAAGTCGTTCTTCACCAGGACGTTTTGGAGCTCCTGCTACAAGCAGTCGAAGCTCCGAGGGCCTCACCGGACGATCAATAAAGATGTGAAGGACACTGCGTGGTCAGGCCGGGACTCCCAAACCAGACTCCCATATGGGAGCTCACGGGTTTTAACCCCCACCGGCGCCTTGGCACCGGCGATGGTATTGGGACATCCCTGCCTGCCTCCTTTCGATGGCAGAATGGGGCCTTAAGGGCATCGCCGCGGACACTTCCCTATTTCCTCCCTCCCTCCGCACCCTTTTGTTCTTCCCTCTGTGTTTTTTGTATATGTTGTTGTTCTGTTGCTGTAAATCGCCCAGAGCCTCTATGATGGAGGGCGATTAACAAATATTAAATTCTATTCTCTATTCTATTCTATTACTGCCATTAGGCATGAAAATATCAGTTTCATTATTCTAGAGGGGCTATTTTTAGTCCTGAAAATTGATGATATACAGAGCAGTTCCACATATAGTCATTTTTGTTAATGACAAGCAGAACATCATTTTACGTTCTGGTTTTAATTACACCTCTTAACCCCAGTCACTGAAGATGCTCTTGGGTGCAATAATTTACATCTTACTCTGGCTAACATTTTTCAATGAGGCCTCTCCTGTGGCAACATAAATCTCATTCAATCTCCTCGTTCAAATTTCATTTAAAACTCCTTTGCCCCTCCTCCAGTATTTGTTTAATTTTTTAAAATCATCTCTAGGGAAGGACACTACAAACTCAGCTTTTTCTGCATTCATACCCAGCAGTTGTGACATAACAAGATGCATCACATTCAGTATGCAAGTAATAAATAAAAAAATAAAATGAGCAGCAATTTCAAAATTATAATTTTTATCCTAGATTTTAAATCTCACTCTGCTTGTTTAATTTTGCTGTTTTTCGATGGTTATTTATTTATTTACTATATTTATATACCGCCCCTCTCAGCCCACAGGTGACTCGGGGTGTCAAAAACATAAAATATGATAAAAACAGTTAATTAAATATAAAACCAGATAAAACAACAATATCAATTAAACATGGCATTGTTAATTGAATGTTTGCTGATTTTGTTGTTTACCACCCCGAGTCCCTTTGGGGAAACAGGACAGTATATAAATAAAGTTTATTAATTTTATTACAAATAGAAAAGCTGGAGAGATTCCGTAAAAACCTTGTGCTTCACTGATATCACACTTTTAAAAATCCATACATTTGTAAGTCTCTCACTCTGTGTCCTCCAGTGCTATTCTATAGTATGTATCTCACCCAAGCATAGTCAAAACATAGGGTTGCTGTTATCCACAGTTTCACTTATCCACAGGAGGTCTAGCATATTGAGTTTGTACTGTATTTGTTTTTAAAAAACAGACTTTATTTGTGAGACAAAACACAGACTTTTTTCTTCCCTCATTCATATGTTTAAATTTTAAATTCATCAAGAAAGAGAAAATAATTATTCAAAATAATTTTTGAAAGTTCTCGGTGAGTGAGATTTTGTTTAGTCATTTTTAAAAATACATGTTGTTTAAAATAAAGTAATGGACACATTTATTTTTAAATTCAATAGGAAGTCATTAAAGTTGATTCGCTTCCTTCTTTCCCTTTTTAATTTTCAGTTCTATTTGTATCAAATTGACACACATCTTAGAGGTGTCCCCAGACATCAAAACTGCCAAGGTTTTCAGGGGTAAGTACAATTTTCAGGGAGCTGTGATTTTGAAAACCCTACTGAAAATTGTGAAGTGTGATGGAACTGGATAACTAGCTAAATTACTGCCCCAACCTTGTCTCACCACATAGCCAAGGGGGGGGGGGAGTTAGGAGTTCACCCCTCCCCCAATTTCAGGTTAAAAAAACTTGGTTTACTCATGAATTTTAACTGATTAACCAAATTCCCATGCTAAGCCTATGAGAAGCAAAAATTAAATGACTCTCTCCAGAACTAAAATCATTATCACATTTTGACAATTTATTTACACTTTCATTACTTGTAGTAATAGCCAATATAGTGGAAGCAACCAAGTTGGCCCACCCATAACTTGCAGGCAAAGCCTAAGGCACCGGGGGGGTTAAAGGCCCCCATGAAGAAGACCAGACTTGGTGGAGGTGGTTGACAGGGGTGAAGGTGCAGGCTATTTAAGGTTGCTCCACCCCCTGCTGTGCTCTTTGCTTCAGCTTGAGGTAGGATGCAGGTTCCTAATGGGGCATTAGGTCTTTCTCTCCTTGTTCACTCCCCTCCCCCTTTCCAGAGAATAGTAGGGTTCCCATTGCTATGCCTTTGCCCCAGGAATTCACCCTACAAATTGAGCAGTTTCTGCTCTTGGCATTCATTGACAGGGATTTTCCAGCAGAGAATTTGGAATGGAGGTTTGGGGTTTGCACTAAGCAGAGTTCCCTTCCTGGGTTGCCTCAAGGAAGACACATTCTGTAGCAGAGGAGGTCCCCCCCGCCCCCCCTTAGAATAAACTCTTAATAAGTTGTTGCCAGGGTGAGTCACACACTCTCGACCTCAAGTCATGATTGCTGGGTGACTTAGGAAGGTTGCAGACAGCTCTTTCTTTTAATGAATTGTTGTCTGGAGGGAATCACACTCTCTCAGCCCCAAGAAGGCACAGGGAATTCCACTCATTAACTGTGTCATCACTTATTGAGGCCTACATTTTATTGCATTTTGCATGTTAGGAGTTAAGCTTTGTCCTCATGTTAGGCTTTTTAAAAGGTAAAGGTCTTCCCTGACATGAAGTCCAGTTGTGTCCGACTCTGGGGTGTGGTGCTCATCTCCATTTCTAAGCTGAAGAACAAGTGTTGTCTGTAGACACCTCCAAGGTTATGTGGCCAGCATGACTGCATGGAACGCCAGAGTGGTACCTATTGTTCTACTCACATTTCCATGTTTTTGAACTGCTAGGTTGACAGAAATGTTAGGCTTTAAGCTCTTGCATTTATCTTAGTGGGGAGGCACTTCCTTTTGTGGTTTGACAACTTACTCTGGACCTCATCCCATGGGTTGTGGGAAGCAGAGGGGGAGAATCATCTTCTTAACACAGCTTATCATCCTGTTGTGTTTAAAATGGCATTATTTCATTGTTAAAATCCCACCAGACACGTTATACTTTCTCCCATTCTTTTTCCTGGCCACTGCTCATTCTTTTTATTTAAAAATATCAGAGAAAACTTAAAAATTGTGGAAGTCTGAAACATTGTGGGAGAAAATAGAGTGATAGCAAAGTGGTAATATCTTACAATTGTACAATTTCTTTGTATGACATTAAAATTTTTGATAATACAGTTCCCAGCTCATGCAGAAGGGATTGGGAAAAGAAGTGGAGCATCAATGCTCAGTAGGAGTCTTCCCATAGGTGCACCCATTATTCCACATCATTAACTGAATCAATACAACAACAACAACAACAATTTTATTGATTAGCCAGAAGCCATATCAAATACACACAGAACACAGACACATTGCAATGATTCTAAAAACAATCTGAGGAGAATTCTAGACCATTACATCAATTAAACCCCTGTTTTGCCCAGCAGGAGGGATTCTAAGGGAGGTGGTAACAATTCACAGGTCCTCATCTCCAACACAATTTATTCCAATTGCATCTATGTAATCAGATCTTAGTTTCATGGCTTTACAGAGAAAACGAGCAGTAGCATCTGTTATCAGCTTGTTGGAGCCGGCCAGCAGAAGTGAGACTTTTGCTAGAGGGTCCCAATGATTTTTTCCCACGAGAAATATCTCTAGCAGTTGTTTTCTCTCTTTTTGATAGATTTTGCAATAGAGCAGAAGATGAGTTAGATCTTCGATCTCAGGGGCACCACAAATACAGATACGCTCTTCATAGGGAATTTTCTTGAACCTCCCATATCTCACCATTGAATCTAATTGCTCAAACCTGGCTCTAGTGAAAATTTTCCTTAGGTGGTGTAACCTTCCTTGCTGTAAGTAAGTGGTTAATTGGAAGGATTTCTTAAAACCACTCAACCATCTCAGGGAAACGGTAGAACCCAAAGAGTCTATATCGGTTTGGGCCGCAATGTCATTAATTCGTTGACGCACTTCTTTGAAGTGCTTACTTAACTCTTGACCAGATAGGTGGACTGGGAATATTACCTGAATGCCGCACCTTCTGATGTAATCAAACAAATGGTCAGCGCTCGATTTATAAGAACTGCTAGATTGTTCCAGCAAACATAATTTTGGGAGGCGAGACGCCTCCATCTCCATGACCTTGAGCCAGTAGTTAAAGGCTCTGATCTTAGATTGTGTGCTAATAGAGAACATTCCCAACTCCGCCCTAACTGCCGCTGCTGGGGAGCTTCTATCGACCCTAAAAACCACTTCAGATGTTGAGCTTGGGCCTTATCCAGGAGGGGAGTATCATTTGCACCCCAGATTTCAGAACCATAAAGAAGCAGCGGGGAGATTTTGTGATTGTAAACTTTCAGAAGGGGAACGAGGGAGCCCGGTTGCCATTGATTCAGCAGCTTTAAGAGTAAGCTCGTTCTGCCCTTGGCTTTAGTTGAACACCTGTGGAAATGATTGTGCCATAGACCATTTTCTGCAAAGTCTAATCCTAGGTAAGTGAAGGATCTAACTTGTTCTAATTGTTCGCCTTCTATTTTCCATTTCATTTTGGAGGGCGTTTACCAAAGATCATCGTTTTTGATTTGGTTTTGTTTATCTTTAGTGCGTTTCTAAGGCAGTAGTCACTAAGTTTTCTTAATAACCTCCTCATCCCTATTTGGGTGTAGGAGAGTAGGATCATATCATCTGCATACAGAAGTGAGTTGATTTGCAAGTTAGCTACTTTAGGCATATGGACATCCGCCCCTCTAAGCGAATTTGGAAGGTCATTTACATACAGATTAAATAGCAGGGGGGCAAGAATACATCCTTGTCTGACCCCTTTGCCGGTGTTAATCAATACAAGCAAATCTGACCAATCCAATCTCACATGCAAGGAAACACTTTTTCCCATTTCCAAGTGCAGAAGATGATTTCTCCATGGCTCCTGTCCCATCCCCCCAGTTTCTCTAACACAGCATGGGTGACAGCTGGAAGTCAGTTTCTGCCATATGAAAGGCTCCATGGAAGTTCATTTATAAATTTTTTTAGAAGTGTGTAGAAATAAGGGGGGTGCATGTGGTGAAATCTTATGTCTGTCCAGTACCTCTCTCTATTCATCAAAGGGAGCTAGAATTTTTATCAATGTAGCCATTATTCAGCTCGCAACAATAAGATAGGCCTTCACAAAATTTGATCAAAAACCAGACTATTTACTCACTCTCTTCCTGCTATTCTTCCACAAAAATCCAACCTTAAAATATATCATTCATCCCACCCCCATAAACCTTATTTCAGCCAAAATCCGCACAAAGGGTATGTGGTTGTTGGTTTCAGGAAGTTGTTGATCTCACTTTGGAGACTATCAGATCTTATTCAAAGTGCATCAACTGGGCTCAAGCTATGAGCTGAATAAGATATACATACATAGCTAGAAACTAATGAATTTTATTAGTGTAGAGATGTTTGAGAACTTTGTTCAATTTCCTTTTGTTAAGAAGTTTATTTTTTGATAAATTCTGTGCAAAATATCCAAATGTGGGGGAAATCAAAACTGACAGATTTTTTCTAGTATTTTGGTATCTAAATAATTGTAGCTGAAAATGAGCTTTAAAAATATTAGGTCTACAATTTCAAAGGTCTTCATAGCTTAGGTATGTGAGTCCTGGGATGGTATAGAAAAATATGAGTACTGGGATATTTTAGAAAAAGAGCATCCTAAGAAATACAACAATTAAATTTCTGTTGACCCCCCCCCCCCCCCAGCTTTGGTGTGTTCAAAAGATAGGCTATTTCATTTCAGACATAGGAAGTCACACACTATTATTGTACTTGTGCTGACTCCTCCCTAATCTTTCAACACATTAAAAAATATGCAGTAATAACATATCACATTGCTAGAAGAGACAAACTGCACAAACACAACATCAATGGAACATATAATAGCGAAATAGCTTGAAATCAATCCTCTAACTACATTGTATCATATGCTTTCCTGGTCCTATTTCAATCATGTTTAGATCTCAAAAAATTACATGGTGCTGATTTATCATTCTCGGTCTTTTAGGCCCAGTGAATTCTATACATTAATAGGCTAAGATGATCATATTCTTTTAGAGCAAAGATGATCAACCTCTGAGGTATTAAAAACATTTTTCCCCCTGGAAAACAACAAAAATGATGAATCTGTGGCATTTTTGGTAAGAAGAGAGTAATCCCATGAAAGGATTGTAACAAGCCATGTGTGCTTTCCAAATAAGGTTGAACGTGTAAACCCCTGCTGTACAGTATGGTGCCCATATCTGTGGGGAATACATTTCTAAACCTACTGTGGAAAAAGGATATTATTGATAATGGCATATCCTATTGAAATGAATGGCTTCGAATAGAAGTTGAAAAAACAATGAGTGGGCTGGTAATAACAAACAAAGCACAACAACGGGGAAACAATAATCTATCCTACCAGGTACATTATCTAAAGGCTGTATAGGATATAAAAAAGACCATACATACATTTTGAGATCGTGGAAATATATAATTTTAAGAAATATATGTATATCAAACCGTGGTCCGTTTGGGAGAACCCAGTGTGAAGTCCATATATAAACAGTTCATAAGTAAAGTCCAAGAAAAGTCCATAAATTCAAGGCTACAAATGGTGCAAATAGTCCCAGATAGTGGAAATAAATATTCCGACAAGGATGATTCCTGGGTTGCGGAAAAGGACGCAATGTGGGTGTCTCAAAACTGAAGATCTTTATCCGATATCCAAGCCAGTGTCCTGGACATCTGTTGTCCCTTAAAGGTAGTATAAAGGAGGGGATGTCAACAGATTTTGTTTGTTACCTGGTTTTGTGCTAATCAACACCTATTTAAATTCCCTCTTTTATACATCCACTGAAAGTTTTCAGTCTGCAACCCTATTGGCCAAACAATTAAAAACCAATATACATTTTGAGATTTTTTTTCTCCATTCATCAATCAAAGTTGTTGTTTGCCTTTAAATCAAATCCAACTTATAGCAACCCTAAGGCAGACCTATCATATCAATATCTGTTCAGAGAAAATTTGGGAGAGTATAATTTGCCCAAGGTCACCCAGTGAGTTTCTGTGCTGAGTGGAGATATGAACATTGGTCCTATAAAGTAATAATCCATTGCTCAAACCACTAGCCAATGCTGGCTGTCTTAATGAATCATATACTCACTGATTTTTGAGCTAACTGCAGAATCATCCTTCACTATATCTATCTTTATACAGAAGCAAAAAAAGTCCTGAAGGCAAATGCTCCAAATAGCAACTGTACAAGAGTCACTTCCTATTTATTGTTCCCCATACCTACAGGAAGAATTGTAATGAATTGATAGTATTATCAGTATTACAATTTATATCTGCTTCATGATTATAGTTGAAATCTTCTTTGAATGCGTAAAGAAACGTTCATCATTTTTCTTTCACAAACTGTGTAGGAGGTCTAGATTAAATCATCATGAAAGCTTGTAAGGTATTTATACTGTACATATTAAGCCATTAAGCTTCAGATTCTAAGGGTGGTCCCATCCAAAGCAGGGTGGAGCTAGATTACAATTAAAGATACACAGAACAATTCCACAGGCATCGCTGAATATTGAGGCTTCAAAAAGGCTACTTTTAAAAATCCACAGTCACATACTCATATTTACTCTTGTAGGGTTGGAAGGCATTAAATGTGACAAAGATGCAATAGGCCATGATTGCAGCATGCAAAACCTGCACAAACGCATTGGTTTTGATTTTATCCTCATAATAAAAATGCTCAAAGCCCCCCCATTGACACTTAGGACTTCACCACTTTAAATTCCACTGAATTCTACACTTAAAATCTGTGCATCTACTGGGGTTACTACATTAGTTTGGGTTAAAATGTAGTTTTTCAGTCTTATACGTAGGGGGCAGCAGTCTTTTCTAACACATCAGGAAGAAGTGAGGAAAAGCTACTTTTACACTTTACAGTAAATTGAGGATGAGGGTGGGAAGTGGGAGAAGAAGAAAGTAAATAGGACATTTTTAAGCAACTGAAAATGCCAGGCATCAGGAGACTATTCAGAGAGGAAATGAAAATGAAATAATTACTTATCAGGACCAGTGAGGTAGATAAGGGGTGAGTGGGGACTCAGGGTGACTAACAATCACACACTTAAATGAAGCTAATATAAAAAATTTAAAGACTCAATTAAATAATACTGTGTCTGGCAAATCCCCCGAGAATTGAGAAAAATCAATTCACTGAATTAAGTGAGCAGGTGGGGAAGAGGGAGGCAAGGCAAGGCTGGATTCTTCCCCTTCCCAGTACTACAATTTCTCCTAGCTTCCCCATTAATACATTTTGCCATTTTGGCCCACATTCTGATGTTTCTTGGCCAGTTTCTGAAAGGCTGGCAGGTATGCCAAATCAGTTAACATGGGCCTTCAGAGGTTCAGAGTCTTTCTTTTAATTATGTCATGGGGTTTTATTTCCCACTCTAATTTTAGGAGTTTTTATTAAGCTCCTTTTTACTGTTCTTTTTAACCTCTTTCACCAGTTATATAATTGTACACAATTCCACATAATATCTTTCTGCAGTGAAAACAAATGCGTGGTAACATGTTTACCAGGAATGATTCTCTACAGTATTCAAAGGCATAGCCATGTTATTCAGGGATATCAATATGCAAAGGGATCAAGTAGCACCTTAGAGACTAGCTGGGCACCCATCTACATGGGCACCTAAATCAAAAACCGGTCTGAAGCCTTGCTGCTTCGGGCCAGCCCTGAATTTTGAGGGGTAGTTCTTATGCCCTATTCCTGAACTGTGGCGACGACAGCAGCAGCACCATCCAGTCCAGCCAAACCCAGTTCAGTCTGCTCAATGGTCACCCTTACCTTTTCATTGTTTGTTACTGTGGCAGTGACCACAGAATCCTCGAGAACTCCTGGCCATTGCTGGGCCACTTTGCTGATGTCAGCAAAAATGGTCCAGCAATGGTCAAGATCTTTTGAGAGCACAAATGCCACTTCCTCAAAGTGTGGGGCTCCTTCTAAATTTCAGAGAAGCTCCAGAACATTCCTCAACTTCTGCCAACTCGAGATAAAATTGGGTTAGCTGGTTTTATTCTGTTTTAGGGGCTAGCGTACACATTGTTGAGTGTCCAGATGTGACTTCTGGCCCAATTTAGGGTTTGTGGCCCATGTAGATATGCCCTTAGAGAAAGAAGTTGGTAACATAAACTTTTGTGAACTATGGCCCTCCCCTCCTGTTTCGCCAGCGATCACCGATGAAATGAAAGGTGTGTGTGGCAGCAAGCAGTATACCCACCCTTCTTCCCCCATCACCTGGCAGAATCATGGTGAGGCATTGGCGCTTTCCCCATCAGACAAGGGAATGGCATCAAAACTGCATCAAAACCATGTGCTAGCTTGTTGGAGCTAGCCAAAAGACAGGAGGCTTACCATAGTGGCCAGGATACCTCTTTGCAAGATTTCTCGCTGCATCACCAACTGATGGGGAGGGATCACGACCTGTGTTGTCTGATGAAATACATCTGGAGCTGTGGCCAAAGAAAAGCCCCAGTATGGTAAGGGGCACTCTCTCCTTTCCTGTGTGATAAGGTGGTCAATGTGGTTCTTTTTTTCCAGTTATACCCATTTGGTGCTATAAATATTAAGGAAGAGATGACACACCAGAAGGGACATAATAAAGGAGAAGGGTGGAAACAGTTGTAATTCAGTATGTGCCGAAAAGTATAGTCCTATGTATGTTTTTTGAACTTTAAGTAACACTGTGTTCACTGGGACTTAAACCTTACAAACTGTGCACAGGATTCTGGCCTAAGTGCCTTGCTGGATCATAGCCTAATTGCTGATGCAAAGAGATAAGTCCCTCATTTTGTAAATGTTTAGTTCCTTGTGTTTTCTTCCAAGAGTCAATCATTGTGGGACTGTTTGTTTGTTTTGGGTTTTTTAAAATTTAAATAACGAATCTTATAAATTGAATGTAGTGCTTTTAAGCCAATTTTCTTATCTGAAATGATTTTTAAAATAAACACTCAGAACTGACATGTTTTAGTCCTGCTAGTTGCACTGGAACAGCCCTACAAATAACATTGTCTTATCAAACATGACGCTGGGTGTTTCATATATGCTCATTGTACCCTAATGAAGAAAATAAAAATAAATAGAATTTTCAATATTTAAAATTTACTATCAGCTTTATGGGTACATTTGCCTAAACAAATCAGTAACTTGGTTGGTAGAGTTTATAAAACAGGAATATGGAACATTTATTAAAGAAACAACTCCAAATAATGGCCAGATTCCTGTTGGGATCGTGCATGTCCATAAGTGAACTTACAGTGGCTCCGGTCCTTCACGGAGGGCCATTTTCAGAAGGTGGTGCTGGGGGACTCCTGTTTGAACCCCCAGTCATTGACCTGTGAGGTTCCTTGGGATTCCATTCTGTCCCCCATGCTGTTTAACACATACACATCCACGACTGCTGGTAGAGGCCAATATATACGGATAACACCCAGCGATACTACTCCTTTCCACCTAATGCCAAGGAAGTTGTGCTGAGCCTAAACCAGTGCCTGTCATCAATAATGAACTGAACGAGGGCAAACAAATTGAAACTTAATCCAGACAAGACAGAGGTGTTCCTGATCATTCAGAAAGCAGACCAGGGAATAGGGATTCAGCCTGTGCCGGATTGGCTTACACTCCAACTGAAGACACAGGTTCGCAGTTTGGGGGTCCTCCTGGACTCAGCACTGAACCTGTAGTCCCAGATATCAGTGGTGGCCAGGACGGCCTTTGGATGATTAAAACTTGTGCTCCAACTGCGCCCGTTCCTTGAGAAGCCAGATCTGGCCACAGTAGTACATGCCTTAGTTACATCCCATCTGAGTTACTGTAATACGCTCTACATGTGGCGGCATCTGAAGAGTGCTTGGAAACTTCAGCTGGTGTAAAGGGCTGCAGCCAGGTTGCTCCCTCGAGCTGGGTACAGCTTTAGTTTGTTTCCAGGCACAATTCAAAGTGCGAGTTATGAAATTTAAAGTTCTAGACCAGGGGCCCTTAAGCTAAGGCCCGAGGGCTGGATATGGCCCTCCAAGGTAATTTACCTGGCACTCACTCAGGGTCAACCTAAGTCTGAAATGATTTGAAAGCACACAACAACCACAACAACAATCTTACATCATCAGCCAAAGCAGGCCCACACTTCCCATTGTAATACTAATAAGTTCATATTTGTAAATTTGTTCTTCATTTTAATTATTGTATTTTAAGTTTTTTTGCACTACAAATAATATATGTGCACTGTGCATAGAAATTCATTCATGTTTTTTTTCCTTCAAATTATAATCTGGCTCTCCAACAGTTTGAGGGATTGTGACCTGGCCCTCTGTTTAAAAACTTTGAGGGCCCCTGCTCTAGACAGTTCAGGTCCAGGCTATTTGGCCAACTGCACCCCCTTGTATGAACCTGCCTGGACCCTGAGATCTTCAAGAGAGCCTTTCTCTCGGTCCCACCTCCATTTCAAACTCGGTTGGTGGGAACGAGAGAGAGAGAGCCTTCTCAGTGGCTGCCCCTTGACTCTGGCTCCCTCTCTGCTGTCCTTCTGTAATCAGGCTAAACCCTTTTTATTCCGACAGGCTTTTAAAGATTATGGTGTTTGAGATCAATTAAGAAATGCTCAGGTTTTAAACTTTGAATGTGTTTTAACGGTTTTTAACTGTGATTTTTTTAATACTGGTTATATTTAATCCTGTTCTAATGTTTGTATATATGTATATTTTTTAATTGTATTGTCGAAGGCTTTCATGGCCAAAATGACTGGGTTGCTGTAAGTCTTTCAGGCTGTATGGCCATGTTCCAGAGGCATTCTCTCCTGATGTTTCATCTGCATCTATGGCAGGCATCCTCAGAGGTTGTGAGGTATTTTTAAATTGTTATGCTGATGCTTTTATGTTAAGCTGCCTTGAGTCCCCTTTGGGTGAGATAAAACAGGGTATAAATAAATTTAATAATAAGAACAACAACAACAACGTCCCTGTAGCTAGACATGGAGAAATCATACCCTCTGCTGAAACATGTTAGGATCTTCCAGGTCCCAGTGGCTGATGTAATAATTTTGCATCTGGCTGGGCAGATCAGTCAC
Organism: Anolis apletophallus; assembly: GCA_030556195.1. NCBI lineage: Eukaryota > Metazoa > Chordata > Lepidosauria > Squamata > Anolidae > Anolis > Anolis apletophallus. The sequence goes on along the minus strand of JARBWK010000001.1, from coordinate 42,422,918 downwards.
ACTTTTATGATTCTCCTCACTCACCATCAGGTATGGAATGTAGAGGACAGAAGTAGGTGGCTCTATAACATTTGAGGTAAACATAAAAGAAAAAGGGTAAAATGAGAAAAAGAGGAATAACTTGGACATTTTTATGTGGGACAACAGAGGGTTAATTAAAACTATCAATGCTAATTTTGGATAGTTGGAAGGTTAATATCAGAATCTTTTTAATCTTGTCTTTTCTGTCTCCCACAAATATTATTGTTCTCATAACTTGTTTTTATATATATATATATGTAGCTGGGTTATGGCAGCCTAGTTCTTCTACCTGTCGTATGTATCACCCCCTCCCTTCTTTTCCTTCCTTCCTTTCATTTCCTCCCCTTCCCATTGCATTCTTCTCTCTCTCTCTCTCTCTCTCTCTCTCTCTCTCTCTCTCTCCCCTCCTCTTGTGTGTGTATATAATCCAATTCAAAATTCATTTTAAAAACCTTGGGGAGAACTAAATTCTAATTCCGGTTATCATCCTCTTTTTAACATTTACAACATCTGTATTATTATAAAATGTGTATTTATGCTTGTTTTATTCTGTTGTTGCCATGGTGCTGTGCCAGTAGGTAGCCTCCCTGAGTCCCTCTGCGGAGGTCAAGATAGGATGGGATACTATTGCCCTAAATAAATAAAATAAATTCCTTTGCATAAATTCAGTGTGTTATTCTGGAATAAAATTTGAATGTTGCTCATAGTATTTAAATTACCTGTCCTTGAATGATAACTTAAAACATGCACATACATCTATAAATAACCAGTCTTTATGAAAGGAGACAAAAAAATCATACAGAAATCTTTCATTTATCTGAACCATTTAGTAGGGAGAGAAAGGAGCTGGTTTTGACCTTCAAGGCCTTGAATGGTCTGGGGCCAGTGTACTTAAGGGACCGCCTCTCCCATTACAGCCCTCCATGACCACTGCGTTCCGAAACCCAGAATTTGTTGGTGGTGCCTAGCCACCAATCTATTCACCTGAGTTCAACACGAAGGAGGGCATTCAGTGCCGCTGCGCCTGTTCTTTGGAATTCCCTTCCTTCCACAATCCGAGCCCAGACTGACTTGTTAACTTTCCACAGGGCCTGTAAGACCCTCCTTTTCACTCAGGCGTTTGGTCCATAGGCATAGGAACATGTATGCTGTAATTTTTAATACTGTAATTTTAATATGCTGTAATTTGCTATTGTGTTTTTAACTGTTCTATTGTGTTTTATGGTTCTCATGTATGTGAGTCGCCCTGAGCCTACGGGAAAGGGTGACTAAGAAATTGAACTAATAAATAAATAAATAAGTAAAGGGGATGAAAACTTGAACAAGATTAGTAGCTAATTGAAGTGACGTAAAGTCTACTGGAGCTAACCAGACACTTTATCTTGGCCTATAGAATCTTCTTGCCTGTTCCATTTCTTTCAAATGGAACTTTCAATGGAAGGGCGGGGTAAAATTACTGTAAATAAATAAATAAATATTTGGGCTTCATTATATTGCATACTTTGATGCCATTTATTCTTTTTTTTTATATCTTGATTGCTGTATTTATTTCCAACAGGTGGCTTTCTTCATGAGGATACTGTATATGGCCAGATTTTTTAAGGAACAAAACAGCAACATTAAAAACCAAATTTCATCTAATTCCAGTGTGGACTACTCCACCCATAATTTCTGTTCAAACCACAATGTTACCTCTCAGGCTCAGGGAGACATAAAACATATGGATACAAAGCAAGTGGTTTCCTCAATGAAAATAAATGCATAATAGCCCTATATACTTCCTTCCGTAACTTTTTAGTGGTTGGGATGATGAAGATAATAGGACTGATAAGTATCCACTCTAAATTTATTGCAAGGGATAAAAGCAGCCCGCATGATAAAATATTACTGCTATTAGGAAACCAGAAAATGCCCTCATTTGCCATGAATCTAAAATATTATCATTTCATTCCATATTATGCTCAGTTCTATTCACCCAAAGTACAAAATGAATATATATACAGTATAGAGAGGGGGGGGGATAGAGAGGGGAGAGGGGTGATATTTAAATTAGGCTTCTAAGTCAATTGTCACAATCCAACAAAGAGGTAGGTAAGGTATGCTTAAGATAATTGAATTCAATGCATTTAATGCATAAACCTAACTCTAATTAGATTCTGCCCAGTGTGTTAACTATGCTAAATAATGAATAAAATCCAGCACTTCTTTTCTATGCAAGTCATACAATAACAACTTGGTTAAATTCTGAAAGGATAATAGCCACACAGAGAAATCGAAATCTCAGTGTACACTAGGCATGCTAGGTCCAGTCGGAATCTTCATAATTTGAATTAAATTAGGATCAAATTCCTTTTTGAAGCAATTTCGAAGGGATTTGGGAACCCGGAAGTATCCTTGCCATTTCGAAGCCGCTGTCGCCATCTTTGTTCTGACTCAGGAAGTGAATCAGAAAAGCCCCAGTGTTTGGAGGCAAGCAGCAGCTTGCATGCTGGGATGCTTGCCTCCAGCCAATGAGGGGTAACCATGTGGGGAGGGGTTTCGGCATGGCAGCCATTGCCCTTTAAAAATCCCCGCGCGTGCCTCGTGGACCCATTGCAAGCTGGGGACACGAACGGGAAGGGACTAGGCAATTTGGATGGGAAAGGTGCCACACCACCGCTTTGCAAGGGAACAACATGGTTGGGAACAAATTGGAGAAACCAGCTGGAAGCAGGCCCTTGCTTGTGAGGCTTCCTTGTGTGTGGGGAGGGAAGAAGGGCAGCTGGGAGAAGTGTTCTTCTCTTGCCTGCCACTGCTAATTTTCCTTTTTGAAGCAGTGATTTTAACTTTCAACACACCTCAATCCTTTTTGGGTTACAACTTGGATTTTGAGATCCCAGAAGGTCCCTTTGGACTTTGGAAAGCCCATTTTCTGCTAATAGTTTCATTGGGGAACCACACCATACCACATTGTACTTTTGGAAACTAGAAATCTCCTAATCTAATCATTTCCTTAGGGAAACACAAAATATCATGTTGGAGCCCCCTTTGTTTGCTTTGGGTTACACGTTGTACTTTTAGAAACTTGAAATCTCCTATAATCTGCTAATAATTTCATTGGGAAAACACACAATAAAAGTTTGGAGCCCCCTTTCTCTGCTTGGTACACGTACTTTTGGAAACAAGAAATCTCCTATAATCTGCTAATAATTTCTACCACGGTGGCAAGTTTTGTTAGTAGTGGTCTAAAAATGAGGGAAAGGGAATCCCCCAAGTTTTGCCTGTCCCGTTTGCAGTTTTTCGCACATTGTGCAAGCGTGCCCGCCATTAACTAAGCAATTCGGAAATTTTGGAAAATTCCGACTTTTAAAAAAAAGAAATTTTGGAAATCACTTCAGAATCGAATCGCCAGTCCAAAACGAATTTTGAACAATTTTTCTCTTGATCAAACAAGCCTAGTGTACACCCTTTGCCCATTCCCTGTAGAAAAATGAACAGGGCTGGCAATTTCCAAAACAAATCATGCTCTGGTAATAACTTCTTTAGCCCATTGCAACAAACCCAAACTTCTCAATACAGGCTTTTGAAACCATACCTTTCTTCTCCATCTTGGCCTCTCCAGTGGGCTTTGTGAAGGGAGCTTGTAACTCAGATCTGTTTCAAGCTCCATAGTAAAAACAAAATCTGCGAGTTTTACTAAATTTGCACCAAAGAGGAAATGTGTGTATTGGGAAGCTATTCATATTCTAGCCAGCATCTATACGTGCTGAAGCTTATGATATCTGCTCCTTTACATGGCAAAAGTGGTGTTTTTAAATAATGTTGGTGAGATCAAACCAAAAAAGTGGGACCATTCCAGTTTAAGGCTAACAATCCACATATTTTGTATACCCCTATGGTCTTATTTTTTCCAGTATGGCACGAGTTAGGGGTGATTTGTTAGGCATTCTGTGGCTTTTCTTGGGATTTGTGAAGTTACTTCAAATAGGAATGAAATTTCTCTTTTTGAAAGCTTTTATTAAAAGTGAGGGTTTTCATCTTTTATTTCAACTCTACACCGTGCTCAAGAATGAGATAAATTATTGTAATATTTTCAGTAAACTAAACATTTTTATTAGTCATATTATTTCTCTATCTGTTCTTTAGTGGGATCAAGCCTATTTAATGATGATATAGTGTATCTTAGCCTGTACTCGAAGACATAAATAAGTGAAAGTTTAAATAGCAATCAATAATGTTTCTGGGTGAATATTTTGACTGGAAAGACATAAAGAGCAACAAGGTGCATCATTGGACAAGGACAACTCTTGGTCTTGAATCACTGTTCCTAACAAGTATTTATTATTTATTTATCCCGTCAAGAAATATGCCCTGATTTCCAAACAAATAAAGAATGGAAAATTTAATGTGGTGGCATTACAGGAAACACACATCAGTCAAAGACATGTTTCACACCTAACATATAAAAAATTGGGACAATTATATTTCTCCTCAGCCCCAGAAAAGAAAAGAGGGGTGGCTTTATACATAGATTCAAATATAAAATCTGAATTTCTCTTTAGAGACGAAGATGGCAGAATAGTGGCTGTAAAGATTACAATTGGAATGGAGACAATTTTGGTATGTAACATCTATGCCCCTAATGTCTCCAAAAAGAAATTTACAGAAACTCTGAGGGAAAAATTAGTTAATGAGCATTGTGACCACTTAATATTATTGAGAGACTTTAAGGAGTGATGGATAAGAATAAAGACAAAACAAAGAGATCTAGAAAATCAATTGGGGATGACCAAAGCACATTACCAGACAACCTTCTCAAACTCATGAAGAAATACGATTTGGAAGACACATGGCGACTCCATAATGACAAAGTTAATGATTATACCTTCTTTTCTAACCGGCACCAAAGCTGGTCAAGAATAGATATGATTTGGACAACAAAATCGCTAACGACCAAAGTGCAAGAAATTAAAATAAAACCGAGAGACTTGTCAGACCATGGTGCAATAATAATGGTGATAAACCAGAAAATAGGCACGCGGAAGTGGAGGCTAAATGATAATCTGATGAAAACAGAAGAGGATATTAAAAAATATAGAGAGAGAACTAAAGAATACTTCCAACACAATATCACAGAAGAAATAAAAATACAGACGGTCTGGGATGCATACAAAGCAGTGATGAGGGGTCATCTCATACAACATAATTCTGCCAGGAATAAGCAAAGGAGACTAAAATTATTAAAGATTGAGGAAGAACTATCTGCACTAAAGGATAGATTGAAACAAAATCCAGGAAATAAGAAAGTAATAAAAAAGTTGGGAATAATAAGGAAAGAGAAACACAATCTGGAAGTTGAACAAATGGCAAAGCAAATGAAATATATTAAGCGGAACTCCTTTGAAAATGCTAATAAAATAGGGAGATGGCTGGCAAGGAGATTAAGGAAGAAAAGGCAATCCCAGCAAACTGTAAGAATCAAAAAAGGAGAAGAATTCGTAGTACAAGATGAGAAAATAAAGCAGGAATTTCTACTCTTTTATGAACATCTATACAATGAAGAACAAATTAAAGAGGAAGAGGTAATGGATTATCTAGGAGATCTAAAATTGGAGAAAATTACTGATGAACAGCGTCAAAAACTCAACCAGGAGATAACTGTTGAAGAAGTTAAAAAGCAATGAAGAATCTGAAAAATGATAAAGCACCAGGACCGGATGGTTATACAGCATGCTTCTATAAATCTATGCAAGAAGAAATAGTCACAGTCCTAAAAGAGATAATGAATAAGGCACTTACGGAAAGAGAAATCCCAGATTCATGGAGAGCAGCGGATATAACAATGCTATATAAAGATGGAACGGATCTGGAGGATATTAAGAACTACTGTCCGATTTCACTTTTAAACATGGATTACAAGATCTATACAACAATACTGGCAAATAGATTTAAAGAATTCCTAGTAGATTGGATTCAAGAGGACCAAAATGGATTCTTACCCAACCGATACATAAGAGACAACGTAAGAACAATTTTAAACGTGATCGAATACTATGAGATGAACCATCAGAAAGAACTTGCTTTACTGTCAATAGATGCAGAGAAAGCGTTCAACAACCTTAATTGGAAATATTTTAAATTACTTATGAAGGAAATTGACATTGGACTTCAATTTCAAAATGCAGTCGCGGCAATTTACCAGCATCAGAAGGCAAAGATCTGAATAAATGGGAGTGCAACTAAGGAATTTATGATAGAAAAAGGAACTAGGCAGGGATGCACGCTATCCCCGCTTATCTTTATTTTTGCATTAGAGACACTCCTAATGAAGATAAGGCAGAATAAAGAGTTAAAAGGCCTAAATGTACAAAAGAAAGAGTACAAAACAAGAGCATTTGCCGACGACGTGATATGTATTGTGGAAAATCCAAGAGATAATATAATAAAATGGCTGTCGACTATCGAAGAGTACGGAAAACTAGCAGGATTTAGGCTGAATAAGAAAAAGACAAAGATCATAACGAAAAATATCTCTAAATCAAACCAAATGCAATTACAAGAACTGACGGGGATTCAGGTGGTCAATAAGATCAAATATCTAGGAATCTGGATTACCGCAAGGAACCTTCATCTACTGAAAGATAACTATATGGAACAATGGAAAAAATGAAAGAAGAATTAGAACAATGGAAAAGACTTAACCTTTCTTTATTGGGAAGGATTTCCGCTGTAAAGATGAATCTGTTGCCAAAGATGCTCTATTTATTTCAGAATCTGCCTATATTAAGAAATATGGAGATTTTTAATAAATGGAAAAAGGACCTGACCAATTTCATATGGAAAAGTAAAAAACCAAGAATTAAGTATAATATAATGATTACCGTATTTTTCGCACCATAAGACGCACCTGCTGATAAGACACACCTAGATTTTAGAGGAAAATAAAAAAATTTATTTTCGCTCCCCTCTAAAATCTAGGTAAGTCTTATCAGCAGGTGTCTTATCAGAGCCCTTTCTTCCCTCGAGGAAAGGGGGAGAAGGAGCAAGAGGAGGAATGAAGGAGCATCGCGCCAGAGGGCTCTGGCGCGATGCTGCTTCCTCCTCCTCTTGCAGCTTCTTCCCCACCCTTTCCTCGAGGGAAGAAAGGGCAGGGGAAGGAAAAGCAGCAAGAGGAGGAGTGAAGCGATGCTCCTTCATTCGTCCTCTTGCTGCTTCTTCCCCCCCCCCACCCTTTCCTCAAGGGAAGAAAGGGCGGGGGAAGGAAAAGCAGCAAGAGGAGGAGTGCAGCGATGCTCCTTCATTACTCCTCTTGCTGCTTCTTTCCCCCCCTTTCCTCAAGGGAAGAAAGGGCGGGGGAAGGAAAAGCAGCAAGAGGAGGAGTGAAGCGATGCTCCTTCATTCCTCCTCTTGCTGCTTCTCCCCCCCCTTTCCTCAAGGGAAGAAAGGGCGGGGGAAGGAAAAGCAGCAAGAGGAGGAGTGACGCGATGCTCCTTCATTCCTCCTCTTGCTTCTTCCCCTTTCCTCAAGGGAAGAAAGTGCGGGGGAAGGAAAAGCAGCAAGAGGAGGAGTGAAGCGATGCTCCTTCATTCCTCCTCTAGCTGCTTCTCTCCCCCCCCTTTCCTCAAGGGAAGAAAGGGCGGGGGAAGGAAAAGCAGCAAGAGGAGGAGTGAAGCGATGCTCCTTCATTCCTCCTCTTGCTGCTACTTCCCCCCCCCCACCCTTTCCTCGAGGGAAGAAAGGGCGGGGGAAGAAAAAGCAGCAAGAGGAGGAGTGAAGCGATGCTCCTTCATTCCTCCTCTTGCTGCCTCTCCCCTCCCCACCCGTTCCTCGAGGGAAGAAAGGGCGGGGAAGGAAAAGCAGCAAGAGGAGGAGTGAAGCGATGTTCCTTCATTCCTCCTCTTGCTGCTTCTCCCCCATTTCCTCAAGGGAAGAAAGGGCGGGGGAAGGAAAAGCAGCAAGAGGAGGAGTTAAGCGATGCTCCTTCCCTCCTCCTCTTGCTGCTTCCCCCCCTTTCCTCGAGGGAAGAAAGGGCGGGGGAAGGAAAAGCAGCAAGAGGAGGAGTGAAGCGATGCTCCTTCATTCCTCCTCTTGCTGCTTCTCCCCCCCCCACCCTTTCCTCAAGGGAAGAAAGGGCGGGGGAAGGAAAAGCAGCAAGAGGAGGAGTGAAGCGATGCTCCTTCATTCCCTCCTCTTGCTGCTTCTCCCCCCACAATTTCCTCAAGGGAAGAAAGGGCGGGGAAGGAAAAGCAGCAAGAGGAGGAGTGAAGCGATGCTCCTTCATTCCTCCTCTTGCTCCTTCTTCCCCCCCCCCTTTCCTCAAGGGAAGAAAGGGCGGGGGAAGGGAAAGCAGCAAGAGGAGGAGTGAAGGGATGCTCCTTCATTCCTCCTCTTGCTGCGTCTTCCCCCTTTCCTCGAGGGAAGAAAGGGGGGGAAGGAAAAGCAGGAGGAGTGAAGCGATGCCCCTTCTTTCCTCCTCGTGCTCCCTCGCCCCCCCCCTGTCCTGATGGGAAGATAGGGCGGGGGATGGGAAAGCAGCAAGAGGAGGAGTGAAGCGATGCTCCTTCATTCCTCCTCTTGCTGCTCTCCCCCACCCTTTCCTCAAGGGAAGAAAGGGCGGGGAAGGAAAAGCAGCAAGAGGAGGAGTGACGCGATGCCCTTCATTCCTCCTCTTGCTGCTTCTCCCCCCCCCTTTCCTCAAGGGAAGAAAGGGCGGGGGAAGGAAAAGCAGCAAGAGGAGGAGTGAAGCGATGCTCCTTCATTCCTCCTCTTGCTGCTTCTCCCCCCCCCCTTTCCTCGAGGGAAGAAAGGGCGGAGGGAGGGAAAAGGAGCAAGAGGGGGAGCGAACCAGCGTCCCTCCGCCGCCGCAACGGACCAGAGAAGAGGAGAGGCGGCGACAGGGTGAGTATATCGCCGCCCCCCTCTGCTCCAGCACCTCCCCCCCCTGCCTGCATCTTCGCTCTATAAGACGCGGCTGATTTTTCATCCCACTTTGGGAGGAAAAAAACTGCTTCTCATGGTGCGAAAAATACGGTATGCATAAAGAAAAAGGAGGCTTCGGCCTACCTGATTTAAAATTGTATTACGAAGCGTGTGCCTTGGCATGGGTGAAAGATTGGGTGCTATTATCAAAAAGTTCAACTCTAACTTTGGAGGGCTTTGATCTGCGAAAAGGATGGCACTCGTAACTTTGGTATGAAGGGGCCAAAATTGAAAAAAAAATGGGAACCATTTTATTAGATCCGCTTTGCTGAAAATCTGGTTAAAATATAAAGATTATATGTATACTAAGACACCACTATGGCTGTCACCTCTAGAAGCTAATCAAAGAAGGTTATTAGGTTGGACAGAGTGGCCAAAATATCAGGGTATTTTGACGTCAAAAGAAGGGGTATTAGTGATGAAAACACATGAAGAAATTGTTGAAATACACCGCAATGTGTTATGGTTACATTACTTCCAAATGAGAGAAAGTTTCAACAAAGATAAGGTTAAGGGATTTAGTGCTTTGGAAGGACAATGGGATAAAATTCTCAAAAATGAAAAAAAAACTATATCCAAAACATACTCTATGCTTTTGAATTGGGTAACAGAGGAGGAAGTAATTAAGCAATCTATGGTAAAATGGGCTCGAAACATTGGGAGACCCATCCAATTAAGGGAATGGGAAAGGCTCTGGACAAAACAGCTCAAAATTACATATGCAACTGACTTAAAAGAAAATTGGCTCAAAATGATACATCGATGGTATATCACACCTAAGAAATTAAATATAATGTACAAAAATGTAGACAATAAGTGTTGGAAATGTGATAAACAAGAAGGTTCTTTTTTCCACATGTGGTGGACCTGTCCTAAAACTAATGAATATTGGAAATTAATCCACAAAGAATGTAAAGAAATCCTAAAGGTTGAGTTTCAAATGAAGCCAGAGCTATACCTATTGGGTATCATTGAGAATGGAATTTTTAATAATGAGAACACGGAAAAACTCTTTATCTTCCTGTCGACGGCGGCACGGATAATATTTGCAAGAACTTGGAAGACAAATTTGTTACCAACAAAGGACCAATGGCTAGAGAAGATACTTGAGATCAAAGATATGGATGAACTTACATTTTGGCTGAGACAGAATAATGGTAAAGGAAATATCAGAACAGACTGGATACAGGTTGCTGAGTATATTAAAACTAATGATTGAACTATAGACTGAAACAAATAAGGTGATAAAAGGGATTATCACGATGTAAGAATAAGAGCATCTGGGATGCTCCAGGTTAATAGACTGTTGGAAAATAATTATTGCTAATGGTATGGAAGGAGAGCGGAAGTCATTTTTATCCCCCTTTATATGTGTATCTTCCCCCATCCCCTATGTATGTTATTTTCCTATGTTTACATGTTGCGTGTATAAAATGTGAAACTTTTAATAAAACTTTCTTTAAAAAAAGAAAAAGAAATATGCCCTGATTGTGTTGGAAAATTTCATTAGAAGATATTGGGAACGAGAGAAAGGACTTTCTCCGTGGTTTCCCCCAACCTCTGAAACTCCCTCCCTAAGGAACTAAAGATGGCTCCTTCTCTCCTCACCTTTAAGGAACAGCTGAAGACAAACTTATGCTCATTGGTTTACAAGGAGGAGGAGGAATAGATAATAACATTGCTATTATACCTCTGAATAACATCTGCAATCCGTAGTTGGGTCTTTTTGCCCAACTAGCTCAGTTGACAACTTGAGCAGTGATTAATTTATATGCCCCCAAGGAACTCTGTTGACTCTGGGAAATTGATGTTTTTGTTTTCATGTTTAATGTTTGTTTTATGTTTGATATAATAGGTTGTTTACATTTTATTTTAATTTACTAAGTTATAATTTATTTTTATATGCTGTGGAGTTCAATTTTTGTTATTATGTGTCTATTAGTTGTTATGTTCAGGCAACAAATGTTTGCCTTTTTATGATTGGAATCTACCCTGAGTCCCTTTGGGGAGATAGGGCGGAATATAAATAAAGTTTTGTTTTATTAATGAAAGACTATTAACAACTTATTTTTAACATAAACATTTTGCCTGATATCTAGAAATAAATAGGTACAGTATGTGTTTAAAAGCATTGAATGTTTAAAAGCATTGAAAGCCATTTCAATAGCCAAGAATAAGTAACTGAACTAAAAAAATGTTGTGTGAAGATAACTTTCTTGGTGCCACTGGTTGCCCATTCAATGAGGAGAAGGAGAACAAGTACCTCCTGGGACTTGGGAAGATGAACATCATGTAACCTCAGAGTGACAAATGTGCATACTACCCAGATATTGTGTGTCACTTTCTACAATTCCTGTTATCTCTAATAAGCATAGCAAATACTGGGAGTTGCAGTCTAATCATAGTTGGAGAGACAGACTACCCACCTGACCAGTACAATAATATTTGAAAGACCTATAACCCAACAGTGCTGTAGCTTTACTGTCAACTGGGTACTGACCAAGAAGACCGCAGCTTGGGATATTGGCACCTCCTGCCCCCTTCTCAATCCTCCCTATCTTGCCTTGGTCATTTACATGGTGAGCACACTGATCTGACATTTCTCCTTCATTTTTGCAAAGAGGACAAGGAAGCACAAGGGAAAATCCTGGTAAGAAAGGCCAGCTGCATCAATGTCTTAGAGTGAGGTAACACTTAGCAGAACATGAGAAATTATCTTTCTACTTTTCTGTTATTATTGAAACATCCTCCTTCTTGAGGAATCAATTCAGGAAAGTAAAAAATGTGAGAGCAGAAAAGGGTGGGAGAATATAAACAGCTAGATAGTAGCAGCTGGGTACTGTCACTAGTTTTTCCAGATTGAATCAGCTTGAAAACATTAAGATGGTTGTATGTACAGAAATGACAAAGAAGTAACTAGAAGAGTAACTAGCAGCTTACCAAGACAGTTTAAACTTCCAACACATGCTCACTACTGACATTCCTATAAAGTTAATTGTAGTAGTATTTTTCATGTAATAGTGAGTTTCAAAAATAACCACCATACATCTTTCTATAATCTGAGGTGAAGACATTCTTCCAGTCTTTTGTGGCACTCCTTAAGAACTGGTGAGTTTAAAACTAATATTCATACAACAAATATGTTCCTAGAGAAACTGCTTGTATACCAGGGGTCACCTTTATGATTGGTAAAAAATTGCCCAAGGCCATTATAGTTCTCCTCACTCCAACTTGTACCTCCACCACAGCCTCTGTCTTTAGGACATAATTCTTTACTAAGGGTATATCTACATTGTAGAATTATTTCCAGTTGACACCACTTTAATTAACTCAATGGCATGGGATCCTTCTTTAGAAATTTTAGTTTGGCAAGACACCAGCAATCTTTCACTTTTAAGGTTAAAGACCTTATAAAACTACAACCACCATGATTTCACAGCACTGAGCCACAGCTGTAAAACTGGTGTCAAATTGCATTCTACAGTGTAGATACAGCCTCAGCTTCTCAACATGAGCAATGAATAATTTCAGCAAGGGTAATTTGCAAATTGGGAATTATTCTGTGAAAAAATCGCAGAGACTTTTGCATAAAACATGGAAAATAACATTTCTGCATGGGAAAATAATATTTCAATGAAGACATTTTACACAGAATAAATCATCAAGTAGTGTTTTTTCTGAACAACAATTAACATTTCTACATTTAAATATTATTTTTCACACAAATTTATTTTGCATTATTTTCCAACACAAAAATGCAGGTTTTGTGCACAAAATAATCACCTGAGAATTTTGCACAGAATAAGTCCAGAACTGTGAAAATTGTTGTCAGTCCAGAATTTCTTTTATCAGGGTTTCTCAACACTTGAAAAACATGTTTTCTTTTACAATTTTCAGAATATTTTTGGATATTTCTTCCATCCTTACACCCTGCACAGCATCTATCCATGGAATGCATAGTTTATTATTGTAATAGGCATTTGGGAACTAACTGTTTTTGAGTAATAGTACTTCTCAGTTTCTTGCCTTTAAAGGTATATGTTTGAATTCCACTCCTAGTTTAATTATACTTTATGGTTTGCATGCCTTTTTATCACTGATATAATCTGTATCTGTCTGAAGTTTGTAATCTGCCTAGAGTAACAGGGCTTAAAAACAAGGAATAGAAATAAATAAAATTATAATAATGATAGCAGAATCAGTCCTATTCAGACATGGAACTATTTACATTAGAGAAATAAGGATATTGGACACAATAGCTTTTCTTTTTTGTAATACAATCATAGGGAATCATAGAACCATAGAGGTACAAGAGATTGCTAGGACCGTCTAGTCCAACTCCCTGCCATGCAAAAACACACAATATCATAGAATCATAGAATAATAATAAAATAATAGAAGTGGAATAAACCACATGGGCCATCAAGTCCAAACCCCTGCCATGCAAGAAAAGCACAATAAAAGGAAAAGTGCATATCAAAGCACTCCTTTCAGATAGCCATCCTGTTTTTTGTTTATACACCTCCAGATAAATCTGCGTCATGCATGAAGGTTCTTCATATAATCCAGAATGCTAGAAAACTAAAATTCCCAGTTGTATAGAGAGCCTCAATTAAATTTCTCCTCTTCAGAAATTTGATCTCCTGATGGCAGGTGACTAAAATGATGGAGCATGGCAGGACCAGCACACTTTTCCTATGTTTATTTCACTCTCCTCCTTAAGAACCTCAATAAGCTTTTGTATCTGGCCAGGCACTTGCAATGCCTTTTCTGAAAAAGGAGAAATTGCCGGAAACATTACACCACTCTCTAAATTGTTGCCTACATATTTATGTCAGGAAAATGTTTAGTGTGTGGATTCTCACACTTTTAAAATAGAGGGCTGATTCATGGTACCTCAGACTGTTGGCGTGGCACAGACTACAGTTTGGGGACCCTTGGTCTAGTGGCATCTGGTGGCTCCTAGAAGAGTGAAGAGACTTTCACCCAAGCGCAATCAGATTTCTTAAATGCAATTATGACCAGGTTGAAGTCTAGACTCTTCCCTCCAACATACACACTTTCTTGGATGGGGGGCGGGGCAGTATCCAGATGCTCTTCTGTGCCTTCCAGCAGGACACCCAGATGCAAAACAACCTTCCCCCCCCCCCCCCAAAGAAAAAAAACTTTGGAAAAGAAAATAACGTACCCAACTACCATTTTCCCTTTTCCGGAGTTCTTCTGGCATATAGAAATAGTGTGCCAGGAGAAGGGGGCCAAGAGTGATTTTCCTTTCCCCTCCCCTTTATCATGGCATGTCATTTCTTCATGCCAGGAGAGCTCCAGAGAAGTGGGAAAGGTGTTTGGGAAAGTAAATTTTAAGGCTAATCTGGGAAGTTTTGGTAGGGGTGGGGGCTATCTTGGGTTTGTTGGGCTTCAGCAGCTCAAGAAACCTGAGACAGCTGTGTAGATGGGCACTGGAAGTCATGCAGCACAACCCGCAATCCCCATTTACACAGCATCTGCAACTGGAAAGACCTATATCTTCTGAAACGCCCGGGTCTTTCCAGATGTCAAATTACTTTAGCACAAAGCAGGGATTTCCTGCTTTGTGCCAAATTAATTCATTTTTACCTGAGGCATTGTTTGGATGTTCCAAGGGAAAATTCAGGAGGGTGTGCAGTTTAGGTGCTGTCTGGATGTGCCCTGGTCTAGCTTTACAACTTTAAAATAATTGTCCCAGATGCTGAACCTAAAACGGAGATGAAATTCAACATTTTGGACAGCTATATTAAAGTTCAGGGTGGATTCACTGCCCTACTATCATGGCAGCCACCAACCACCACAAGACATACCGATTGCCATAGAAAATGGAGGATTCTGGGAGTTTTAAATGCTGTTTTTCAAACCAGGAGAATTTAGACAATTTACATTTTGCACTATGATTTCTAAAATCCCATAGCCAGGACTTTGGACTATAGATTTCTCCTTCCTGGGAAGCAATGGGAGAAGGAAATGAAGGCTGAGATCATGGTCTAGTCTAATGCTATTTTGAGAGGAACAAGCAGACAATAATCAAAATGGGACATGTGAGACAGAATCATGATGACTTGTCATGTAATTTATAGCAGCACATTGAGAGTGTGCTACTATTTGCTACCAAGCATGGGTTCGAATGTACAAAGGCAAGATAAACTGGATAATACTTGGTAGACTACTCAGAAGACAATGTCACAGTCAAAAGCTAAAAAGAAGAGAAAATAATGAGGAATGTTTTAATGATACTAAAGTGCCCATTCTAGGTCAGTATCACATCATGTCTTTGTATAGAGACAGGCTGGACAAAAAAAAAGATAACTGGCTGAATGATCACTTGAAAAACAAAGGGGAGATAATATTAAATGGAGCAGGCAGGCTTTCAGGAGAGGCAGGTTACCCTTTCAAACAAATAAATAAATAAATAAATGTGTTGTCCAGAGATCGTAGAGTGGTTGCGGTCACAAAAACAGCCTTAAGGAACTGTATGAAGCCTCAGAGACATATATTGTAATCTCTTCCAGTTTAATGGCCTAAACACTATACCAAACAAGAGATCCCAAGGGGATATGATCAAGATATAATAATTTTATTGGGTCAGAAGCTAGATGAATAATGAGGATTTATTAGTATTATTCACATAGCTGAGCCATATGCTGCAGCTACTGCTATAAATTTACTAGAACTGATCTGAGACCTGTAATGATAATGAGTAAAATTACCTTACAATATAGCAAAATGTTCTCCTTCCCCCTCTCTCTAAACTAGTAGACTTTCATGAGAAACAATGACCTTCTTGACAGGGTCAAGAGAAGCTTTTTAAAATAAGTTGGATGTGCTGGACAAATCTGAAGTTCTGGCCACCATCTGTTCACTCATTATTGTAGTGAGTATATATAATTGATTTCCTGTACCATATGCTTCCTATCACCGCTCTAAGAGACCAAGCACAATTATGTCACAAAGATTAAAGAAACAGCAGGGGCTACCTTCTTTGCTCAGTGAATCAGAGAATAGTGGGAGAGACTGTGAATAACACCATGTAATGTCTTGAACAATGATAACTTCTCTCAATATGCCTTTAATGCCTTTGTGCATTTCAGATCCAAAGAAAACACATGCATACTCACATGCATGGCCTAAACAATTTCCTTGCTTTGGATTTTAAAATAAAAGGATTTGTCAAATTTCAGATAAGGAGCACTGCACTTAAAGCCCACTTATATTAATGGATCTTCTGAGATCTCTAACTCTGTTTATTAGTAAGGTTCAGGCATGTAGCCGGGGGGCTTGGGGGCTTCAGTCCCTGTCCCCAGCACCCCCCTGAAATTATCAGGGTGGTCTACGAGAAGGCCTTACTGGTACATTATTTAAACTGTTATGCTTATTTATATCATGATCTGATCACCATGCTGAATATATCCTATATGCATGGGGGTATTGGGATAACAATACAAAAGGTTTGCTAGGGTAGACCCTCTTTCACTCAAACTCACCCCCCCCCCCCGAATCAAACTCAGCCTCTCCCGAATCAAAATCCTGGCTACGGCCCTGGTAAGGCTGGTTCTGGCAGCTGACTTCCTTTAACCTTGTACATTTGAATGGGATACAACTGAAATGATGTCAAATGATCCATCACATATTCAGAAAATGGGCATGAAGGGGAGTGAGGGGGCAGGCAATCAAGCGGGCTAGCGTGGGGGGGGGGAGTGGGCAAGCAAGTGACATGCCATAGGTTCACCATCATTGGTCTAAAGCAGGGGTTCTCAAACTGTGCTCCCTGAGTGATAGAGGGACTCCATGGCACCATGCTGCTTCCTTCCTCGTCCTTCTGAGAAATACAGAAGTCTGGGGTTGTCAAAACAGCAGAAGCAGCAACAGCAGTGCTCTCCCAGAGTACATACACTCCCCCCCCCAGCCCCCTCACTGCCGAGACTCCTTTTCTTACTACCCAGACTCTTCAGCTCTCCCCGGCCTTCTTTGCTTTCAAAACCCAATTTTTCTCCCATCACTTAGGGGGTGCTTTGATTTAGCTTTCCCTGCATGGCAGAAGGGAGTTGAATTGTGGAATTCTGCTATTATTATTATTAGTAGTAGTAGTAGTAGTAGTATTACAAAGGCTGGATGGCAACCTGTTGGGGGTGCTTTGATTGTGCTTTTCTTCCATGCCAGAAGGGAGTTGGACTGGGGTTTCTTCTATTGTTGTTGTTGTTATTATTATTATTATTTTCAAAGGCTAGATGGTCATCTGTTGGGGATGCCTGATTGTGCTTTTCCTGTGTGGCAGAAGGGGGTTGGAATGGATGTCCCCTGGGGTCTTCCACTGAAATACTGTTACAAATGAGATACGTGTACTGTGCATAGCAATTTATTCATGGTCTTTTTTTCCAATTAGATCACACAAACACTATCCATCCATCCATCTATGACTGGCCATCCCAATCTGTTAAATCTGTCAATTTGGGGGTGTGAGTGTGTGTGTATGAAGCATTTCTGAAGTGCTTTAAGCAACCCGGAAGTAAATTACCAAATTTGAAGCCGCTGCCACCATTTTCTGAAAGGAAACACCATTTTCAGAAAGGGTTTTACCTTCCCTGGCCTTCCCTTCCATGCGGATTTCTTCCCTCCACTTGAGAACTGGGTCGGAAGCTGCCTTAAACAGCCCTGTTCAGTTCCAGAGAGAAGGCATGGGTTTCCAAGCCCATGCCTTCCCTCCAGATCTGAACATCCCTGCAGGGGGGAAGGAAAGCCACGTCCAAAGCAGCTGCTTAACCCGCTTTGGACACGGTTTTCCTTCCTGATGCGGGAGGGGGGGGGAAGTTGTGTTCAAACAGGAAGGAAATCCGCATCCAAACTGGGTTAAACACCCAGTTTGCATGCGGCCATTAACAAAGCATTTCTGAAATTTTTGAAATTTCGGTAATTTTGAAGCATTTCCCCAGAAAATTTCGGAAATATATATATGGGGGCTCCATCTGGTATTCATTTGCAGTTTCCCATCCCAGTACTTACGAGGGCTGACACTAGAGGATCTTGTGCCTTTTACTGATCTTGAACATATTGCTGATAACTGAGTGCAGGAGAATTGTAACATATTTAGGTGTATTCAGGACAAAGAAGGCTGAACTGGAGGCCAAGCTGTAGAATGGCAGATACTAACTTCTCCAACCCTGTTCCTAATATGCCTGCCAAATAGGCATTGCATAATGAAGCAGAAAGAGGTAGGCACTAGGCAGGATAAGGATGCCAAATTTCAAACCACCGCTGCTAGGAAGGCCAAACATAACAGTCAAGGCCAAATATTTAGGCATGTCAGTCATTTGACTGTATATTCACGTATTAGTGTGGAAATCCCCAAAAAGCTTTGTGGGAGGTTCTGCTTTGATCCTAGCAGCACCTGCCCAGTCCGCTGGCGTTTTGCTGTTGCTGGTAATGCTTTCAGAGGGAAAAGCTCACCTGGAGCTTTACCATGTCATTATGAAAGTAAATCCTTATTTCAATATTTTGAAGGCTGGGTGGACGTGAGGCAGAAAGGAGAGATGAGTGCTATGAAAAGGGGGCAAGGAGGAAGAAGGTGAACCAGGGGTGGAGTGGCAAATAAAGGTTGTCTTCTTGTCGGAAGTATCTGTCTAGGAAGATGTATATTAAGGGCTTTCAACTTTTCAAGGATTGGTTCTTCCTTTCTAAACTACCCCCTCTCTGCTTCTGCCACAACCTTATTTTCTTGACTTGAATAAACTTGTGTCACCAAGATAAGTCCACACTGTTGTTTGAAGCATCTAACATGTCCCTTATTATTAATTATTTCTTGTCTATAGGGTGACCTAATCAAACAGACTTCTGTTTGACGTCAAAGGTTTATTTTATTTTATTTTAAAAAACCAGCTAAAACAAAGTCTGCATTATTGAATTCTAAATCACACGCAATCTTTAAAGATGTTGCTTATTTAATGCTGACAGATGCGGTCATTTGTCCTAATTTACCTTCTGTATATGTTTTTATTAGCACCGTGAGAGCATGCAAAATTCAAGTGGGAGGACAAGCTCTATTCCCTTCCTTTCCTTCCTTCCTTCCTTCCTTCCTTCCTTCCTTCCTTCCTTCCTTCCTTCCTTCCTTCCTTCTCCCTCCCTCTTTTTTTGTTTGGTTCTCTTCCTGACTCTTTGAGTTCATGAACATCTTTGTGATCCATTTTACTGGCAAAGACAGAAAATGTTCTATGTAATTTCTGGGTACATCTGGAGAAGTTTTGTCCTCCAATAGCTGCAGGCTTGTCCGTATTTGGAACAAAGGATAACACTGAAGTAAACTCGAAGCTGGTGAAAGGAACATTAATCTTATCACCCCAGCCAGCAAGGCCTGACAAGAACAGAAGCACAGTGCTGGGCAACCACACACATTGCATGATTTCATGGAGTGCAGAGATCAACATGCATGTTGATGAGGTGAGAGAAGGTGATTTCAGTGGTAGTGTATTGAGGATAGTGGTTGCTGTGTGTTAGGTGTTAGAGAATATGTAAAGTAATAATCTGCCCGTTCTTGATATAAATCGGTGTAGGGCAGGTATGTTATCTCACAGAATATTCTGACTCAGGAGTAATTTGGAAATCTGGCTTCCAGTCCTTCCTCATGTCTGTGTATTCAAACATTATGATATAGCTTTTCCAATTTTCAATGGACTTAAGGTGCATCTAAACTGTCCAATCAATGTCGTTTGAATTAATGCAGTTGGAAGTTGTAATTTTTTGGTTGGAAACTGTAATTTTGCAAGGTTTTTAGCCTTCTCTACCAAAAAATGTTAGTGCTTTACCAAGATACAACTCCCATGGTTCCATAGCATTGAGCCATGGCAGTCAAAGTGGTATCAAGCTGCATTGATTCTACAGTTTAGATGCACCCTAGCGGCGCAATGCAATGGGATGCAGATAGCTTTGTTGGGGTTTATTGCATTCCTCGGGGAAGGAGGTATTTTTGATATTCCATTCTATAAAGACATGAAATCTCATCTTTTCTTGGAAGCTAAAAGAGTTAGCCCTAGTTAGTACTTAGATGAGAGACCACCAACCAATACAAGGTGCTATATTTTAGAGAAAGGATCTGGTAGAACAACCCCTGAGCTTAGTAAAATTCAATGAAATCCATGGGATCAACATAAATCAATAGACAACTTGAAAACACATGCACACATATTCAAAGATGTGAAAGTATCCTACAATAAAATAGTTTAAAACAATAACAGTACTTTTTAAAACTAAAAACATATTAAAGCATTGAACACTTACAACAATAATTATTTTTTAAAAAAACAATTAACATAATTTTATATAATGTAAAGCATAACACATGTCCAAATTAGATAACACCAACTAGACCTTGTGGATATTGTTATGACAGTGTTTTGACTTGGCACCAAATTAACATTTAAAGCAAATCAGAATGAAGGGTGTACAAACTGCTTGCAAAGTTCTGTAGCCAAATACTAAAGATAGTAAATCTACCACTCACATAAATATCTATCCACAGAAATACAAAGTTAATATTTTTAATTTTCTCATAAGATCTGATGGAGCCTTCCATTACAATTTCCTTCCTTTACCAGGTAATTGCTCTCTATACTTCCCCGATAATGTCATGATCCAAGTGCTTCTTTCTGTTCAACATCTTTATTAATGACTTAGATGAAGGGTTAGAAGGCATGATCATCAAGTTTGCAGACGACACCAAATTGGGAGGAATAGCCAATAGTTCAGAAGACAGGAACAGAATTCAAAACGATCTTGACAGATTAGAGAGATGGGCTAAAACTAAAAAAAAATGAAGTTCAACAGTGACAAATGCAAGATACTCCACTTAGGCAGAAAAATGAAATGCAAAGATACAGAATGGGGGATGCGTGGCTCGAGAGCAGTACATGTGAAAAAGATGTTGGGGTCCTTGTGGACAAGTTAAACATGAGTAAACAGTGTCATGCGGTAGCAAAAAAAAAAGCCAATGGGATTTTGGCCTGCATCAAGAGGAGTATAGTGTCTAGGTCCAGGGAAGTCATGTTACCCCTCTATTCAGCCTTGGTTAGACCACACCTGGAATATTGTGTCCAATTCTGGACACCACAATTGACAAGCTGGAATGTGTCCAGAGGAGGGCAACTAAAATGATCAAGGGTCTGGAGAACAAGCCCTATGAGGAGTGACTTAAAGAGATGGACATGTTTAGCCTGAAGAAGAGAAGGAGATAGGATAGCCATGTAAAATATGTGAGGGGAGGTCATAGGAAACAGGGAGCAAGCTTGTTTTCTGCTGCCCTGGAGACTAGGACGTGGAGCAACGGCTTCAAACTACAAGGAAGGAGATTCCATCTGAACTTTAGGAAGAACTTCTTGACTGTGAGAGCTGTTCAGTAGTGGAACTTTCTGCCCTGGAGTGTTATGGAGGCTCCTTCTTTCGAAGCTTTTAAACAGAGCCTGGATGGCCATCTGTCAGGCATTCTTTGAATGCAATTTTCCTGCTTCTTGGCAGGGGGTTGGACTGGATGGCCCATGAGGTCTCTTCCAACGCTATTATTCCATGATTCCCCATAAATGAACTCAAGACATCATACAACTTATTAAAAATAATAGGGAATTAAATTATATACAAACAGCAATTAAATATAGAAACTACATTTATTTGAAAACAATGAAATTATTTGTAAAATTAAAGCAATTAACACTGGTGAAAATACTGTATAGAGAACCAACTAAATGGCACCATTTCACTTCCATGGTTTTGGAGATGTGAGACTCTTCTCCCTGTGTCCCATAATTAAAAAAAGAGCTTGGAATCAATTTTGTTCCTCCTAACTTGAAGCTTGGCCATTGATATTTCTGTTTCTCTGTGTCATAATCCATCAAGCAGCTTCCTCCTATCATTCTAGAAGTATCTTCCATTACTTGCTCTTCCAGATAGGTCTGCTCTAGCTTCTAAAACAGTTTCACATTTCTTACCACTTCACCACATAGACTAAATTCCACTGAGTGCTACACTTAAAATTCAGGAAGGCCCTGTTCCCATCTCATTCATTTGCCCTCAGTCTTTGTGTAGTTTCAAGCATGGAAACCAGCAGTCCTTTACAACATGTCAGGAGGTGATGGGGAAATTGATTTTTTTGAAATCATCTGGAAGTTTGGCGTTTCCTGTAATCTAGTGTCATTTGTTGCTCCCAGTTAAAAATGTGGGAGGGGAAGTTGTGGGAGGAACTAAAATACCCATCCCTGTTAGAAAGAGTTCCATCACCACCATTACCTTTTCTCCCCCTAGCAAGAGAGGGGTGGTGGTGTAAGGAGTCTGTGTGTGTGTGGGGGGGCTTGTGCCAGGACATGGCCAGCTCTGGCAAACTAAATGCAAAGCAACAGTCAGGAAAGCCAAGAGAGATTTTGAGGCACACATAGCAAAGAATATTAAAAAAAAACAACAAAAACTTCTTTAAGTACATCAGAAGCAGGAACCCAACTAGAAAAGCAGTTGGGCCACTCGACGACAATGGTCAGAAAGGGAAAATCAGCGAAGACAAGGAGATTGCTGAGCGGCTAAATGACTTCTTTGCCTCCGTTTTCACACAGGAGGACAGACAACATATGCCTGCAGCTGAGTCAGTTTTTTCAGGGAGGGAATTAAAAGAATTAAAACAGATAGAGATAAACAAGGAGGATGTTCTCATATGCCTTACTAAACTAAATGTCAACAAATCACCAGGTCCAGACGGCATCCACCCCAGAGTTCTTAAGGAACTCAAGTGTGAAATTGCTGAACTTCTAGCTAAGATATATAACCTTTCTCTAAGACCAGGCACTGTACCCGAGGACTGGAGGGAGGCAAATGTAACACCGATCTTCAAGAAAGGATCCAGAGGTGATCCAGGAAATTATAGACCAGTCAGTTTAACCTCAGTTCCAGGCAAAGTGATGGAAACCATTATTAAAGAAAAAAATTACTAGGCACATAGAAGAACAGGCATTGCTGAAAGAAAATCAACATGGTTTCTGCAAAGGCAAATCATGTCTTACTAACTTGTTAGAATTCTTTGAGGGTGTAAATAAACACATAGATAAAGGGGACCCAATTGATATTGTTTACCTTGACTTTCAAAAGGCTTTTGACAAAGTCCCTCACCAAAGGCTCCTAAATAAGCTCTTCAGCCATGGAATCAGAGGACAGGTCTTGTCCTGGATTGGAACCTGGCTAAACTGTAGCAAACAAAGGGTGGTAATAAACGGACATTTCTCTGGGTGGAAAGAGGTGAGAAGTGGCGTACCCCAAGGTTCAGTTTTGGGTCCGTTACTTTTTAATTTATTCATTAATGATCTGGATGTAGGAGTGAATTCTGAGGTAGCAAAGTTTGCAGACGACACTAAATTGTTCAGGGTAGTTAAAAATGAAACTGATTGTAAAGAGCTCCAGAAAGATCTCTCGAAATTGAGTGAATGGGCAACAAAGGGGCAAATGCATTTTAACCTAAACAAGTGTAAAGTCATGCACATCGGGGCAAAGAACCCCAACTACACCTACAAATTGATGGGGTCAAAGCTTTCCGAGACAAACCAGGAAAGGGATCTTGGGGTCTTGGTGGACAGCTCAATGAAGATGTCAACCCAGTGCGCAGCAGCAGTGAAAAAGCAAATTCTATGCTAGGCATGATCAGAAAGGGAATCGAAAATAGGTCAGCAAATGTTGTATTACCTCTCTACAAATCGATGGTAAGGCCACATTTGGAGTACTGTGTACAATTCTGGTCTCCGCACCTCAAGAAGGATATAACGGAACTGGAAAAGGTACAGAAAAGGGCAACAAGAATGATCCAAGGGATGGAGCGGCTCCCTTATGAAATCAGGTTGCAACGCCTTGGTCTTTTCAGCCTTGAAAGACGGCGTTTAAGAGGTGACTTGATCGAAGTGTATAAAATCATGCATGGGATAGAAAAGGTGAATAAAGAAAAATTATTTTCTTTGTCACAAAACACTAGGACTAGAGGGCACTCCCTGAAGCTCCAAGGAAGGAAAATTAGGACTAATAAAGGGAAATATTTCTTCACCCAGAGGGTCATTGGGTTATGGAACTCACTTCCAGAAGAGGTTGTGACAGCTGTCAGCCGGAACAACTTCAAGGCAGGATTAGACAGATTCATGGATACCAAGTGTATCGGTAGTTACTGAAAAGGACATTCAAGTGCCACCTCGGAGTTGGTTGAGGTAGGCACGATTTCCCTGGGTACTGGTTGTGGGGGGTCGGGAGCAGGTCAGGGTTTTGCCCTCCCTTCTGCTCGAGATCCCCGTGTACAACTGGGGGCCACTGTGTGATACAGAATGCTGGACTAGATGGGCTGAGGTCCGATTCAGCATGGCTCTTCTTATGTTCTTATGTTCTTATGACATCCCCCACCCTCCTCCTATTTTCCTTAGATGGGGCCTCCACTTATCAGAGGCAAGTAGGGTTAGTGCAATTGGCAACTTTTATTAGCATTGAATAGTATTATAGCCTCAAGGCCTGGCTGCAATTATGCAGTGGTGCAAGTATCTCCTAGTACTTTGTTTGTATATAATTATGAAAGTATTATACAGTGTATATGCACCTTTGTTCCTAGAACACATACAGCTAAATTGCAGTGTTTGTCCCCCATGCCAGAAATAGCACTGAAATACCTAATCCTTCTTTCTACCTTCCTTCTTCCTCTCTCATTGGCAGCATCCCAAAGGGACAAACTGGGCATGCTCAGAAACTTCTCAGATCTCTCATGCCTTGCAGATTCAAAGCCTGGCTGCAATTATGCAATGATGCAAGTATCCAGACCTTTGAAAGGAGGACTTCTTTCAACAAATAATGTAGGGGGAGGGATGATGGGTGGGGCTTCGGTTCTTTCTCCCATAGTGGTAATTCAAATATTTTTTCCCAAATTTAATGTTTGAATTCTGGCAAGGAATTTATAGCTAGTCTTGAAAATTGAGCTTTTAATAAGTATACGTGAAAGGCATCAATTGTCAGATTTGGGTTTGTGTCTGCTGAAAGCAGCTGTGCAAATGACATTGTAAATATTAGCCAACTGTTGCGAACTGTCCAAACCTCACTCAAAAGGGATTTTTCTCCCAACAATCACTGCCACCTTTACAAAATCAGGAGTAAATATCTTGACATTTCTATCCGCCTTCTTCCTGTAAATGGCTGGGAAAGTAAGCTAGCTCTTGTAAGTGAAAACATCAGCTAAACTAGTAATATTCATAAATACTAGCATAAATAAGAAATCAAATATTTTATCAGGAACCAAAACAGAATGCTAGAGATCAATGTGAGCAAAATAAATTTAATCAAGATGAATATTATCTTATGTATTCTGTGTTGTCTATGTTCTAGAAACGTTTTGGTTTTGTTTTTCATTTCAAATTCTCTGTTCCAGATTTTTAAGAAACAAACAGAAAAACAACACATTATTTAAAACTTGGAGTGAATATTGTTCAGCCAATAGCTTCTAAGGCAGAATCAAAATCAACAGTAGGTGATCTCACATAATCTAAAAGTTGGAAGCAGTCAGTCATAAGTGGCAATTTAGTCTAACTCTCTTCTATGTATGAATAAACAACTGCAACAGTCTTTAAAGTTGTCCACCCGATCTCTCTTTAAAGACTTCCAAAGAAGGAGAGTCCACCACCTTCTGATTATAATGGCAAACAGTTGTTATGGTAAAAAAAATCTTAATGTGTGGGAATATCTCAATATTTTAATTCATGGCTCTTGTTTTAGTCCCTGGAATACAAAAAGGCAAGCTAAACCCATCTTCTACATGGTTTGTGTTGTTTAGTCAGTCAGCCAGTCGCTTGCGACTCTTTGTGCGTCCACACCAGAGCTCCCTGTTGACTGTCGCCACCCCCAGCCCCTTCAAAGTTTAGCTAGTCACTTCAAATATAACATCCATCCATCTTGCCCTTGGTTGGCTCTTTTTTTTTCCCCCTTCCATTTTCCCCAGCATCATTATTTTCTCCAAGCTTTCCTGTCTTCACATTACGTGGCCAAAGTACTTCATCTTTGCCTCTAAGAACATTCCTTTCAGTGAGCAGTCTGGCATTATTTCCAGGTGTACGGACTGGTTGGATCTTCTTGTGGTCCAAGGCACTCTCAGAATTTATCCTTATGGAAATTGTCACTGTCATTTTTATTTCTGATGCTGTACTTGAGAATATTTTCGAATTTGATGACATTTGCAAATGGGATAAATATGCCCTCTCTTCCATCACCCAAAGCATTTATAAAGATGCTAAATAGCACCAAGCCCAGGACTGAACCCTGTAAACATTCATCCCAGCTTTCTCACACCTGGACTTAGTCATGGGTTGGCTGAACAGAGAATCTGGTCTGTATTGATATTCAAATCAGAATAACAAGAATCAGTCCACCACATCTGTAAATTACCCAGTAGGTGGAGATTCCTGGCTAGCAATAAAAAAAACCAAACAAAACCCACAGCCTTAACTTTTTTTCCCCTGTTTGTCAGAAATAGATGTAATTTGCAGATATAGAAGAACTTTAGGAAAGGAAAATGCCTGCCAGGTTTCAGACAAATAAGTACAGGGCTTCATGTGCTACATGTCTTTAAATGCAATTTTTATATAACGCTGCCAACAACATTTTTGTTTTTTGGCAGAACTGCAAGAGATTTGGCAGATTTGGAAGAAAATATTTGGGAAAGGGGTGATTAAATGGCTAATACTATATTAAAGAATTCAAGCACAGAAAGACTAAGTGATAAAAACAAGGAATTAAAAAGATGTGTACACTACAAGAAAAAAATATTGAAAGATAACTTGATTTGATGAGGCTGCAGGAATGAGGAGGCGAATCATCTACTAAGTATTTATTATTTATTTATTTATTTACTTCATTTATATTCCACCCTTCTCACCCCACAGGGGACTCAGGGCGGATCACAATGAACATATACAGGCAAGCATTCAATGCCTTTAGACACACAAACACAAGACAGACAGAGGCAATTTAACATCTGGCCATCAGGGGGAGCTGTAGCACTCCTTCATTCCTCAGCGTGCTTCCTGGAGATCTTTATGGCCTTGTAAATCAGTTAAATATATTAGTAAGATAATAGCGCAAATGAAAGGAATTGAATCATGAATAAGAAAGAAAAAATTAAAATAAAAAATATGTGATCTGTCCTCAAAATAATAACAATGATCGTTTGTGCAGCACAGAACAGTCAGCAAAGTAGAGTGTAAACCCAGGATTACAGTTTGACCTTCCTCAGTTAAGTCTGCACCTATATAGCAGTCAATACATTAACAAAGTGCATAGTGGGTTTTATGTCAACGGTGGAAATGCAGAGGATCTGGAGCAGCATTACACAATCAAGTTCTGCATGAAACTGAAACAATCTAATTCTGAAACATTACAGTTGTTGAGTACAGCTTATGGGAACTGCTGTTTTGTCTTCAGCCCAAGTTTCAGTTGGCACAAAGCATTCAAGGACAGAAGGAGAGCATTGAGAATGAACAGTGTGTAGGGCATCCTTCAACTTCAAGCATTGAGAACAATGTTGGGGCTGGGCTTAGCACAGTGGGCTAAACTGCCAAGTTGCAGGAAATCCTGCCAGTCAAAAGGTTGGAAGTTCAAGCCCAGGTCAGGGTGAGCACCCATTGTCAGCTCCAACTCCCTGCCCACTTAGCAGATCGAAAACAGAAATGTGAGTAGATTGATAGGTACCACTTTAAAGGGGAGAGGTAATAAAAGACGCCCAAAAGGACATGCCAGCAATTTGAGGATATCTAAGAATGACAATTTCCTTGGCATGGAAGATGGAGTGACAGCACCTCCATCCCCCCGGCCAAAATTGAACACAGCCTCCAGATGCCAGAAATGGAAAAGATGGGAAAAGTCTTTACCTCTGTTTATGTATTCTCTGCCCTTGTTAATTTTATAACAGCATTGAATGTTTGCCACATATGTGTTCTGTAATCCACCCTGAATGCCCTTGGAGAGATAAGGTGGAATATAAATAAAGTTTATTATTGATGATGATGATGATGATAATGCAGCTTGTGTGGAGGCTATTCTGGATTGGAACTTACGTTTGAATGTGTGGTTAATTGCAGTGGAGATAGGACTATCCAAAATGGTTGTCCACCATTCTAGAAGATTTATACATGAGAAAAATTTGTGCAAAATTGGTCCAGAAGAATCTGTCTAATGAACAAAAGGACAACCATGTGATGGTTTCTCGGGAACTCTTGAATGTGTTACAAGGGAGCCTGACTTTCTGCAGTATGTTATAGCCAGACATGAAACTTGAGTTTTTGAGTATGATCCCACAACCAAAAGATGGAGTTCAGAGTGGCACACTTCCCAGTCACCTCAACCAAAGTAGGCTCTCTGGGGTTTATTTATTTATTTATTTATTATTCGGGCTTCTATGCCGCCAACTCCCTGAGGCTCGCGGCGGCTTACAGGAGCCGAAGGGCACAGTAAAATGGGAGATGTTCACAAAAAAGGGAGATGTTCACAAAAAAAACCTAGAATATTTTAAAAGCAGTTGGGGAGAGAAGGATTGCCCCTCCCAAACAGTGGGAGAATATGAACTTATGATTTTCATTTTAAAAAATCCTTTAAAATGAATTTAAAATAAATTCTCTGATTACCTGGGTGAAAGTCTGACAGCTGTTCTTAGCTTGGGGTTGTTCCTAGGAATTGACCTGTGAACAACAGTGATTCACTTCCCTTTGGCAGGGTCATTTCTCCCCTCCTGGTGCTTCTCTTATCAAAAGATTTTACAGAAATGTCAAAAATCAATCTTCAGAATAGCACCTATATTTTTGCTGTAGCCATAGGTTTTTTAAAAACTGAATTGCAGTCTTAAGATGACAGGCATTCTTCACACAGAAGAATGTAAATTGTAGGATGGGTTTTTTAAAGCCAGCTATAGTTTTAGCTGAATGTTTAAATGCTTGCTAAAGTTGAAACTCTTATTTTCTTGTTTTGTGTAGGGAAGTTGTACTCTTTTTTACATGCTAGTGCTTTTAAATATGATGTGATGAAGGTTGTTCTAAAAATGTTCAAAGAAATATTTTTAAAAAACCTTTCCAAAAACAGATTAAGATGGTTGGGACACTTAAGCAGGAAAAAGACTTGTGGCATAGAAAAGAAATAAAAGAAAAAATGCTAAAAATACAATAGAAACACACATAACGTTGTGTTTGAATCTATTTTCAGTCCTGCAGTGAGACTAACACTGATCCAAGGCACTTTTATTCAACTGCTCAAACAATGCACATGGTAAAAGAAATATTAGATGATTCAGGAAGTGACTAGTGAAGGAAAAGAAAAAGAATCAAACTACTTGTTTATACTTGAGTATAAGCTGACCCAAATATAAGCCGAGGCACCAAATTTTACCACAAATAACTAGAAAAACTTATTGACTTGAGTATAAACCGAGGATGGGAAATGCAGCGGCTACTGGTAAATTTCAAAATAAAATTTGATACCAATAAAATTACATTAATTGAGGCATCAGTAGGTTAAATGTTTTTGAATATTTACATAAAACTGCAATTTAAGACAAGACTGTCCAACTCTGATTAAATCATTATTCTAACCTTCAATGTTAATGTGCTTATGTATCCTTTCAGTAATCACCATAGTTTATTTTAACTATACAGTACATTTTGACGGAAATGCTGTGTGTATATGAATAAAGAAAAGTGGGAAAGACTGGCACCAAGAGAGGATGAAAGGAAGGCATGTGCTGCATGAGAAAGAAGAAGAAGAATGTGTGTGCTGTGTAAGAGAGGAGGACAGGAAAGAGAGCTGTGCAGAGAGGTGAGGGTCCTGGCAGAAAGGCATGGGGTTGAAAGGAGCTCTTCTTTCAGCCCCACACCTTCCTGCCAGGACCCTCACCTGAGTATAAGTTGAGGGAGGCCTTTTCAGCCTTAAAAAAGGTTGAAAAACTAGGCTTATACACTAATATATACAGTATACCTTTTCCTTTATGCAATAGGCTCCAAGACAGTGGGAAACTTGAAGCAATTTTACCAGTTGAACCATTGATAATTTAATTCTGTTACCCCATGTGCCACTCTGACATGGTGACACTTTCCTCATCATACAAGAGGAGTGTTGCTTTTACCCCGGTTAGGGGCAAGGCCTCAGTCAGAAGCCACATAATGCTGTGTGATGGCCAGCACTAGGCTCCAAAGAAAATGTGTCCTGGAAGCGTCCTAGGATGCTAAAATCACCTCCTGTGATGAAGTCCTGAGACAAACTCAAGCACCCTAGAATCCTTGCCAAACATACACAACTTTAAGGCCTTGATCTCGCAAAATCTGACAGATGCCTTTGGGACAGGAGTGGGCACAATGCATCCTGCAACTCCTCCAAATTTCCCATTCTCAAGGTTCCAGGAGCAGTACTTCATCTTTTTAAATAGGTTGAACCATAGTAACAATTTGAAAATACAGTAAGACCCTCATAACTATGGAACTCATACCTTTGGTTTATTTAATTGTGCCCACTCACCCATTCTCAACCACAGAAACTCCTGAGATGGATTCACCATAGGGTTGCCATAAGTTGGAAATGACTTGAAAGCACATAGCAACAAACTAGCTACCTTAGTAAGAACACTTGCCATTCATACAATACCATGGAATACTACATTAACTTGACTTACATAGTTAGATCTGTACTATCACAACTCTATGGTAGACCACTTTCAATTGTAGGTTCCCTTATCTTCAAAGGGATTTCCAAGAGCATAACTAAGAGAAGTCCCTTGAAGCTCAGGAGTAGGGATTGTGTTATTGTGTTATTGACTGGAGAGAAGAAGCAAACTGAAGAAGCCAAATATTACTAAGAACTCAACAGATGTGGGGCAGGGGAAGAAATTGACTCTTTCTCCCCTATGTTTCTCAATGAAAATTGCTTTTCTATGGCTACCAATGAAAAGTGCTTTGCAACTGGAATGTGAATGATAAAATTATTTCACCCACCCTTCAATAAAACCTTCATTGGCACCCAGTGAGGCACAGTTAGATCAATGGTGTCTCTGGATGATGTTGGATTACAACTCCCAAAACTACAGCATTTGAAATATAGTAATTGAATAGGTGCCTAGAATAAGTGTAATTAGGATTTGGGGGGGGGGGTGTATCCTTTTCTAGTTGTCAGGCAAATGAAATTTTAAGGGGGTTACTGTTTCACAACCTGGAGTTGCATACAGACATGTAGGCAATTTTCTGTTCTTTTACATAATATTTTTCAGTTTTTTATTTGCTCAGTTTTAGAACACTCCCCATGTTTCAATAGAGTTTAATTAGTTCAGCACATTCAATTCTGATATGAATGATATGCATGCAAACACTGATAAAACACTGCCAAAACCCCCAATCTTGTGATCATATACAATTACATCAATTATTTTTATTTAATTTGAATTGATAACATTTTATTTTTGAGTGGAATTTTTCACATTGCACAATGCACACTCCCTAATTATATAATTATACCCAGAATTTTTATTTGATGTGATTATACTTGATAATTTGATGTTTGAGGGCGGTGCACTCTCCTTCCAAATGAATAAATGTAATTTTACCCAACCCACTGTATCAGTCACATCAACAGTGTTTGATATGTTTTATCAGCATGATTATTTATTTAATTAAAATGTTTATTTATAATTTCTCTGTCCATATGACCATAATGTTATATAAAATATAGTCTTGGTTACCCACTAGAGACTGAGCTGAGAGGCAGTTAACCTGGGTTGCCTTCAGAGGCAGTTCCACAACCTAGATGCTACCACAAAGAAAGCCCTATCATATGTGCTCTATATCCTAGCTTTTAGAAGTATTGGTTTTGTAAGACAGATATTAGCAGAGCTGATTAGTAAACCAGTAAACAATGCATTGCTACAAGATTGCTAAATGTACTAGAGTACACCAGACAACAGATGCATTATGCACCAACTTCTGGTCACTTAAGAGCATCATCACCTATAGTAGATTACAATAGGTCAATCAGGTTTCCATGTCTGACTTCCATAAATTAAAATGCACTTATTTTTCTCCCCACCCCTTTTTATGCAGAAGCTAAGCAAAGGCACTAATGTCCATGATAGCCAGCTGATTTTCTAAGACAATGCCATGTCTAAAAGCAGCTCCAAATGATGAAACTCATCTTTTGTATAGAATGCAACCCCACAGCACAAGGAAATGCAACATGAAGTTTACACTGTGCATTGGTTAAACACAAAATGATAATATGATGGCATCAACAATCCTAATTTTTGTGTTAAGAGACTATTCAGAATCACATCTAGTTCCTTCATAGGTCCCCTCCCAAGTCCTAGTCTTCTTCTGATTTCTTGACACCAGTCTCCATTCTGATTAATTACTGAGCTAATGTATGGACATTTTTGAACTATTTCTATGTCATCCAATTTAAAATTATGCAAATCCTCTGTGCCCATTATTTTGTTTTCTTGTTGTTTTCTTTCGTAGTCCGTCCAGTCCAACCCCCGCCAAGAAGCAGGGAAACTGCATTCAAAGAGCCCCCAACAGATGGCCATCTAGCCTCTGTTTAAAAGCCTCCAAAGAAGAAGCCTCCACCACACTCTAGGTGTTGTCTGCAAATGATCATGCCTTCTAACCCTTCATCTAAGTCATTAATAAAGATGTTGAACAGAACCAGGCCCGGGACGGAGCCCAGCGGCACTCCACTCGTCACTTCTTTCCAGGATGAAGAAGAAACATTGGTGAGTACCCTTTGGGTTCATTCGCTTAACCACCTAACCGTAGTTTTGCCTAGTCCACATTTGACTAGTTTGTTTGACAGAAGGCCTTACTGAAATCCAGATTAAACTTTAAATCTTCCTTTGCATTTTATTCCTTTACTTTCTTCAGAAATTCAAGCCCTTGTTGTTTTCTGCTAGTCGCATGGCATCATCTGCATGTCTTAAATTATTGATGTCCCCTCCTCCAACTTTCATGCCTCTTCCCTCCATGTATTTTATGTATTTTTGCCATACAAATCAAACAGAACATTTCATAAGATGCAGTCAGCTTGAGCAATGGGAAACCATTCCATTTCTCTGTATTGTGTATTCTGGGAAAAAAATTTGAAAAAAATATGTAAATTGAATTAATGTTTGTTAGTAAGATCTTACAAACTATTGCTATGGGCACCTGACTGAAATTAATCTTGGTAATTTTCATTTTTCTTTTTTACTTGTAACTATCCTGTCACCCAATACTGACCACTGTTGAAAGAAACTGGATTTGAGACATGGAGAGTTAGCAGTGTATTACAATGTTTCAACTACATAAACCAATAACATATTCTAAGACCACTGAATATTAACATGTGAGCCTTTGAAGCTCTTAACTTAATTTTATTGTACGCCATAAAAATAAGAGTGACCTCTTGTGGCCAAAGCATCTCAATTCCACTCTCTCATATGAAACTATCTTACATAAAAACAAATGTATGCTATCCTTTGATGTAATAACATCATATTTCCAATTCTAGATATTGTGTGTGTGTGTGTGTGTGTGTGTGTGAAGTGAAAGAGATTAATAATATTATAATCATGACTAAACTGATAAATTGACCCAAAAAGGTTTTGCCTTCTTCTGTTATTTGGGTGGGTGTATGTGTGTGTGATTATTCCATAGCCTCCCAACTCTTTCTTTGTTACAGATCTGTATTTAACACCCATTTCCTTCAAAACTCAAAAGAGTTTTATAAATTGATAAAAGCAAGGTATTGGTTTTCTGCCTGGGAAGCCAAAATTGTAGTAAAACGAGATTGAAATACAGCATAAGTAGTGCATACCTTCTAACTAGTTTTATATGGTGAGATTTGAGTTATTTGTCCAAAAAGGGTCAAAAGAGTATTCATTGACACAGATTATTGGTCATGACTTTTATAGCAGGCAAAAATCTTCCTCTAACCCAGTCTGGTCCAATCAAATTGGTAAATCAATAGTAAATTTATAGGATAGAGATAAGTAGTGCCTCTAGGAACCAGTTATCTGCCTGGGAACCCTTTACATGCTGTTTGGACTGACAAAAATATTTTGCCAAAAGATTTTGGGCATGGAACAGGTGAGAAAAATATCTGAGAATTATTTTACTTTTACTGTGCAACTGAAACCCATAACCTCCAGCTATTCTAAATGCCACAATTCTGATTAATGCTTTGTCACCCAACTTTTCCAGCAATTTTTAAATTGTTCCCATTTCTCTCCTCTTACTTTTCCACTTTGTCCTCAGCTTACTTCCATTGGCACAAAGTGAGTTAATACAGCAGGGTGAGAGGAGATGAAATGAAAAACCTTGCACTTCCCAGTAGGCTCAATCAAAGGCAAATGACATCTGTTTCTCCTAGCTTGTCTCTTCCTTCTCACTTACAGCTTTTGCATTAAAATAAAATAAAATAAATAAAAAATAAAGACATTAACGTGACCACATATTGATGTTGTTTGGCGACACATGCCCCGGTTTTTCCTCTATAAAATGTTTGAGGATGTGGAAACCTATTTAAAAGATACATTTAAAGAGGACCAATTCAATCTGATTCTGACTTTAACCAATGGTATGTTATTCTGGATTCATTCAACATAGAAATATCCTCCACTGAAGTGAGAAAAATATATCCAAATTATTACAATAGCAAAATAAACCAAGGCAAACACAGCTATGGCCAGTTTCTTTCTCCGGAATTCATTTTTCAGTCCCTCTGTTTCTTGGAAGACAGTTATAACTAACATTTCATATCAGTTGTTTTACAACATTTAAAAGTAAAATACTCCAGATCTCAAGTGTGGTCCATTTAGCTTCACTGTCATTTACCATGAAAGAAATGAGTACTGAATCCATTGCAAAATATAAACATGCAGACCCAATAGCAGTCTCCAAAGTGGGGGACAAACACTAGCATACCCATTTTTGATGGATTTTCTGTTAGGATCCAAAGAAGAGTCAAACTGAAAAAAGAAAATAGGTAATATAGAGCTTATGAACATAAATGGCTAATTTCAGTGACAGAGTGGTGGACTGGGTAAATATAGAAGGGATTTATTATAAAATTCTTTAGTGTTGTTGGCAACAGAAGCAAATTACTGGGCAACCTTATATCACCAAAATCCAGGAAATAGCACAAACACCAAACCACGATATTTTCAATGACAATAATGAGAAAAGTATTGCCATTGGTTGGCATCACCACAAACGGCGTGTGTTGGCGTGTTCAGGAGCCTGAATGATAGATTTGCTTCTCAACGTTTATAATTATTTAATCAAATCCAGATTGTAGAACCTGGAGGGACATCAGGCATCCTTGCAAAAAAGAATGAAAGAGAGAAGGGATTCCATATCTTTGAAAGGATGGGGTATATTGGTCCCCTGGTGGTGCCTTGCCACACACTTTTAAGGCTGCTGCAGGGAATGAGTCAGTATTTTGTTTTCTTTATCAGGGTGATCTTTATTGTTTATTGCATCAATGTGTTTTTAAGTGTTCATGCAGAAGACAAATGTTGGCAATTCTTGACACATGCAGATGGGCATCAAACCCAGGATTTCCATTTCCTTCCATGGAGCAAACTAAACAACCAGGAATGGCCGTGTTCTTTTTAAATAATGTATTTACTATTTATTTATTTGTCACATTTTTATCCTGTCCATCTCAACCCCTGAAGGGGGACTCAGGGCAGCTTACAACTGAGCCCCATTTAGAGGCTATTTCAACAGTTACAATAAAATCAATAACATATACACAACATAATAAAACATCATAATTAAAATCAGAAACAATCATAAATTAAAAACATAAACCAGCCTCGTCAGTCTTAATGTCAATCCAGTTCCTCCCTTTAGGGTGCTGCTACTTCTTGACCAAATGCCTGGTCCCAAAGCCATGCCTTTACTTTCTTCCGGAAAGTCTGGAGAGAAAAGATCGATCTTATGTCAGTTGGGAGTGTGTTCCATAGGCAGGGAGCCACCGCCAAGAAGGCCCTATCCCTTGTCCCCGCCAGGCACATTTGCGCTGTTGATGGGAGCGAGAGCAGGGACTCCCCAGATGATCTTAGCTTTCAAGGTGGGACATAGGAGTGGATGCGTTCAGACAAGTAAGCTGGGCCAGAACCGTTTAGCGCTTTATAGGTCAAAACCAGCACTTTGAATTGGGCTCAAAGATAGACCGGCAACCAGTGGAGCTGGCATAACAGGGGGGTGGTATGCTCCCTGTATGTTGCCCCAGTTAGTAACCTGGCTGCCGACTGTTGTACTAGTTGAAGTTTCCGAACCATCTTCAAAGGCAGCCCCACATAGAGCGCATTGCAGTAATCTAATCAGGATGTAACAAGAGTGTGGACTACTGTGGCCAAGTCAGACTTCCCAAGGTACGGGCACAGCTGTTGCACAAGTCTTAACTGTGCAAAAGCTCCCCTGGCCACTGCCGAAACCTGGGGTTCCAGGCTCAGCAATGAATCCAGGATCACTCCCAAGCTGCAAACCTGCATCTTCAATAAACCATTTGAATGCTGTGTACCTAGTTAGGAAGAACCTAGCCATATTCTTCATAGATGCCATGTTTAAATGTTATTACTGTGATATGATATTAGAGCACTTTTCTTGCCGTCTATTAAAATATGCAGACGCTTCAAGACATACATTATATATTTCATTTTATAATATGGGAGTGTAGCATTTTTTATTTTCATATGTTGGGCTTATCACCCTTGTGATACTCAACTTAGAAACAAATATAATTTTTAAAGTATGTATGTATTTATTTGTGGTATTTGTATACCATCCTTCTCAACCCCAAATGGGACTCAGGGTGGTTCATAGTGTTGGCAACAAGTCAACACCATTGAAAAAAAAACAGTAAAAAACATCAAAATTTAACCTCCCCTGATAAAACATTAAACATTATTGAGCACATCACATAAAATAACATCACATATTACACAAGGACATAGTCATTGTCTGTAAACAGTCCTGGGTCTTTGCACTTTCAACTTTCACTTTAACGTTAAATATTCCTGTGATGACCTAACACTTGGTTCCACAGACAGGTCTTTAGTTGGCTGTGGAACCATGAGTACAGCATGGAAGAACAAATTTCTGAATTAAATTTGTATTGAATCCAAGTCCTTAGGAGAGTCAGAGATTTATGTGAAGTGGTTTGTTAAAATTGTCATTTAAATGTTAAAGGCATGCTCTATCAAGCATTAAGCTTGTTAAGAGCTCTTTGATTCATATATGGAATTGCTAACTGCATGCGTAAATCTCCCTGAGATGTCGATAGAACTTCAAAAATGTATAGTACTCAATAGATGAAGACCAAAGAGATTACACAAGATAAGATAAGATTCCATGGTATATATGTGGGTTTTTTTTTCATTTAGAAACATTACATTAAGAATATGAAGTGGGATAAATGGAGTAGTGTTAGCAAATGCCAATAATATTAAACATAATTTTAATTTTAAAATATTTGTGAGCAGTAGATTATAGGAATGTTGATGTTGTCGATGTAAAGTTAATCGGAATACTGTCATTTTTCTCTTCAGTAAATAATTTGCTAGCATTTTTTTACAGATCTTATTTTCCTACAGACCCTATAGCACACGTTTTCAAGGCTGTGCGCTTGTCTAATATTTATGGTAGTTTTATTCAATAGTGTATTTCGCAAACATGAATTATTGAGATAGTCGGACGCAATCATATTTTAATTCCAAATTTAAGTGAAAGCACTGTCTTTAAAACCAGCGCTTAAAGATACCATGGTTTTACATTTTAAATGTAAACCGGTGAGAGAAGGAGCATACAGAGCAGGAGCCTTTAAAACTTCTGCCTCCAGCTGCTCCATTGTTATCATCCCTGCCTGCCAGAACAGGGGAAGGAAGGAGTCCTGGTTGCCTCACCACCACACCGGTGAGAGAAGGAGCAAACAGAGCAGGAGCCTTTAAAACTTCTGCCTCCAGCTGCTCCATTGTTACCATCCCTGCCTGCCAGAACAGGAGAAGGAGGCGTCCTGGTTGCCTCACCCCCACACCGATAGCTGTACTGGTATGCGGCAGATACTGGCTTCTTCAGTAGACTCTCCTCAGTTCCATTTTGGCGGGAAGCCTTAGAATTGAACAGTTGGAGTCAAGATGGCCGCGTTGAGCAGACGCCGGAACGCCGAGCTCCGCCGGGGCCTATGTAGTCTTTCCTACACAGCACCCCCACCTACGAGGCCAGTTACCCCATGCACAAGGGGCGACTTGCAGGACTTTAGGGCGAACTCCTGCTCGTTGTTAGAAGTGCCAGTGAGTTCCCCGCTTCACTTCGAGGCTCTGCAAGCCAAGGCCGAGGTTGCCCTTGAGGTTGCTCAGGCTCCGGCCTCGGTTCTCAGGATCCATGTGAGCATGAAGGATGCTGCGGCCTCCAGGAGGACTATTGGACCAACAGCGACCGCAGCGACCACAGCGTCCCCCCGGAATTTCTCGCCATGGTCCCCTGTTCCCTGGCCTGGCTTGGAGGAGGCTGAGACGCCCACCCTCCCTAACTTCACCCAGAGGGAGGCAAGGGACCGCCCTCCCGGCACCATCCAGGGCACCACCCAGGACGCGCCGCCGGATTTCACCCACCTCCTTCTTGGCTTCAGCCGGGTGGTCGAGCGGCTGGCCGCCTGGCTAAGGGAGATGGAGGAACTGAGACCGATGCTGGCATCCCTCTGCAGTGCAGACGGCCCGCGCCGCCTGGACCCCCGCCCCAGGACTGGGGAGGTGGCGGCCGGCGGAGCGCCGGACCCGCCATGCCTGGACCTGCTGCGCCTGAGCCCAGTGGAGAGGAAGACAAGTGAGGGGACTGCTTCTGGCACCCTGTGCGGCCACTGCTCGGGCCCGCCGAGTGTCCTGGTTCCAAGGAGCCAGGCGGAGGAGAGGTGCACGGAGACCTCGAGGAGCACCCCACGGGAGGGGCTCCTGGAGGATGGTTGGCTGCCTCTTGAGGGAGACCCCCTCCTCGAGGAAGGACCCCCATCTGGGGGCGAAGCATCAGCCGGACGGGTGGCGGTGCCGTGGTGGAGCCCGTGGAAGGCATTGGGACACCGGGCTCCCCCGACCCCGATGGAGAGGGCGTTGGCCGGCTGTATCAACATGGCGCCGACCCTGATCAGTTTGGCGTCTTTAGGCCCACCCCCTCGCCCACCCCAAAGGCTGCGACCACGCCCCCTGCGGTCTCCATGCTGGAGCGGCCGCCACTGCCGGCTTTTCCACTGCCGGCCTTTTCACTGGAGGCCACAAGCACCGCCATACCGCTGCCCCCGGGGTTCCTGATGGGGTCCCTGATGGAGGTGCTTGACGTCTCAGGGGTCCTTGCAAGGGCCCCTGGGGAGCGGCCCCGGCGACAAGCCGACCGTTTACCAGCGATCCCCATGGTTATGACCAGCCCACAGGCTGCACCGCCACTGGCTGGTGACGGGCCTGCTGTCACCGGTGGCCCTAGGACCGGGATCACTGCTAACTCTGGAGGCCCTGAGGCTGGCCCTCCCCCCCCCAGTGCCCCGATGGAGCGCCTAGAGGCCATGGACAGCCGGTGGCCGCCGTGGGGCACGGTCCGAGATATGGCGAGAGGACTAGTAAACAACGGAAGAACCCTCTGCCACCTCAGATGAAACAGAGGAGGGGCCAAAGGCGGGGCAGGGGGCGGGGCCAGAGGAAATCCCAGCCCTGCTCTGCAACACCCAGAGGGTTCCATTCCAGAACCTTCAGGAACACCAACCTCAGGCGCCGGGTTCCCCCATTGATGAACCCCCACCCCAGGAGGCTTGATAATCCGACGCTGGCGAACCTGGAGCCACAGGCTTGCAACGATCGCTACCGTATGGATCTCGAGTCCCTGAGGACGTTGTTCAATCTGTGGGACCCTCCTAGGCTTCCCCCATTCATCGGTCGAGCCTGATAGCTGACCTTAGAAAGCTCCGACCCACATGGGCCTGAGCTTGGCTTCCCCTTCTCGTTAGTTTTGTCATTCCCTGTCGATGTTGTTTGTCTTGTTGTATGCTCTGTATTTTTTATGTCAAACTGTAAACTGCTCCGAGCCCTCGGGGAGGGGCGGTATAGCAAGTTTGAACTATAAATAAATAAATAAATAAATAAAATTACTTGGTTGTACCCATCATGCAATATTGTTCATATTGCACATTATCAAAAGCAAAAGCTGTACATAATTTTTAATATATATATACTGAAGTGTCAGGCCGCTCTCAATCAGCCAGGAATAAGCACACGGAGTCATCCGGAGTCTGCACCAAAAGCTTTATTGAAAGGATCAAAACTTGTAAAGTCAGCGATAGCCGGACAGGGAGGCACATTACTTATATAGCAAATGCACTCAAGCCCAGGTCAATCAAAGCCCTACGTACCCGCCCTCCTGGCACTAGGATGATGTAACATGTTGCAAGGCTTTCGCAAGATGGTGTGGTGTGCCCCAAGGACGGTTTCCAGCCCTACACCTGGGCTCTAATCTATGGCAGGACGCCAGGGTCAAAGCAATGGTAGCTCTGACCTTGGTGATCCTGACACTGAAGTACTGCTTGGGGTTGCAATGTAACACATTGCTATTTGACAATGGGTCCCCTTGGGGAAAACAGAGGGAGCAATACCATAAGAAACACGCAGTAGACCGATTAGTAGAGGGTAATGTTTAGAAGCCA
Source organism: Anolis apletophallus (assembly GCA_030556195.1). NCBI lineage: Eukaryota > Metazoa > Chordata > Lepidosauria > Squamata > Anolidae > Anolis > Anolis apletophallus. The sequence continues at coordinate 42,382,193 of JARBWK010000001.1, read as the reverse complement.
TTCATATGTTTCTTTATTTCCAAATCTTTGAGTTATGAAAAACATTGTGGAAAAACTTGCAAAACAATGCAGATGATTATATATATTTCCCAAATATATATATAATCAGGTCTGTTATAAAACACACATGCAAACAATGTCTTGAGCCCAGATTTTGTTAATTCAAATAGGAGTTAATTCATAGCACGTATAACATACAGCTCATGCCTCAGACAAGTCTATTCAATAATATGTTATGTATCCAAGTTAAATTAATTACCAAATGAATATATACTTGAAATGTTATCTTTCAGCCAGAGGGAATACAATCTGTTTTTTAAACAAAATCTTTGCATCTGTTCATAATTAGCCACACACACATGCAATTACATATGCAGATAACTTAACCGTGGAGTACATCACTCTTTAGGGTGCTGTTGTTATTCAGAGATTATTTGTTAACAGTTCCAGCTCTCTTATATAGAGAGTTTTGAGATGCTACTTTTACTCAAATATTTTGGAATTTTTAGTGCTTGTTGTATGTTTAAGTGTTTTCTAAGGAAATGTAAGGGTAGGGAATGTCAAGTGTTTTTAATGCCTCCTTCCAGTACTTGGAACAAGAAAGCACAGATCTAACTAGCAATAAAGACATTTTCTTACTGCCCCAAAGACCAGTCTTGTTGCACCTCAGGTCTCACAAAACCAAAGATAAAACTCAAATGCAAAGGTTAAAACATGAATATAAATCCAAGGAGCAGGGTAAACTCATTATTGTCACACTCCAGAAGAAACCAGGGCCCTTTAAATGCACTCACACAACACCAGCTGGAATAAGCAGACTTTTTATTGAAGCAAACAGTTAATTCAATATGAGCCGTAAAATGTATGAAGAAAAAAGGTATAAAAACAATCCACAATCCAAGGGTAATGTTCCAGGAGACCAAAGGCAAAATAGATACTGCAAAGTCACTAAAAACATCCACTCAAGTGATCCAAGAATCAAAGAACAATACATTAGCTTGAGTTCATGGTAAAATCCCCAAGACTTAAAGCAAAACTTGACCAGGACATGACTTGAAGTGAGAACAGTGGCTTCATGTAATAAAAGTCTCACTACTGTTGTCCGCCTCTGTTTTTGAGTTATTGTTAAATATTGACACCTAGAGTTTCAGATCTCAGTCTGTTTGTGACAGTTCTTCAAACAAACATGGTTTTTGAAGAAATTGGGATTATATTTCTGGTAGTGGCACCACATATCTGAGAGATACATTTATGTTTTATACATAGCTTATGCTACATTCTAATAATAAATTATGGGAACATAACATTGCCTTGTAATTATATTTTAGACATAGCGGTGTGTCAAAGAAATATGTACAAGCCTCTAAGATAGTAGCTTTGTAGGCAATGCACTTCAGGTTAGCCAAAATGGGAGGATGACACACTGTTACAGTGTTTGAAGGATTATCACCATATTTGTATCAATTTGGTACAATGGTATCTTTATTTTTTAGAAACTTGCAGGGGCAACAGCGGCCAATGCCTCATTGGCTAATATTAGCACACTCTTGCAGGGATGGCTAAAAATCTAAAGGTTAAAACTACAATTTCAATTACTCTATAGCATATAATTATAGTTAAAGCGGTGTCAAACCACATTAATTCTAGAATGTAGATGCAACTTAAATTTTCCTCTTCTATACTAGGGAACAAATGTCTCTAGATTTCTGGGTGAGCAACAGACATAGATCAAGAAAATTAAAAGTGATTAGTTAATTTACTCAAAAACTGACACACATTTGTCATTTTAATATTTTATCTTGTAGTGTTACTGAACAAAATTAACACTGGAGCTGCTTCATTGGAGCTGGCATCGTCCACTCCCTGTAATTACCTTTAGTTAATAACCTGGCTGTTGACCTTTGCACAAGTTACAATTTCTGCGCCGTCTTCCAAGGCAGCTCCATAAAGAGTGCAATGCAGTAATCCAATCTAGGTGTAACCAAGATGTGGATCACCATGGCCATGTCATGCTTCTTGAGGTATGGTTGCAGTTGGTGCATAAGTTTTAACTGTGCAAAGGTCCTCCGGGCCACTGCTGACACCTGAGCATCAAGCTTCAGTGTTGAGTCCAAGAGGACCTCCAGACTGTGGACCTATGTCCTTAGGAGGAGTGTAAACCCAAGTTCCCCTCTAAAAAAAATCCATGTTCTGACTTACATACAAATTCAAATTCAACGTAAGAACAAACCTACAAAACCTATCTTGTTCATACGTGATCTGGGAACAAAGAAGCTTCCCAGTCAAAGACTTTTACAACTCTCTTTATCCTATAAAACACAGACAGTAGCAGTGATCATCAGATACATTGGCAAAATTTGGACACTACCCATCTATTTTGCATGGGAACAATATTTCACTAATATGCTCAAGTTCGCGAAGTAATGCCAGAGAGGATATTTGTGAAATAATTTAGTTCTTGAGGGAAGGGGTCTTCCATATAAATTGTTCTTTAAAATCTTCCAAAGTAGTTTATTCTCACCACATTACTTTGTTACAAGCTGTTTTCTCTTGATCTAAAAAAAATCAATCAAAAGGAGCAAGACCAGCATAGTTCTCTTTAGGGAGAGTTATGTATGGTTAAGAACATAAGAACATAAGAAGAGCCATGCTGAATCGGACCTCAGCCCATCTAGTCCCGCATTCTGTATCACACAGTGGCCCCCAGTTGTACACAGGGATCTCGAGCAGAAAGGAGGGCAAAACCCTAACCTACTCCCGACCCCCCACAACCAGTACCCAGGGAAATCCTGCCTGCCTCAACCAACTCCGAGGTGGCACTTGAATGTCCTTATCAGTAACTACCGATACACTTGGTATCCATGAATCTGTCTAATCCTGCCTTGAAGTTGTTCAGGCTGACAGCTGTCACAACCTCTTCTGGAAGTAAATTCCATAACCCAATGACCTTCTTCACCCAGAGTGCCACCTCGGAGTTGGTTGAGGTAGGCATTCAAGTGCCACCTCGGAGTTGGTTGAGGTAGGCAGGATTTCCCTGGGTACTGGTTGTGGGGGGTCGGGAGCAGGTCAGGGTTTTGCCCTCCCTTCTGCTCGAGATCCCCGCGTACAACTGGGGGCCACTGTGTGATACAGAATGCTGGACTAGATGGGCTGAGGTCCGATTCAGCATGGCTCTTCTTATGTTCTTATGTTCTTAACCATACATAACTCTCCCTAAAGAGAACTATGCTGGTCTTGCTCCTTTTGATTGATTTTTTTTAGATCAAGAGAAAACAGCTTGTAACAAAGTAATGTGGTGAGAATAAACTACTTTGGAAGATTTTAAAGAACAATTTATATGGAAGACCCCTTCCCCCAATAACTAAATTATTTCACTTTATTAATTTAACTGGTTGTAACCCCTTGAGGTGGAATATTATCACCATGGTGCCAATCTTTATGAATATGAATTTGCCCTCAAACTATAGACCTATTAACCTAATTAACATTTCATCTTGGAATGCTGTGATGATTTGCCAGGTTTGATCTTTTGAACAGATATTATGATGTGAACAAGCACTAGGTACCTTTCTTATGCCATGGTTTATCTGATTTAATTTCCATTAAAATGTACCACATTGCCTATTGGAAATATAGACTATATGATGCACAGAAGGGAAAAATCATGCAGATAAAAGCACAAATTTAGAGATGTTTTCAAAAGCTGGAAAGAATGGTGATTAAATGCACAGGGTTTATTCCTGCATTGAGTTTTGCACATTATCATTATCATTATTATTTCTTATCAGCCACTCATTATGGCTTGAGGTGGGGTAGATCGAAGTTAAAAACACATTGTCATAAAAACATTCAGGATCTCATCAGATGCGGGATCTCTCCCACCCAGCTCTTTCTACACATTTTAAAAACAGTCCCATAGAGCTCATCATATGAAGCAAAACTACTTCTGGTGGTTCCCTGTGGGACCTCATCTTTAAAATGTGTTCATCATATGTAGAGGCAGAGGTTTTACGAGTAAGGTAGCAATGGTCTTCAGAGCTACCAATTCACACAGAAATGGGAAAAGGTACTTATTTACATGTGGGATGGGAACTGCCAGATTTCCCCCATGTTAGATCATTTTAATGACATTAAAGAGTGGGCATTCCTGTGGGCAGTTTTGAAATGAGCCTTGATGCTCCTTTTCTTGCCAGTTATCCTCTTGCATGAGGCTTTTATATTAAATCTTTAAAATGATGTATTCTTCAAAAATTGTGCAATTTTATTTTATTTTTATTTATTTATTTATTTATTTATTATTTTGACTTGTACGCCGCCACTCCCTGAGGGATCGGAGTGGCTTACAACCAGGTGAAACACACAGAGGTAAAAGCATACATATTAAACTAGCTTAAAAAGATTTCTGGCCTAGCAATCAAAGGCTAGCCAGAAAAGGTGAGTCTTGCAGGCCTTGCGGAAGGAGAGAAGGTCCTGCATGGCCCATACATCACTAGGAAGAGTGTTCCATATTGACAGCACCACTACACATATATCAACACTTTGTTATGGGTATAGAATCACAGAATCATAGAATAACAGAATCGGGGGAAAAACCCACATGGATCATCAGGTCCAATCCCCTGCCATGTAGGAAAAACACAATCAAAACACTCTGACGCCCATTCAGCCTCTGTTTAAAAGCCTCCAAGGAAGGAGTTTTTCACTGGAAGTGAATTCCACTTGAAAGGAGTAATTTAGGACATATTCGGAAAGAGCAGAAAGAAAAACAATGAAAATGAATGAAAGCAGGAAAGCACAAAGAAAATCTATATTGTCCTAAGGCAACAGTGGCCATCACAAGTGAATGCATTTACCACAAAAATCTCTGGAACAATATGTCTATAATACTGCTTCTTAAACTGTAGCTTCTGATCTAAAGTAGGATCCTTAGCTCAACGTTAGGGTCACAAAATTGGCAACAGTATATTTATTTATTTATTTATTTGTTCCATCTTGTATTCCGCCCCTCCCTGCAGGCTCGGGGCGGATAACATCATAAAATTCGGCAGGCATGTACATCCATGTCGCCATACAATAAAATGCAACATAAAACACACAATAAAACAAAATACAATAGGTCCCGAGATTAAAATTATGTGCATGCCATGGCATTCCCTGAACCAGGGTGCTGATTAGGAAGATGAGTACATTCGGCTTACTCGCCTAGCCGAAGGCCAGTCTGAACAGGGCGGTCTTACAAGCCCTGCGGAACGGGATGAGCTCCGTGGCAGCTCGGACGTCGTCCGGGAGAGAGTTCCAGAGTACCGAGCCGCCACAGAGAAAGCCCTTTGCCTGGTAGCAGACAGGTGACAGGCGCGGACCGATGGAATCAGGAGCAAATTCGACTCCTCAGAACGGGATCACCGTGGCCAGGTCGTCCCTGGAAAGGTAGGGTGCCAGTCGCCTAGCCTGTCGTAGGTGGAAAAATGACGCCCTGCTGGCCGCGGAGACCTGGGTCTCCATGATCAGCAGGGGGTCCAGGTGGACACCTAGGCTCTTAACAACAGGCGACGGGCTAAGCCGTTCGCCGTCCAGGGTAGGCAACCGGCACTCATCCCGCCCAGGTCGACCAGGCCACAAGATCTCCGTCTTCGACGGGTTCACCTTCAGCCGGCTAGCCCGCAGCCAACCAGTCACGGCCTCTAGGCACTGATGGAAACAATCGGGTACGGTGTCCGGCCTGCCGTCCATTCTCAGCAGAAGCTGGGTGTCATCAGCGTACTGATAACACTCCAGACCAAAGTCGCGGGCCAGCTGGGCCAGGGGGCGCATGTACACGTTAAATAATAAGGGGGAGAGGATGGCCCCCTGGGGGACCCCACAGTCAAGTGGGAATCTCCCAGAGACCTCCCCGCCCCCCTCCACACGTTGTCCCCGGTCCCGGAGGAAGGAGGCCACCCATTTAAGGGCGGTCCCCCCGACCCCGGAGCCGGCTAAACGGTGGGTTAACAGTGCGTGATCTACAGTGTCGAAAGCTGCCGTCAGATCTAACAAGACGAGCAGTGCCGATCCACCCTGGTCCAGCTGGCGGCGAAGTTGGTCTGTAATGGCGACAAGCACGGTCTCCGTCCCGTGCCCAATATGGAAGCCGGACTGGAAGGGATCAAGTCCAGCTGTGTCTTCCAAGAACTGCTGCAGCTGATCCGCTGCTGCCCTCTCAATCACCTTGCCTAAGAAAGGCAGGTTGGAAACTGGCCGGTAATTGGAGGGAGCCGAAGGATCTAAATTCGGCTTCTTCAGCAGCGGTCTCACCATTGCCTCTTTCAGTCCCCCCGGGAAGACTCCTTGCTCAAGGGAGCTATTTATGATCGTGCCCAGGGGGGCATCATAGCCCCTCCCGACACGCTCTAACAAGCCAGGAGGGGCACGGGTCGAGGGAGCATGTAGTTGGTCTAGCTGCAGCTAGTAACTTGTCGACAGCTGCTGCGTCCAGCAATTGGAAACGGGTGAAGGTGGGCCCGCCGAGTGGCGGCGGAGTCTCGAGTTCACTAACTGTATCAAACGTGGCCGGAATGTCCCGGCGGAGAGTTGAAATCTTGTCAGCGAAATAGCTCTGGAAAACCTCAGCTGTTGGTGCCAAACCCCTATCATTTGGGACAGTTGGGATTGCTGTCAAAGACCGAATTATCCTAAACAATTGCGCTGGGCGTGAGCTAGCCGACTCTATCAAGGAAGAGTAGTAGACCTTTTTAGCTTCCTTGATAGCTTGCTCATAAACCTCTTTGAACTGTTTATAAGCCGATTTCGACGCTTCGTCACGGAGATTCCGCCACACGTCCTCTAACTGTCTCCTCCTCCGCTTCATCGCCCGCAACTCCTCGGTAAACCAAGGCGAGCGATTTCTGCGGGGGAGGAGAGAGCGCCTGGGGGCGATCTCGTCCAGGGCCGCAGAGAGACTGGTATTCCAGTGTTCCACCTGCCCATCGACTGAGTCGCTGGGAAGTTCCCATTCCCTTAGAGCATTCAGGAACCTAGTGGGTTGCATAAGTCTCTTCGGGCGAACCAGAATAGGTGCCACCCCCAGCCGAACTTCCAGGACTCTGTGATCCGACCATGGAACCTCCATTATGGAGGCTAGGGTCACGCTAATTCCGGCGGCGAAGATCAAATCCAGGGTGTGCCCGGCCTGATGCGTGGGACCGGTCTTACAGAGTGAGAGTCCTAGTGCCTCCATGGTAGACACCAGGTCCACGGCTGCCGTTGAGGGGGTATCGGCGTGGACATTGAAATCCCCCAAGACAATAAGCTTAGGGAACCTCAATGCCCACTCCGCGACCACCTCCAGCAGCTTAGGTAGACTCCCCGCCGGTGCGTTGGGTGCACGGTACACCAGCAGGAAGGCTACGCTCTCACTAAGATCCCACACCAGGCCCGCGCACTCCATCCCCGGAATGTTCGCCGTCGGAATCGTCCTGGAATTAAAAGTGTCTCGGCTGAGGATAGCGACCCCTCCCCCCCGCCTCTCTGTCCTCATCTGATAACTGGCCACAAACCCAGGAGATGCCACCTCGTGCATAACGACCTCATCTCCCTCCTGGAGCCATGTTTCTGTCAAACAGGCTAGATCGATCTGTCTCTCCAGGAGGAAGTCCCTGATGGTCCCGGTCTTATTTCGCACGGACCTGGTGTTGGCCAAAACCAGAGTTGGAGGAGAGGTAGTAGGGAACTTCGCATCTGCGTGCCTAGGGATAGCCCGTAGGTCAGAAGGGGGACGAGCCTCTCTTTGGCTCCTCCGCCTTCTCTCATCAGGCCTACGTCTACCGTCCCGATTGCCCCTTCCCGAGATCACACGTATTACCCGCCCCCGCACCTCATCCTCCCCCGAATACCCTAGGTGTCCGGACATAAGAACATAAGAAGAGCCATGCTGAATCGGGCCTCAGCCCATCTAGTCCAGCATTCTGTGTCACGCAGTGGCCCACTAGTTGTACACAGGGATCTCTAGCAGAAAGGAGGGCAAAACCCTCACCTGCTCCCGACCCCCACAACCAGTACCCGGGAAATCCTGCCTGCCTCCATCAACACAGAGGTGGCTCTTGGATGTCCATTTCAGTAACTACTGATTCCCTTGGTATCCATGAATCTGTCTAATCCTGCCTTGAAGCTGTCCAGGCTGACCGCTGTCACAACCTCCTCTGGAAATGAGTTCCATAATCCAATGACCCTCTGGGTGAAGAAATATTTCCCTTTATTAGTCCTAACTTTCCTACCTTGGAGCTTTAGGGAGTGCCCCTAGTCCTAGTGTTGTGTGACAGAGAAAATATTTTTTCTCTATTCACCTTTTCTATCCCATGCATGATTTTATACACTTCGATCAAGTCACCTCTTAAACGCCGTCTTTCAAGGCTGTAAAGACCAAGGCGTTGCAACCTGATTTCGTAAGGGAGCTGCTCCATCCCTTGAATCATTCTTGTTGCCCTTTTCTGTACCTTTTCCAGTTCCGTTATATCCTTCTTGAGGTGCTGTGACCAGAATTGTACACAGTACTCCAAATGTGGCCTTACCATAGATTTGTAGAGAGGTAATACAACATTTGACGACCTATTTTCGATTCCCTTCCTGATCATGCCAAGCATAGAATTTGCTTTTTTTACTGCTGCTGCGCACTGGGTTGACATCTTCATTGAGCTGTCTACCAAAACCCCGAGATCCCTTTCCTGGTTTGTCTCGGAAAGCTTTGACCCTATCAATTGGTAGGTGTAGTTGGGGTTCTTTGCCCCGATGTGCATGACTTTACACTTGTTTAGGTTAAAATGCATTTGCCACTTTGTTGCCCATTCACTCAATTTCGAGAGATTTTTCTGGAGCTCTTTACAATCAGTTTCATTTTTAACTACCCTGAACAATTTAGTGTCGTCTGCAAACTTTGCTACCTCAGAATTTACTCCTACATCCAGGTCATTAATGAATAAATTAAAAAGTAACGGACCCAAAACTGAACCTTGGGGTACGCCACTTCTCACCTCTTTCCACCCAAAGAAATGTCCGTTTATTACCACCCTTTGTTTCCTACAGTTTAGCCAGGTTCCAATCCAGGACAAGACCTGTCCTCTGATTCCATGGCTGAAGAGCTTATTTAGGAGCCTTTGGTGAGGGACTTTGTCAAAAGCCTTTTGAAAGTCGAGGTAAACAATATCGACTGGGTCCCCTTTATCTATGTGTTTATTTACACCCTCAAAGAATTCTAACAAGTTAGTAAGACATGATTTGCCTTTGCAGAAACCATGTTGATTTTCCTTCAGCAATGCCTGTTCTTCTATGTGCTTAGTAATTTTTTCTTTAATAATGGTTTGCATCACTTTGCCTGGAACTGAGGTTAGACTAACTGGCCTATAATTTCCTGGATCACCCCTGGATCCTTTCTTGAAGATCGGAGTTACATTTGCCTCCCTCCAGTCCTCGGGTACAGTGCCTGATCTTAGAGAAAGGTTATATATTTTGGCTAGAATTTCAGCAATTTCACACTTGAGTTCCTTAAGAACTCTGGGGTGGATGCCGTCTGGACCTGGTGATTTGTTGACATTTAGTTTAGTAAGGCATGTGAGAACATCTTCCTTGTTTATCTCTATCTGGTTTAATTCATTTAATTCCCTCCTGAAAAACTGACTCAGCTGCAGGCATATGTTGTCTGTCCTCCTGTGTGAAAACGGAGGCAAAGAAGTCGTTTAGCCGCTCGGCAATCTCCTTGTCTTCACTTATTGTCCCTTTCTTACCATTTTCGTCAAGTGGCCCAACTGCTTTTCTAGTTGGGTTTCTACTTCTGATGTACTTAAAGAAATTTTTGCTATTTTTTTAAATATTCTTAGCTATATGTGCCTCAAAATCTCTCTTGGCTTTCCTGACGGTTGCTTTGCATTTAGTTTGCCAGAGCTTGTGTTCCTTTCTGTTCTCCTCAGTAGGAAGAGCCTTCCATTTCTTAAATGAGTTTTTCTTCTTTCCAATCACATCTTTTACTTCATTTGTAAGCCATGCCGATGTCCTCTTGGACTTTCCATGCCTCTTTCTTATTTTAGGAATGCATTTTAGTTCGGCTTGTTTTAAAGTATTTTTAAACAGTTTCCAAGCATTTTGGAGGGATTTGGTTTTTTTTACTGTTCCTTTTAGTTTGTTCTTTACAATTTTTCTCATTTTGGTGAAATTCCCTTTGTGAAAGTTTAATGTCTCTGTGTTAGTTTTCACTGACAGTTTGCTATCCAAACTTAAGTTGAAGGTTATTGTGTTATGGTCACTGGTACCTATGGGCTCAGTTACAAGGACATCTTGGACGAGATCTTGTTCATTAGTTAGCACCAAGTCCAGGATCCCCTTTCCCCTGGTTGGTTCCATGACCATCTGCTCAAGGGAATAATCAGCTAGCATGTCGAGGAACCTTGTCTCTCTTTCATGCGTAGAACAAGAATTTAGCCAATCTATTCGGGGATAGTTGAAGTCCCCCATTATGACTAATTTATTGCTTTTTGAGGCCTGTTTAATTTCATTTTCCAGATAGCAGTCTGCCTCTGGAGTTTGGTTGGCAGGGCGATAGCAGATCCCTAGTGTTAGATTAGTTTTTTGTCCTGGGATTTTTACCCACAATGTTCCTGTAGGTGAGTTTGAATTTTCTTGAAGTTCTAATTCATGAGATTCTAGCTCTTCATTTATGTACAAGGCCACACCGCCACCGTTTTTCCCTCTCCTGTCTTTCCTGTACAGTTTATAACCTGGAATTTTTGTGTCCCAATTGTTTTCCTCTGTCCACCAGGTTTCTGTTATGCCAATAATATCAATATTTTTTTTTGCCAAACATTCCAACTCTCCTATTTTTGTTCGAAGGCTTCTAGCGTTTGCGTACAGACATTTATATTTATTGCTCTGTTGCCCTTTCAACTTTGGCTGTTTATGAGAATTTGTAGAAGGCCTACCATGTCCTACCTCTTGACTACTTTCTATCTTTTCTGTTGACTCGGCCATTTGTGCATAAATTTCATCCTCCATACTTGGCGTTTCACCCTCTCGAACCAGAAGCTGCCCAGCTCCTGTCGACTTTCCCTAGGAATCAGTTTAAAAGCTGCTCTGAAGCCTTTTTAATATTAATTGCCAGCAGTCTGGTTCCATTTTCGTTCAAGTGTAACCCGTCCATTTTTTAAAGGGTTGGCTTTCCCAAAAATGTCCCCCAGTTCCTAACAAATCTAAAGCCTTCCTCTCGACACCACTGCCTCATCCACGCATTGAAGCTCCAGAGCTCTGCTTGTCTGGCTGTCCCTGCGCGTGGAACCGGTAGAATGTTTTCTGAATGTTATCTAGTGGTTGTTGTAGACATTTACACAAACCTGTTGTGCAGTATTTACAGTGGAATCTGCAGAAGATGCTTTCAGCTGTACTTAATAAAAAAGGGAAATCAGCTTAAGAACATAAGAACATAAGAAGAGCCATGCTGAATCAGACCTCAGCCCATCTAGTCCAGCATTCTGTATCACACAGTGGCCCACCAGTTGTACACGGGGATCTCGAGCAGAAGGGAGGGCAAAACCCTGACCTGCTCCCGACCCCCCACAACCAGTACCCAGGGAAATCGTGCCTACCTCAACCAACTTTAGTAAAGCTTGCAAATGTTGATTTGTTATCGGTAAACGTTAAATTTGTATACCTATTTTACATACCTATATACTCAGGGTCATGTAAAAATGTCTCCAGCCAAAAGGAGTAACTAGTGGAAAGGTTTAAAAAGTCTTGATCTAGAGAAGGAGTGTGAATCATATGGCTTCCTGGTTGTTTGACAACCCTACCAAGCATAGCCAATGATCAAGAATGCTGGGAGTTTTAGTCCATGTGGAAGGCATGTGATTCCCAAGACAAGAACATTCTGCCAGTAAAATTAGTTACCAAACTCAGCTTTGCCACTGCTGGCAGACAAATATATCCTTTTAGACTGATTTGGTGATAAATTGTAGGGCTGTTTCCGAAGGGAAAAAAAGTTTCAATTTTGGAATCAGATGTTGATTTTGTTCAAAAATCGGATGTGATTGACTTCCAAATTTTTCAAAATTTTTTTGGAATTGATTCGGAAGTATTTCCAAAATGTGGAAGTCTTCGGAAGTCTTCAAAAATTGTGTCCGCTTTCAAAAATGGGCAAAAAAATCAGCAGAAGGTAGAGTCAGCTGTTAGCCATCAGCCAATTAGTAATCAGCAAAAAAAAATCAGAAATAACATCTGAAATTTGGAATTCTGAATTCCAAAATTCAGAATTCCTGTTGGGAGGGCTGCTCTTGAAATTGCTTCAAAAGTCAAAAGTCGGAAGTAGGCAAAAAACTTCCGAAATTCGGAAGTATCCGAAATTCGGAAACAGCCCTAATAAATTGTATGAATACTGAAGAGAAAATGACATCTGTTGTTAGTATGACTTTTGAAATGAATGGAAACTAAATGTGCCTGATTCCATTCTGTTCATCTGACAAGTCACAATAGAGTTGAGTATTGCCTGCATGTTGAGAAATGGAACCCCTAATATCTGGAGTTTAACTGCATCCAAGACCTCTACAATTTAAGAACATAAGAACATAAGAACATAAGAAGAGCCATGCTGAATCGGTCCTCAGCCCATCTAGTCCAGCATTCTGTGTCACACAGCCCCCACAACCAGTACCCGGGGAAAATCCTGCCTGCCTCCATCAACACAGAGGTGGCACTTGGATGTCCATTTCAGTAGCTACTGATTCCCTTGGTATCCATGAATCTGTCTAATAGCCTTGAAGCTGTCAGGCTGACAGCTGTCACAACCTCCTCTGGAGGGCTGACCCTCTGGGTGAAGAAATATTTGCTTTAAAGTCCTAAGTCGGAAGTAGGCTTTAAAACTAGTCCCGAATTGTGTGACAGAGAAAATAATTTTTCTTTATTCCTTTTCTATTGCATGATTTTAAACAGCCCTCAATAAATTGTATGAATACTGAAAGAGAAATGACATCTGTTGTTAGTATGACTTTTGAAATGAATGGAAATGCCTGATTCCATTCTGTTCATCTGACAAGTCACAATAGAGTGAGTATTGCCTGCATGTTGAGAAATGGAACCCCTAATATCTGGAGTTTAACTGCATCCAAGACCTCTACAATTTCCACTTCTGTCTTAGCAGGTTTTTCCTTCTCCTCTCTCTCCTCTTTAAAGACTTTCCCCATAGAGGCCTGTTGTCTTTCTGCAAACAATGGCATCTTCTACTTCAAGGGTATCAAACTCATTTTCATCGAGGACCCTATGAGCCTTAGGTTGCCTTCAAAGAGCCATTCAATCCATGGATGGAGAATCTGTGTATACAGAGGGCCAACTAACTGTATATATATATTTCATGTATTGATCAGTGCTCTTTAGTTTTTACTTAGTTTGAGTCCCAAGATGTAATTAAACAACAACTCCCATCACTTTTGATTATCCTCCATGCAGATTAGGGATAATGGGAACTGCAGCTCAACATCACTTGTGGCTCAGAGGTTAGAGAAAGGGTAAATGACATTTTAAAGTCAGACATCATATTCGCAAGCCTTGTATCTAAATTCAAACCTCAGTATCCTGACTAGACAGAACAAACTACAGATTTCTAGTGTTACTGTATAACCACATCCATCAGCTCTAGTCATGTGGAATGCAGGAGTTGGAGTCCAGCATCTGGGACCACATAAAATTATATTGTGGGTCACATTTGGCCCATGGGTCTTGAGTTTGACACATGTGTGCTAGACAAATGCTCTCCTCTCATATCACTTCCTAATAGACGATGTTCATTGGTCTAACTTCTCAAAATAAGATTGCTTGTTTTTCAGTTGCAATAAGAAGATATACATATGCACAAATAAAGCAGCTAATTATGCTATGGAAACAGGTATTATGGTTCTCGAGAGGGTTGTTCCATAGACTGAAAATTGGATTTCTGATTTTGATTATTATGATTATTGTCGTCGTCATTATCATCATCATCTTGTGATTTCTGTCAATTTGATTCGGGTTTTATGTTTAAATTGATTGCTGCATTATATAACTTGAACTTTGTCATGGTACGTGCTAAAGCAAGCAAAACTGAATTAAGTAAATATTGGAAACATAAATAGAGTAGTTGACGTAAAGAAGAAAATATGTATGGCATTTAATATAAAATCTATCCAGTAAACCAAATAATAAGTTGTTGCCTTTTTCTTAATATTCCATGTAAATAATCACAAATCCATGCACACACTGAAAGTCTGCAAGTAAAATTCCCTTTGCGTTTTGTCATGGCAAATATCTCACCAAGGTATATTTGAAAACTCTTAACTCATGGTTCTGTGCTTGCATTTATTTCTTCCACAGTGGAGTTGATACATTCAAAATCCCCTTTTTTGTTTTCTGGGTTTTTAAATTATTTATGTGTAATATTTTTGCATTTAATTTCTGAAAAACTAGACAGACATTCTCTCTTTACTCTTGATAATTTCAAAACCCCATGTAACATTGAAAAGTTTTGAATGTGGGCTCTAATTAAAGAAAGATGTGGTTTAACAAGTTGGAAAGTAGGAGGGGGAAGAAGAATTTAAATAAAGAAGGAATGAAAACACACTCATTTTGGAAACGGTTTAACTCATTGTCTCATCCATAAAGATCAGTCACCACCATGGAGGAAAGAGCCACAATACCAACACACGGTTCGATGAGATACATAACCCAGGCATATATTTCTTTCAATACTCTAGATAGCTTGTGTTTCTTGCAACAATATTCTTTACATTCTCCTTCAGTATATTTTCTGGAAGTGGACACGATTTTAACATTCATTCATCTTTCAAAGTGCAACACTTAGGGGTAGAAATGGCAAAATTTCCTGAGATCTGAGCGGGAAGATTGGAAGAGATCTTTGCTTTGAAAGGCTAGGATTCAGGAATGTAAGTAGTGCTAGCCTATAAGGACAAATAATAACAATAGTTTTCTTCTGGTTGAGGGAAAAAGTAAGTACTCCTCCACAATATTCTCCTCATATTAAAATGTTCTGGTGTGTTGCAAATTTTTTTGCACATTTGTATACAAAAAGAACTATATAAGAAACCAATTTTCTGCACAATAAAAGAGTGAGTCTGTTTTTGCAAGAAAAAATATCTTTTTCTCCATGGAATAATTTCTCTGCAACACTTCAGGATAATGAATATGAAAAGAAAAGTGGCAAAATTCTCACGTACTTCTGAACAGTTGGGGAAGTAATAAGAAGGAATAATTAAAAATATTCCTTCGATCCTTGTTATAAATTATCCATATGAATAATCTGAAAATAACTGAAACCTGTGGCAGGGAAGAGATCAGTATGCAATCTGTGCCAGCACAATAAAGGCTTGTGGTTTTACAAGAAAAAAACAATCAATAAGAACAAATTCCACTATACTTGGTTGATTGCAAAATATCAGTTGAAAATGAAAGAATATAGTACCAGCATTCACACAGATCACTTATTCCACAGCAGCATTATTTATTTGCCTTTTCTCTAGTGAACTCAAGATGACCTACATTTCTTTCCTCTTCCCCATATTATCCTGACAATAACTTTATGAAGCTGAGAAAGAGGTACAGGCCCAAGTGTTGGAAGCAAATAATCATCAACACTTGTTTAAAGTGATTAATGAAAGAGGGAGTCTAGATAATGTCTCCTCTTTGTTTTATCTCTCTGTATCTGTCTTTGGTCTATGTGGTCCTTTAATTTCCTTTTTACCTGTAGTCATCACTTTCCCCTTCTATAAGACTTAACCTCTTGGTTCCCTCTATTGAGCAACATCACAAGTAATGACAACTTACATCCACACATGACAGCTTTCAGGGGCTTTTGTAACCAAAATATATGGATCTCATCATCATCATCATCTTATTTATTATTTATTTATTTTTTAAAACTTACTTTTCTACCATGGGTGGGACTCAAAGCAACAGGGGAGACGTGTCTTTTCCCTGCTTCTCTCCACTGCTGGCACAGAGTCCCCTGAAGCCTATCATATGACACAGGACTACTTCCACTGTGGTTCTGTGGGGCTCTGTGCCAGCAGCATTGTGGCCCAGGGGAGTCAGGTATACAGCCAACTCCTCATAGACAATAGCCAGAGGAGCTGAAAAGGAAGCAGGAGACAGTGGGAAAAGTCACGGGAAGGGAGACTACATGCCCCAATAGGAGGAAAAAATAATAATAATAATCTTTATTTATACCCCACCACCATCTCCCCAATGGGGACTCGGGGCGGCTTACATGAGACCAAGCCCAAATAACACAATACAATAAATGAAATCAAAATGCAAACAAAAACATAATAAGTTATTTAAGGCATAAGAATACAACAAACAATGTAAAATTAAAATAAAATCATATATAACACAGTAACAGTGAGCGAGCTGCATGCACAGGATAAAACACTATAGCTAAAAACATGAGGTGAGATAGGAGTGGAGCAGATTTTTTTTGAGGGATAAGCATTTGAGGACTGGGGTCAAGAGGAGTCTTCATACTGGAGAGGCAGAGGTGTACTCTAAAAACAAACCTTAAGGGGTCACAGCAATATCAGGTTATATAGTTAATCACCAAAGGCACAACAGAAGAGCCAGGTTTTGAAATTCTTCTTAAAACTTTCCAAAGTGGGGGCTTGCCTAATCTCTCCAGGTAGTAAATTCCATAGTCGGGGGGCCACTGAAGAGAAAGCTCTTTCCTTTGTTTCCATCAAGTGGACCTGGGATAATGGCAGGGATGAAAGGAGAGCCTCCCCCAAAGATCAAAGGGATCAGGAAGGTACATGTATATGGTCACAAAGGTAGATGGGTCCCAAACCATAAAAGAGCCTGATAGCTCCCTCCACTACCCCATGATTCCCCCCACTGTCCCCCGCTTTACTCCTGCCCATCTGATAAGGTCCTAGCATCTTTTGTCTATTTCTTTTAGTGTGCATCTTGCCTTAGCACAGCAATACTGAATCCAATGGCCAACTGGATTTCTTTCAACTTATTTTTGTTATGATTTCTTCTGGATAGATATTCTGTTTCCATACAGTTTTGAAATAACTATATTTATATGAACATAGTTTTAATTCATATAAATTACTCTTTCTGACTATATAATGGAATGATCTGGTTTTGGTAAACACTTTCAATCTATCTATTGATACTCTACTATAGCATCCTCACTCTTATTTCATTAGCACTTTATGATCACGGCAGCTACAAGAGACCAGTCTATATAAACCCTTATGAGTCAAGGCCTACATCTTGTCAGCACTTTATGCCAAGGGCCTCATTTTTCCAGCATTTTAATGATATTATTATCCCATATTATTATTACTCATTACTATTGTTATTCTGAATTACTTTTAACATCCATGGAGGGAGGGTTTTGGCTTGGGGGCAATTTAGATGATGTTGTAGATGTTATACTGGCTTGGCAATATTACACCTCAGTATTTTGTCACTAACTCCTTAAGCAGGGGTGCTCACACTTTTTCAGCATGCGAGCTACTCTTAAAGCAACCAAGTCCAAAAGATCTACCTGCCCCCGCCACCGTGCGCTCCCGCGCGCTCCTGCCGCCGCGCGAGCTCCTGCTGTTGTTTTCCACCCATGTAGCGCTTCTTCCACCTGCGGGGCATTGCAGAAAGGAGAAAGCACGAGGCAGGGCATCCAGAGGGAGTGCTCGCTTTCCCTGTCTTGCCGGCAACGGAGGCTACACAGCTGCTTCTGGACAAGGGAGAGGCAGGGCGCTCCCTCCAGAGGCCTCGCCTCATGCTTCCTTCTTCCTGCAATGCCCCACAGGCAAAAGAAACACCGCAAGAGCGGAAGCCAGCAGCACAAGCGCGTGTGTGCGCAGGGTGTGCGCGCGCATGGCAGGAGTGCCCCATCCGGCTGGTGAGGCCTGAAGATCGCCTGGAAAAGGGCCGAAGATCTACTAGTAGCCCATGAGCTACCTAATGAGCACCCCTGTCCTTAAGCATCAACCACAAACTAGGGATGTGTAACATTTCTACAGAGGAGAGCCCTCGGAGCCGAGGAGCCCCATTGAAGCTATACAGGGGAGGCACAGACTCGGAGGGATGGACCATCTTAATAGGGTTTGAAGTCACAGTCAGTCTAAGTCTGATAAGGTAGTGATTGGTCCATGACAATGGAACTATAGAAAGTTCCTCCACATCACCTACACCCTCATTCCATCCCACATTGTAAACCAAGTCTAATGTGTGTCTAGCTAGATGGGTGGGACCACGTTCCCTCTGGACTCTTGCCCTTCCTGGCTTATTAAACAAGTTGGGGGGGGGGATAATTAATGCCTCATGGGACAGGGCAAAAAAAGCAGCTCCATTGGTTGCCTATGTGTTTCTGGGCCCAATTCAAAGTGCAGGTTGTTAACTATAAAGCCCTTTATGGTTTGGGTCCAGCCTATTTGGTGACCGCACCTCCCCCTATGAACCTGATCAGGCCCAAAGGCCTGCCGAGGGGGGGGGGCTACTCATGGCCCCATCACACACACAGGTGTGGCTGGTGGGGACAAAAGAAAGGGCCTTCCTTCTTGTGGCCACCTGGCTCTGTAATGCTCTCCATAAAAAGATCAAATTGGCTCCCATTCTAATAACCTTTAGAAAGGAACTAAAACATGTATGTGGAAGCAGACTTTTGACAATCGTAAACTACAACTTAAGTGATGGAGTTTGTTGATTGATTAATTTTGCTGTCTTGGTTGGTTGAGTATTTATATGTATACTGTATTTTTGTTGTAAGCCGCCCTGGTTCCCTTTGGGAAGAGGGGGCAGGATATAAATAATGTTTAATATTATTGTTATTACCACCTCCAGAATTCTATTTTGGATCCTCGTGGAATATATTTCTGTTCCATCTACACACTTCAGTCATTATAAGACTTCCTTCAGATATGAGTTCTAATATGCCATCAGTCTTTCAGACTTCAGCCTGAGCATATATTAAAGTTTTTGTCCCATTACTCATCTGCTGCAGACAAACAGCAATATCAACCTTCTACTAAGTGTGCTGAAACCAAAGATAATGCATGAGGCTAACTTGCAGCCTATACCCAACCCAGATGTTCCTCTCTCGAAATAATATGTCAACATGAATGATGTACCAGGGGGAAAAAGCAGAATCCTGGTCTGTGGTCATATTCAAAATGGCTCTTTGGTGTCCACAACTGGAAGCCTGCCTTGAACAACAAAAAAGGAGCAAAGGACTCTTGAAGAACAAGTAGGATCTAATTGCAGAAAAGATGTTTGCCTTTATACTTCTGTCTCTCACTGAAGCATATGGCATTTCCTTTTGGAACCTTCCAAACTGTTCCAGGACCTAATTATAGGTACATCATTCTATATGAAAAGGACACGTTTATATAAAACTATGTGCTTACAGCCAAATAAACATACAGGGAGGTTTATGAATGAGGTGATTCACACACTTTTCACTGAACGCTAGCCTGTTGCTTCAGAAAGAAGTTTTGCTCTTTGACGCATTAACATCTGTTTATGAGATGACCTAGGTGAAAACTGTGATTTAACAAGAACACAGGTGAATCAGATTGAAGGCTTGTCTTGTCAAAGGATGCATCAGAGAAGGAGGACATTAACACAGTAGCACCCTTCCACTTAGGTTTTCCATTTTCTGTTGACAGTCTCATCTTCCATGTTTTTGCTTGATTCCATTTTGAAACTATCCCAGCTGTTGGCCAGCCTCACATGTTGCAGTGGGAAAATCCATAACTTAACATTGGATCATTTTCAGTGATGGGGACTATTTCATCCACAGGGACTATAGTTGCTGATCATAAAGCACTTGATTGTGTCAACCAGGGCTTAAGTGGGAAGGTGATGGGAGCCTTGTGACAAAGGGCTCTGAGCATTTTAAAGGACAAGGATATTTGTGAATCATAAAACAAGCAATAGCATCGGGGAGGGGGGGTTGTGTCTTGTGTGTATTTGCTACCATTATCTATATATTAAAAAAGCAATTTCAAAATTGGACATAATTACAATAGGAATTAGATATGACTACTTCTGGAATACTGTCTAGTTTTGATCACTAAAAATAATGTTGTAGATATTTTTTAAATGGAGCAATCAAAATGACCAAAGGATTAAAGACTCTTTCCTATTAGGACAGATTGTACTCGTTTATAATAGTTGGGGTTCAAGAAAAGTCAAGTAAAAGGAAACATGATAGAGATGTATACATTCATCCCTTCCCTAATGCTTAGAAACCCAAATATATTTACTGAAACTTAATGCCAATAGATTGACAACAGATAAAGAGATATTGCCAATCTAGCTGTCCTTAAAGGGGGTCAGGATAAGTTTATGAAGGATAGGACTCTCAATGGATACTAGTTCAGATGATTCCCAGTTTTAACGTCATTTGTGTGATTCCCTGTAATCTCCAGACATAGAACAGGGTTTACATATTTTAATTAAAATAATAAATAAATTTGCTCCTGGAGTGGGTTATGTAGTGAAAGGAAAAATATATAGCACTCTATTATTGTTATAAATTGCATATATCTGGGAGAGGGGTAGGGAACACTAGGGGGTTCTTGTTATAAATTACATATATCTGGGATAGGGGTAGGGAACACTAGGGTGTGGATGTGATTGGATATGTATGAAACAGATATGCATATTTGTGAAGCCTTGACAGCTGGTATGATATGTAAGCTGTTTCCCAGTATTGGAAATGAAGCCAAAAGCATTTTTGAATGATCCAAAGTACTAAATTATGTATGTTGTTCTTCATCTCTGAACAGCAAATACACCAAGCCATGCTGCATGCCAACATACCGTTTTCAAAAACTTTCTTGGTTTCTAAACATTGTGTCTACACTTAGATACACCAATATAAACTTAAAGTAGCTTGAAATTCTTGCTTGGACTTTTACCAAAACCTTAGAAACCTACTCTTACATTACAATGCCAAGAACCATCAGACATCATGGCCATAGGCCTTCCTGTCCAGGAGATTTTAGCTATTGTAATACAATAGTATCAGAACCAATGGTGAGTAACTTGCAAGCATGAGACTGCATGTATTTGGGGCAGTAAAACAAGAATAAGTTTGCAGCCTGATGTTCAGAATCAAAAGGGTGTGGCTGGGTGGGAAACTATGTTAATTATAGTAATCTTGATCAGAGGAAACAGGCAAATGAGTTTGCATAGTCTTCAGTTAAGTTTAATTATCCCAGTAATACTAGAAGTTAATTTCATGTAACAATAACAGTTGACAGTTGGTTTTCTTTTCTTTTGACATTTCTTTCCCAGTATGCACTAGGGCTGCCTACATTTGTGGATTTAGATTAGCACCTGATACTGTTTTGACAGAAAATGATGAATGGCACCATTACTGGGGTAGTATTATGAAAGTAAAATGAAGCGAGGGCTTTAAAAAAATGTAGTTGCAGCAATTACCACAAAATTACTTTCAAATTATAGTTTGCACAGCCATGACTGAACTACAAGTGAACAATTGAGAGTAATCATTTCTTCACATGCTTTGAGAAGTCTGTAGGCATTGCCTCCCCCTTCCTCCACGTCTGGTCCTCTATTGTCCCTTCTAGACCACAGGGATGAGTTCACAAATGAATCAGAAGAAACAAGGCTCAGGCAGACTTTCACTACAGCTTCGCTGTGGCATTGGTGCAAATGCTCATGTGAGCTCATCCACTAGGTTATAAAAGGAGGATTGTGACGATCTCCGTCACCTAAATTGACTTAATTGACACTCCCGGTAGTCTGCCACCAACCTAATGGGTCATTAGGATTTACTTTACTAATTAAATGAAGGGTCTGTAGCGTTAGCCTTTACAACCACCCACCACCAAGAATGTAAACTGCGGAGACCGAAAGATGACGGAGGCTTCTTTTAAAAGTTAATAATAAAAGTATTTATTAACTACAATGAGGCTATCAAAATAGGCACAGATCGTATTGGTTCTACTAAGAGGCAACTAGCGTACGGTTACAACAATGATAGACTTCAGATGGTGTGATGGTTACAAGATCATATATATGTGCTAGAGCGTAGAGGTTACTGTCTAAAAAGGCTATTAATACTTCTTAAGATGGTACGTTCAGTTCCACAGACAGTACTGAGACTTGTCTCCCAACTCCCAACTAATAGTTTAGATCGTTCCCTGAGTCTGGCTACTACTGGGTTACTCGTAACCCACACAGTCTAAGAGGCCCTATACCTGTCACTCTATCTCCAGAGATGACCAGGTATCCCAACTGCCTATCACAAGAACAGTTCTAAATGGCACTCTTCCACAAGCGTCCCCACTAGAATGACTACTGGCCCTAAGGGCGGTCAGATCTCAGTCTTGACTCCCACTAGTCCAGCCTATTCCTACATGGTGATTTGCTTAAGACAGACTGTCAGTCTCTATTACCAAGGCTCTGGTGATACTCCCCCAGAACCTTGCTCAAGACTGCCTCAGGCTTAGATGTCTAATCTACAGCCTGACTCTAAACAGCAGAGGCTGGAGATGTGTGTCTGCACAGCCCTGCTCTAAACTCCAGACCCCAGACTGAAACATTCTCTGACAGGATCTTCTACTCTGTCAGCTCCAACTCCTCCCCCTCTATACTCTCTAACCAATCACAGCCTCTACACTGTAACTAGGCACAAGCCTGCAAGGCCACGCCCCCTTGCTCTGGCTTTCCCTTCCCTTAATGGTTGCTGGCTGCAGCCACCTCTCCAAGATGGATGCCAGCACAACCAAAACAGGATTTCTAAACCTCTTCCAAGCAGGCCTCGGCTCTGCTTAAGGCAGGTGAGTCCTTACAAGGATCAATCCTACAACAGCATCATAGGCTATCTCTTATGGCTGAATATGATTGTCTTCCAAGGGTAGAGTTTTGGTGGCAGGTCCGTAAGTGACCGTAGAGACCTATTCTGGGGGCCCATCCAGACAGGCCCTAAAACACATGCCCTCCTGCTTCTTCATCCAGATGGCGCCCCACAGAAAAGCGAGTGCATTTGACACAAAGCAGGAAAACTCTGCTTTGTGCTGAGATTATTTGTTAGCAGAAAAAATGGGTCTTCTTGAAAGACTCACATCTTTCCCACTGTGCGGAGAGTCTGGCCTGACCCCTCAGAAATTCTGGGACTTCTGAGGGGGCCGTCTGCACAGCAGTCTTGCATTTTCTGAGCTGAATCAGCAAGAAAAACGTGAGAGGCCTCTAGCCCCCCCCAAACCATTAAAAAGATAATAACTTACCCGGCCACCTTTGAAGTGCTGCAGTCCCTCTCCTGGTGCATAGGAATGATGTGCCAGGAGAAGTGGGGAGAAAAATCATTCCTTTTCCTGGAGCATATTCCTACATGCCAGGAGAGGGCTGGGAGCACTTTAGTGGAGACTGGGTAAGTTCTTTTATTTTAAAAGGGTTGGGAAGGTGGAGAAAGGGGCCTGAGTGTCTTGCTGTCCTCCCAGAAGGTTCCAGGAGGACATATAGACACCCAGCCCCAAAAGTGTGCATTTTCTAGGCTACTGTGTGGACTACATTCCATCCCAACCCAGGTTTTTAAAACCCAGGTCAGTGCAGACTTTACTGCTGTCAGGAACCACTCTGGGTTTGCATGGTATGTATGAGTCGAGAAGGGCGGGATAGAAATGTAAAAAATAAATAAATAAATAAATATTTCATATTTCCAGATTGAAGGCAGTCCTGACAAGGCTTTGCTTGATGTGCCTTCCTCTCAGCATGTTTATCCCTTTCTATCCTCTATTTATGCCTCTTCAAACTTCATAGCACTGTTGATAACAGCTGTCCTCGGTAGAATGTTCAAGGGCCTGGGCTTCCCATTTCTCAGTGTTTATTCCACTTTTTAAAGTTTAGCTTAGTCCTATAGCATACAAACATGGAAACCAGCAAAAGATGGCTCAATTTCTCTACTCAAGTATCTTTGGCTGGAAATGAGGTCTAATGTATAAAGAAACAGAAAACAAATGTTGGAAATGTGAAGCACAAACCGGAACTTTTTTTCATATGTGGTGGACTTGTCCGAGAGCGAAAAAGTATTGGAAATCAATACAGGACAGTATTCAAAGTATTCTGCATATTGCTATGGAATTAAAACCAGAATATTTCCTATTAGGAATAACAGAAGATGATTTAATACCAGACAAGAACATAGACAAATTATTTACCTATATGACTACAGCAGCAAGAATAGTTTATGCAAAAAAATGGAAATGTAAAGAAATACCAACAAAAGAAGATTGGGAGAATAAAGTATGGGAAATAATGGACATGGATACACTTACCTTCTATCTGAAAGATTCAGTGGGAAAAATGTTAATAAGGACAGATTGGACATTATTTAAGGACTATATGAAGACTCAACAGACCCAACAGAACCCCTAAATTATAAGGAATGGAAATAATAATAAGAAAAGAAAGAAGAAGAAATGCAAAGAAAGAAGTGACTAAAGAGCTAAGGACTAAATTATCTTTTCTCACTACCCTAGCCCTCCATTTACCTCCCAAGCTCCCTCAGCAATCCTTAACCCGAGTCACCTATTTCTTCTCCCTTTTTCTTCACCATTACCTATCGTCCCAATTACGCATGCTTTTCCCTCCCTATATCCCTTACTCTTTCTTTTTATTATATATGTATTGAAAACTCTAATTTTTAAAAAAGTATCTTTGGCTGGAGTTGAGTAATGGTCAGCTATTCTACACAAAATATGTGATTGTTGCCTTTTCCAATTAAGAATTATGGCCCTCTATCCCCCCCCCCCCCCACTGAAATGGCAGTCATCCTCAGAGGTTGTGATATCTGTTGGAAACTAGGCAAGTGAGGTTTATATATACAGTATGTGGAATGTCCATGGTAGGAGAAAGAACCCTTTCCTGTTTAAGGAAAGTGTGAATGTTGCAATTGGTGACCTTAATTAGCATTGAATGGCCTTGCAGCTTCAAAGCCTGACTGTTTCCTGTCTGTTTTGTTTCCTCAGAGGTTGTGAAATATTTTCAAACTAGGAACATAAATTCTTTATTATTAAAAAATGCTGTTTATAAAACCTTTGAAATTCCCCCAATATAGGTGGATAGATGGAACGTTCTGACATTTGGCGAGCTAAGAGTGGTAAATGTGTTCTACCATTGCAGCTATTTTACCCCTATCTCTGTAAGAATAAGGGCAGAAGGATCCCCTGAAGTTCCCCAATTATAGTAATTATGTGCAATTACTATAATGAAATAAGAATGAAATTTCAATACTCTCGTTATACTAGCAATTTTTTTACTAACTGTATTTTAGAAACACTTTAGAAATCAAATATCAGCTCTCCATCCCAGTTTTGTAATGACTTTTGAACCATTGTTAATAGATCACACAACATTAGCAATTACTAGGGTTGGATAGGTTTGTTCGGAAAAGCCTGAAACTCATAAAAAAAACCTTCCAAATGTTGACTTTCGAAGCAATTTTGAACCATGCAGGATAGGTGGGAGGGACAAATCTGAATTTGAACCACTAACCTTTTTTCTGGAAATACTCTATAATGTTTGGATGTCACCCAAGGTTATTTTAATTTTCAGAACCATTAAGCAACTGGTAAAGCCTAAAAAGTTTTAAAATCTCATGCTTTCCCTCCCTGGCAAGGGAGGGATGAGGTGGCCATGGCTAAGCACAGCCATTGTTGTAGTTTGTGAAGGCCAGGTCCCCAATGGTAGAGATTGCAAAAGGTACTGCTGCTAAACTACATTTCCCACACTGCCTTGTTGCTCATTAGCCAAAATAGGTGAAGGAACCCTCCCCTATAGCTGCCTGTAGCAGTCTTCATCTAAATATAAAATAAACTAATTGAATCTACAAAGGTATCTAAAGAAGGCAGCAAAGCAATAAACAACTTTTGCAAAG
The DNA here is from genome assembly GCA_030556195.1 of Anolis apletophallus. Lineage (NCBI taxonomy): Eukaryota > Metazoa > Chordata > Lepidosauria > Squamata > Anolidae > Anolis > Anolis apletophallus. The sequence continues at coordinate 42,356,287 of JARBWK010000001.1, read as the reverse complement.
CCAAGAGAACATAAACTGCTTAAAAACCAATCATTTCACTTTGGCCTGATTGCCATGAACAAGGCATTGGGGAAGCCTGTAAAGACCACCCAATGAAACAGGAAATAACACTTTCAAACCAGGAACATATTTTCTTTATTATTAAAAATGTTTTTTATAAAAACTTTGAAAATTTGCCAAAAAACCATGGATAGGTCAAAGGTTATAAAAGTTGTACGACTGTGGCAAGTTTCATCAGGATTGGTCTAAAAATCAGGGAGGGAGAATCCCCTGAAATTTCCCCACTGCCAGTGCTGTTTTTTTTTCCTACTGTGCACTAATGGCATGTATGCCATTAATGAATATTTTTGGAAATTTCAGAAGTTTTGGGAAAGTTTTAATTTTTTTGAAAAATGGAAGTGACTTTAGAATTGAACCACCAGTGCCCCCTACATCCAAAACAAGTTTTGAACCATTTTGTCTGCTCAACCAAGCCTAGTAATTACTACCATGCTAGACATTTTTTATTTATTTATTATTTATTTACTTTACTTGTATACCGCTTTTCTCACCCCGCAGGTTGAGGGACCTCAAAGTGGTTTCCAATGTATTTGTCATAAAATGTAATATCTCACATACATATGAAACTTAACATAAAACAACAATAACATAACCATCGATAAATTTAAGCAGTCATCCTAAAATATATGAAATTTAGGATGATTTCACAATGAAAACACACTCAGATTAGTACCAATGGAATAAGCTCTGTTGCTTATTATGACCAACAATGACATCTTATATAAGCCAGTTATATAATGTTACATTTCACAATGTTGCTTGATATGAACATATAAACTTAAATCTGAGGGAGCATCTTTCCCTGTGTTTGAGCATTAAGAGCTACACTCCGATTCCCAGTATTGGGAACAATTCACTATTTGGGAATAAGGTAGAGGGCTTCTTACCTTTGGCATCTGAGTTATGGGACACAATGTATTTCCTGAAAGAAACAGATGTACCTAATTTTCGAAACTAGTGAAGATCTCTCTATTCTTAGTGACCATGCATTGGTTCTCCTTAGAACATAAGAACATAAGAAGAGCCATGCTGAATCGGACCTCAGCCCATCTAGTCCAGCATTCTGTATCACACAGTGGCCCACCAGTTGTACACGGGGATCTCGAGCAGAAGGGAGGGCAAAACCCTGACCTGCTCCCGACCCCCACAACCAGTACCCAGGGAAATCGTGCCTACCTCAACCAACTCCGAGGTGGCACTTGAATGTCCTTTTCAGTAACTACCGATACACTTGGTATCCATGAATCTGTCTAATCCTGCCTTGAAGTTTTTCAGGCTGACAGCTGTCACAACCTCTTCTGGAAGTGAGTTCCATAACCCAATGACCCTCTGGGTGAAGAAATATTTCCCTTTATTAGTCCTAATTTTCCTACCTTGGAGCTTCAGGGAGTGCCCTCTAGTCCTAGTGTTTTGTGACAAAGAAAATAATTTTTCTTTATTCACCTTTTCTATCCCATGCATGATTTTATACACTTCGATCAAGTCACCTCTTAAACGCCGTCTTTCAAGGCTGAAAAGACCAAGGCGTTGCAACCTGATTTCATAAGGGAGCCGCTCCATCCCTTGGATCATTCTTGTTGCCCTTTTCTGTACCTTTTCCAGTTCCGTTATATCCTTCTTAAGGTGCGGAGACCAGAATTGTACACAGTACTCCAAATGTGGCCTTACCATAGATTTGTAGAGAGGTAATACAACATTTGCTGACCTATTTTCGATTCCCTTTCTGATCATGCCTAGCATAGAATTTGCTTTTTAACTGCTGCTGCACCCTGGGTTGACATCTTCATTGACCTGTCCACCAAAACCCAAAGAACCCTTTCCTGGTTTGTCTCGGAAAGCTTTGACCCCTTCAATTGGTAGGTGTAGTTGGGGTTCTTTGCCCCGATGTGCATGACTTTACACTTGTTTAGGTTAAAATGCATTTGCCACTTTGTTGCCCATTCACTCAATTTCCTTAGTGGATTGTGTTCTATTATGATGCTACTTTAAATTAATCTTTAAAGATTACATTGTTAATATAAGATATACCCCATTCTGAGATCTTCTGATATATAGCAGAGATACTTTAACTAAATGAAGTGAATGTTAAATTGCATGCTTCTTTATTCTTACTTCTTCACAGGGCCGTAGCCAGGATTTTGATTCGGGGCTGAGTTTGGTTCGGGGCTGAGACTGGGTGGAAGAGGGTGTACCCTAGCAAACCTTTTGTATTTTTATCCCAATAACCCCATTAATGTGGGATATAATGAGCATGGTGATCAGATCATGATATAAATGCACATAACAGTTTAAATAATGTACCAGTAAGGCCTTCTCATGGACCACTCTGAGAATTTTTGGGGGGCTGAAGCCCCCTTAGCCCCCCCCCCCCCTAGCTACATGCCTGCTTCTTCACTATACCCGTTCTTTATTCTTGGTTGTCAAAATCTCACTGCATGTGGTAGGAGAGGATCTTTAAAATGCCTTATACAAAGATGACATCAGTCTTATTAATTAATTAAATAAATAAATATCCAAACTTTAGCTTCTATGTCAGGGAGTCCAAGAAAGAGGGTTGTATCTGAAGGACACAGTATTTCACTAATAAATTTCAAATTATCAACCAAACGTTTGGAGCATAGAAGTTAATCTGTTTTAAATGAAACCATGTCCAAACCAGCTATAACTGGATCCACGTGCAAATTTGTCCATCTAAAAAATTTCAACTACATATGAATCAAGGATCTCAGTTAGAGTAGAAAGTGGTCATAGCATCTAAGGCCACTGTAAACAACAGTTGACACTGTACGTTTAGCCAATGCCCAAAATATCAGATAGCCATAAGGCAGTGGCCAGAAAACTGACCCAAAGTGGTCAATAGTCCAATAGAGAGGAGGGCTGACAACTGGAAAGAGGGGAGGTAGAGGAACAGAAAGTTTGAGACATGATAATCCCATATGAGGAGGCCTGGATGTTCCTCCTCTGGGATCCAGAAACAGAGAGCATCTTAAACTGCCTTGAGTCCCAGGTTTGAGGGATAAGTGGGGTAGAAGCATAGACTTGGAAAAAACTTCAAGGGCCATCCTGTCCAACTCTCTTGCATGCAGGAAAATACAATCAAGGCACAAATGAAGCACTACAATACAATAGCAAATGCGAACCATGGAAAGAGAATTAATAATCTCTTTCTTAAGAAGAAAAGAACTACATTGAATAAAACTTCATAATTTGGTTTTATTTATTTATTTATTTATTTTATTATTCGATCTTATATTCCGCTCCTCCCTGCAGGCTCTGGGCGGATTACAACATACAATAAAACAAGCTGCGCAAACAACCAGCAGCCATACATAGCATAAAACATAAGACATAGAAACAGAAAACCAGTGTGCAGTAAAATCACAGAAATTCACTTTCTAAAACTCCAGGCATGGACCCCTCAGGGCAGATCAGTTAGTCAAAAGCCAATTTGAAGAGGGCAGTTTTACAAGCCCTTCGAAATGGGCCGAGCTCAGAAATCGCTCGAGTAGCGTCAGGCAAGGAGTTCCACCATACTGGGGCTGCCACGGAGAAGGCCCTCTGCCTAGTTGTGGATAGATGGCAGGAGTGGATCGATGGAACCAATAGCAAATTTTGCTCTTCTGAACGTAGTGATCTCGGGGGAACGTACGGGGCAAGGCGGTCCCTCAGGTACGCAGGCCCTAGACCGTGTAAGGCCTTAAGGGTTAAAACCAACACCTTGAAGGCAATTCGGTACTCTATAGGAAGCCAGTGCAGTTGCCAGAGGATGGGAGTAATATGCTCCCTCACCGGTGCTCCCACCAGCAAGCGAGCAGCGGCATTCTGCACCAGCTTGAGTTTCCGGATTGTCGACAAGCGAAGGCCAACGTAGAGGGCGTTACAGTAGTCCAATCTCGAGATGACCGTCGCTTGGATCACCATGGCCAGGTCATCCCTGGACAGGTAGGGCGCCAGTCGCCTAGCCTGATGGAGGTGGTAAAACGCCGTTTTGCTGACCGTGGAGACCTGGGTCTCCATGGTCAGCAAGGGGTCCAGTTGGACACCCAAGCTCTTAACAAGGGATGATGGGCAGAGCTGCTCGCCATCCAGGGTAGGCAACCGGCACGCATCCAGCCCAGGGCGACCAGGCCACAAGATCTCCATCTTCGACGGGTTCACCTTCAGCCGGCTGGAGCGCAGCCAACCAGTCACGGCTTCAAGGCATCGATGGAAATAATCGGGTATGGTATCCGGCCTGCCGTCCATTCTCAGCAGAAGCTGGGTGTCATCCGCATACTGATAACACTCCAGACCAAAGTCGCGAACCAGCTGGGCCAGGGGGCGCATATAAATGTTGAATAATAAGGGGGAGAGGATGGCCCCCTGGGGGACCCCACAACTTAATGGGAGTCTCCCAGAGACCCCCCCGCCCCCCTCCACACGCTGTCCCCGATCCTGGAGGAAGAAGGCCACCCACTTAAGGGCGGTTCCCCTAACCTCAGTCACGGCTAAGCGGTGGGTCAACAAGGTGTGATCTACTGTATCAAACGCTGCTGTTAGATCTAACAAAACAAGCAGGGCTGATCCACCCTGGTCCAGCTGGCGGCGAAGTTGGTCTGTAATGGCGACAAGCACGGTTTCCGTCCCATGCCCAATACGGAAGCCGGACTGGAAGGGATCAAGTCCAGCTGTGTCGTCTAGGAACCGCTGCAGCTGATCCGCTGCTGCCCTCTCAATTACCTTGCCTAAAAAAGGCAAGTTAGACACAGGTCGGTAATTGGAGGGAGCCGAAGGATCTAAATTCGGCTTCTTCAGCAGCGGTCTTACCATTGCCTCTTTCAGCCCCCCTGGGAACACTCCTTGCTCAAGGGAGCTGTTGATAATCTTTCCCAGGGGGCCATGTAGCCCCTCCTGGCAAGATCTAATCAGCCAGGAGGGGCACGGGTTGAGGGAGCAGGTAGTTGGTCTAGCTGCAGCCAGTATCCTATCGACAGCTGCTGCGTCCAGCAGTTGGAAACGGATGAAGGTGGGCCCGCCGAGTGGCGGCGGAGTCTCGAGTTCACTCACTGTATCAAGGGTGGCTGGGATATCCCGGCGGAGGATCGAGATTTTGTCGGCGAAAAAGTTCTGAAAAGCCTCAGCTGTTGGCGCCAAACCCCTATCATTTGGGACAGTCGGAATTGTAGTCAAGGACCAAATTATTCTAAAAAGTTGAGCTGGGCATGAACTGGCCGACTCTATCAAGGAAGAATAGTGAACTTTTTTGGCTTCCTTGATAGCTTGCTCATAAACCTCTTTGAACTGTTTATAAGCTAATCTCGATGCTCTATCGCGACGATCTCGCCACACGCCCTCTAGCTGTCTCTTCCTCCGTTTCATCGCTCGTAGCTCCTCGGTAAACCAAGGTGAGCGATTTCTACGGAGGATGAGAGAGCGTCTGGGGGCGATCTCATCTAAGGCAGCGGAGAGACAGATGTTCCAGTGCTCCACTTGTCCATCGACTGAGTCGCTGGGGAGTTCCAAATCCCTCAGAGCATTCAGGAACCTAGTGGGTTCCATCAGTCTCTTTGGGCGAACCAGAATGGGTTTGGTACCCTTACCGAGTGGAGGGGCCATTTCAAGATGGACTTCCAGGACACTGTGGTCGGACCATGGATCCTCCATTACAGATGTTAGGACCACCTGAATTCCGGCCACGAAGATCAAGTCCAGGGTGTGCCCGGCCTGGTGTGTGGGACCGGTCTTACAAAGTGAGAGTCCTAGTGCCTCCATGGTAGACACTAGGTCCATGGCTGCTGTTGAAAGGGAGGAGGTCTCGGCGTGGACGTTGAAGTCCCCCAACACAATAAGTTTGGGGAACCTCAACGCCCACTCCGAGACCATCTCCAGCAGCTTAGGCAGGCTTCCCGTTGGCGCGTTGGGTGCTCGGAACACCAACAGGAAGACTACACTCTCACTGGCACCCCACACCAGACCGGCACACTCCATTCCTGGGATGTTCGCCATCGGGATCATCCTGGAATTGAAATTGTCTCGACTGAGGATGGCCACCCCCCCCCCCGTCTCTCTGTCCTCATCTGGCAGCTAGCAACAAACCCCGGTGATGCCAACTCGTGCATAAGGACCTCATCTCCCTCTTGCAACCAGGTTTCAGTGAAACATGCAAGGTCGACCTTCTTCTCCAGGAGGAAGTCCCTGATGATTACGCACGGACCTAGTGTTTGCTAGTACCAGAGTTGGAGGAGAGATCATTGGAAGCTCCCCATCTGCATGCCTGGGGATAGCTCGTAGGTCAGAAGGAGGACGAGCCCTTCCTTGGCTCTCCCTCCTTCTCCTCACATAAGGCCTACGTCTACCGTCCCTATTGCCCCTACCCGAGATCACCGGTATTTCCCGCCCCTGCACATCTTCCCCTGATGGTTCATTTAGGTGTCCGGCCTTCTGCCCACCCTCTGAAAAGGGGGAGCGGATCGAGCCAGCCCATCATCTCTTTGACTAGATTGAGCAGAGGATGGGGGAAGGGTCACTCATCCTCCCCTCCTCGTGCTCATATGGTTCCGCTTTGTCCATGTTGAAAGTGGCTCCAGGTCTGAGGTCAGAGGTTGAATAGGGCCAATGTTCAACCCCTCCTCAGGGGGAACTGCCCTAGTTATAGGGACGGAGTCTGTAGAGTTCCTACGGCCCCAGTCCTTAAAGCCCAACCCCCAAAAGGTCCTAGACCTGTGCTTTCCTCCTTTCATTTGTGATTCCTCTTGTCCTGTCAGATGGTGGTCTCTGACCCCAAGCTCTTTGGGGCAGGGCTAGCTGACCCATTTAGTACCTCGGGAGGTAATCCAAATGCACAGCCACAACTTAACAGTCATGGTGTCCTATTCCTGAAAGAGCCTACTTCAGTCCCAGACTAGGGAAGACAGGTTTGTAGGAGCAGGGGATGATGTGAGTTGTAATCCTCTGCTTTGCACAGCAGAAGTTGTGCGTGGATGGACTTAGTATGCTCCGGCTGACTGGAAAAATGCAGCTGTTTTCCCCCACACTGGTGACTACATAGGCTAAATAAACAGACAGTCTTTCTTGTCAAAAATGGCAGGCAACTTTGTCTTTTCTTGTTCAGTTTCTTGCAAAAACTATAAACAAAAAAATCCAGTAATTTGATTCAACAAAACTTGCTTAAACTCAAGCTTCAATAATGTCAAAAACAGAAACAGTATATAAAGGCAAAACACAAACAAAACTTTGGCCTGCTTCTTCTGCCAAGAAGCTACTTACTGTTCAAGCAAAACTGAAGCCTTTACAGCAGATTCATATCGATAATACCCTGCTGCTTCTTCCTGCTCTCTCTCAAAAACGTTGTAAGCAATCCAGAAGCATATTTAGCTTCTCTTGCTCCAGCAACATAAACCCAGAAGCATACTCAGCTTCTCTTGCCCTGATATGACAATGAGGGAAATTATAGCCCCAAGACTCCGCCCACCCAATTAGCCCAGGTGGGCTTGGTTAATTAGTTGTACTCAGAATTTGCACCTAGCTGTAAAACTACACAGGCTAAACATTTCTTACACCCAAGTATACAGTAACACAAACTCCATTTACTCACAAGTATACCCAAGTAACCAAACACTCATTTCTTTTTCTTTACTTGGATTTTTACAAATCCCAACAAGGTCCTGATCTTACTAGGATCCTGATGTGGTAGAGGTTCCTTCTTAGGAGGCTTTTAAACAGAGGCTGTATGGCCAGCTGTTGGGGGTGCTTTGAATGCGGTTTTCCTGTTTCTTGGCAAGGGGTTGGACTGGATGGCCCATGAGGTCTCTTTCAACTCTATGATTCTATGATTCTAAATATCACAGACAGCACCATTGGTAGAGACATACAGTATCCCAGATGGTATCACCATTTGCCTGGTGAGTGACTGTGCCAGAACAGGATCAGTCTCTGGAAATCGCAGTGTGTCTTGTGACAAAATTACAGAACACCAGAACAAGCACCTCTGTGCATCTGTCATTCTGAGATGATAGAGGCAGGTTAGCACTCCTAGAGGCCCCCTCACAAGCGATATAAGTCATGCTAACTAAATTGACTGACTGATTGATTGATCAACTGATTGATTGATTTGACTTTTATGTCACTATGCTTCCAGGACTTGGACCCAACACAGCTCACAAATACTGGTTGTGCATCCCTTTCAAAATCTGAAATACTTCAAAATCTAAAATTGTCCACATGGAGGCTGATAGTGACACCTTAGCTTTCTGATAGATCAACATACATAAACTTTGTTTCATAGACAAAATGATTGCAATTATCATGTATACAATTACCTTGAAGCTATTTGTATAAGCTATATATGAAGCATATCCATGTTTGAACATGATTCTTTTCTCATTATGTTAAAAATACCTGTTCCCAAGTATTTTGGATAAGGGATACTCACCTTGTCCTGTATGCCATACTTCTTACACCTTGTCTTTCAGGTGATAATTCACAGTACTAAACTGAGGGCCACACAAAGAGATGCCATGATTTTCTGGAGAAGTTTTATGTGGTAGAGTGTGATGGGGCTGCTATGAGAAGGAAACATCCAAAATTCCCAATGTGCATATAGAAGAGTGGGATCTTGATCTGTTTGGTTTAGGTATTTAAGAACAAGCAAAACATTTAAACTGGACAAAAATTCATCTTAGTTTATCCTCAATGGATCCTCTTCAATGTATTACAATGTCTAATATTCTGCTTTTGTTTAAAAATAATGATCCACCCTCACTCCACTTGTCTATAATTTATCTGTCTATCATCTATCTATCTATATCCTTCTTTCAACTATAGTGCCATTTTCTTCATAGTCCATTTTCCTGAAATGTTGAAATTTCTCTTCTGTCGTAGCAACCTTTTTATCTTCTATGCTCTCTTGTTTCACAAGGGTATGATGTTTCATAAGCACCTGGTGATTTGGTTAAAATGAGGAATTGGGCTTTTACAGGCTAACATTCTTAAAAGCATGGCATTCAGATATGAAACAGATGGGGTGTGTGTTTGAATGTATGATCAGGAAATTTTATTAGGAAAGTCTTGCACATTCAGTATTTTATGCAAAATGGTAGAGTACTTGAAACATCAAATTTACTTGCATCTCAAATGCATCCTTGAGAAATAGCTTTTGAAGAGGGCATTAAGCTATGACATTTTGTGCACTCACATGACAGTATACTTCAGAAGTGTCTGAATCAAAGACTTCTGCTAAAGCTTTATTAACAAGCCTAATAAAATGAACTGTTGATTGATGTCGAACATCTGTCATGCCTGGATGCTTTTAGGTTTACCTGTGCATTTAGTTTTCCATGTGCCATCTGTTCACCAGACCTTTGGGGAGTAGAATGCCCATGGGAAACATCCGTCCTGAACATCACATATTAAGGGGCCCAAAGGGGTGTCTTTGGTGCCAACTCCAAATCAGAATGATCTATCTTCTTTTTTTTAAAAAAAATGGGTTTTTCCTTGCCCTCTTGCTTAGCCAAGAAAAGATAAGCCCAGTAGTGAGCCTCAATGCTGCCAAAGGAATCCAGCTTATTTCAGTATACTTGTAGCGTAACACATTAAAAAATGTGATTCATTTTATAGTATATAAAAAGTTGCTTTCTAATAAAGATATTTTAAATATGGAAGAAGAAATTGCTTTGGAAAAGAATTACACTTAGTGGTATAGTAAAAAGGTATTATGCAAAGCTTAATAAGTAAAGCAAAATAACTCTTAGTAGATGATATACAGAAGGATATATGTTTCAAAGGAAGATCTGGACATTTCAGGATGGACTTGGAACAACATATGTCAACCTATCAACTTTCAGCACTTGTTTACCTACCACAGCCGACTAAGAACATAAGAACATAAGAAGAGCCATGCTGAATCGGACCTCAGCCCATCTAGTCCAGCATTCTGTATCACACAGTGGCCCCTAGTTGTACACAGGGATCTCGAGCAGAAGGGAGGGCAAAACCCTAACCTGCTCCCGACCCCCCACAACCAGTACCCAGGGATATCCTGCCTACCTCAACCAACTCCGAGGTGGCACTTGAATGTCCTTTTCAATAACTACCGATACACTTGGTATCCATGAATCTGTCTAATCCTGCCTTGAAGTTGTTCAGGCTGACAGCTGTCACAACCTCTTCTAGAAGTAAATTCCATAACCCAATGACCCTCTGGGTGAAGAAATATTTCCCTTTATTAGTCCTAATTTTCCTACCTTGGAGCTTCAGGGAGTGCCCTCTAGTCCTAGTGTTTTGTGACAAAGAAAACATTTTTTCTTTATTCACCTTTTCTATCCCATGCATGATTTTATACACTTCGATCAAGTCACCTCTTAGACGCCATCTTTCAAGGCTGAAAAGACCAAGGCGTTGCAACCTGGTTTCATAAGGGAGCCGCTCCATCCCTTGGATCATTCTTGTTGCCCTTTTCTGTACCTTTTCTAGTTCCGTTATATCCTTCTTAAGGTGCGGAGACCAGAATTGTACACAGTACTCCAAATGTGGCCTTACCATAGATTTGTAGAGAGGTAATACAACATTTGCTGACCTATTTTCGATTCCCTTTCTGATCATGCCTAGCATAGAATTTGCTTTTTTCACTGCTGCTGCGCACTGGGTTGACATCTTCATTGAGTTGTCCACCAAGTTCGGAGCCTGGAACTTCCAGGCTCCGATCCCAACTAAAAGGGATAGGTAGTATATGAACACTTTGCTTTCACATTTTCAGGACTCCTCCATGGATATTAGACTTTAAGGACCATACCCAGCAATTTGTGCAACATATTTACCAGATGGCTCAACATTTTGTGTGATTGTGGAACTTTATTCGATACTATTTCTTATTGCTGTGTTACGGAGAGCGAGAGTGTATTTTGCAGTATTAGAGATTGTTTAATTGGAACTTCTTTGACAGGTAAAACCCTATAAATTATTCTACGTATATACGTAGCTATTGTACTCACTCCCTAGACTTGAATATACCCTTCGGTTTGGTTTTTCTGTGTCATTCAGTAACCTTTCCCTGTGGTCTTGCGTTTAACCTTGATTCTAGAGCATTTCAATCACTTTCACTCATAAGTCAGGTTGCAGTCCACACACAACTTTCCTGGAAGTCAGTTTGATTGATCTCACAACCTGTAAAAGAAACAAGCTAAATTATTGTCTGATGTACTGATTATATTTAGCTAATACCAATATTTATATAGTGTTTGCCTCCTTTGGTGTTGACCAACATGCAGACACTTCAGCCACAATCCAGCACAGAATAAAGTCTGCTGAAAACCACTGGCTTCCTGCTTCTGCCTCCACCCAAAACAGTTTTCAAGCTTTGGAAGATGAAATGTGGACTAATAAAATACAGCACCATTTCCAAATATGTCAACATTTCCCTTATACTTTTGAAGCAATATATTGGGATTGACCATTTATCTTAAAGTCTGCTAAGTGAGGAATCATTTCCAACAATACATACCTGTCAGAAAAGAACAGTTTTGTGAGGGTTTAACAATTGCCTACAGTTGTTACTATCCCTTCATCAGATTCATTACTTGGTGGTCATTCTGAGTTGCTACATTTTTTTCATCGGAGTGGGAAAACCTGGACTGTAACTCATATAATTGTTAATCATAGTGCTGTACTGACTGGGGCTGCTATGAGTTTCAGTCTAATACTATCTGAAGCCATATTTATCCCTCCCCTGTAATAGATAGAGCTTGTAGTTGCTGTTGCTTATTTTGACATTGATGAATACCAAAGTAGACATGGCACAATCAATCAGCTATTCATCCTGTTGACTTACTCAGGATGGCTTTCAGAAGACAGATTCATTACTTCTTGATCTTTCTACCGCCTGTGACACAATCTGGTAAACTAGCAATCCTGTCAAGGATGTTATGACTACAATTGTTAGTTGACGTAATGCAACTCTTACTTACCAGAACTAATACAAATAGGGAGTTAAAAGTCTGCGTAAATGCACTTGGTAGATGATTGCATACTACAGTTAATTAATTGCTTTCCCAATACTTTTCAGCTCTTTTACTTATAATTGGCAAAATGCACAGTTTAGCTCCTTGTGACAGATTGGTTTTCTTCCTCCATATTTCCTTATTTCCTTCTCCAGTTCAAAGAGCTGAAGTTGTTGCTGTGATTCTGCCAAACTTACACAAAGAACATCAATCGGACAGAAATTCACAGAAGTTTGTCAAGACAGAAAGCTCAGAGCACAATGGTTAACAATAGCTGCATAACACAAAAGGTAAAGAAAGAAATGAAGAAAAGACATGGTTTATAATTATAATTATGTGTTGTTGAAGGCTTTCATGGCCAGAATCACTGAGTTGCTCTATGTTTTTTTGGGCTGTATGGGCATGTTCCAGAAGTATTCTCTCCTGATGTTTCACCTGCATCTATGGCAGGCATCCTCAGAGATTGTTAGGACCTCACAACTTCTGAGGATGCCTGCTATAGATGCAGGTGAAACGTCAGGAGAGAATGCTTCTGAAACATGGCCATACAGCCCGAAAAACTTACAGCGACCCAATAATAATAATAATAATAATAATTTGAAACACAACAAGATGAGTCCACAGCAGATACTCCATTGGCTGTTGTATTGGATCACATGTCGGACACTTTCCAAGTGTCTAAGACTATGTTATGTATTGGCGAATAATGTGTGCAAATCCCAGTAAGGTGGCCTTCTGCAGCTGGCAGATGGTAATTTTTTAAAGCGCCGATTCAGTACTGACAGTATAAGTGCAGGCCAAGATCTTTAAGCACTGACCCAGTGTGCCGATCACCACTGGGACAACCTTGACTGGCTTGTCCCAGAGTCTTTGCAGTTCGATCTTTAAATCCTCTTTAATGTTTCTCTTCAATCCTGCTGTCAAGGATTGCAAATCGACAATCCATATTTTGTTTTTTAACACGTTTGTGAAGTCAGGAGTATTATGCTCCAAAACTCTGTCAGTCTGAATCCAGAAGTCTCAGAGTAGCTTAACGTATTCATTCTCTGTAACTTTTTCAGGCTTGTGATCCCACCAGTTCTTTGTCACAGGCAGATGGTATTTGTGGCACAAGTTCCAATTAATATTATTTAGTAAATATATCCATGCTTGATGTACAGTAGGATTTGGATTTTATCCTTCATATTTCCACTTTAATGCAATAAGTGAAATGCAAATTCTGAGTCTCTGGATATCAGTGGAAATAGTACTGGAGTAGATGGACTAGGTATAAAACTTGTTCCTATAGTCCTTATTGGCACACCTAGTCTATGTGATCTATTAAGAGTTGTGGCAATAGTTACACAAATGGCAAAGGAAACTCTCTATATAGGGCAAGTTAATGAAAACAACTTTCAAAAGATCAAGGTTAAAAGACTCAGCCATGGAACTTCACTGGGTGACATTAAGTAAATCACATTCTCTTGGCCTTTGAGGCCTCAGAGAAATTGCAACCATCCTCTGAACAAATTTTGCTAAAATACACAATGTGATATGGTTACTTTAGAGCTAAGCTAAAAGATCTAATATACAGGTTGTCTTTTCATCTCTCTTCCCAGTTGCACATGTGGCCCAGGAAGAGTGAAAAAACATAGACGTGAATAACTGGCTCTAAAAATGGTGTCAGGTAGAACAATTGGGCTTCCTTATTTATTTATTTATTTCTTGGGACTTCTACACCGCCGACTCCCAGGGGCTCGCGGCGGCTCACAAGAACCAATGGCACAGCGCCAGAGGGTTAAAAACAGAACACTTAAAAACATCATTAAAACATGCAACAACAATAATTAAAACAAGAGCAGCAGCAATATAATGGCCCAGTGGATGTATAGACGAGCCTACTCACCGAAGGCCTGCCTAAACAAGTGTGTTTTGCAGGCCCGTCTAAACGGGAGTAGGTCCCTCAGGGCTCTGGCTTCCTGGACCATGTTCTGCTTTTTCAGGAAGACGGGTTACTGGCACAGGATATAATACACCTCACAGAATTTGGATTGTTTCTACTGAGAGACAATCAAACCTGGGCTTTAAACTAAGGGAGTGAAAGAGGGTGACAATATCCTTGTGAACAATAGTTTATCAAGGCCTGGAGTAAAAAAGACAAAAGGCTAAAGAGACGGTTGGACAAACACAAGTACCAAGCGGTGAGGGGACAGTAATCTCATATAAACAGCTACGGTGAATGTCCCACAAGCTTAGATGTCTTCACACTAATACACCAACAATAGTCTATTCTGAAACAGGCAAGGAAACAACAAGAGGGGTAAACAAAGTATGCTATATCCTAATATATGGAATGACAAAATCTGCTAGTAAATAACAACATCAAAATAACAATAACAGCATCCACGCATTGTATAATAGATGGATAATAGCATATATTGTAAGGTCGCTCCAATATCTTGAAGAATCACACAGAGTCCTCTGGTCGGTCCAACAAGGTTTATTAAAGGATCAATACTTTTAAAGTCAAAGCACCTTTCCTTCACCCACACTTCACTTATATACTAAACCCCCTTCCCTCCCTTCACCAGCAATGTTCAGGAAAGTTGCATCACTTCCCTCTGACTCAGCAGAACCCCAGGAGATTACATCATCCCATGAGCCATCACCAATGGAGAGTTGCATCACTTCCTACTGACTCAGCAGCAGGAGATTACATCATCCCATGAGCCATCACCAATGTCCAGGAGAGTTGCATCACTTCCTACTGACTCAGCAGAACCCCAGGAGATTACATCATCCCATGAGCCAGCAATCCCTCCCAGGCTTGCATCATCCACCACTGCTCAGCCAGCGTTTGTTTTGGCTACGTCAGATTGCGAGTCCCGCGGGCTCCCCAAGGCCGCGGGGATCCACATCTGACAGAATCTCCTCCTCCACTTCGTCTTCCCCCTGCGAAGACAAAATGGCATTCAATCCTTAGGTTCTACTGGGCTGAAGTATCTTTTCAGGAGGCTGCAGTGAAACGTAGGGTGGATTTTACCCATCCCTTTCGGCAAGACAAGTTCATAGGTAACCCGGTTCACAGCCCTAGCAATCCTAAATGGGCCTAAATATTTCGGTCCTAGTTTCCGAGAAGGAAGTCCTAACTTCACATTCTGGGTAGACAACCAGACCAGGTCACCTTCCTGGTATACCTCCCCTTCCTGTCTCCGCCTATCTCCAAACAACTTACATGCACGCTGAGCCTTCCTCAAAGCATCGGTCACCACTCTCCACTCCTCACAAGCCCGAGTACTCCACTCCTCTCTTCCCTCCTCTTCCTGCAGTGCAGGGAGTTGCGGCAACGGCACCATCTCCTGCCCATAAACCACGGAAAACAGCGTCCGTCCAGTCGAAGAGTGCACAGAGCCATTATAAGCCATCTCTGCATATGGCAACAGATCCGCCCAATAATTCTGCTGCCTATTCGTGTAAATACGCAGATAGCTCCCCAGCAATTTCTACGTGCGTTCCACAGCGCCATTGCACATGGGATGATATGCAGACGTCAAACTCCGGTCAGCCCCTAAAGTCTCCAAAAACGCCTTCCAAAACCGGGCAGTGAACTGCACCCCTCGGTCACTAATCACCTGCTCCGGACACCCATGCAATCGGTAAATGTGCTGCACATACAACTTAGCCAATCTCTCAGCGGACGGCAGCCTCGCCAATGGGATAAAATGTGCCTGCTTAGAAAACAAATTAACACTGTCCAAATATATCGATAACCTCGACTCACCGGCAGTTCGCCTACAAAATCTGTACTAACATGCATCCAAGGCCGGATTGGAGACGCCACCACCTGTATTAATCCCTGAAGCTTTGCCGTGGGAGCTTTCCCTCACACGCCTCACACCCTTGCACATACCTCTGCACATCCCCTCTCCAACCTGGCCACCAATAACGTCCTCGTAACCCCAAGATCGTCTTGGTCACTCCCCAATGCCCTGCGGTCTTATGATCATGACACTGCTGCAACACCTTACTTCGCATCCCTCTGGGAACATACAATCTAGACCGAGCAAACCACAATCCCTCCTGTAACTTACACTCCTCTTTGTGGTCGCTTAGCCAATCATCCTCCTGATAATGTCTCTGCAGTTCTTCCTGCCAACCCTCAAGTTTAACCTTCTTCTCCTTCTCCAAAAGTCTTGTCTGAGCTCGGGTCTGCACTCCCAAACCCCACTGCGTCTTTGAAAACACCTCCCCCAAACTGGGGACAACCTGGGGACCGATTGACGGGTAACGAGAAAGGGCATCAGCCACTACATTCTCCTTTCCTTTTATATGCCGCAAGGTAAAATCAAATCTAGCAAAATACTGCGCCCATCTAACTAACTTGGGAGACAACTTCTGGGGGGTTTTCAAATACTGTAAGTTTTGATGGTCGCTCAACACTTCAAACGGATGTATCGCTCCTTCCAAAAAATGACGCTAAGTCTGTAATGCGCACTGCACCGCAAACGCCTCTTTCTCCCAAACCGGCCACTTTCTCTCTTGCTTTGAAAACTTCTTTGAAAAGAAAGCACATGGCCTCAATTCACCCTTCCTGTCCTTTTGCAGCAATGCCCCTCCATAAGCCCAAGCGGAAGCGTCACACTGCACCACGAAGGGCTTATCCGGATCCGGATGCAATAACAACGGCTCCCTAGTGAACGCTTGTTTTAACTCCTCAAAGGCCTCCTGACATTCCTGACCCCAAATCAATCGTGCCCCGGGGGATTTCACCTTCTTCGTCTCTCCTTTCCCCCTTGTCTTCAACAAGTCCGTAAGCGGAAGAGTAAGAGTTGCAAAACCCGGAATAAAGGCTCGATAGAAATTGGCTAACCCAAGGAAGGCTTGCAGCTGTCGCCTAGTCTGAGGAGGTTCCCATTCTAACACGTCTTTCACCTTGTTGGGATCCATTGCCACCCCCTCCCTGCTAATACGGTATCCCAGGAAATCAATTTGCGATTTTCTGAACTCGCATTTACTAAGCTTCACATACAATTTAGCTTGTCTTAGCCGCTCCAGCACTTCCCGTACCAACTTTACATGCTCCGCTTTGGTTTGCGTCATAACTACAATATCATCTAAATAAACATATACCCCTTTGTATAATAGCGGATGCAACACTTCATTGATCAACTGCATAAATATACCGGGGGCGCCGGCTAAACCGAATGGCATCACGGCCCATTGATATAATCCGAGAGGACAGGAAAAAGCGGTTTTCCATTTATCACTCCTTTTCACTCTCACCATATGGAAGGCATCGATTAAATCCAATTTAGTAAAATACCTTCCCCCTCCCAACTGGCCCAGCAAATCCTTAATCAGGGGTAGCGGGTAGCAGTTCGTAGTGCTCACAGCATTTAAACCCCGATAGTCAATACACAATCTCAATTTCCCATCCTTCTTTTCACGGAAAATGACCGGGGCTGCAATCGGGGACTCGGATCTTTCAATGAATCCCTTCTTTAAATAATCATCAATCTGCTCCCTTAACGCTGTCTTTTCCCGCATAGACATCGGATAAATTTTAGGTTTAGAAAGTGCTGCCCCTTCCTTAATTTCCACTCGACATTCCACATTCCTTACTGGTGGAAGACATCTTGCCAATACCGGGTTGAATACATCTGCATAATCCTGATATTCAGCCGGAATTCCCACTTGGGATACGCCTTCCCCCTCCAAATTCCCCTCCTTACTCTCTGGATTACACAACACAGTCCCAGATTTCCAGTCGATTTCAGGGTTGGCTTGTTCTAACCAAGGCATACCTAATATAATCTTATGCTCACTTACAGGGGCCACTACAAAATCAATGACACCATTCCAGGAACCCACACGACTTTTCAACCCATCTGTACTCAATGGGAATGGACCCCCCTTTACATAAGTCCCATCTAGTTGTGCAAAATGCACCGGAGCTGGTAAAGACTTAACATCACACTCTAAAGTCTTTACAAGATGAGGGGACATAATGTTCACTGAACAGCCACAGTCCACCAAGGCTTGGTGCTCTTCATAGTTCCCCTTAGAACAGAGTTCCAAAGAGCATTGAACAGTTTTGGGGCCCAAACTCACCCCAGCACCGGATTGTTCCACCTTTTCTCCTAACGCCCCACTGGCAACAATGGGACGCTTGGAGTCTGGCACCTTTTTCTGCCAACACTGCGCCGCCAAATGACCCAATCTGCCACATAGAAAACATGGCCCTCTTACAACCGTCGGCCTCCTTGGCCCCACACTGGATCTCACATCAGCAACACCACGCCTGGGCTCTCCTCGGGATCTCCCCTCTGCACCGCCATGTCTGGACTCTCCCCAGAACCGCCCCGACTGGTTCTTCCTCCGCTGCACCTGGGCGAGAATTCCTTCGACATTTCCCGCCAGCTGGATCCAGCCATCGATGTCGCCAGGGTCATCCCGATGCAAACACCACTCCAGAATCTCCCTCTGGAGACCGTCCTTATACAGCTCCAATAATGTAGCTTGAGACCATTCAGCAACTTTTCCTGCCAAACTCATAAATTCTTCAGAATATTCTGTTACTGAACAGGACTCCTGAGCCAAACTACGAAGGGCTTCTTTAGCTTTCACCCATTCCAATGGATCCCTGAAACGGTTTCTTACCGCTCGCAGGAATCTTCAAACACGGGTCTCGACGATCATGGCATTGAACATACCACTCCGCAGCCCGACCCTTAAAAGCAGCCCCCACTGCTCTAACATGGCTCGCCTCACTGGGGTACAAATGTCCATAGTCCTCCATATGGTCTCCCACTGTAGCCACGAAGAAGGCAACTTTACAAGCCTCCCCTTCAAACTCGGCTCTCAGAGGCTCTCTCCTTGGCTTGTCTCCATACTCCTGAGACCAACGAGCAAATCCCGGCTGCCTCTCCAAACACCAACTTCTCGGGGGACCAGCATATTAGGCTGACAAAATCCCCTACCCAAACCAGCCGATGATGCTGGCCGATTGGGCAGTTGCCTCTCACTCCGAGGGTTGTTACTCCATTCATCACCTTCTGCGAGAACTCCCCTTCTAAACCCCACGCTGAAAGGTTTCCTCGCTCTGGTGGGCTGGGCTCTGGACTCCCAATCTGCAGGCACACTGGGACATTTACTCTCGTCTCCTCCTGCCTCTGGCTCTTCTCCACCCATCCAGGAATAATAGGTGAAGTCACCTCCTTCAGGGCCACTCCACATGGAGTCCAGCATCTGCTCCCGTTTACTCATCTCACGGGACATACGACGGAAAGTGGTCTCCATAGCCTCCATCCGGCACTGCAACACCTCCAACTCCGTTGGTGGAGCCGGCTCCATGGTCTCACTGCCACCGGAACCCCTGGAAGAAGGCCTCATCGTCCTGCGAAGCACTCCTCCTTGAGCCACTTGAGGAGCCACCTGAGCTGACGCATATCTTACCGCCGCTTCTCTGACCCCTCCTCTGACTCCCTGAAGATCCACCTGAACGGCCCCGCTCCAAGCTGCCGCTTCTCTGGATTCTTCGCTGGCCCCTCGAAAGCCCACCTGAGCTGACGCGCACCATGCTGCCACTTCTCTGGACTCTTCGCAGAGGGCTCGGGTGTCCACCTGAGCCGACGTGTACTCAAACGCCGCTTCTCTGGACTCATCTGGAAACCCGACCTGGTCCAACGTCTCCCACTCCCATTCCGTCAGTCTTCGGGTTTCCTCCGGATAGAGGTTCCATCCACCAAAATCCTCCTCCGCCATCACTTTAACTTCTCCAAGTTCGGGAAAGTTGAAAGGGCTTTGACTTCTGTAAGGTCGCTCCAATATCTTGAAGAATCACGCAGAGTCCTCTGGTCGGTCCAACAAGGTTTATTAAAGGATCAATACTTTTAAAGTCAAAGCACGTTTCCTTCACCCACACTTCACTTATATACTAAACCCCCTCCCCTCCCTTCACCAGCAATGTTCAGGAAAGTTGCATCACTTCCCTCTGACTCAGCAGAACCCCAGGAGATTACATCATCCCATGAGCCATCACCAATGTCCAGGAGAGTTGCATCACTTCCTACTGACTCAGCAGAACCCCAGGAGATTACATCATCCCATGAGCCAGCAATTCCTCCCAGGCTTGCATCATCCACCACTGCTCAGCCAGCGTTTGTTTTGGCTACGTCAGATTGCGAGTCCCGCGGGCTCCCCAAGGCCGCGGGGATCCACATCTGACAATATATTGTACTTTAAATTCTACAAAACAACATACGTATGTATTATACAAAATCTGTCAATAGTCACGGTCAACAGTGCAAAAGGAGCATAATTCAATATTCATAAAAGACAAAATATTACATATGCAAAGCACTAAATGTGTACATATCAGAAAATAGGTATTCAAACCTCTGGGTGTAAGCATAAACATTATACAGACGCGTATACACAAAAAATGCAATACATGTTCTTTTATTTAGAATAAAGAATAGTCCAAAGGTATAAGATAGAAAGGCAATCAAAGTAAATCCAAAGATAGTCCACAGAGTTCATGAGTTGGCAAGCCGAACTGGCTTAAATCCCATGGAAAGCAAACGAGGGTAAACAAGGCAAACCGCTTCGGCGGTTACATGTACGTAGAATCTTGAGCATGAAACCTCCTTAGCTGAACGTAGCTTCAGGTCTGACGAAACCCCCCTCAGACCAGACTAATAAAGGCATCTAACTTTTGTGCACCCAATGCACCCCCTTTCTCCAATCTCTCCTTGAAGATCGGATATTGTCCCTTCTGTTAAATTCCAGCTCGTTAGCCGGCCCAGGTGCATTACTATCAGAGTGAGAAGCAGGAAACTCCCTTTCTCTGGAATGCTCATCTGGAAAGGGAGTAGAAACTCTCTCTTGGGAACCAAGGCCACCGGGCCTCTCATAGTCTGACTCAGAATCAGCTTCCATGGAATCCTCAGTAAACTCATCTGCAGTCCCATATCCCTCTAGCCATTCATCATCCCATTGCAAACTCTCGTTTGGAGACTCATATCCATCTGGCTATTCTTCATCTCCAAGCTGACCCTGATCAGCTGGGACCTGACCCTGATCAGCTGGGACCCCCAGTGCCTGACTCTGACCACTAGTCTGACTAGGCTGGAACACCACACCCACCTACCTACGTGATCGCATCTCTGTTTACGAACCCAGGTGATCTCTCAGATCATCTAGAGAGACCATACTCCCGCTCTCTCCCACTGGCCTCGCAGACAAAGTTAATGGGGATGAGGGAGAGGGCCTTCTCTGTAGTGGCACCCCGACTCTGGAATGCGCTCCCCAAGGATATCAGACAAGCCCCCTCTTTGGCAGTCTTTAGGAGGAGCCTGAAAACGTGGCTGTTCCAATGTGCCTTCCCTGAATGAAGTAAATGACGCCCTGCCATGTTCATTTCTTAAAAGTGAGATACTGAAGACACAATTGCAAACAGTGCCACCAAAGAGAAAAAATAGAAGTGTAAAGCAGCCAGGATAGATGTCCAAAGAAGTTTTAAGTGAACTAAGATTTAAAAGAGACATGCAAAAGAAATGGGGGGAAATCGGGGGGGGGGGGCATCAAAGAGGAATTCAAACAAATAACCAACATATGTAGAGAAAAGGTTCGTAAGACTAAGGCAGAGAATGAGTTCAGGCTTGCCAAAGCGATTAAAACCAATAAAAGGGGGTTCTTTGCTTATGTAAGTAGAAAAAGGAAGAAAAAGGAAACAGTAGGGTCTCTGCATCCAGAGGAGAACAACTAAAATGATCAAAGTTCTTGAGACCATGCCCTATGAGAAACATCTGGGTGTGTTTAGCCTGCAGAAGAGAAGGTTGAGAGGTGACATGATAGCCATGTATAAATATGTGAATTGATGTCATAAGGAAGAGGGAGCAGGCTTTTTTTCTGCTGGTCTGGAAACTTACTTCGACAATCCCTCATAGCTCGAGGATGATGGTCCTCCAAGGTGATGGTCCTCTTGGTAGTGGATCCGTAGGTGGCTGTGGAGCCCTATTCTTGATTTGCATGTTCTCCTGCAGTGAGGACATTGGTTTCCAAGTGGAAGATGGATCGAGTCAGGGTTGGCTTGACGTGCCTTCCTCTTGGCACGTTTCTCCCTTTCACCTTCCATTTTTGTCTCTTTGAATTACACACCACTGCTGGTCACAGGTGACCTCCAGTTAGAGTGCTTAAGGGCTAGGGCTTTCCAGTTCTGAGTGTCTATGCCACAGTTTTGAGGTTGGCTTTAAGACCATCTTTAAATATCTTTTCCTGTCTACCAACATTATGTTTCCCATTCTTGATTTGAGAGTATAGTAACTGCTTTGGGAGGCAATGATCAGGTATTTGGACAATGTGGCCAATCCAGTGGAGTTGATGGTGTAGGAGCAGCACTTCAATGCTGGTGGTCTTTGCTTCTTCCAGCGTGCTGACATTTGTCCACCTGTCTTCCCAAGAGATCTGCAGGACTTTTCAAAGGCAACGCTGATGGAATTGTTCCAGGAGTAGAGTGTGACGTCTGTAGACAGTCCACGTTTTACAGACATATAGCAGGGTTGGGAGGACAATAGCTTTATAAACAAGCACCTTGATATCCCTACGGATGTCCTGGTTTTCAAACACTCTCTGCTTAATTCAGAAAGATGCTGCACTCACAGAGCTCAGGCGGTGTTGTATTTCAGTGTCAATGTTGACTTTTGTGGAGAGGTGGCTAACAAGGTAGCGGAAATGGTCAACATTTTCTAATTTTACACCATTAAGCTGTATTTCTGGCATTGCAAAGGGATTGGCTGATGCCTGCTTGAAGAGCACTTTGGTTTTCTTGATGTTCAATGAGAGGCCAAGCTTCATGAATGCTTCTGCAAGGGTGTTTAGAGTGGCTTGTGGGTCTTCTGATTGTGCAAAGGTGACATTATCATCAGCATCCTGTAGTTCTATAACTGATGTTGTTGTGCCCTTGATTTTGGCCTTCAGTCTACAGAGGTTAAATAACTTGCCATCTGTCGGATAGATGATTTCCACTCTGGTTGGGAGCTTTCCATCAACAAGATAAATTATCATAGTGATGAAGTCAGAAAATAAGGTTGGGCAATAACACATCCCTGTTTGACATCTGATTCCACCTTAAATAGATCACTTTGGGATCCATTGCTATCCAAGACTATTGGCATCATGTCATCGTGGAGAAGCCACAGGATGTTCACAAATTTGTCAGGAAACCTGACCTTTTGGAGGATGGCCCAGAGAGCACTGTGATTCACTGTGTCGAATGCCTTTGCAAGGTCAATGAATCCCACATACCTTGGGGACTAGGACTCAGAGCAATGTGTTACAGGAGAGGAGATTCCACCTGAACATTAGGAAGAACTTCCTGATCATACATGCTGTTCAGCAGTGGAACTCTCTGCCTCAGAGTTTGGTAGAAGCTCCTTCCTTGGAAGCTCCTTCCTTAGATGGCCATCTGTTGGCGGTACTTTGATTGTGCTTTTCTTTCACAATCTTATTTCTTATTCTTAATATTATTTCTCTTTTCAATATAGTTATAAGCTTGGTAGATGCAGGGAATGCTGTGGATGTAGCATATCTTTATTTCAGTAAGACCTTTGACAAGGTCCTCCATGATCGTCTTTCAAACAAACTAGTAAAATGTGGGCTAGATAATGCTACTGTTGATAGATTTGTAAATATAATCCATTGCATTAAAACAAGAATCATAATCATCAAACTTAAGTTGATACCAACCAGAGTAACATTAAAGAAAAAAACACCCATTAACAATCATGTCGTGGGGGAGAGGCTTGCACACCCTAATGAAGTTGTGAGCTATGCTGGCAGTGGCAAAATAGCCACCAGTAGGGCCTCCCATGCCAGACAGGTCACAACTGAAGAAGGGTCTGACAAAGAGCATCAATGGACAGGATGGGCTCTTTAGCCTTTTGGCAACCATACTAGGAGAAGGAAAGCTCTGATTTCAAACCTGGGCAGATGGTGCTTGTCTAACCCTCTAAGGTCAACCATCTAAGAGAAGGAAACTCAAACCAAACCTACGACTTGAGGACCTCGCTGCCACTGTCCAAGTTTGCTAGGTCCCGGCAGATGAACCTTTGGTTTAAAGGGTGAAGCCAGTTCTGCGCTCCACAAAGAAAAACCCATTGCACTGGCTCGAAGGACACATCCAACCTCCAAAATTCTTAGACATCAACGCACTTGTAGAAAGTGTTGGATGAGTCCTTCCTGAATCTTCGTTCATGAAGAAAAGCCAAGAATACACTTTTAATTTATAATTCCCAAGGGGGCTAAACTACAAAATAAGTTTGATGATCTAATTTTGTCTGACTGTTTCAAGAGAGGTCTTGAGTCCTCCCTCCCCATTCTGGGGTACATGGGCAAAAGAATTCCTACCATCACACCTTTCTCCTTTCTGGGCAAGAAGGTTATTGGTCGGTGTCATTGATGTATTGTGGGCACAGCTATCACTTCATTTTTCTTCTTTTCAGGGTGAGGCACAGATGCCACTACCATCATGTTTTCTAGGCATGTATTTATATTCAATCATCTCAACCTTGAGGACAGGGAAGGCAAGGACTACAACAACCTTCCTTAAATGAATAAAAGCCCACCCTGCCAATGTTTCACCACATAGGAAACCACCTTGGCTTGTTGAAGGGCATGGCTGTCACACTGCAGGTAAAAGAGAGAACCTTTTTGCTGTACTCCCTTGTAATTTATGATATGCAGCAAACATCAAGACTCAAAACATTGAAGGAGACTGTATATCAGAAGAGACTGTCTAAATCCTCTTGATTAGTCCCATCTACAGTAGTTCCATTTAACCTGTTATTTAATTGTGAGTAAACCCATAGGTAAACTCAACTGATTCAACTGGTCTAGTCTATTTTAGAGTATCTATAGGATTCCAGCCAATATCTGTAGTTAGCAGTTCTGCGGAATACCTGTGTCTATACCAACTAAGTCTAGAGAAATGAAAAACACATTGGATATAACAGTACAGCCTACAGAGGAAAACTTTGCACTGATTGATTGGTTTGAAATGTTTTATATTAAAATGTCTAGATGGTATAAAGTCAGTTCTCTACCAAAGTGGGATGGTTCTCTGTAAGAATTTCTGTCATCAATAAATCTGAACCAGTATATTTATGAATATGCAAAGCAGTTGGGATACATATTATCTTTTAAAGATGCATTATTTACAGTATATTGCCATGCCCACTGAAGAATTGTTGAGTGGAAATATGAACTGACATATGTTCTAGATTGAAAAATGTCAATCATGTCCCAGCATTTTAAAGAATACAAAGTCCTCAGCCCATTTACATCCGTTGTTCTTTCTCTCTTCTATGCTTTTCTTCCAAAATAGGTAGAATGGAGATCACAGCCTTGGCATTTGTGATGTAACCCATTTACAGTTTACAGGAACAAATGCCCTATCTCTTCCAGGAAGAGAAATTAAAGAGCAAAGAAAGAATGTTACTGTTCACTTCTTTCAGTTTATGATGTACAATAAGATGCAGGCTTCTCATAGTGCCTTGAGGGAAGTCACAAACAAAGATTAGCAAAGCACTAATTTAATTGTCTCTTCCCTCTCTTGAAAAACTGCTGTGGGTCTGTTTAAAGTTATCCTTTACAAGGATTCTTATATCAAAGGAGCATCACCCCAACATTACAAAGGCCTTAAGAAATATTATACAGCTGGATCAAAAAAAGGAGGCTAATGTTTTTTAATCAGTTGTCAGACATTTGAAGTTTCTTTCACACAACTGTTACTGCGGCTACATGTCTGGTTCAACTGTTGTGGAGACCATAGTTTGCATTTGTGTTTTATAAATATACTTATATATGCATGATACTTGATATTTGTAGCTGAATATGTGAATGGCTGTGATGGCAGTCTATCTGTAAATTTGCTAACAAATTGGACTGTCGTCATGCACCTCCAAAAGTTAATAAATATCACCAGGAAGCCAGCTCAACATCACAATTGGCGAAAAAGCACAAGAAATTGCAGATCCATGGTATAAAATACAGATTTATATAATAATTTTGTCTGGACTGTCATAAAATGTGTCCCTCTGTTTTGGCTGTCTGGCCTGATGGTATTGTATAACAATGAGGAGAAGGTCAAAAGTTCCACCTATAAGCTAGGTAAAGAAAAAAGTAGCGCAAACGCTAAACAATGCAATGAATTCCACTATGAGTGTATATATATAATCAAGTTTTGGGTTCTTTTAAAAGCTATGAGTGGTGGGTGCTCTAGGCCCGGTATTGAACTCACCAAAGGCCATAGGTTGGTGACTATCTTTTTAATTTGTTGTGAATGAGGAGATAGTGTTAGGGGCCACACAATCTTGGATGGAGAAGATTTGCAACTGGAAGATAATAATTGATTTCTAGGTATGTTATTGACTCTAGTGAGTCCTCCCTTTCATTTGTGAGATTTATATTTCTCTATATCATTTTGGACACTTTGAACGTGTTGGGGAGGCGTCCGGGACTGTGCCTGAGCCTTCTCCACCCTTCTCTTCAGAGCCTGGGCGTCCTAGCTCACTTTCACGTGAGCCCAGCCACCGCCCTAATTGTATTGAGACTATTATGACTTTGATGTTAAAATGTACTCCATTATATGATGCTTCTATGATTTATTTGTGCTTTGATGACCAGATGATACATGTACTGTGATTTATATATGTTATGGTGATTGTACATTTCTTATTACACATGTATCATTACTGATAGATGCATTTGCTTACTAATATACTTGCATATCCACTAGAGCAGACTGCTATATTGTCTTGATTATATATATACACTCATAGTGGAATTCATTGCATTGTTTAGCGTTTGCGCTACTTTTTTCTTTACCTGGCCTGATGGTATTGGCAGCTCTTGGACTGAGGAAGGAAGTCACCTCACATTTAAATGGAGCTAGGAGAGTGGGCAGGGACATCCTTTATGTTCAATCCACAGTACACACATTTGATGGAATAAAAACAGGGTTTTAACTTTGAAGTATTTTCTCCTTTCTCTCCCTACGCTTTCTCTCTCTTTCCCACAAACACATCTGGCAGATAATGCATCAAGATGATGAGGATGTTTATTTACACCCCACTTTCTCTCTTTACAAAAGAGACTCAAAGTGGTTTACAGTAAATACAAATGTAATCAAATTTAAAACCTAAAACAACAAACATTGAAATAGAATCAAATATTAATGGTATTAAAATAAACAGTTAAAATCCTTAAGAACCAATGAAAAACATACCCAAAGCTTTGCTATTAGGCCTTCCTGATCTCATACACTCAACATGCTTTAATTCTTGCCTCTGACAATTTCTTGCAAGGTGGCAAACTTCCTTTCAATAAAGACTTTTGTAAGGTGACTAGATGGTCACCTAACATTAACCATGTACTAAGAAAATTGGATGACATGATCGGTGTCCTCTTTTCCAAATCTGTGGCTCTGTGTTTAACACTACTGGTATTTCTTTTCTATATTCCTGCTTTCCACAGTAGAAAATGAGCTGTTGATAATTTTGGACAGGAACACTTTTTTTCACTGATGATCTTTTCTCCAAAGGAAAATGCACCCCAAAACCTCGGTTTTTCTTTCCATACATTATTCAATTAATTATTGATTTCTCAGAAAATATATACCCTGTTCTCTCTTCTCCTTTCTTTAACTGAATGAATTTTAGACAAAACTCAGAGTGTGCAGTAATTAAATATTGTTATTTAATTCTAGAAATCAGAAAGGTTTTGGATTTGCATATACGTACATAATGAGGTACCTTGGAGATGTGATTTAAGTCTAAACATAAAATTCATTTGTATTTCATTTACACCTTATGCACGTAGTGTGAAAGTAATGTTACAGGAAGTATTTAAATACTTTTATGCATGAAACTATGTAGGTTTACATTGAGTCATCAGACGGTAAAGGTATCATTTGTATTTCACTATGTGATGGAGGGTTTTGGAGTATTTTGAATTTTGGAGATCCAGATAAGACAAAAACCATGTGAGCTTTTGAAAATATGAATAACTAACAATGCATACAGTGAAAAAACCCACACACGTTTAATTAATGGGATAAATGCATAAACCGAGGAAACTGTATTGGTATATGAATTTCCAAGGGGAAAAAACCCCCAAAATCTGACAAATGATTAAACATTTGTGGGACACTAGTGCTAAACTGATTTGGAGAAATGCAATCAAGTTGACGTTGAGAAGATTCTGTTTCTATTTCTACATTACTGAAGCAACAACCCATCCAGGCCAACTTTCCAATTAAACATTCATTTAAAAGTTCCACCAGTTCAGAATCATAGTCCAAGGTCAGTCCATTTTAGCACATGTTTTGTCTATCAATATGGTCTGTATATTTATTTTATTACATGTATCACTTTTTCCCTAAGGAGATCAAGGTAGTGTATGAAGTTCTTCTCTTCATTTTTAACCTTGTGAATGACTGGTCCAAGCTCGCCCAGTAAGCTTCATGGTGTAGTGGGAATTTGAACTCCACATTTGCAACCTAAGTCCAACATATTTCCAGTAACAAAATATTGAGTCACTGTGGGCACAGATGGTAACTACAAGATTGTACAAACTCCTCATGATGTTCCAAAACATTGTCACGCTTAGATAATTTCTTTATAAAACTGATAAAATGACAATGAGGAAGTTGTACAAGCACTGTTTATTGTCAGATGAGGATTAACACTGATATATATCTTGAGCAAAGTGTTGTGGTTAAGAATATTGGGAGATATCTGTGATAAGTTCCTGTTTATGTTTTGCAGGTTTTGACAGATCAGCAGTCAAGCCACCAGCTTTTCAGTCCCAAGATTCAAATCCTTCATTACTGGTGTTGGATTTATCGCATAAAAGGCTCCACTGTACTGATGAATGGTCTGGATTACTCTGCACATACATACAGATGTGTTATATATAGTTTTACTGATGCAACATGAGCAAAGCAGCAGGCCAATCACTCATAATTTTGTCACATTCTGAGCTGTAGGGCTTAAGCACAAATCTGTTTAAAATATCTGGATCTGAATTTAATTTTAAAAAACCCTACCTTTTGTAACAAGGCTGGGGAAACAGAGTCCTCAAGTGTTAAAGCAAACTGGGGATTGAAGTTCAGACCATACTTTATTGACCACATGAAATAATAATATGGACCATAAATAGTACCAATGATTGGATAAATGTGTCTTATCAGTGATTTACTCTCCGGGAATTTTGTGAATGGAACTACAGATTAAATTCAGTTCCTGGGATCCCTGATGAGCCAAAACCATTGAGTTGGATTAAGTGTGAGTCACATCTGGCCCCAATTTCATGTGGCCCTTCTAATTTTTTTGTTTAAAAAATTTGACATCATATTTTGTCACCAAATTACAGCAGCAGCAGAACCCCCTCACCTCCCCCCTCCCCCATGATAAATATACTACTTTAGACTGCACTATTGGTAGGAGATTATTTTGGAAACAGACTATCAGGGATAAATAGGAAAATTGACTATGCCACAATACTGGTGATTTCCCTTATTGCCTCTATCTGTCACATTCAGCTTGTCTCTGATGTTCCAATGGCAGGTAGACAGGAAGCAACCACCTCTGAATAGTCTACACAGCTGTTAATAGTGTTGTTCCCCTCTCTTTTTTCTCTTCCAAGGTTAGCAAAATTAATAGGTTCCTCCTCACTGACTACATTTTCTTTCTTTTTAACTGTTTGGCCCATTACAGTGTTCCCTCACTACTTTGTGGTTTGTTTATTATGGACTCGCTGTTTTGCGGATTTCAAAAAATA
Organism: Anolis apletophallus; assembly: GCA_030556195.1. NCBI lineage: Eukaryota > Metazoa > Chordata > Lepidosauria > Squamata > Anolidae > Anolis > Anolis apletophallus. The sequence continues at coordinate 42,326,435 of JARBWK010000001.1, read as the reverse complement.
TTAATTTAAAATATATGTTGCAGTATTGCTGTTTTGTGGGGTTTTGCTGCTGCCACTCTCCAAGGTGGTTTCCCTCCTCAGTCTTCCCTCTCTCCGTCTAACCTTGAAGGGCCTTTCCTTCCTTCCCTTCACTTTATTTTAGGTTTATAAAGACTTAAAATAGCATATAACTACTAAAATAATGTATAAATATTAAAATAAATAGAGCATCCCTACATTGCGGTTTTTCACTTATTGCAGGAGGTCCTGGAACCTAACCTCAGCAATAAGTGAGGGAACACTGTATATTACCATGCTGATAATAGTCATGAAATATGTCAGGGAAGGGAATGTGATGGATGAGGAAGAGAAGGCACAGATTATGTTCACTCCAGCACTTGACACTTAGTGCTATGATTCATTGTTAACAGCTATAGCCGCATTGTGAAAGTCAGTGTGTTTGCAGAGGTTTAAGTGTTGGTTTAGAAATCTGGAGACCAGGGTTCAAATCTCTGCATGATCATGGAAAACCTACCTGGTATCCTTGAGCAAGTCAGCCTCAGAATAAGGCATCTTGCCAAGAAAAACATTATTATTTTTATTATTATTATTCCCTGTTTTATCTCCCCAAAGGGGACTCAAAGCAGCTTGACAGAAAAGCATTAGTATACAAACATTAAAAAAGGAATTAAACACAAACAGCACTAATTTTTTTTAGTTTAAATCCATCAAAGACATATCAAAGTTAAAAATCACAGCATGCTCCTGACTAGCTCAAAAACCCTTGATAGGTTTGCTTTAGGATTGTCCATAACAACAAGAAGAAAAAGAAATTACATTCTATAGAAACCTATGTATTGTAATTTGAGATGCACTAGAGCTCTTTGGCTGAGTACTAAATGTTCCTTCTGTATAATCTGTCAATCCTGAGATTCCATAAACTGCGACCATAGCAGTTAACAATGGACTCATGGTGCTATATTTGTGTAGGAATTCATCACACGAGGAAGACAAATTGCTATTACAGCATGACAAAAGAGTCTTGGCTGGAACTAATCACATGGCGTTAATCTTCTCTTGCCACTCTCCTGGAAAGTGTTTCTTTTACAAACACAAATAATCGGTGGGTGATCATATGGTTTATATATAAAAACCATATGATCACCCACCCCCTATATTTATCCTAAGGCATTGGATTTTGTCATTATTTGCCATTATTTTTTTGTAAACTGCTTTGAGTCCCGTCCCCCAAAGTGTGAGAAAAGTGATATATAAATTCTATAAATAAATAAAAAAATCATATACACTGGCTTGAACTCTGTAGAAGAAAAGCAGGATAAAAATCTAAGTCATAAAAATAAAAAAATGGAAATGATAAGAGATAGATAACATAGATAGTAGATGCAAGTAGATAAACACTGGCTTTGTGTCGGAGAAAGAAATGAACTCAAGTACCTGGACAGAGGGACAACATTTTCTAGATCTTGTGGGTACAAACTTTACCATTACTTGGTAGCAGAGATTTACCATTACTGGTGGTGGCGTGACAGGCTTATATTTTGAAATATATATGTGTGTGTGTGTTCATATGTTATTGAAAATTCAAACCCTCTCCTCTAATAATAACTATAAATGTATAATATATTTTTACAGATCTTAGCTGGGTCTCAGTCCCAGCCATACCCAAACATTCCTGGGAGGATTAAATCCCACAGGCCATAAGCCATTCCCATCCAAAGAAGACAGTGTCTTCACATCCCTTATGGAGGTTTGCATTGACAAAACATTTTAGGCTTCTCCTATGTCTTAATTCATGTTTGTTTTATTAATAAACAGAAAGACGAAGACTCACATTTATACACAAAAACTGGGGTACAACCACAGACATATTTCTAGGCACCCAAAGAAATGTGATATAAAATGTGCTTGGGATACTCTTTGAAAACCGAACATCCAGGAAGCCCTAGCACTTTAATCTAGTCAAGTCTCCTTTTTTTTTATTCTGTGGAAACTCCTGGAGTCAAGGCTATGACTATTGACCTTTCCATCACCAACTGAGCCCCATCCTTCAGCCTCGAGAGAGAGAAAAAAATCAGAAGATAAAATTCCTTTAACCATGTTGCCCCAAGAAATGCCTACTCATAATGATAGATTTATATACACACAAGAAATTATACATTTGTTAATTAACAAAATAAACCTTGCTCTTCCTCTCCATCTAGTGAGTATCTCTTTCCTTTTTTCCTAACTTCTTCACTGTTGCAAAATTTTGCATAATCAAATTACCAGCTCCAATATGTTACCATTCTGTTTCTAGAACTGAGCCCCTGCTGTACAGTGAAACAGCACACGATGCATTAAACCCAAGGCTATAAAATATAATTACTTTATATTATAATAATAACTTTGTTTGTATTCTGCCCTATCTCCCCAAGAGGACTCAGGACAGATTCAAATAAAAAGGGCAAACATTCAATGCCACAATACATTCAAAATACAGGTACAAATAACTACCCAACCAATTCCCAAAGCTTATAATATGTAGTGCTTGTGTGACTTTGGACTATGTGGCTGTCTTGAGAAATGACACAGAATCTTCCAGTGGACTCTCTGCTGAGGGACCCATGACTCATCAACAACCTTGTTTACCTACAATTGGCTTTCCAGTTACCCAAGCCTCAGTCTTTGTGTAGAGATTTCCCAAGCTTTCAAGGTTCATCAACACTAAATACCCATTTTTTCCCATCTGGACAGTGAGGCCCACACGTTCAGTGACAGGCACAGCAACAAACTTTTAATTTTAATTTTGAACCCTCTTCTCTCTTCCTCTCAGCACTGGTCTATAATGTCAAGCGAAAGTCTTAACCAATGAGAAAGTGGATTCTAGTTGACACATTTCCTGGCCAACCAGGGGAGGGATTGAAAGGTTTGAATAACTGCCAAACTTTATAAAATGTGTTAGACTTTTCTGCAGGAGTTCTTTCTCGTCTTTTGGCTACTATGTTGTTCTTTCATCCATCTGGCCAGGTGAATAAATGTCTGTTATTGCATTCAAATCTAGTCGTGTTTTGCCTGGCTTTTGGAGTAGCATGGGGTGTTGGGAAACCGGTCTACACTGCTCTCTGGTGGCAGATAACTGATTTAAGTAATTAATACGCACGCGCGCGCACACACACACATATGAATTTATTTTACAGGGAAAGCATTTATTGTAAAAAGAATAACAAAAATCATATTCATTTTTGGTACATTTAGAGTTAGCAAGACTTAATATTATTTACATTTGAAGAGTATCCACTCAGATATTCATTTACCTTTGCTACACACGTCAGTAATATTAGCAATATTCACCTTATTTGTCATCAGTTCAGCACTGGAGGGCCAGATCTAGTGCTTGCTATAAAACACAGCAAAAAAGATGACAGCTCCAGTAAATGTGTCTTGGCTGCCAAGGTTTCTCCCCAGAATATCCCTGACTTCCAAGCACTTTGGGGGTTAACAATATGGCAGTCAAACCAGCATGTTGGATACAATGCCTGGATAGAGAATTAACATTTAAATTTTTTTAAAAAAAAAACAAAAAAGAAAACAACAACACTACCTCATTGCTATAAGAAAGTACACTAGTCATAATTATAATATCCTGAAATTTTATGTTGCTGTATTTCCATTTTTCAGCAGAAAGAAATTGATTTGTTTAAACCTAACTTAATCAATCTTCAAGGAATTATTTGAGTCCAAATCTCTTAAATCTAATCCCAATACTATATTTACAAAGATAATTGATAAACATTTTTAAAGAAAGAAATACTTCTGCATTTGTGCTTTTCTATATCATAGACTAGCTTTGAATGTAAGCAATTGATATCTTGGACTGGCTTATTTCCTTATTGGGCATTTAATGTAATGAGACGTTCATCAGAATGGATTATCATTAGTTGGCACTGGTTTATTTGCTTAACAGGCCTGATAATCAATCATCACGTTTCACCACTTGTCTTGTGGCATTTTATTTCATCACTAGGTACACTATATAATACTATAATTCCTTACACAAGTTTGTTAACAGCATATTTATTTGAGTGAGTTCCACTATAAATAAAAGTTCTCTACATATTTTTAATAAGAGGGTTTATTATTCCATCAGCTGTTTGCTTTCCTTTCCTAAATCTCTGTCAAGGAAAAACCAAGACTGGAGGAGCATAAAAACAGAATTATTTCTTACCTAGATTGGCTGATCTTTTAAGGTCAAGTAAAGGGTTCTGAATAAGTTGTTGCAACTGATATTTTTATTAGCAAATTTGTTTACTTTTCACCTCATCTGACTTCTTCATAGATCTATCCAAATTGTTGACGCAGTCCCACATCAGATGCACATCTGACATTTGGTACACATATAATGGAAGCCATCTTGATAATGAGGATGGGAGAATCTGAAAATGGAACATTCCCCCTATTTCCCATTCAAAGTATATATTGAAAATTTTACATTAATAAAAATTGCCCATTAATATTGGGTGGCTTTTGCATTTCTAATCACCATGAAACTCTAAAACCAATCATAGGCAATATCTCAACTGATATCTCAAGTAATGTAGGATGAGAATGGAAGAAGCAGAAAAGAAGTAAATATTCAGTTGATCGCATATAAAGCACAGGAACCAGGTTGAGATCTCGGCAGTGCTTGTCTGCACTGTAGAGTTCAGTTCAAATGCAGTTCCAGTATCTGCAGTATCCACAGCTTAAAGTTGGAGGATTCAGGGTTTCTTTCAACTCCCCCAATTCCCTGCCCCACCCACAATGCACAAATGCAGATTGTCAAAACCCTCATCTATTAATCAGTATCACTATGTAGTATGGTTTACACTTACAGGGTCTATTTCAGAACATCCCACAATATTCCTTATCTAGTTTAGATCCTCTAAGGACTTCATCAGACGGAGGTCCATAAGCCAAGCCAAGGGACAGCAGTGGAATCTATGGTGCAGTGGAGAAATCTGTGGAGCAGCGGGGGAAACCATCAGACAGTGCCCCACATCAGCTCCTTACCATAACACACCATTTCCCATCTGCCCCCAGATTCCTCCCATGCTGTAGTCACCCATGTTCTTGGGGCTGACCACACTGCTAAGATGGAAGTGGGATGGAGCCCCAATGGAAGTAGCCCTGTGTCATGTGATGGGCTCCATCCTAGCTGCGTCTTGGTAGTGTCCTAGGATGGGGGGAAAGCCCCATGTGATAAGGTCATTAAGCATATTCCCGTGCACGTTCATGCCATGCACTGAAAATGAACAATGCATATTAAATGTCTTTAATTCACATTATGTGGTCAGTATAAATGTGCTCATAGTCAACTTACTCTACTTCACAGGATAGCTATGAGGATAATGGGGGAGTGATCAAGGATAGCTCTTTCATTATCCTAATTGATAACTATGTTCTATTGTTTTCTTATCACAAGAATGTATTCTATGCTTTTCTAAGCATGGAATCCTTATTCAGGGTAAATGCTTTTCATGTACTCCTATACTCACTTTTATAGGATTAAGCCATATGAAATTGAATGGAATTTACTTATGAGTCAGTATTTATAAGTGTATGATTTAAAATATGTGTTCTCACAAAATATATGTAGTTCATATAAAAAAAGAAGGGAGGGCATTAGATGAATCAGGCATATGCAACATGCCCACCTTCCAAACAGAAGCCCCCTCCATTTGCCTCCTGCTGGCAGGACTGCCATGTAGAAGTCTACCTGACAGCCCCAACTCCAGGAGGTGCAGGTACAAAATCATTTATAATCAAAACTGTTGTGATACCCATGAAAGTGAAGGGGCATAAACAGACCATTGATGATTTTGGTGGTATAAACTTTTATGGTGAATTGGCACACTATGCTTCTGCCTAGGGTCTATATTTTCTTTATCTAATTTGTTGGTTCAGCTGCTTTGTTTTCCCCACCTACATAAAAAATTGGCAGCCTGTTAGTTCTTAATGCAATCTTGGATGCCTTTGGGCATGTTTTCAAAATGTAAATCACTAAGATTTTAAAGATAGTGATATAAGACTGAGTCTGTAAGTCTAACTCTGCAAAATAAATATTTATTATTTATATTTACTCCCATTACTCTCATACATTTGTGATTAAATAAATGATTGTATCCAGAAAATATGAAAAATCTGGTCTATGAATAAACAGGTATTGCACAATTCTGTTCAATGAAATGGCTTTTTAAGAGTACTGCAAAAGAAAGCAAGGCATAGAACAAGAAGTCAAGCTTGAGAAACATTATTAATAAGTTATTTGGTTTGCATGAAAAGATTTGGTTTTCCAAGCAGGAACTCATCCAAGAGTTACTGAAAATAGAAGTCTATTGCCTTCACTGTTTGTTCAAAATCTTTGTTTAGCTGATAGATGACTGCATTTCATTATTACATTATGATAGCTGTTGCATTGCAATGTTCAATCCGGTAGGTCTGGTGGAACATAGTACACATTATACATACTATACTTTCTGTCTACCCTATACATTTTTGTTTATTCTGCATGTCGACCTCTTGGTCTTGAGCCAAAATAACCAGTTCAAAGGTTTCTACCAAAATAGTTCTAGATTTAAATGTAGCCTCTTTCTTCATTTTATTCTTTTCTAGGTTCAAATCATAAATTCATCTTCTTCCATTCGATTGTGTTGGATTTTACATAAAACATAGTGATTGCTTATTATTTCTATATATGGTTGTGAAAGCTGGTGAGTGAAGAAAGCTGATAGGAAGAGAAGCAACTTGTTCAACATTGGTGCTAGAAAAGAATGCTACAAATTCCACTAACTACCAAAGAGGCAAGCCAATAGGTCCAATTGGAAATCAAGTCTGAATTCTTCCTAGAGGCCAAATTGTGTAAACTGAGACTACCATACATTGGACATATCACAAGAAAAGGTAATAATGTTCAGTAAAGTAGTAGACATTAAGAAAATGGAAAATCTAAAGTGTAGGTGGATGGACTGAGTGTATAGAAATGCAGTTTGGTGCCATCCTAAATGTCCAGGCTCAATGCTACAGAATAATGGAGTTGCACTTTGGTAGAGCATTGACACCCTTTGGCAGAGAAGACTACAGACCTAGTAAAACTACAGCTTCCATGATTCCATAACATTGAACCATGGTAATTAAAGTGCTGTTAAATTGCATTAATTCTACAGCATAGATGCACCCTTAGTCAAAGAAACCTTAGCCCTGAGTTTGCAAGAACTGCATAGACTATTAACAAGGTATCTTGATGCCCCGTATTGACAGTCTGTTGAACCTGACGTTTTGCCAGTTAAAAACAACCATTGTGTCCTAACCAGACCACCTTAAGAAGCCAGGCACAATAAAGTAAGCAGTTAGCATTTATTAGCAACAGCCCCAAAGCTTCTCACAGCATCTCAAATATGACAAAAGGCACAGCAAGATGATGAGACAAACCAATAGGTAGAAAACTCCAAGTTTCAACACCTTCACCAGAGTAAATGAAGCTGAGTGTGTGTGAGCAGCCCAAGTTCACAACCAGCCAAGAAGAACAGGCTACTCCAAGGCAGAGTAACAAACAGATGGTAATAGCGTTGTCAAGAAGTAGTAGCGTCGTCACACAGTCCAAACGTCATGCCAGGAGGAAAACAGGATGAATGGAGTCATCAGTCAGTCCTTAGGTCAAACCAGGAGGAATGTAAACGAAGCAGTGAAGTCAAGTCAATTCAGAGTCCAAAACGGAGACGTGGGAAATCTAGCACAGAAGGGATTTAAGGTGGTACAGCCAAAAGCAGGATACAAAGATGCAGAAGCCCACGAAATACAATACCAATATCCAGAATTCCACAATCAGTCCAGAGATCAGTCCAGCAGCGACCCAGCACAGAAGGCAACGGCCTGGGTAGCAAGAACAATGCCTTGCCAGCTGCAAGAAATGGTTAATTGCAATCCCTCTTTATTCAGTCCTCCTCAAGGCTTGATTGCACCAACACCCCTTCCTCATCTCCTTCAGCTGCCAGCATCTCCTCCCATGCCGCCCTTTGTCTTTCTCTCCAGGCGATCTGTCTCCTGCGCCGACTCAACTCTCCCCAACAGTCCCCATGAGACCCATTCCCAGCACTCTAACTCCCATCTCCCATGAACCCTGCAAACGAATCACTGCTAGTGGATTCCAAGCAGACATCCTGTATTTGTTGCACCTTAGTCCAATCCATCTCATTAGAGTCTCCTTCAGTACTCTGTGGTCCCTCATCCATACCTCTGATGACTGCTCCTCGTCCCCACTCCCATCATCCTCTGAAAAACCCAGAAATGTTTCATCCCCAGAAGAATCACTAAGTAGTTGCCTCAGTCTCTTCTTTTCTTGCTCCTCATCCGACTCTTGCTCACGAGTAGACCATTTGGCATTTCTAACTACAGACTCTTCTCTCACAACCTCAGGCTCAACTACAACACATTGAAATAAACAGAACTGTAACCATTGAATTATGTTTTATTTCAGACAGCTGTGAGCTTATCTGCAGATCCTGTGGCAACATGGGGGATCTGATATATGAAATAATGGGGAAAGGTGTGTCTGCACATACAGTATGTGAAATGCCCTTCCCTCTCAAACTGGATCTTTAAGATGTCTTAATAACCACAATGTGGTTTCTATTAGCTATTCCTAGCAGCAATTGCACTGAAGTGTATTGCATAACTTTCAGCTTCTGCATCAACTTGAAAGGAAATTCAAAATAAAATGCATTGCAGAAGTGTAACCGGGAGGTTATCAGTTCATAAAACAACTGTGGCACAGAAGGTGACATTTTCACATAAATAAAATGTAAAAGATTATTTTTAAATTTGCTGCCTTTGCCCCCGTATCTCTTATAAATCCTAAGCTAGAGCACAAGTTCAGTCCTGGTAGTTTTCCAAGAAAGCCCATTTCACCTCAAGAAAAGTACCAGAACTGATCCAAAATGGTCCATGTTGGCTTTGGCTAAATCCAAATGTAAACCTATAATATTTGAATTAAAATAGGGAACAAGCAGCTCCATAATCTTTTTACAAGTTGGCCCAATAGTAAATAGAAGCCAAAGATACAAAACAAAAACTCTTGGTGGCACGTAAACCCCTCCCTCCCTCTTTTTTCCAGGGTCTGATTCAATTCCCTTTTAAATTGTCATTTCAGTGTTGAAAAATGCACACCTGCACATTGCCCTTTGTGGTAAAGAACTTTATTAGCAAAGGAATGCCTGACTGGTTACTGGAAATCCATATGAACCTGGTCATGTTTTTGTGTTAAAATGCTCCCCTGTGGTATTAAATCCCATCAAATTGCTTTATTGTAGATAAAAAGACACACATGCATAAAGGAAGGGAGAGAACACTAGGGTTGGTGAAAAGAAGCAGTTAAGCATTCTTAGGGCTTATTTGCTTGTTCTATAGAGAGTGGCTTTTACAAAGAGGAGATATTAATACACATCCATTTGGGATGTGACCGTGACATATTGAGTCAGCTGGAGCTCTTTGCCTGGGAATATGTTCCTCCTTGTGAAGAATGATGATAGAATTGCTCTTGATTGCCTCGCTCTGACAGAGTGAGCAGGCACGAGAGTCTGTTGGCTGATTTCCAAAGTAGGTGTTCCCTTTGAAATAGGCTGGCTTTGTTCATTCACTTTATACAAGCAGGGGCATAACATCAGTGGCAAATCTGAGCCCTCTCTCTGAGTTTCCCCATGTACTGCAAATGCGTAACTCTTCCCCCCATTTTTACTGTAAGAAGTATTTAATAAAGTAGGATCATGTGCCCCCTTGGGCTTTTTAAATGAAGCATTTGCACATAATTGTTTAAATGGAAAATCTCATAATCTTTGAGTCACATTGCTACTGAGTTCATTGTGTGAAGCATTGGTGGATTTAGGCTGGATCTACACTGCCCTGTATCCTAGGATCTGAATCCAGATTCTCTTCTTATCTGAGATTATCTAGCAGTGTATACTCATATAATCCAGTTCAAAGCAGATCATCTGGAATCAGATCCTGGGATAAAGGGCAGTGTTGATCCAGCCAAAGTGTGGGCCAAGGGCCATGTGTGACCTCCTTGATCAGTCTGTTGGGTTACATAACTACTAGGCATGAGAAAAAAGTTATGAAAATTAAAAGAAATCGTAAGTGATTCGTATGTAATGGGACTTTCTAGTTTATACGGATCGCTGCCGCGATCCCGGAAGTAGACTTTCTTTTACGACACTTTGCGACACCATTTTTGTATCTGGTACGTAAGTGTCGTAAGTGCGTCGTATGGCTTCTTTGCCCTTAGTAAGCGTGTTTTCTCATTGGCTAATGGAGACCAGGTGGTACCATCACACCACCTTTCCTTTAGCCAATCAGAGGCAAAGAAACACTTGGAGGGCGGGGTCAAGATCCTTTAAATACCCACGCACCACGAGGCAGAGCTCACTCTGATTTCGTTTTCGCAGCAGAGAAGAAAGGAGCGGAGAAAGTTCTTGCCAGAGCCTGCCTGCCGCCTGTTAGCAAGCCGGGCCCTGGGAGAAAATAGAGGAGGAGGAGGAAGGAGAAAAGCAACTCGCCTCCTTTCTTATTCATCCATCCAAAGCTTTATTAATATTCATTCATCAAATTTTACTGGCAAAGGCTGTTTTCCTGCCTGCCTGTGCTGTTGCTTTTTTTCTATTGGTTACTCTTGGCCATAAGCAAGAGATTTCCTTGTTACATTTATTATCAGTAATATCCAGTACTCATCCAATGCTTTAATAATATTCATTCACCAATTTTTACTGGCAAAGGCTGTTTTCCTGCCTGCCTGTGCTGTTGGTTTTTTCTATTGGTTACTCTTGGCCATAAGCAAGAGATTTCCTTGTTACATTTATTATCAGTAATATCCAGTACTCATCCAATGCTTTAATAATATTCATTCACCAATTTTTACTGGCAAAGGCTGTTTTCCTGCCTGCCTGTGCTGTTGCTTTTTCTATTGGTTACTCTTGGCCATAAGCAAGAGATTTCCTTGTTACATTTATTATCAGTAATATCCAGTACTCATCCAATGCTTTAATAATATTCATTCACCAATTTTTGCTGGCAAAGGCTGTTTTCCTGCCTGCCTGTGCTGTTGGTTTTCTTCTATTGGTTACTCTTGGCCATAAGCAAGAGATTTCCTTGTTACATTTATTATCAGTAATATCCAGTACTCATCCAATGCTTTAATAATATTCATTCACCAATTTTTACTGGCAAAGGCTGTTTTCCTGCCTGCCTGTGCTTTTGTTTTTTTCTACTGGTTACTCTTGGCCATAAGCAAGAGATTTCCTTGTTACATTTATTATCAGTAATATTCTATCCTTAGCCAGCCTTCACATACATACAGTTCTACCTCCAGGGGCTTCCTGGTCACGCCAGACCAAGAGGCTCAAGTCTTGAATGTGTGCTGCTGGGCAGAGGTGCCCGTGCCCTTCCGTGTTCGGGGGCCAGAAGCGCGTGTTCCCTTCAAATACATACAGTTCTACCTCCTGGGGCTTCGTGGTCACGCCAGACCAAGAGGCTCAAGTCTTGAGTGTGTGCTGCTGGGCAGAGGTGCCCGTGCCCTTCCGTGTTCAGGGGCCAGAAGCGTGTGTTCCCTTCACATACATACAGTTCTACCTCCAGAGGCTTCCTGGTCACGCCAGACCAAGAGGCTCAAGTCTTGAGTGTGTGCTGCTGGGCAGAGGTGCCCGTGCCCTTCCGTGTTCGGGGCCAGAAGCGTGTGTTCCCTTCACATACATACAGTTCTACCTCCAGGGGCTTCCTGGTCACGCCAGACCAAGAGGCTCAAGTCTTGAGTGTGTGCTGCTGGGCAGAGGTGCCCGTGCCCTGCCGTGTTAAGGGGCCAGAAGCGTGTGTTCCCTTCCTTTTGCAATCTAGTTCTCCGTAGTCTGCCTTCACATACATACAGTTCTACCTCCAGGGGCTTCCTGGTCACGCCAGACCAAGAGGCTCAAGTCTTGAGTGTGTGCTGCTGGGCAGAGGTGCCCGTGCCCTTCCGTGTTCGGGGGCCAGAAGCGTGTGTTCCCTTCACATACATACACTTCTACCTTCAGGGGCTTCCTGGTCACGCCAGACCAAGAGGCTCAAGCTTATTCCCGAGGAAGAGGGCGCGAGGACCCAGCACCCAATCCGGACCAATGGGCACTGTCTCTCAGAATTCAGGCCCCTAACATCGGAAGAGGTGAGAAGGTTAGTGACCGGGGCAAGAGCGGCGACCTGCCCCTACGGACCCCTGCCCATCGCACCTAATCAAGTCCAGCATTGACATCATATCGGGCGCTCTGAGGGACCTGGTGAACCTCTCCCTGGATACAGGCGTTTTCCCTGACTCCCTGAAAGAGGCCAGAGTCAGCCCCCTCCTGAAAAAGACGAGCCTTGACCCTGACGACCCAGCAAACTACCGCTCTGTTGCCAATCTACCCTTCCTGGGTAAACTCCTGGAGCGGGCGGCGGAAAGCCAACTGCGTGACTTCCTAAATCGATCCTGGGGCCTGGACCCGTCCCAGTCAGGTTTCCGCGGGTCATGGAGTGGAATCCGTCCTGGTGGCGATTACAGATGACATCCGCCGCCAGCTGGACGGGGGCTCGGCAGTCCTGGTCCTCCTGGATCTAACTGCGCCTTTGACACCGTTGATCATGATTTACTGCTCCACCGCCTGGCTGCCTCCGGGATCCAGGACAAGGCTCTGATCTGGCTGGGATCGTTCCTACGGGCCGCTCGCAGCGGGTCGAGTGGCAGGGCCAGGTCTCTAGGAAATGCGGGTTGGAGTGTGGAGTTCCCCAGGTGCCATCCTGTCTCCCACCCTTTTCAACATCTATGTCCAGCCCTGGCCAGTATTGCTAGGAGCCATGGTTTCTGTTGCTACCAATACGCCGACGACACACAGCTGCTACTGAAGCTCGACCCAGGGACATCATCGGTGCCAGACTGTTTCAGTCAAGGGCTGAGAGCGGTGACAAGCTGGCTCAGAGCATACAGACTCAAAATCAACCCGGCAAAACGGAGATTCTCTGGCCTGGCCGACCCGACCCTCACTCACCACTACCACTCTTTGAAGGCGAGCCCCTATCCCGGCTCCGGCGGTGAAGAGCTTGGGAGTGATTCTGGACGAGAGACTGTCGATGGAAGCCCAGATCCAGGCCGCAGCTAAGGGCGCCTTTTTCCATCTTCGCAGGGCCCGACGGTTGGCCCCCTATCTACCATCAGAGGCGTTGAGAACTGTGATACATGCCACCGTCGTCTCGCGTCTTGATTATTGCAATGCCCTATATGCGGGCCTACCTCTGTCCACAACTCGGAGGCTGAGGCTCATTCAGAA